>CACVBM020001607.1:0-1200000 GCA_902728155.2 Microthlaspi erraticum
ATACTGTATTTATCTGAAAAAAAAACTTATTAATTCTATTATTTGAATTTCGTTTATAATTTGTAATTATTTATTAATGTTTTGTTTAAATCAGGTCAAAACAGATTTTTTACATTCAAAAAAAGTATTTTTCAAAACAGAAAAAAAATCTAGAGTATTTTTCAAATTTTTAAACATAAATAGGATATTTTTCAAAGAATCCCAAAAGTAAAACCATAGATATTTGATATCTATGTAAAAAAAAAGCTATCTGATATCTCTAGTCTGATTAGTGTGTCAAAACAGAGAAAGATAGATGTAAACACTAAACAGTAATGGAATCATTAAGAGAAGTAAGAAAGAATGATGAGAGATAGTGATATACAACTATTGTATATTGATGATTAGTAATCATATTACCACTATATCCGTTATTCATCACACCCATCATTTTCATCTGCAATTCAGAGATTCACACGAATTACGAATTATTTATCAATAAAGTGGGGTTTTTAGCACACAACAAAAGTTTGGGTTATTTTCAGAAACTATTGTAACTTGTGGATGTAGAATTTGTGTTTTCGAAGTAATAATAATTTTGGCTCGAACCGACGTTACAGAGCAAACCATTAATGAGGAAGAGTGGCAAAAGCAGAGCAATCGGCGCATTAATGGCAGAAGACAAAACCCATTAATTGTTTTTCTCTCACCCATCTTCTTCTTCTTCTTCCTCCTCTTCTTCCCCAAATTTAATGCTCTCTGTTTTCGTTCTCCGTGCAATACGCAAGCATTCAAATTTCATGTCGGTACAGAAAATTCAAAACTTTCAGAAGACAGAAACACAATCAAGAGATTAATTTATTATTTTGATTATACGGAAACACTCGACAAGGATTTAATTTGAGATTTAACATTAACCAACAACTTTACCTAACTAATCATGGGTTTGATCCAAAATTTTCGATTGTTCACTCTTCTCTTGACCTCCCAATCCCGGCGTATTAGGAACAGAACAAGGATTTGTTGATAACGATGATTGGTTAAGGTTTGGTTTCGATGGTGGAGCTGCGAAAACTGGAATCACTGATCGGATTTGAACTGCTGGAGCTAGCCTATTACTACAACCTCCGGCGAAACTGAATCTGCCTTTGTCGGAAAAGGGGATTTGGTTACCGAATCCGAATGATGATTCCTTGAGTTTGGTCTTATGATCAGCCATTGGTAAAGGAAACGACTTTGTGATGATCTTCTCTGTCTCTGGCTTAGCTTCTTCTGCTGATTTGCCTTTGAATTGTTGCTGAAGATTTGTTCTTAATGGCTGGCTTTGTGCTGACGGAAGCAGAGAGAAGAAACTGGTTTTGTTGAGTTGTTTCTGCGTTGATGACGATGATGATGAAGATTCGTTTGTCAATAGATTGATCCATCTCAATCTCTCAATCAACAAGTCCTTGTTTGTTGTGTCTTGTTGATGACTTGTTCTTCTTCTCCATTGGTTTGCTGTCTCTCTTCTTCTTACTTCTTTTGGCTTGAATCTTGAGAGTACTCTTGCTACTACTTCTTGTTCCTTCTCTTCACCATTTTCAGCATCCAAGCTTGACACTGTGGAGTAACAACAAAAAAATGATGGATTCAATTAGAAAAGTGAAAAGCTTTTTTGGGATTTATTATGGAAATTGGAAAAGAGAGTTTTTAATTTTGAGCACTTTTTTTCAAAGAAGACCAAGCAGCAATGGCTGCGTTTTTCTCAGCTTGTTTCTTTGTCTTTGCTGATTCTCCAGTAAAACTCATCCCAGCAAGTTCCACAGTGCAAGAGAAAGCTGGGAAGTGACAAGATCCTGATCTTACACTTGTGTACATTGGTAGATCAAGACCAGCTCTATGTGCTGTCTCTTGAAGCAAGTTCTTGTAAATCCCTGTCTCATCCTTAGATTGAAATCATATATAATTAAAGATGTTACACTTTTTGTTTGCAAGTTTGTATATGATCAATACACAAAAGAAAAAAGACAGAACTTACAAGAATCTTAGCAGTTAGAGACTTTGATGGAACTCTAGAGGAAAGGACATTGAGTGAAACTTCAGCAGCTGCATGTTCAGCTTGTCTGAGAGTGGAACAGTAAGTTGGACTCTCAAATATCTCACCATTGAAGTTAACAGAAGCTTTGAATCTTGGAGCATGATCTGGTCCTTCTCTTATGCAAGTATATGATGGTAAGCTAAAACAGCTTCTCTGTGCTAGCTCTTGAAGCTGATTCTTATACATGTTTTTGGTAGATCTTAGAGAAAACCAAAGTAAAAACCTACCTGCTATATTTTGGTATCTATGGTTTGGCTATTTAGTGTTGAAAGTAGGATTATAGAAGAGAGACACAGATAAAGAGAGCTTTTGCAGAGGTTTTTGAGCTCTTGACTCACATGGTAAGGTTCTAAATAAAGAGGAGCTAGAGGTTGCTAAAACAGTAATAGTGACATTTCAATTGAAATATGGTTCGTCTTTTTATATAATTTATAACATGTGCATACAAATATCACTTATGAACAAGTCATTGACTCTCTTTATTGTATTTGTCTATGGTGTAAGTTTGACTGGACAGTTACCTTCATTCTCAGTTAAAAAACAGTTTCTTTTACATCAAAAATAGTCAATAGCTGTTCATGAAAATGATTTCTACTATAAATATTTGTTTGATTCCCTTCATGAATGAAAAGTCCTTGTCTGAGGAAAAGACTCATCTCTAACCTTGTTTAAACAAACATAACAACCCAATACCTTTGGTTTAAAGAAATTAATTGTGGACTTAGAAGAAGAAGAAACGTTTTAGGGTTCTTTAGCATTTATTGCAGAGCCGTGCTTCAATGAACACTATAAACAAGACTTGTCTAGTCTTATGGTCCACACATGTCTGAAAGTGAAAATTCAGTTTCAGCTTTATTATTATTTGACACAGTTCTTAAGTACAGTGATAAAAATCGTCTGTATTCATTTTGTTTTCTCATTCTGTGAAAGACAAGTACTGTCAAAATCATAGATTGAGTTAAAACACAATGATTCAAGATTTAACTGTCGAATAAAACACCCATAACTTCTGAAAAATATCACACCAATTCACAATTTGATTTCACTTTAAAACCAACAATAATACATCAATCAAACAAGCTACATTTGAAAAAACACCTCTCAAGACTGTTTCTAAGGTCTTCTTGCTGCCAAGGCCATAACTTCAGGTGACATTTCCCAGCTTGACTGCCTCGGACGAATGTTTGGCCTACCGATCTGTTCATCATCATTCACTTGTGTCCTAATGTCACCTAACTCATCGTCATTAACATGAAACCGTTCATTGTTGTTACTACCACCATTCTTGTCATCACCACCATGTTCAGCCATTGCCCAAACACCTTTCCTTCCCATTTCAATCTCATCATCATTACCTCTTCCCATGTTTGGACTCATGAAGCCTCCAACAGCTGATCTCGACGGCATTGGAGCTTCCCTAGGTACCATAGCTCTGAAATCGTTCTTGGAAGGAGATATCGCCGAGTAAAAGATCTCTTTAAAGTTATCAACCAATCCTTTGTTATGTGGGTTGCTACGCCGGTCGTAACTGTATCTGAAGTTTTCATATGTTGTCTACAGAAAACAACGAAAAAGATTCGATCAAAACGTGGAAAGTGATTGAGAGAGAGGTTAGAGAGGGGAAGGATTAAGGTTTACCTGATTTGTGCTGATGAGATAGATGTGGAAACATGTTAAGCCTCCAACAAACCACATTGTTATGAATGTGTAGAGTATCAGCGCCATGGAAGCAGGAGTTTTGAGCATTGCTTTCCAAATGGTTACATCTTCAGATTCTTTGATCTTCCTTATATAGACACAGCAGAAGGCCAACACATATACACCGAGAAGAGTTGTGGAGAAGACAAACATGAAGAAGAACCGATAATTCCTCTGCAAGATCATTCATCCCTCAAGAAACATTATATGGACTGATGGTAGAAAACAAAAGTAAGTAACATGAAAACTGATGGAAGAGACTTACTTGAGCAATGCATTGACCAACCCAAGGACAGTGATGGTCAAATCTTTCTACACAGTTGTTGCAAATCGAACAGTGAGAGCAGCGAGGCGGTCTATAGAGCATGCAAGTGTCACAGTACTTGACCTTGAATATGTTTCCATTAACTTCTACTTCCTTAACGCGAGGCAATCTCGGAGTTTGGCTTGTACTCCCCGGGTTCGTGTTGTTACCATCAAGAACATCTGGCTCTGGAGGATGAGAGTTTCTCGGGATGATCCCTGGATCTCTTCCGGATGTAAGCATCAGAAGAATCATATCCTACAGAGAAAGCAAAAAACTTGTTATGACTGAGCAGCAAGTCAGTCACAGAACATTTGCAATGCAAAAGGAAAAGGAAACGTTTGGTAACTCACATAAATGGTGAAGACAACAGCAACAGAGACTATAGACACTCCCCAACTATTGGAGAAGTCTTCCATTAGCTTGCTAGCGACGAAGATGCAGAAGATTATAACAGGGACTACGATGAGACTTATGGTCAGAGGAAGTGATCTTACGTCTGGCCCGAATATAAACCTTCCTTGAAGACAAAATATCTGCAGAAATTGAACAAATGTTAACAACTCAATACAGGGATTTGGGGAATAACTTCAAAATGTTTCATCTTTGAGTCACATTTTCGACATTAGCAGCCAAATAGATAACCTTAATATACACACAGTACCAATTTTATAACCAAAGTACGATTGTACGAACGAACAATTTAAGTAATTCAATCACTCATCGAGCTAAATTCATGGAGAAACCCTAAGATTTTGGTTAAAGCTAAGATTTTTATTCGCAGGAAACGGTAAAGCTTCTGAATTTTTGGCCTCAGAGAGAGTAAAAACTTGGATTGCAGACAAATTATCCATAAAGCAACACTTCTAAGACGAACCAAAGTTCCAATTTTTGAGCTAGACAAGAGACTAATTTGAGCCCATTTAGTGAGAAATTTCTACACAATCGAAACAAGCTCGAGAATAAACCAAAAGAAGCAAGAAATTTCAAAGCTTTCACATAAAACTCACATTGCTTCCTTTCCATGTTTGGTAAACCCGTAAATCTCCGTTGGATCCCAAATCGGATCTTTGAGGAGGCGTCACGACATACATCTCTCTCTCTCTAAGGCTTTCTCTCTTGTATCGATTCCTTCAAAACTAAGCAAAGGGGAAAACACTAAAACGAAGATAAGGAAAGAAAGAGAGAAAGTTTGAGTCTCCGTTGAAGAGATTCCTTTAGATTCCGGGAAGTCTCAGACATTAAACGAGTAGTCAGAGGAGAAGAAAAAAAAAAGGGTTCTTCTTCTTCTTCTTCCTCCTCCGCCACTTTACTCTTTTTAGCTACTTTCAATAAATAAATAAATATTTAAAAAATCGACTGTTAGCTACTTTCAGTCTGTCACCGTCGTTTTTACACTTTTTTAGAAGCCAGAAGGGAAGAGCGAAATCAGCTGACGTGGCATTTTTCTAGTGGTCTGTTTCCTACCTTGGCTACTTGACCTTGTCCTTTCAGAAAAGAAATTGGATAACGGAAAAGTCTTTTTATACACCGAATTTTAACATTGTCCTGATTGGGACTTATTTAAGCCCAATCCCTTGTAGTGAGACCAAAATCCAAGTAAAGGGAATAAGATGCTAAGCAAAATAATCAAATTCTACTGACATAAATTTGGACTTGGTTTTTTTTTTAGCTAGGAAGGAAGTTCAATAGTAGATTTCATGGAAAAACACAGGCCAAGTGATTGTACATAAGATAACGTTTAAAAGCCAATTATTATAAAACAGATCATGACCTAGTAAGCAAAACATAAACATGAAAAACACAGGCCAAGTGGACATGACAACCAAATAGTTAACAGCATATACATCATGTGGTAACAAACTTATTTTTGTAGGCAAATTTTGATTTTCTAACCGTAACATTTATATTCTTGAGTTCATGTTTGTAACCTGCAACTATTTGACACATATATTGGAAACATAAAAAGTAAAAACCTGGATTTCTCTGTTTGCTTACAAGTGTTTGTAGAAAAGAAAACATACAAAGAAAAACTAAAGTGTTTGTAGTAGCATATGTTCTGTCTTTTCTTTCTCTATATATCACTAAAATTTTAAGTACTAGCTATTGCAAAGGCTCTTTTATCCACCAGATTGATGGAAAACTTTTCTGAGTCTGAGCTGACTTGCTTATCTCCAAGATGAGGGACAAGCTGTCAATTCAAACAAAACATGAGAATAAGAAAAAAAGGAAACTACTAGTATATGGCTTTTCTAAAGGATGGAAACGATAAATCGAGAATTACAAGAGGCAAACATCTCGGTGAAATGGTAAGCTCTTTGCAGAAGCTTATGGAGGCGTAGGCTTGGAGAACCGCTGGTTGCTTAAGGATTGTAAACCGACCAGGGTTAGAACCTGTTATGTGGAATAAGCAAAGGTTTGGCGCATCTAACTCTGTTGATACTTCCTCTGAAAACCGTGAAAACAAGAGCTTGAAAACCTAAGTGGTTGCGATGTGATATTGTTGTGCAACAGGTGTGCATTGCCCTCTTTTTCATTGCATTTTGTTCCCTCCTTTTTTTAATCATGGACTTGTCTTTAATTATCAACCTAAATGATATTCATCTCTCTAATTCATTTTTTTTTTTTTGTACTTATGTTTTCTCCCGTTATTTTTTTTTTAATCATGGACGATTGTTTTAGAGTTTCTTGTGAGTATGCTTAATGAATGGTGTAAACAAGCCGATACAAGTCTGAACATGATCATGCAAGATAAGAGTTTCGATGTGAATTCCCCCTTGTATTGTTGTATTCAATTTTGAATAGGACCTTAAAACCTGAAATTCTATACCGAAATTTAACCAAAGGCCCAAAAAATATCATATTTTGGCGTTTTGTATTGATATCTAAAGAGTCATTTCCTCTGACTACTTTCTTGATGTTTATGATGATGATAAACTGATACTAGCTAGTGGTCCATACATATATACACACAAGTGGCTTACCTTCTCCATTCTCTTTTCCAGATTTAGCCATTCTTTGGGTACTATTCATAAACAAAAACCCTTGAAACAGAAAGCTTGAGTGCTCAATAAATGTAAAAACACACAACCAACCTCTCCCTTTCCCTACTTTTCCTTTAATTCCTCTCTTTCTTTCTCTCTATCATTCATTTTTATCCTTCACTCCAGAAGCTTCTCTCTTTGCTCATCTCTTTGTCCACAAGAATCTTGAGTTTTCTGTAACAAGGACAAACTTGAAGCTTTGTTTCAATGGAGTTCCTGTCTTTTCTTGTCTTGATATCTTGTTTCTTCTTTTGTCGTTAGCCTCTTGGCCCATTATTTTGTCTGTTTCTTACATCAACCACAAACAAAAAGGAAACCTCATCTGTAAACAAGTGTTTATCCAAATTAAAAAGAAAAATCTGAAGCTAGTGGAGATGGAAAAGAAACTGATGATGCTTGTGTTACTTCTGCAACTTCTGTTCTTAAACTCTCTGTCTCTGAAACATTCATCAGCCAAACCAAATGCAAAGATCACTGTAATGGGTCTTGTTTACTGCGACGTCTGCTCCAACAACAGTTTCTCCAAACACAGCTACTTCATGCCCGGTAAAGAAACCAATCAACATTTCTCAAAATTGTTAGATCCAAGTTGTAATGTCACTCAATTTTGTTTTAACTGAACATAAAAACAGGTGTGGAAGTGAGAATAATCTGCAGATTCAATGCAGCTTCGCCAAGAACTAGAGAGATGATAACATTCTCTGCAAATCGAACAACGAACGAGCTCGGAGTCTACAAGCTAGACATAACGTCTTTGGAAGGCGTTACATGCGCCGCAGAAGCAGATAAAGCTTCTCCAAAGGCTTCTTGTCAGGCAAGCTTGATCGGTGGCTCCTCGGATTCTTGCAGCGTTCCTGGCTACAAAACTACAACGGATCAGGCCGTGTTCAAGTCCAAGAGGTCTAATCTCTGTGTTTATGGGTTCACCGCTTTGAATTTCAGACCGTTTCAGAGGAATCTTGACTTGTGTGGCAAGCAATAGATAAAAAACTGCAAAAATCATCCTCTGTTCTTTTATCTTTGGACTTTGTTTTTACATATTTTTATATATTATCTGTAGTTTGGAATCATTAACATTTCAGAAACAAATCATGTATTATAAGCTAATAATATATATCTGAAAAAATAATATAAACTTATGGTTGAAACTTGATGCAAGATAGAGACAGATGATAACAATAATTCAGCAGAAATCCAAAAAGAAAAGGAAGCAAGAAGATAGATCAGAGTAAAAACGAATAGTTTTTTTCCAATAATTTGTCAGAGTCCAAGAACAAACCCTCCACATCTGAATGTAGTATTAGTATATTGATCATATAGAGATTATTGTAATTTGACTTGTATGTACACACATCCTATAAAAAAAAACAAAACGATTATACATGTGATCGAGCAGTCTCTCTTCCCATTGTTACCTCCTGCACAAAAGCAAAAGATATCTTATTATATACAACAATGACCACAGGTTGCATTGCAATTACAAGGAGATCAAGAGATGACTATTGTTAATTATAATACCTTAAGCTTAGAATCACTAGAGAAGACACAAGTGGATGTAACAGCATGTCCTGTCTCAAACAACCATCCTACTGAAAATTCTCTTTCTCCGTCTCTTCCTTGTTGTAGTGAGCACCACAAATCTTTCGGAAGCAACAAAAGATGTTTCTCTTCTCTTACGACATCAACCACCTTCTCGCCAGCAACTTGCTGAACACAACAACCCTCAGAAGCGTGAAAGCTAGTGGTGGCAAGAAGAGCTCTCCAAGAACCAGCAACCACTGAAGCTGACGTGGCAGGTGTAGAAGCAAAAGCAGAGCTACGGATGGCACAGCTTCCGAGCTGATCTCCATCTCTGAACGGACCGTACCAGAGCTCACGGAAAACTCTAACACTCTGCAACAACATCTCCGACGACGAATCCGCTAAGCGGATGACCTGGAAAACCCTAACACGAGACTCCTTGTCGTTTGGATTGAACAGACAATGCTCAACCTCGAGCTGGTTTTCCCCAAGAGGCCAGAGAGCGACATAGGAGCCAGAGACAGAGTAAGAGAATGCTGATGCGGTTGCGATGCTTCTCTCGTCGACGGAGTAACGGGTGGGTAAATCAGCTTCGCATCCAACGGTTGGGTAAAGTTTGATAGACTTGTAAAGGAAGGATTGTGCGTCGGCGACGGCGAGAGTGGGGCATTGCGTCTGCCAATCGAACACCTTCACTTCCCATTCTTTGTACGCCTCTGGAACCACTGATTCCGGTAGCTCAAGCGGCTTTCCTCCATCGCCAGGAAAATCTGCTCCGAAACCATCCCATTCTCCGGACACGTTTTGAGCGAACTCAGACCACGACGCTTCAACAAGAGAATCCATCAACAAATTTCAACCTTTGATTTTCCGATCTAAATCGAGAGAGAGAGAGATTAGGTAGAGAGTTTTACGATTGAACTCAGCGGAGGAACAAGAAACAGGGGAAATTGTGAACAAATCCTAAATTGGAATAGAAGGGAATAGAGAAAGCTTTGATCGAAGAAGGCGGAGGTGCGATTCCGCCATTAGAGGTGGAGCTTGATTCAAATGGTGTTTCTTATTGGGCCTGAATCGGTTTTGTCATACTAATGGGCCGGCCCATCAAGGACGATGACTTGATGATGTTCTTGCTCTGTTTGTCTTCTGATTCTCTGTTTATATCTTTGGACATTTGTTTATACAGATTTTTATAATTAATTTGTAGTTTGGAATACAAAAAACACAAACTATTGTAATATATTTGAAATAATATAAAGTTGTGACTGAAACTTGATGTAAGATACAGACACTTTTTAAGATGAAGATAATAATAACAATCATTCAGCAGAATACAAAAATAAAAAGGAGGCAAGAAGATAAAACAGAGTAAAAACGAATAGTTTTTGACAATATTTGTCGGATATTTGTCTTTTTCTTTATTGTTCATATCATATCTGTAAAAAGTGTTCTTGAAACACATCCATGGCTGAAGCAGGAAGCCCAAGAAGCACATTGATGCTTCTCCTCTCTTCTCCATGAGACAAAAACAGAGTCACCTCCTTCTCAGGCAAAGCGACTGGACCGGACAAAACCGGTTCTCCCCAACCGAAATCTGTGGTGTGAAAACCCAATCTTGACCATGTAGTGATCAGAAGAGTCGAGGAAAGAGATGGTCTTGCTCTTGTCACTTCGAAGTAGTCAATGGCAGATCTCATGTATCCATCAGTTACCATCTTAATCGCTTCTCTAACTAGCCCAACAGCGAAGCTCAGCGGTTTCTCGGTTAGCTCTCCAGCTTCACAGATTGAGTTCGTGAGAACGATTCCATTCCCAAAGTAGCCTTTTGGCAACTGAGGCTCGAACTTGGCTCTACCATCAACAGCGAAGAGAAGCTTCGTTTTCTGATCACTCAACATCTTGAGTGACTTGGTTCTTGCTCTCCAGACAAAAGCAGATAAAGCCTCAAAAGTTGTGCACTTGTTACCGAGGAGAGATTCACTGTTCTCTGTTGCTTGGAGCTTAAGTTTCTTGATTTTCTCTGGATCAAAGCAGAAAGATCTATAGAGAGTTGGCTCTTTGGAGTAAAGAGAGTTGATGCTGGATTTGTCTTCAATCTCTTCGAATTCTTGGTGAAGATTCTCGATCTTTGGAGGGTTTCGAGCATTGAGAATGGTTCGGTCCGAAAATGGAGGAGTTGTTAATGGTAAGCCTCTAGCGACCTGACCCCATGAGTTAACAAACTCCATAGCTCCAATCCCATCGAACATACAGTGATTCATGCAGAGTCCAAGAACAAACCCTCCACATTTGAATTTAGTCACCTATATGTTAAACCCTTTCAAATTAGATATCATCTAATTAAAACATTACTAAAACAAAAAGGTTACTTGCGGAGGAAGAAAAGTAAACCTGAGCAGTAACAGGAGGGATTTCAAGAATGTTCTTGGCGTCTACAACATCATAGACAAGCTTCCCTAGAGTTTCAGGGTCC
The DNA here is from genome assembly GCA_902728155.2 of Microthlaspi erraticum. Taxonomy (NCBI): domain Eukaryota; kingdom Viridiplantae; phylum Streptophyta; class Magnoliopsida; order Brassicales; family Brassicaceae; genus Microthlaspi; species Microthlaspi erraticum. The sequence continues at coordinate 11,097 of CACVBM020001607.1, forward strand.
GGTTTCGTGATGTCACCAATCTCATCCATTTTACAGTTTGCTTCTGCTTCCACAAACACAACTCCTTCTTCAGTACAGTCCACTGTGAGTTTACCTGAATTTTCACAACCATTAAAGACATTAACTAATGTTGTTGTGTGAGTTCAAATAATTAAAGACTGAAACCGAAAGTGATCATTAATTGTCTTTAACCAATTACCTTCAGGACTTATGGTGAGACGTCCTGCAAGAGGATAGTAATGAACAAGAACTTGACTCAGAGCTTTCTTGATCACTTGGACTGCTTCCACGTTACCTCTCTCCTCAGATTTGAAACAGTAGATTGTGCGGACGATCACGGCGATGTTCTGATCAAGATTCGACAAGAAGTAAAGACCCTTTGGTGTCTCGGATTCGGGTTTGACCAAAGCTTGATCCTTTTGAAGAACCTCAAGATGAAAGTTAGTTCCTTTCATGTTGTTGTTTTCCATTGAAGCAGACAGTGTTACTTCCTTGTTGTTGTTCTCGGCAACCTGAAGAACAAAAGAAGGCTGAGCATAATTAGTTAAACAGAATTTTGAAACAAAGTAAGAGAACATGATGAAAAAGCAATAACACAAACCATTTTTGATCCAAATGGAGAAACCAGCAAAATGGGTTTTGTGAAAAAAGGGAGCTGTTTTTGGGGTATTCAATTAATGTTGAATGTTATGAAGTCGAGTTGGAATCTCATGAGATATATATGGGGAAATCAATGAGGATTATTGTGGGATCCACAAACTCATAAAAATCTTGTCTTGTTTAAAATAAAAATGGCGTGAGAATTATGTGAAGATAGAATACTTGGACGGTTTTGATTGAAAGATAAGATATTATTTATTCATTAAAACGAAGTATTGACTAATTATATAATTATTTTTCTATGTATTGAATTTTAACGTATTTCATATAGTATTTTGGTAAAGGGTTTTTCATATAGTTAGGGTTAGGTGACTGAATAAATGACCTAACACAACAAACACTAATGTGTATTTTTTGGTAGTTGAGAGTAGGCCTCCCAATTTTTGGATGACTTCTTCGTTTTCTTTCTCTTTGTCATTATATCTTACTCTTGACTATGTTTTTCTTTTACCAAAAGAATCCAATTGGATGATATCATGTATATTATCAACTCTCTAAGAAAACTTCAACCACACAACTGAAACTTTTACATTTTTCAAGAATAGATTTTTTGGTTAAGAAATTCAAAAAATTTAACAGTTTTTCCAATTGAAATATACTAGTTTATGTCAAACAACGGCCGTTCTCACATAATTCGTACACTTGACGAAATACAATCGTGATTTGTCTAGACCACGAAATCGAATTGCTTAGCAAAACTATAGTTGTTGAGTCGTAGAAAACCCAAAACTTAAGAATGTTCTATATGAAAAAGAAGGATGGTTTATAAGGGAAAAAAAAACTAAAACTAAACACCATGAGCTACTAATAGACATATTCTTTGTTTTTAATTAGTAATGTATATATGTCATTGTTTTAGTTCTAAAATGTTATAGAATTCTAGAAAGTACGTCAAATAGAGAAGTTTCCACGTATAAGTATTATCTTAACGAGTTATTTTGGCAACTTTTGTTTTCAGTTTAAAAAGAGAGAAGAATAAAAAGATATATAAGTCAGGTTGTTCAAATTACAATGTAGTTTTCTTCCTTGTTTGTCTCTTCTTGGCTGGAGAAAGTTTAGGTTACCGAATTAATCAAGAAGGAGGGACCAGAGAGAATCACACATCTCCCACCGCCAAGTGAAAACGCATCTCTCTATATCGTATTAATCGAAGCCAACGTCTAGTTGACCAATTATTTTCAACGTTTTTCAATTTTATTTTTGACCAATAACTTAACATCCACCGCACACTTATCCCATAGAGCTGCAAACATGTTCATCTACATTTTGAAACGGGATAATCAAATCTTTTAACATAAAGTACATGTGAACGCAGAACTTTCTTAGAGAGTTTTTACCAAAAAAAACTTTCTTAGAGTTGAATAAGAGATCCAAAACAAGCATCACATAGAGGAGTGAATATTATGTATTTCCGTACTTTTCTTGGAGCTAATCAAATATTCTGTTTTATATATCCTTACAATCTGAAAATTTAACTACTTTCTGATAAATTATTAAGCTTGAGAAGTTAAGATTAGTTAAGGCTAAAGCATTTCGAAAATTTTGTTTCAGATTGATTAGTTCATGATTGCATTTTGGTTTTAGGCTTATCTTGCCTTGAGGCCCATTTCATTATTTATGGGCTGTTGATGCAATACAAAGAAGAACATCATACAGTTTCGCTGTTCCGTGAAGACTGCGCGTCGTTTTCTCTACCCAAAAACGTCCTGTAGTCCAAATTCTGCCAGCCAAGACGGTAAGCCAATGTCTGCATTAGCTATCATCAGGGAGCAAAAGAGATCAACCATGGCATACTCTTAAAACAACTTAAGCTTTAACCAAACTCCCAAATAAACAATTTAAACTTCTCAACAGCTTTTGGAAGTGCAACAAAGTGCTTGAATATGCAAAGAAGTCTCAATTAAAGAGAAGAAACTAACTTAGTAAGTTGATAGCGTAATTAGTACATCAAAGCCATTTGCTTATAGAGAGTTTAAGCAAAAAGAAGCTATGATTAAGCACATTGTGCCACAAAATGCATTCCCTAAAGCCATAAAGCTAAAGCTTGAGATTTTCAGCAAAAGCATATATCGCATTACCACTAAATATCTATATATTCAAGATCTAACTTAAAAAGCCATTAAAGGTTTGAGCTTTAAGAACCATTTTTCTCTGCATTCTCCTGCTGAGCTTCATGTGGATGATGATCATGATTTTGAAGAACCTGAGCTTGATCTTGACCCATTTGCGGATAAATCTGTCGATTCAAAACCCCATCTTGAGACAACCCTAATCCAAGCTCAGGCATTTGATTACTCGCAAAACCCATCTCTGAAGAACCATCGAAACCAAACCCAAACAGCCCAATTCCGTAATTCAAATCAAATCCTCCTGTGGCTGAAGCATTGTTAGCTCCATTTGGCCAAAACCCATTTGCAATTTCAGACCTTGAAGCCTCGTTTAGGTTCAAATCGGCGGTGAGAGGAGGAGGAGGTTGATGAGAAACAGAGTCGGCGGGTTTGATTACAGTTCCGGTGGCGGAGATAATCGACGGCTCAGCATGGTAGAGCAACCATTGGAGAGTCTCGCCGTCGGATTTGTGACCTAACTCTCTAGTCAATTGATAAATCCTCGCAGCACAGAGTAGAGGCAACCTAATTCTCCGACTTCTTCCTTCGACTTTAAGGTGTCGATCTTTGGTCGGTTTCTTGTTCTTCACAATCTGTTGCTCCTCTGCCTCCTTCTCTTTCTCCTTCTTCTTCCACTTTCTCTTTCTTTCGACAGTGTTTAAACCCTTGACATCGGTTTGTTTCCTCTTCTTCCCGTTGTCCTGATTCTTCTGCGGTGAACAAGGGTTTAACAAGTTTGGTACTTGTGGTTGATTTGGTGGGTTCTTGGGATCCATGACCAAAGTCAAGGTGTGGGGACTTCTGAGGTTAAAAAATTACCAAACTTTTTCCTCCTTCTCTCTTACAGAGATTAGAGATCGGCGAGTGTGCCTTTTAAGTTTTGACCTAGGTAAACCGTAAAGGTAACAACAATTATTGGAGTGATAACCGAAGTAACCGGAATAAATAATGAGTTTAGAAATTTTAACATATATAACTCGTACATATGATATGTTTGTTTGTTTATCTACCTATGGAAACCATGTAAAATATTTAAGTTCGACAAATTTTTGGTTTTTGTGTTACTTTTTTTTTTCAAGCTTCCTCACTTTGATTAATTTGAAGCAAAGCCAATGTCAAAGATATTCTTTACCTTAGATGATAAATCTTCAAATTTGTTGAGAGTAGTTACGCTTACTTAACAAAATAGCCTTTCGACAAAGTAAATGATATATATAGCTCTATTAATATTCTTACATTTGCCGCACTGCCTAATATCGATCGACCATTAAAATGGTTACAAATAAAAAGCTTGCAATCAAGGATAATCTAACTAGTCTTTTATTTGCATCATTTGTTTTTAGTTGTATTTACACTAAGTGAGTGAGCAAAACTATTTTTATGCTCTAAGAGCAAAGACTCTAAACAGAACCATGGATAAACTTGGCCTTGTCTTCCAAGTTCCAATAAATGCCACAAGGGAAAGATTTTGTGATAAATGTTGAAATTTTTCTGAGAAAGGAATTATAGTGGAATATCCGATAAAAGAGCGAGAAGAAAAAAACCACAGAAGTCACTTATTTAAAAACGCAAACACAGATTCTTATTATTAAGTGGTTGATGATGAAACAAACATGGAGCCGCAAATTCCTTGGTTAGAGAAATCTAACTAGGGAAGTACTTGGTCGAAGAAATTGCCTCCATTTCGACTTGAACCTTTAACTCATCGGGCCCAAACAAACCCCCAAGGAAACCCCCAAATAAAGATCTGAGATCAGAGAGTGACATGAAATTAGCGAAGCCCCAACCTCGAGATCCAGCACCGTACCACGTATCCACTGCCAACACGACGTACGAAAGATTAAATAGTTAATGATGAGCCGATGAATATGCATGGGTATATAAATCATATACTTACGTAGCCTTTCAACATTATTGGATGGGATTATGTTAAGAACTCTAAGCTTGGCTCGAACAAAAATCTTCTCATAGGGTTTGATTTTCTCGTTCTCATCCATCTTAAGATACACCGACAAGGATCTTCCCTTTGCCCTACTATCACCATTTGGATACACTTGTAGTTTCCTGATCATCAATCATATGGAGTACCTGTTACTAAACTATACTCCATATTTTTTGAAGTTAAAGACTACAACTATACTCTATTACTCTGTGTTTTAAAAAAAAAAAACAAACTCTATTACTCTATTAAAAAAGCACAAAAAAATTTCATTAAAAAATATAATGAGGACTCACCAACTTCTTCCTCCAACGGAGAACGCATCCGAAGAGTAGTCATCTTTGGGCAGCGTGGAAAATCTCTGAAGCGTCCAAGTGTATCTTGGGGTAGGGAAATTATGAGTGATAGTGAAAAGTTCTGACATTTTAAAGGGAGTGGGAATAGACACATCAACACCAAACTCGCAGTGATCTCCATCGTAAAGGTAACCATTTCTCGAGTCTTTAAGTGTATCAAGAGGGAGGACCTGGGAGAATCCCCACATCGTTTTGAAGACATTGAATCGCCAAACATTTGTATCTGATCAGTAACATAACAAAGAATGATATATCTTTAAAAATATCCCCAATGAGAGTCTCTTGATGAGTCTCTCATCCATAGAAAATAAGAAAATAATAGGAGGAAAAAGACTAGTCTATCATTTGTTGAGAAACTCTCAAGACACTTGTCTCTCTTTAATTGGCTTAACTTCTCTTATACCTTCAAAATTAATTGTAAATTTTACTGTATACCATTACTATTTATAGAGCATCTTTATTGTTTGAAGATGGCATTTTTTTCTTCTTTTGGATTAATTTTAAAGAATTTAGCAAAGAACCTTGGATTGTGAAGTACTTCCTCTCGTTCTTGTTGAAGATGTAAAACCTGAGATCTGCGTAAACGTCTCTATGTGCAGCGAGGAGACTCGAGTTGTCTATGGCTACGTAAAGCGAAAGGAACCCTGTACCATTGTCCCTCTTGTTCCCGTTAGGGTACACAACAAGTGTCCTGTGTGGATACATAATGTTTTAGTATATAAGATCTGATTGATACGAGTGAAGAAGGATCAATTTTCCAACGTACCAGTTGTATTCACCAACCGGAAAAGGACGAGACCGGTAGCTCTCTGTGTTCTTTGAATTAAGGAGAATGCTGAAAGATTCCATCTTCAAACTGTAAGAAGATGGAGCATGATTCCTCAGACCTTTCACTGTGCTCGAAGCTGAGGCTCTATTATTATCACGTGATGACATCTCCTGATGGTTATCTCTGTAATGCGCTTCCTCCAGGTTTAAGTTTGGTTCTGCTCCAATCGGCTCTGGTTCTAAGCAAAAATTAACAAGAGCATGTGTCAAGTTGTTTAACAATAAATAGATGGATCACTTAAAAAAGTAAGAACAAAGAAAAGATGGCATATACGCTGTAGATTTGAGTTGAAGTCATCAGTGAATTTTCGTATGTAGGAACGTTCAGAGGAGGCAAATGTGATGAAGAGACAAAGCAGGAGAGAAACAAAAGAGATGGTGTTTCTGTAGGGACTCGTCATCTTTTAAGGTGGTTATATATTTGAATGAAGTGAAGAGATACAGAGATTATTAGTGAGAGTTATATAGTGGTGAGACATGTATACCTAACTCTTTGAAGGCTCAATATATAAATGAATTTATTTATTTTTCTTTTGTAAACCTAACTGTTATTTTCATTGCCTTGTGGTTGACGAGAAAATATAAAGTTTGCCCTATTCGGTTCTTACATGTATCATGGGGAAAAAAAAAAAAAAATACCTTCAAAGAATTCGTTATTTTGTTGTTATTTTCACTGCCTCGATCGTGTTTGACATGAAATACAAAGATGGCGCTATCGGTGCATGACGGAGTCTCCAAGGGATGCCACATGTGCAGCTGTGCTTTACGTGGATGTATCACTCTGCAGTTTCTTGGATTTCTATTCAGTCTTGCATGTATGAGGTGAAGAAAGTGAAGTGTGATATACAAGCCAAACGTGACTAGATTAATTAGAGTCTCATGTGTTTCTATGCATTTATCCGGTTAGTATTTGCGTAAGAAAACGTTTTGAACATGTGTTTTGGTGCCAAGTGAACATGTGTTTCTGTGTTCATATCATATTAATTGAAGCCAACGTCTAGATGACAATTTTCTTCAACGTTTTTCAACTTTATTTTTGACCAATATATAGAACTGTGAAACATGTTTCTTCATCTACATTTTGAAACGGGATGATCGAATCTTTAAACATACATATGTGAATGCAGGACTTAATTTCAGTCTAGAGTTAAATAAGAAATCCAAAACAAGCATCAAATGTAAGGCTGGACAATAAATGATGAGTGAAAATTATGTTTTTAAAAAACTTTTTTCCCTTTTTTATATACACATTTCTGTATATTTTCTTGGAGCTAATCAACTATCCGGCTTTCAATCTGAAAACTTAACTCCGTTCTGATAAATTAAGTAAAAAAATTAGAAAAACTTAAGAAGTCAAGATTAGATCATGTCAAATGTTGATCATTTTGAATATTTTGTTTCAGACTGATTAATTAGATCTTGATTCCATTCGGTTTTTCGGCTTATCTTGCATCGAGTCATTGTTTATGTGGCTTTTGACGCAATACAAAAAAACATTATACTATTTCGCTGTTCTCGTGAAACAACGCGCGTCGTTTTCTCAACCAAGAAATGTACCCTAGTCCAAATTCTATCAGCCAAGACGCTAAGCCAATGTCTGCAAGCCATCATCAAAGACCAAAAGAGATTAACCATGTCAAGTTTATGCTCGAAGAGCAAAGACTCTAAACAGAACCATGGATAAACTTGGCCTTGTCTTCCAATAAATGCCACAAAGGAAAGATTTGTAATAAATGTTGAAAATTTTCTGAGAAAGGAATTATAGTGGAATATCCGATAAAAGAGCGAGAAAATAAAAAATACAGAAGTCATTTATTTAAAAACGCAAACACAGATTCTTATTATTAAGTGGTTGATTATGAAACAAACATGGAGCCGCAAATTCCTTGGTTAAAGAAATCTAACTAGGGAAGTACTTGGTCGAAGAAATGGCTTCCATTTCGACTTGAACCCTTAACTCATCGGGCCCAAACAAACCCCCAAGGAAACCCCCAAATAAAGATCTGAGATCAGAGAGTGACATGAAATTAGCGAAACCCCAACTTCGAGATCCACTCGGAGGAGAAGCGTACCATATATCCACTGCCACCAAGACGTACAAAAGATTAAATATTTAATGATGAGTCGATGAATATATATGCATGATATATATATATATATATATATTTTTTTTTTTTTTTGATTTATATGCATGGATATATAAATCATATACTTACCTTGCCTTTCAACATTTCTGGATGGGATTATGTTAAGAACTCTAAGCTTGGCTCGAACATAAATCTTCTCATAGGGTCTGATTTTCTCGTTCTCATCCAGGTAAAGATACACCGACAAGGATCTTCCCTTTGCCATACTATCACCATTTGGATACACTTGTAGTCTCCTGATCATCAATCATATGGACTACTTGTTACTAAACTATACTCCATTTTTCTTTTTTAACTATACTCAATTACTCTAATTAAAAAATCGCAAAAAAAAAAATATATATATATATATATAATGAGGACTCACCAACGTCTTCCTCCAACGGAGAACGCATCCGAAGAGTAGTCATCTTTGAGCAGCGTGGAAAATCTCTGAAGCGTCCAAGTGTAGATTGGGGTAGGGAAATTATGAGTGATAGTGAAAAGTTCTGACATTTTAAAGGGAGTGGGAATAGACACATCAACACCAAACTCGCAGTGATCTCCATCGTAAAGGAAACCATTTCTCGAGTCTTTAAATGTATCAAGAGGGAGGACCTGGGAGAATCCCCACATCGTTTTGAAGACATTGAATCGCCAAACATTTGTTTCTGATCAATAACATAACAAAGAATGATATATCTTTAAAAATATCTCCAATGAGAGTCTCTTGATGAGTCTCTCATCCATAGAAAATAAGAAAATAATAGGAGGAAAAAGACTAGTCTATCATTTGGTGAGAGACTCTCAAGACACTTGTCTCTCTTCACTTGGCTTAATTTCTCTTATACATTCAAAATTAGTTGTAAAATTTACTGTATACCATTACTATTAGTATATTACTATTTATAGAGCATCTTTCTAGTTTAAAAATGGCATTTTTCTTCTTCTTTTGGATTAATTTTAAAGAATTTAGCAAAGAACCTTGGATTGTGAAGTACTTCCTCTCGTTCTTGTTGAAGATGTAAAACCTGAGATCTGCGTAAACGTCTCTATGTGCAGCGAGGAGACTCGAGTTGTCTATGGCTACATAAAGCGAAAGGTACCCTGTACCATTGTCCCTCTTGTTCCCATTAGGGTACACAACAAGTGTCCTGTGTGGATACATAATGTTTTATTATATAAGATCCGATGATACGAGTGAAGAAAGATCAATTTTCCAACGTACCAGTTGTATTCACCAACCGGAAAAGGACGAGACCGGTAGCTTTCTGTGTTCTTTGAATTAAGGAGAATGCTGAAAGATTCCATCTTCAAACTGTAAGAAGATGGAGCACGATTCCTCAGACCTACCACTGTGCTTGAAGCTGAGGCTCTATTATTATCACGTGATGAGATCTCCTGATGGTTATCTCTGGAATGCGCCTCCTCCAGGTCTGGGTTTCCTCCTGCTCCAATCTGGTCTGGCTCTAGACAAAAATTAACCAGAGCATGTGTCAAGTTGTTTAACAATACATAGATGGATCTCTTAAAATATTAAGAACAAAGAAAAGATGGCATACGCTGCAGATTTGAGTTGAAGTCATCAGTGAATTGTCGTATGAAGGAACGTTCAGAGGAGGCAGATGCGATGAAGAGACAAAGCAAGAGAGAAACAAAAGAGATTGTGTTTCTGTAGTGACTCGTCATCTTCTAAGGTGGTTATATATTTTAATGAAGTGAAGAGAACAGAAATTAGTGAGACTTGTATATATAGGTAGACTTGTATACCGAACTCTTTGAAGGCTCAACATATTTATGAGTTTATTTCTTTTTCATTTGTTAACCTAATTATTATTTTCATTGCCTCGTGGTTGACATGAAAATATAGAGTTGGCGCTATTCGGTTCTTAAGTAAAGGTTACATGTATCATGGCAAAATTGCAAAAATAAACCCTTCAAAGAATTATTTTTGTTTTTGTTATTTTCATTGCCTCGATCGTGTTTGACATGAAAATACAAAGTTGCATGGCGGAGTCTCCAAGGGATGCCACATGTGCAGCTGTGCTTTACGTGGATGTATCATTCTGCAGTTTCTTGGAGTTCTATTCAGACTTGCATGCATGAGGTGAAGAAAGTGAAGTGTGATATAAGCCAAACGTGACTTAGATTACTTAGAGTCTCATGTGTTTTTATGCATTGGTCCGATTAGTATTGGCGTAAGAAACGTTTGAACATGTGTTTTGGTGCACATCAGCACATATGAGTCAGGTTAAACTAATGATTTCAAGAATCATCCTTAATCTAAAATCAAAAGTTACTCATGTGTAGTGTAAGTGTGTAACCAACTAATTTTGATTTGGGCGAATTTTTACATTTAGATTCGTCGAAGCCAACGTCTAGATGACAATTTTCTTCAACGTTTTTCAATTTTATTTTTGACCAATATATAGAACTGTGAAACATGTTCTTCATCTACATTTTGAAACAGGAAGAACGAGTCTTTAACCGTACATGTGAATGCAGAACTTAATTTCAGTATAGAGTTAAATAAGAAATCCAAAACAAGCATCAAATATTCAGAGCCGTCCCTGGGAGCAAGCAGGGCAAGCAGCTGTTTGCGGCCCAGGTACAAATAACTATATTTTCGGCCCTAATTTAGACAAAAACCTCTCATAATCTACTGGTAATCGTCCTTCTTAAATGACTTTAGCAGTGTGAATTCGATTCCCTTTGAATACTTTTAGTTTTTTTTTTTTTTTTAAGAATTCGGCCCATATTGATTTTGGGCTTGCGGCCTCCATAATCTCAGGGACGGCCCTACAAATATTGTAAGGCTGGACAATAGATGATGTGTGAAAATTATGTTTAAAAAACTTTTTTCGCTATTTTACAGACACATTTCGGTATTTTTCTTGGAGCTTATCAACTATCCGGTTTTCAATATGAAAATTTAACTCCGTTCTGATAAATTACTTAGAAAATTTAGAAAAGCTTAAGAAGTCAAGATTAGATTATGTCAAATGTTGATCATTTTTTTTGTTAAAGGATTTTTAAATGTTGATCATTTTGATAATTTTGTTTCAGACTGATTAGTTCTTGATTGCATTCGTTTTTTTTTTGGCTTATCTTGCATTGAGGCCCACCTCATTGTCTATGGGGCGTTTGACGCAATACATAAAAACATTATACTATTTGGCTGTTCTCGTGAAACAACGCGCGTCGTTTTCTCAACCAAAAATTGTACCCTAGTCCAAATTTTATCAGCCAAGACAGTAAGCCAATGTCTGCAAGCCATCATCAGAGAACCAAAAGAGATTAACCATGGCATATTCTTAGAACAACTTAAGCTTAAACCAAACTCCCAAACAATATTCAGTCAACAAAGTGCTTGATTATGCAAAGAAGTCTCAATTAAAGAGAAGAAACTAACTAAGTAAAGCTCATAGCGTAATTCGTACATCAAAGCCATTTGCTTATAGAGAAAACAAAATATTTTACCTTAGATGATAAACCTTCTTTCATTTTTATGTTGAGTCTTATTTACTTAACAAAAAAGCATTTTTACAAAGTAAATGATATAGCTCTATTAATATTCTTTCATTTGCTCCACTGCCTAGTATCGAATCGACCATTAAATTGGTTACAAATAAAAAGCTTGCAATCAAGGATAATCTATCTAGTCTTTTATTTGCATCATTTGTTTTTACTTGTGAGAAAAACCATTTTTTATGCTCGAAGAGCAAAGACTCTAAACAGAACCATGGATAAATTTGGCCTTGTCTTCCAATAAATGCCACAATTAGGGAAATATTAAATTTGTTCTAAATGTTGAAATTTTTCTGAGAAAGAAATTATAGTGGAATATCCGATAAAACACAGAAGTCACTTATTTAAAAACGCAAACACAGATTCTTATTATTAAGTGGTTGATGATGAAACAAACATGGAACCGCAAATTCCTTGGTTAGAGAAATCTAACTAGGGAAGTACATGGTCGAAGAAATGGCCTCCATTTCGACTTGAACCCTTAACTCATCTCTCCCAAGGAAACTCCCAAGGAAAGACTTGAGATCAGAGAGTGGGATGAAATCATAACCCCAACGTCGAGATCCAGCACCGTACCACATATCCACTATCAACAAGACGTACGAAAGATTAAATAGTTAATGATGAGCCGATGAATATGCATGGATATATAAATCATATACTTACGTAGCTTTTCAACATTACTGGATGGGTTTTTGTTAAGAACTCTAAGCTTGGCTCGAACATAAATCTTCTCATCGGGTTTGATTTTCTCGTTCTCATCCATGTGAAGATACATCGACAATAATCTTCCCTCTCTCATACCATCACCATTTGGATACACTTGAAGTTTCCTGATCATCAATCATATGGAGTATTTGTTACTAAACTATACTCTCTTTTTTTTTTTTGCTTTTGGGTTAAAGACTACAACTAAACTCTAATTAAAAGATCACAAAAAAAATTATCAAAAAATATAATGAGGACTTACCAACGTCTTTCTCCAATGGAGAACACATCTGAAAAGTAAAAATCTTGGTGGAGCGTAGAGAATCTCTGAATCGTCCAAGTGTATGTTGGGTTAGGGAAATTTTGAGTGATAGTGAAAAGCTCCGACTTGTCAAAGTGAGTGGGAATAGTCACATCAACACCAAACTCGCAGTGATCTCCATCGTAAAGGTAACCATTTCTCGAGTCTCTAAACGTATCAAGAGGGAGAGCTTGGGAGAATCCCCACATGGTTTTGAAGACATTGAATCGCCAAACAGTTGTATCTGATCAATAACATATATAACAAGAATGATATATCTTTAGAGTATCTCCAATGGGAGTCTAGTCTCTCATAGACTCTTAGACACTTGTCTCTCTTTGATTGGCTTAAATTCTCTTATAACATCAAAATTAATTGTAAAATTAAATTATACCTTTACTATTGGTATTATATTGGATGAGAGCTCTAAACCCTTAAAGATGCTCTTAGTATATTACTATTTGTAGCATTTTTTTCTTCTTTTTGATTATTTTTTTCTTAAAAAAATTAGCAAAGAACCTTGGATTGTGAAGTACTTCCTCTCGTTCTTGTTGAATATGTAAAATTTGAGATCCGCGTAAACGTCTCTATGTGAAGCGACGAGGGTCGAGTTGTCTATGGCTACGTAAAGCGAAAGGAACCCTGTACCGTTGTCCCTCTTGTTCCCGTTAGGGTACACGACAAGTGTCCTGTGTGGATACATAATGTTTTAGTATATGAGATCCGATTGATACGAGTGAAGAAAGATCAATTTTCCAACGTACCAGCTGTATTCACCAACCGGAAAAGGACGAGACCGGTAGCTCTCTGTGTCTTTGTCCGTTGAATTAAGGAGAATCCTGAAAGATTCCATCTTCAAACTGTAAGACGACGGAGCTTGATTCCTCAGACCTTTCACTATGCTTGAGGCTCTACTATTATCACTTGATGACATCTCCTGATGGTTATCGCTGTAATGCGTTTCCTCCAGGTTTGGGTTTGGTTCTGCTCCAATCTGGTCTGGTTCTAGACAAAATTAACAAGCGTATGTGTCAAATTGTTTAACAATACATAGATGGATCTCTTTAAATATTACGAACAAAGAAAAGATGGCATACGGTGCAGATTTGAGTTGAAGTCATCAGTGAATTCTCGTATGTAGGAACGTTCAGAGGAGGCAAATGTGATGAAGAGACAAAGCAGGAGAGAAACAAAAGAGATGGTGTTTCTGTAGTGACTCATCATCTTTTAATTAAGATGGTTATATATTTGAATGAAGTGAAGAGAACAGAGATTATATATATAGGTGAGACTTGATAAGGAAGAGATGCTTTGTAATGCTTTATGATTTTTTTCTTTTTCTTTTGTATACCGAACTGTTATTTTGATTGCCTCGTGGTTGACGTGAAAATATAAAGTTGGCGCTATTCGGTTCTTACATTTTCTCATGGGAATATTGCAAAAAACAAAAACAAAAAACCTTTCAAAGAATTCGTTTTTGTTTTTTTGTTTTTGTTTTGTGTGTAAACTTAACTGTTATTTCCATTGCCTAGCTAGATCGTGTTTGACATGAAATTACAAAGTTGGCGCTATCGGTGCATGACGGAGTCTCCAAGGGATGCCACATGTTCAGATATGTCCTTTACGTGGATGTATCACTCTGCAGTTTCTTGGATTTTTATTCAGAATTGCATGCATGAGGTGAAGAAATGAAGTGTGATATATAAACCAAACATGGCTTTGATTAATTAGAGTCCCATGTGTTTTCTATGCATTGATCCGGGAAGTATTGGCGTAACAAAACGTTTTGAACATGTGTTTTGGTGGACGCATGAGTCCGGTTAAACTAATGATTTCAAGAATCATCCTTAATCTAAAATCGAAAGTTACTCAACCAAACTAATTTTCTGTTTCTACCTAAGAAAAAACAGCATAACAGCCTTCGGGCTTCGTTGCTTCATAATTGGGCCTTTAACGTAAGCCCACATCTTGTAAAAGGGTAAAATTCAAATTCTACAGACCAGTTTAATAACCCTATGTCTATGTGGAGGGCATTAATCTCAAAATTAAATTAAACAATCCTTCTTCTTCCTCATTGAATCCGCCGCCACAAAAAAGCCTTGTTCCTTGAGATTAGTTCTCTGATCGTATTTGGGTTTTGGGTTACTTTCTTAATTTCAACATCGTTGGATCCGATTATCAGTTTTAAATTTCACTCGACGGAGCTTGGATTTGGAGCTGAGCGAACGTCGCGGCGAATTGTTTGATTGGGGCGAAATTTAAGCTTAGATCCGTCGGAATCTGAGATGTCTGAGGAGAGGAAGAAGAGTAAGGTAACCGTCGAAGAAGTAGTTACAGAGCACAGTTCAATGAAGAAGGAGAAGAAGAAGAAGAAGGAGAAAAACCGAGAAATTGAGGATAGTTTTGCCGGAGAAGATGGAGAGAAAGCTGCGCGTGAGATAGAGAAATTGGGCGTTGAGGCTAAGAAGAAATCGGAGAAGAAAAGAGTCAATTCAGAAGCTGAGGATGATGCTAAAAAATTGAAGAAGAAGAAAAACAAAGAGAAATGTGTTGATTTTGAGGCTGATGATAATGGTGTAAAGAAATCTAAGAAGAAAAATGAAGATAAAAAGGCCGATTCTGAAATTGATGATGCTGTGAAGAAATCGAAGAAGAAAAATGAAGAGTCAGGGACCGATTCTGCAGCTGATGATGCTGTGAAGAAATCGAAGAAGAAAAATGCCGATTCTGAAACTGAGGATGTTGTGAAGCAATCGAAGAAGAAGAAGAAAAGCAAGAGGGAATCTGGTGGTGATGAGATAGGAAACAGTGAAAGCTCCAAAGTTGACGAGGGCACTGATGATGCTAAGACGAAAACGGGAAAGAGAAAGCGTGATGATAACGACTTGGGAGCTGAAGAAAACACCGAGAGCTCCAACAAGGAGATGAAGAGGAAACGTAAAAAGAAGAAGTCAAGTGTGGATTTAGAAGATGAAGAACACAGCTTTAGCTCTGCAAAGACGAAAAGCAAGGAGAAGCAGTCAAGTGTGGATTCAGAGGTTGAAGGAAACAGCTTGAGCTCTACTAATGATGCAGAGACGAAACAAACTGAGAATTCCGAGGCTGAAGAAAGCAGCTTCAACTCTACCAAAGATGCAAAGAAGAAAGGGAAGAAGATGAAGAAGCAGAGTGAAGGTTTAGAGCCTGAAGATAACAACAGTGACGCTACGGAAGTTGCAAAGAAGAAAGGAAAGAAGAAGCAGAGTGAGGCTAAAGAAAACAACAATGGTGGTGGAACTAAAGAAGCAAAGAAGAAACGGAAGAAGCAAAATTCCACAGAGAGTGAAAAAGACGTGCCAACAACACCATCAAGCAAAAGCGCAAAAAAGGTGAAATTTTCTGATCAAGTTGAAGTTTTTCCTGCTGAGGACAAAGAAACCGAAGACGAAGAAGAAGAAGCTGAGGTGGTGAGAGGTAAGCGGTTTACAAAGGAAGAAGATGAGCTGATAAGGAAAGCTGTATTAGACTACATTGACAACCATGCTTTAGGAGACGACGGTTTAGACATGATCTTGGAGTGCAAATCACACCCACAAGTCAAAGGCTGTTGGAAAGAAATCACAGCTGCTTTACCTTGGAGGGCATACAATGGCGTGTACAACCGTGCTCATACCATCTTCGAAGCAGGATCATCCAAAGGGATATGGACTAAAGAGGATCTCGAGCTCGTTGTAGAGTATCAGAAGAAGCACGGGAATGATTGGAGAGCGCTTGCGGATGCGATGGGGAAGAACAGGAAGCATGTGAAAGACGCGTGGAGGAGGATAAGACTGACTTCGAGGAACAAAGGACATTGGTCGAGGGAAGAGTATCAGAGTCTCTTTGATCTTGTCAACACTGACTTGAGAATGAAGGCGTTTCATGAGAAGCACTCGAAACATGGGATGCTCAGAGATAACATCCCTTGGATGGCGATAAGCGACCGGCTTGGAACGAGGACTCACGTTGATAGCTGCACGAAGTGGTACGATAAGCTGATGTCGCCGATGGTGGCGGAGGGAGTATGGGCTAACGTGGATGATTATAGGCTCTTGGACGAGCTTACGAGCCTGGACGCTGCTTGTATTGATGATGTGGATTGGGATACGCTTTTGGAGAATCGAGATGGGGAGGCTTGTAGGAAGCGGTGGAACCAGATGGTGCATCAGATTGGTTTGCCGGGAGCCAAGACGTTTGCGGAGCAAGTTGAGATCTTGTCTCAGAGGTATTGTCCTGAGTTGGCTGAGGATAGAGAGGATTTCGACAATAGACCTTTTGATCCTGAAGATTAAGTCTAGAAAGTTTTTTCTTTTTTGTTGCTTTTATGTTCTACAAACTTTACTGTGATCTTTATGTTTAGTGAACTGAAAACGATGAGAATTTTTGCTATAATCCACAACCAATGATGTTAGCCAGAAGTTGAGTTACAACTTACAAACATGAATTTTGCATATGATAATGTGAGCTTTAGATCTGCAGCTGTTGAGAACCACTTGAAGCAACTCAAACGTTAGCTAAGGCTCATACTTTGTACAAGTTAACTTTGATTCTGAAGTATCTAAGGTCAGAGATAAACATTTGATGCAATTGAAACTTAAGATATGGTTTGCAGGATGTGAGATTGAAGATGAATCTCTGACTTGATAGCAGAGAACACTAAAGAACAAAAGCAGCAAAACAGAGCACAACAAGGATTCCTTAGATGTGTAACTTTTTAGTCATTCATTCCAAGGAATTCAATTCATCATTTCCCAAAAGGGCTTAGAGATTAGATAGTCACACTTGTGATCAGATCAAGCCAACAAAAATCTTGTCAATATCTACTACAAACGAAAAGCAAGAAGTCTCGAGACTCTCTTAACACCATCTCTAACAGACTTCGAACTATCTTCAGTAGTAGTGGTTCTCAGCGAGCTTCGTACTGAACAACTGCAAGAGATAAAACAAAGGACCACATAATTAGCCGGAAAGAAGTTGACGACATCTGTATTTTGTACAAGAAAAGGTAAACCGGAATGTAGTTGATACAAAGGTACAAACACTCGAGATAAATTCAACTCATGGCTATAACATTTGTGTTCTTTTGAGTGAGACACATTTTGAGATTGTGGCATCACAAGACGAAAGAGGAGTCAAAGAAAACAAACTGACCTCTACGGGTACGCTTCTTGTAGAGGATACGGTAACCACACTCTCTGCATTGGATCACATCCCCTGACTTGAGAGTGTTCTCTTGTCCACAATCTTCAAAACATTCAGCAAAAAAAGTTATGCAAACGATCAAATCAAACAATGCAGAAAACAAAAGCATGAATGATCAGATTGATTTATGTCCTCTAACTAACCAGGTATGAAATTTCATATAAAGATTAGGATTTGAAGGCATAATATATTTTTCCCAAAACTAGTGTGCTATGAGCTAGAAACGAAAAGCTCCCATCTTTTTACACAACTATTAAGTTTCAACACAAGAATTCGATATTCAATGAAGTTTTCAAGAGGAAGAAGAGAATAGTCGAGCTTACCTCCACAGACGTAGGTAACAGGTTCGGGAGGTGCATCCGAATCGAATGTTTGTTAGAGCAGAGAATGTTCAAGAAGGTATGCTATAATACCTTAGTTTGTGCGTATACCATTCTTAAGTCTATTTTTTCACCCTCTAATAAGTATAGGATAATAAAAAAGGAGTTGACATAAATTATCCCAGACTGCTCTCGCACTGGCAACAATACTAATCTCATAGTGCGGTCAATTAATTTCTCTAAGGCGTAATTTGATTTTTTTCCCATACTTACCTTAGAGTTTACAGATAGTATGGTACTATCTAGAGAAGTGTATTCTCTAGAGAATGGTAACTTTGCTGTGTTTATGATGTATATCGGATGATTGCATCCAAAGTGATAATAGATATTATGATAGACAAGTAATCTCGTCCGAAAAGTATTTAACGTAACGACTATTGCACATTACTCTTCGTATTCTATTTAACACTTATGGGCCTTATTAAGAAGCACATTTTATCGTAATTTGTGGACTGCGTGCGATAATACTTACCTTAGAGTTCTACAGAAGTAGGGCTTCTGAAGTTGATTTCAAGAGAATTCTGTTTCGGAGACGAAGAGATCTATAATGTAATGATGGCGTCTGGTTTTAACTTTGAACATTACTCTTTCGTTTACCTATGGGCCTTATTAAGAAGCCCATAACATTTGGGCCTCAAAATAGGTTTTAGAAACGCCCGCTCAATAGTTTCTTGTAGCTCACGTTTTGAAACATTCATGAAAATTGCTACTTTTTGTGTTCTACTACTATTCATGCCAAGCTATAAAAACTATGAAAAGTTTGCATTTAGAGTTTTGCCATAATGCACAAAACATTCAAGATTGATAATGTTTACGATGGTCCAAAGTACATACAAATGGGAGGATTGATTCTCAAGATTGAAAGAACCGCAGACGGAATAGTCCAAATTCCATCGCCACAGATCAAACCTGAAGCAACTGCACTCGAGTAATCATCTGCGTCTTTCTTGTTCATACGTTCCCACACAAACAAAATCACAGTTCCAACAAACATGTCCACGGCGAAGTAAGCTCCAATGTAGAACGGAGCAGCCATAGCCATAGGAAGTGGTACAAACTTAGAGATCTTTAACGGCGTAACGTCTCTGACAAGATTCACAGTCAGAGCAGCCACAAAGAATCCGCAACAGAGAGCCAAACAATGCTTAGGAAGTTTCGCAAACCCTTCGATCCCGAGAATAGCCATTTCGCGGTAGATAACAGCGTAAGGAGCCTTGTAAAGACCATCAGGTTCTCCAACGTCGAAAGCAGTCCAAAACATCCAAAACGTGAGAGGAGCGATGACGCAACCCATCGCTGTGCCTAGAAGCTGAGTCACAAACATGGACTTTGCAGATGATAACGTGAGGTAACCTGTTTTGAAGTCTTGCATGAGATCTGCTGCGGTTGAGACAATTGCCATCATAAGTCCACAAGCTGCTAAACCGGCGATGACTCCTCCACCGCTGTTTCCTACGACGGAAGCGATTGTGAAGAGACCAATCTTTCCGTATGTTGAAGGAAGGCTCATATCCGTGAGCCCCGCTCCGTAGGAGTTGCAGAAGGCGAGAGCCGGCGCGATCAAGTATGAACAGAGGACAAAGTACCATTTCAATGGTGGGAATATCAATGGGATTGTTGCGGTTGAGATTGCTGCAAGACACACATAACAAGAAACCGCAAAGCCGAGTGGTATAGGGTCTTTTAGAAATACTTCATCTCTCTTTAGTGATTCTGAGGTCTCGCTCTCATCTGTATCAAGAAACTCTTAAGAACATGTTTGTGACAGAGACAATTACTTGAAAATGCTATGTTTTGGTCACCTGAAATGTCGGTGAAGACAGGTAGGTGTTGTTGTTTGGAGCTTTTGTTGCAGAGTTCCTTCACAGTGACAACGATGATCTTGATGAGGTTGTAGAGACCATCACCAAGGATGATAGTAATGGCGATAAAGACCTAACTTACCACAAGGAGAGTATCTGTGTTACCACAAGAACTTTCAAGATATTATTTCCAAATTTGATCTGCTTATTGTACCTTATATCCGTAGAGACCTTTGAAATCGTTGGCGTCAAGGTCAGATGGATACCAATCTCCAGCATGGTGTGATATAAATGGCCAGAGAAAGCCCCAAGAAATGATAGCGCCGAGAAGAACAGAGCAGTTCACTAAATGGGGACATATCAGACCACATCCAATAAAAGTAGGACTGAAATCAAAGTAAAACCTGTGCAAGCAGAAACGTTGCCAAATTTCAATCCACATTTTACTAAACTGGACTATTAGAGAAACTATGAGTATATACTTACGTGTTCTTGAAGAGAGTTAAACCAAGTGTGGGGAAGTGATCAAACCCACAAGCATCTCCAATACCACTAAAGAACCACTTGAAGCAACTCCAAACTAAGCTTAGGCTCAGGTATTTCCCAAGACATTTAACTTGGTTTCTGAGAGAGAAACATTTAATGAAAACTCCGTCTATAATTTAGTGAGATTAAAGATGGACTCTCTGACTAATTACCCTGCAAGCTCGGCTCCAGAGTTGTCATGGAAACTGTTAATCAGCATCGCTGTAGCTGTTCCGCTAGGATACGTAAGCTTGTAGTCCAAAATCATCACCTGAGATACACACTTTTCAAAAAAGATCAAGAGAGATGATCACACAATGAACGACTGTTCTCTTAGACAGTTTATGATTATCAAAATCATGACCTTTCGAAGTGGAACGAGACTGAAGAGACCGAGGAAGCTGACTACAACTAAGAATCCAATCATCCACCACAGTCCAGGATTTATAACATCTTCTGGATTGTTTCCAGGATAATCAGCACCAATGAGCTTGTATGTCTTCTCATCCATTGCAATCAAATACGAACCAAATCCTCCTGACACACCAAAATCAAAAGCAAAGACCGATCCAATCAGAAGAAGCTAACACTACACAACAAGACTGGCATTTTCAAAGGAACAGAGAAGCAAAAATTTCAACATTTAAACGAATTAAGCATTTCTTCGAACAGTTGATGTGCAAAAATTCAAAGTTGATTTACCACTATAAGCGAGGCCGTAGCAAGCAACAACGCAAGTCTGAATAACAGTGTTCTCTTGCTTGGTAAAGGGTTTAACGCTAAACCCTAAATTCGACAACAAAGCAGTCCACGACTTGACGAAGAAGAATCCGAGAAGACCAGCAGCTACATTCAGCGAAGGAATGATTCCGATTGTGAGATTGAGCTTATGGGTGATGATACAGAACAAAATCCCCAGCAAGGCGCTAGCGATTAAGCCTCGGATTGTGATCTGATCCTTCCACTCGGGAACATCTTCGTCGTCGTAGTGATCGAGATTCGTCGCAGAATTTGCCGGTAACAATGTCTCTGAGATCTCCGTTGACTTTGGAGGAATCTCCGTCTCCATAACTAGGATAATCTACTTACTTCCTTCTCAATACTTGGGAAGCTCAAGCTGAAACCGAAATCACCTGAAATCTTCGGTCAGATTTTCCGGTAGATAAATTCATCGAAGAAGACGGAAGCGGAAGAACAACATCGTGAAGGAAAATGGTATAGTTGACTGAATTTTGCTGTTATTAAAATGGAAGCAAGTGCCACGTGTACTGATGTTAATGTGACTTGTAGTTTTAGTTTCCCGCCTTATTATTGGACAGAGAGTATAATTCTATACAGTTAAAATATTTCTCCCGTTATTCAATTGACAATTTCCTTTTCCTTTACTCTTTCCTTGGAATTTGTGACATCACAAAGAGCTCATATGACGATGGCTTAGATAGTAAATGAAGATTTTTGTAGCAGAGTTAAGAATTATTAGTATTGAGATTTACGGTCTCTACTCTCAGGGATATGTATGTGATTCTGCCAAATTTCTGTGTGCTGATCATAGCTCTGAAATCCTGAGTTTATCGTGGCTTTTGTTTATTTGTCAGGTTTTACACCTGGTACGGAGCCGACAATTGAGAAGAAGATTTTATATTTTGGATCAATTTCGCCACAGAAGAAAATAAGGCCATGGTGAGAGAAATTCTTCACTTTATATCTTTTACCCCTTCAATTAACAAATGCTTTCGTTTTCACTTATTTGATAGTTTTTAGACTTCAAGTACTATCCAACAAATTTGACCTGATTATACGTCTGATCTAACATTTGCTATACCAATTCCATTTTTGTAGGTGAATAATCACATTGCCAGAATCTAGAATAGTCCACGTTTTCTCATTTGCCATAATTTGATCGAGGTTAGTTTTGACTCTATATAGGTTAGGTATTAAATAGATCCAATATAGTCTAAAGCTTGTTAGAAGAGAATTTTACATTGCCATAATTAACTAATGAAACTTGATTGTTTTGCATAATTGTGAAAAGGGTTTTGTGCAAAATAACCCTCAAACTAAATTCTTTTTGCAAATCAAACCCTCAATTTAAAATTGTGCAAATCAAACCTCTGAAGTCAAAATAACCCCGCAATATAAGACATTTCTATATTTATGACAAAAATTAAAATGATTTTATGCATAAAAAACCGTGAACTATTTTTTGTGTGCAAATCTAACCCTCAAATTAAAAAATATGCAAGTCAAACCTGCAAAGTCGAAAGTCACTGCTAAAATGGACTTATATGTATTTTTCCTTAACTACAAGCGTCAAAACATCATGACATTTATAATATTTTAACCATTTTTTTTAAAGTATACCAAATTTTTGAATAGAGTTAAACTAATTTGGCATTCAGTTCAGGATCTCACACTTGCCTCCTCCAGTGATGATGATAACCCAAGCGGCTCCAAATCTTCGCAAGATTACAATGGAATATGTGGGTGAAGATAATTTTTCGATCAAAGGTATAACAGGAAGAAATTTATGTGCGTGACAGTGGTGAGGAGAATTGTTGGGTGGACTAATCATATTCACGCATATGTAGAGTTCAGCAAGATTTTGCTAGCTGAAATCAGATTCTGTACAGACTTGGCTATTTCCGTCAAATGTCTGCAATACATTCCTAACATCTTATTCTCATGTATTCTTTGCATTGACAGTTGTTGGCTCATCTCCAAAGCAAGATTTGCTTCAAAAATCTTTGCACATTGAAGCTCATTCAGTTCAGGATCTCACACTTGCCTCCAGTGATGATAATAACCCAAGCGGCTCCAAATCTGCACAAGATTACAATGGAATCTGTGGGTGAGGATAATTTTTCAATCGAAGGTATAATAGGAAGATAATTCTTCAAAGGCTTTGCTTGCTTGCTTCTTTACAGTCTTATAAACCAGTGAATATGGCTTCTTTTCACTTTCTCAAGCTATCGCAATAAATCTGGCGTATGGCAAACACATCACATCTTGTTATATCTCAAACACACAATCTGTCTTACTATTAGACTACCCTTTTAATAAAGATAAAGACTCACAAAAGCTCTATATATAATGACAATTTTTGATGAAATAGATCAAATTAGTGTAAGTTACAACATAAGTACAAAAAAGTGATCGGTGCTACCATCCTCCTACTAGAAGAGTCTACATTAGTACACATGTTCTATTTGATGAACATCACGTTCCATATCTAAACGACTTCACCAACTTCAAGTTTAATGCTGATACACCCTTGATGTCTACTTGAGAAGCTTGTCTGAAACAATTTGCAATCTCTTTTACTACTAGTACAATCGAAGATACTCTGCCGTCTCATCACTCATCAACCTCTGCAGCTACCACTGAAGTTCCAAATGCTGCTACTGTGAGTGAAGGACTTAGTAATGGGTGTACCGTGTACGGCAGGCTCAGATCATGAGTGACCGTAACGGGTGTAGTAATGAGTGAAGAGACCGAGGAAGCTGACTACAAATAAAAACCCAATCATCCACCACAGTCCAGGATTTATAACATCTTCCGGATTGTTTCCAGGATAATCAGCACCAATGAGCTTGTATGTCTTCTCATCCATTGCAATCAAATACGAACCAAATCCTCCTGACACACCAAGAAATCATATCAGATGACCAAAAGCAAAAGCCAAGACTGATCCAATCATAAGAAGCTAACACTACACAACAAGACTGGCATTTCAAAGGAACAGAGAAGCAAAAATTCAACATTTAAACGAATTAAGCATTTCTTCGAAAAGTTGATGTGCAAAAATTCAATTTTGATTTACCACTATAAGCGAGGCCGTAGCAAGCAACAACGCAAGTCTGAATAACAGTGTTCTCTTGCTTAGTTAAGGGCTTAACGCTAAACCCTAACTTCGACAACAAACCAGTCCACGACTTGACGAAGAAGAAGCCGAGAAGACCAGCAGCTACAACCAGCGAAGGAATGATTCCGATTGTCAGATTGAGCTTATGGGTGATGATACAGAACAGAATCCCTAACAAGGCGCTAGCGATTAAGCCTCGGATTGTGATCTGGTCCTCCAATCCGGCACATCTTCGTCGTAGTGGTGACCTAGATTCGTCGCAGAGTTTTCCGGTAACAATGTCTCTGAGATCTCCGTTGACTTACGAGGAATCTCCGTCTCCATAACTAGGATGATAATCTACTTCCTTCCTTGTCAATACTTGGGAAGCTCAAGCTGTAAAATTCCCGGCAGATTTCACCGGAAATCACCTAAAATCTTCGGTCAGATTTTTCCGGTTGATAAATTCATCGAAGCGGAAGAAGAAGAACATCGTGAAGGAAAATGGAGTTGACAGAATTTTGCTGTTATTAAACTGAAAGAAAGTGCCACGTGTGTGAATGCGACTTGTTGTTTTAGTTTCCCGCCTTTATTATTGGACAAAGAAACTAACCTATACAGTTTAAAATATTTCTCCCATTATGCGATTGACAATTTAATAGAAAAAATACATTTTTAGTCATTAATATA
Organism: Microthlaspi erraticum; assembly: GCA_902728155.2. Classification (NCBI taxonomy): domain Eukaryota; kingdom Viridiplantae; phylum Streptophyta; class Magnoliopsida; order Brassicales; family Brassicaceae; genus Microthlaspi; species Microthlaspi erraticum. The sequence continues at coordinate 36,109 of CACVBM020001607.1, forward strand.
TCTTTCAAACATTAAAAAAACAATAAAATCTCGTACTAAGTAAGTTAATAATATTAGTTTAATCAAGGATGAAAAGACATGTAGCCGTTTGAGATTTTTTCTCTTACTCTCTTACTTATTCAAAATTTCATTACCGTTGTTGGTCATCTCCTTCTCTCTTCTCTCTCAATAATCCTTGTCTGAAACATTTTCCTCCTCGTTATTGATTTTACTCAGATTCTCAGTCACAAACAACATTATCTCTGAACCACCTAATCCTATCCAGATTCTGTACATCTCTCTCACTTGTGATTCAACATGGAAAGCAAAAACTGTTCGAGGAATCTGAAAGATGCGTGAGTTTCTTTGCTCTTTGTATTTAAGTATTTAACATATCAATCCATAATACGTATCATCTCCTTATCTCTTCTCTCTCAATGATCCTTGTCTGAAACATTTTCCTCCTCGTTATTGATTTTACTCAGATTCTCAGTCAAAAACCTGACAACTCTGCTCCACAAGACAAGACGAGTAAACACTCATAAGGAGAAGATTAAGGTGAGCCTTGTGGTCTAACATGGATGCTTTTGCTTATATAAAATTTCCTTGACGAACCCTGAAACTTAACTCTTTGTTTTCACTTTTGAGGTCTGTATCCCTAAGCAAGTTTAAACCTTTCATTACAACTGCTGAATCGATGCAGAAGTTCCGGAGATTTGTCATTTCCTCATGCCTCTCTTCCACGGTAATAAACTAACTATTGATTGTTCCTTTTCCTTTACTCTTTCCTTGGAATTTGTGACATCACAAAGGGCTCATATGATTGTGGCTATTAGAAGCAGAGTTAGGAATTATTTGTATTGAGATTTACGGTCTCTAGGATATGTTTGTGGTTCTGAAATTCTGAGTTTATGGTGCCTTTTGTTTCTTGTCAGGTTTTACACTTGGTACGGAGCCGACAATTGAGAAAGAAGATTTTATATTTTGGAAAAGACTTGATCAGTTTCGCCATTGAAGAAAACATGGCCATGGTGAGAGAATTTCTTCACTTTTTTATCTTTAACCCTTTCAATTAACAAAGCTTCCCTTTCACTTAATTGATAGGTTTTAGACTTCAAATTACTATCCAACAAATTTGACCTCATTATGCGTCTGATCTAACATTTTCTGTACCATTTCCTTTTTGTAGGTGGTCCACGTTTTCTCATTTGTCATAATTTGATTGAGGTTAGTTTTGACTCCATATAGATTAGGTAATAGATCTAGTAGGGAATGTATATAGTCTAAGCTTGTTAGAAGAGGATTTTACATTGCCACAATTAACTAATAAAAGTGGATTGTTTTTCATAGTTGTGAAAACGATTTGAACATGGAATCCGGTCAGTTTCTAATTGTCCGTAAGTGGGGCCATGAACGTTTTGTTTTTACAACATAATGTGTAAAACAATTTACTTTCTAGTTAATTGAGCAAATAAAATCTTCTTGTCGTAGATGTGTGTGTTAGAAGAAGATTTTAGTTTGCCAAATTATTTAATGCAACTTGACTGCTTTACATAGTTGTGAAAACAATTCGAACATGGATTCAATCAGTTTTAACTGTTTGTAAGTGGGGCTACTGAACGCTTTGTTTTTCACATCTTAACGTAAAATGGTCGGTTTCTAATTAATTTGGCAAAATAAAATCTTCTTGTTTTCCACCTAATCACGACCCCAAATTTCTTAGATAAAAACTTTGGATTGTCGTGGGTATGTATTTTAGATTGTGAGATTAATTAATGAATTTGATTGCTTTACATAGTTGTGAAAACGATTCGAACATAGATCCAAACAGTTTCTAACTGTTCGTAAAAGGGGCTATTGAACGTTTTGTTTTTCACTCCATAATGTAAAGTGGTTGGTTCGTAATTATATTGGCATTAGATACATAGAGCTTTAAATTTTAGGAAAGAAAAATTTATAGGATTTTCTTATCGGTTAGAATTACAATATCCAGTTAGTTTTTACTACCTTTAATTAGCCTATGTAATTAGTATGTATTGTACTTCAACGTTTTATGTTTATAGATGTAATTTCAGCTTGAATTATAAAAGTTGTAACTAAAAGAAAACCCCTCGAAAGTTTAATTTAAGGAAAAGCAAAAATGAAATGTACAATCATATTTATTCATTGGCTCGAAATACACAAATGATCAAACGAGATTAGTCCAATTTTTGTGTTCCAGGTTCTGCAGCTACATCTGTTCCATTGCGATTAACAAAACTGAAACCAAACCCCATAACCTGTTGATGCAAAGCAAAGTATCTCAAAACCCAACTAAATTGTATTATCCGAAAAAAGAAATGAGTAACGTACAGAATAAATGAGTAAACAGATGAACACATTATCCGAGCAAAGAAATAAAATCGCAGAACAATTTTAGTTTTTAAGCTAAATTGCATAAAGAAATCGGAATCCCTCTTCCAAGCCTCTTCCTTTATTGCCTATTTTTCATAACTGAAGAACAAAGATCAACACTGATGCATAGCGTTTAAGTCAAGAAACTACAACTAATACATAACATGAACACACACACACAGACTATTCGGTTCACATTTTGATTATCTTAGACCAATAAGACTTACATTCCTAGCTTTATACATGAAAACAAAGAGTGTCACAGTGTTCATAATAAGAGCCAATACCAAACCTATGAAGAAAACTATCAAAGTAGACCCTTAAAAAGAAACAAACTAGTGATATCATCATATTTTACACAGTCATCTACTTTTTAGCAAACTCTTTAGCAAAAGCAATACACCAAAAGCAGAAAACACATACCAAGAACGATCTGTAAAGCAAATGTTGAAGATACAAAACATAAACCATAAAAGAAGCAATTGAACTGAATATTTAAGGCTAAGGAAAAGTTCATAGACACTAAATAAAGCAAAACCCACTTCAACAAGAATACAATACCTTTCTTTTGTAGTTTTCACAAAGCTTTGCATCTAAAAACAATTTCCTCTCCTTAGCCACCAAGAAACCCATAACTCTCTACATAAAACCATTACAAACTTCTCCATTCTCAAGCTTTTAATCTTCCATCTTCATCTGCAAAAAAAAACAAGAACCTGTTACACAACAAACACATTTCAGATTACAGATTTTGTGGGAGATATGAGTGCGGATTGGGGACCTGTGATCGTAGCAGTGGCTCTCTTCATTCTACTCTCACCAGGATTGCTCTTTCAGCTACCGGCGAGGACAAGAGTGATGGAGTTTGGGAACATGAGCACAAGCGGCATTGCAATTTTGGTCCACGCCATTATATATTTCTGTATACTCACTATCTTGATCATAGCCATACAAATTCACATCCATTTCTGATATTGGTAGTGTGCATCAAAGGCAAGCTTCTTTGGCTTCAAAGTTAGTATTTTTAATATTCTCTGATTCTTGGCTCATAGGGTTTCAAGCAGGGTGACCAAAAAAATGGTTGTACACAAATAAAAATCTGTAATTTTTGCATTCTACAATTCAATTTCTAAACTCACAAAGTACATTTCTGATCTCTTTTGACTTCATCATGTAGTAGTAATGCAACATAAAGCATCTTCATTTTGCTTCAAAATTTCGATTGTTTCCACAAATTTTCACTAATCTCTGATTCTTTGCTGATAGGGTTTCAATCAGTATCACAAAATGTTGTATTGTATAATCAAAAATCTTTCATTTCACATTCTACAATTCAATTTGCCAACTCTGAATTGCTCTAAGAAAGATCGAATCAAACATCAAATGGTATTAAGAAGGGTTCAAATTTCCATTAAACTTAATCGCAACAATACAAGGTTAATTATTAATACATTTTCAATAACTATAGAACAGAGTATGTAAAATTCTAAAAACAGAGTTCCAAATCTCAGAAGATTCCTGCAGAACCCAGATTCAAAAAAGGGTTACCTTTATCTAGCTCAGGAAACCCCAGATTAAACCCAGAAATCAACCGGTTGTGATGTGGAGATTGACTGCGAGGATCAAGATCGTGTAAGCAGCGAAGAAGATGAGAGAGTGGACGGCGATGGCTTTTCCGTTGGTTTTCATGCCGCCGAACTCTAACGTCCGGTGATGTCCCGGAAACGAGAAGAGGAGTCCTGGAGAGAGCAACACGAACAGCACAACTCCGACGAGAACCGGAGCCCAATCCGCCATTGAAAACTTGCAAAGTTCCGATAAAGCGGTGGTGAGAGAGCAAAAGGAGTCAAAAGAGTTGAAAGAAAGAGGAAAAGCCAAGGTCAGGCCTGTAATTTAATTATTATTTGCATTTTTGTATTTTTCGTTAATTTTTATTCAGCTTTATTTTAGTTAAGAAAATTTTAAATAATATCAGTTTATTTAATTTTGAAGGAAAATGTCATTATTGCCTAACTTAATTTAAAATTCGCGCAAAAGATTAAGACGGGAGTAGAGAGTAGATAATAGTAATTTTACACGTTTTGGGCTATGTTAGTGTAAAGAGTCATTTTAAACTAAATACACTAACTAAATTGATTATTTTAAAAGTATGTAAAACCGGAAAAGCAGACAAATATTGTTTTCTTTTCACGGAATATATTGATCTCTTAGCAAGTGGTGGACTCGTTGTTACTCGTCATCTAGTATTAGTTTTCTCTTTGATGTTGTAACTTGTAACTGAGTCAAATTGATTTCACCAATCAAGATCACATGGAAAAGAATTAAACCTTACACAACAAAAAATACGATCACATGGAAAGTCATAAATAGGAAGATTACTCCAAATAAACTTTATACAAAAAAAGGCTTACTCTTATTTGTTGATCACCGAAAGAGGGTCATGATTCATGTGAATCAGGTAAGACTTTAAATGTGACATAGAACCGTTACTCTACGACTTCATCCTGATTTACATCATTGTTCACGAGTTTGTCTTGTCTTTTGCATAGCTAAATGGTCACAGCTTAAGGAAATGTAATTATATTCGTGGCATATCTACAAAACGTAATCTATTCATTCCCAAATGTAGTAAATGCACAATTATACCAATCTAATAATCTTAGTGCTCATTAACAAGTAAAACATAATGTATTGCAACACTTTTTCACACATAAATAAATTATTCAAATATATTTCGTGTGAAATGAAAAGAACTAAAACAAAATGTATTCACAACACTCTTTTTCACACAACAATTAAACCACATACACCTCCACTAAAGTAAAGTTCCACTCTCTCTTTCTTCCTTTATTTGAAAAGAAATAGACTTTATTGGATTCTCATTCTCTTCAAGTTGAAACCTCCATTCTCTATTCTTCCCCCAACTAAATTCCCACTCTCTTCTCCTCAAAGCTCTCGTCTTTCTCTATATTCTCGTTCTGGTTCTGGTCCTTGTAAGAAGATATGCATGATTGGGCAGCACCGTTGATAGCTTCGGCCCTGTTCGCCTTTCTATCGCCGGGACTAATACTGCAGTTTCCGGGGAAAGAATCTCCGGTGGGTTTCATGAACATGAAGACAACGGTAGCTTCCATTTTCGTTCACACCGTTCTCTACGGTCTCTTTCTCATCCTGTTTCTCGTCGTCCTCAACGTCCATGTCTATGCTTAGCTCACTTCTCTTACACACTTTGGCGTTTGCCTCTGTTTGTCATACTTCTTTCTTTGTTCCTCTTCTTTAGTACTGCTTCAAAGATGTAAACTTTCACATCAATAACCATTTTTGGTCTAGTGTAGTTCAATAATATCGCCATCTGTGTGTTTGTGTGTATTTGATCATTAGTTTTGGTCCAAGGATTACACTTGAAGCTTTGGACTCAATTTGACAAAAGTGTTTTGGACTGGACGCACAACTCTTAAAACTCTGAAACAAAGCTTCTTATAAAAAATTAGCAAAGGCTAAAGGGTTAAATTATCACCATGAACAAAGAAGACTAAACACAGAGAGACAAGGAAAGATTCACATTTTGATGTTTTTAGCAATCGGGATTGGTTTCAGCATCATCGATTGCAGCAGAGGCAAGAACAAGCTGAGGGCTAGGAATTGTGTAAGTGTAATTCTCACGTCTCGCCTTCTTCTTCTCCCTTTGCAGTCTGAAAGATTCTCTCTTTCTTGCTCTGTAACTGTTTGGATTCTCTGGCACAATTTCTCTTGGGTACACACTGATCTGCAAAAACAAAAAAACAAGAACAAATCCCAAATTTTGAAACCCAACAAGATTAAGAAAGCTAATGAAGTTATATACTAGACATGAATGATCATAGACTTACCTTCTTCCTGTCAGGACCAAACTTCTCGAACTTTACTAATCCATCGATTAAAGAGAAGATGGTATGATCTTTCCCAATCCCAACGTTTTTTCCAGCATGAAACTGCATAACAAAACATCATTCATCAATCAAATTCAATCTCCTCAAACAAAAATCGTTTTTAACTTAAAAAAATTCTGAAAACAAGAGCTTCAAAGCTTCAAATTTCAACAGTTTCGTGTTCATGAATCGATCTCCTAAAACGGAATCTGAAACAAGAGCCTCTAAATTCGAAAGTTTCGTGCTTTAAAACATCGTTCATGAATCAATCTCCTAAAACAAAAACTGCATTCAGATAAGTTTCATCCTAAACCAGAGCTAAACCGAACAAAACCTTACAAAATCCCAGAATTGAGTTGAAATTAGAATACATTTTACATACACAGAAGATCATTGAGAAACTGAAACTCGATAATTTCTAAAATTCTACAAAATTCGTGTTATCAGAGTTACCTTGGTGCCACGTTGGCGAACGATGATGGCGCCAGGTTTAGCGACTTGGTCACCGTAGATCTTGACGCCGAGTCTCTGACCGGGAGAATCACGGCCGTTCTTAGTGCTACCAGCTCCTTTCTTATGCGCGGACTTGATTGTCAACGGAACCGGAGCTTGGAGGTTTTCCAACGGGAGAGTCACCGTGAAGGAGGTTTTAGTGGGAAAATGCAAATCGCCTCTGAGGAACGACGAGGTTGAAGAGAGAGATAAGCCTTTGAATGATCCAATTAGATTCAAACTCATAGATGTAGCAATCGCCATTGCTAAAATCACCTGAAAAACCCAAACCCAGAGAAATCTGTGGGAATTCGAAATGGAGAAATTAGGGTTCTGTGAGGATGAAGAAGAAGAGGGAATGTGAGTGTGAGTGTTCTTTATCTCCTTATCGCTTCGTCCCACTCGATTAGTGACCACTAAAATTCCACGTCATCAAATAATGGTGAGTACACGTCATCAAGTTAAAACGGGAAAGAAAAAAAATCAAAAAGAGAATGTTGACAGTGGGATTTGAACCCACGCCCTTTCGGACCAGAACCTTAATCTGGCGCCTTAGACCAACTCGGCCATATCAACTTATTGTTCATGTGAAGCTAATCATTTAAAAGTATCGTAATCAAAATAAACTTAACAGAAAATTTGTAGAGGATGATTATAAAATGTTTGAGTTAATCAAACCATTACTCTCTCGTATTTAAAGTAAGTAGGAGACGTTCTTTACAATTTTTGGCGCATAATCGTAATGAAAAACCGATAGTTCTTTGGAATTTTTGGAGGTTTATTAAGTAACAAAGATTCATTTAAACAAGTGTTACACACAATTATGATCTACTGAAAAATTACAACACCTACAGTATATGTAAAAGTCACATTAGTGATTAGTACATGGGCTTATAATAATTAAGTTTGCTGAGCCCACGATAGGTTGATCCGTGTGGCACAAATCTCAAACCTTCTTCTTGGAGTCACTGGTTAGAGTTTCCATCCATATGCTGATAGTGTTTTAACTTTAATTCACAAAAAGGTCATCTCTGGACTGCGGCTATGAATTCCGAAGGCGAGCCACCGCAGAAAAAGAAGAAAACGAATCTATCTCCTTCTTTATTATCGCTTCCAGATGAAATCATTGCGAACTGCCTAGCTCACATATCGAGATCGTACTACCCTGAACTCTCCCTTGTCTGCAAGACCTTTCGTTCTCTCATCTTATCCAAGGAGCTCTCCAATGCGCGACTTCTCCTCGGAAACACTCAATACGTCTTACATGTCTGCTTACAGTTACCCGATCGCAAGCATCCCTCTTGGTTCAGTCTCTGGATAAAACCTCATCAAACCCTAAACAATGACTTGGACAAGTGTAGCAAGATTACTCGGTTGGTACAAACACCCTCTTCATATTCTACCCGTGTACCATTTTTAAGGGTTAGGGTTGGTTCTGAATGCTGGCTTGATGGCTTCAGCCAAACCCAATATCGGTCTTCTGTCATGAAGGTCAAGGGGATTGATGGCTTGTGGCGTGACGCCCCGAACATGACTGTAGCTCGAGAGAGTATGGTTGCTGGTGTCCTAAATGGGAAAATATATGTAGTGGAATGTTGCGGGGCCAAAAGAATCCGCGAATTGGGCTGAGGTTTTCGATCCAAAGACTCAAACTTGGGAAACTTTACCTGATCCTGGGATCAAGATACGCTGCTCAAAAATTAAAGCAATAGATGAGATCAAAGAAAAGCTTTACTTTAGAAGCTACGACGAGAAGGAAGACTATGTTTTTGATCCGAAAGAAGGTAAATGGGACGTCGTCGCTGCGATAAAAATGGATCCCCCGTGTGTGGTGGAGAATGTATGCTATATTTGTTATGAAAAAAATTGCCTGTGGTATGACATAAAACTTGAACGATGGAGAGCGGTTAGAGGTTTGGATGTGTTGATTGAGAATCTTTCTACTCGTATGATTAAAGTAGCTAACTACGGTGGGAAACTGTTAATGTTAGGGGACAAGCCTACAGGGCCTGGTCGTAATCGATACAAATTCATTTGGTGTGCGGAGATTGCGCTTGAAAGACGTGATGATGGTGAAGTTTGGGGAAACACTAAGTGGGCTAATGTTGTGCTTAAGGTTCCAAGTTCGTATGTTTACTTGCGTACTCAAGTGGACAAGATTTGATCGTACGAGTTTATAACTTAACCACAGTGAGTGTGGTTTGGTTTTTTTTAAAAGAGATCAAGTGTGGTTTGGTTTAACCATGGTAAAGTTTTGTTCTTTTCCTAAAATTGTAAAAGATTCCCTCGCAAGGGACTGGGACTTTTTTTCTTTGACTGTAACAAACCCAAAGTAGAATATTTTCAAAAATATATATCGAGAACAACTTTTGGTACCAATGAAGTAAGAACCATATAATACAAGAGTTCTGATTTTAGTTTTTTTGCCTAAAACAAGAAAAGATTCTCGTAAGGTCTCTCTGCCTCTCTCTGCACCTCTTTCATAATGTACACATATACTTTAGATAAAGTTTTTGTTGTTATGTAACTTTAAAGTCCGTATTATAAATAACGAATACGTATGCTGAGAAAGCATTTTCTCCACTTAAATGAATTATTAATATGATTTTCAAATACTAATCATGTCCATCCCTAGATAAACAGATATAGCAGAAAGAAAATACTTCATGAATCGGAAGCTATTAAACCTTTTTTTTCCATTTCAAATATAATAAAGGGTACAAGAGTGATGATTACCATCTAAACACACACATAACTTAAAAAACAAAAACAAAAACAACTTGACGAAGAGAAGATAAACCCTAATACAGCCAACACAACACATCAAAGAAACAAAACAAACAAACTCCAACAAAGAAAGGTTACGAGAACACGATCCAACACTGATGATAGTAATATGAGAGCTGTTTCAACGAGGAAGCGTCTTGACCAACCAGAAGAAAAAGGAGAAGAGAGTGAGAAGCAACCCCATGCCTTGGAAAACAGGTAATCCAGAGAGCAATGTGAGATGGCACATTCTAGCAAAATTTAAACAGATGGCAGAGAGTACCAAGCAGTTCAAAGCCTGAACCAGAAGAGCTCTTCGGATTCTCTCTGATGCCGGAGGTAACACCGACGCTGAAGCAAAGACTAACGCTAAGCCCTTCAAAGGAATCACGCTCATAGCCGCGATCTGATTTGCTGCCATCGCCGATGACGTCATCCCCGCCGGAGCTGGATACCCTGGTGAGTTGAAATCGATCCGTGGAATGTCACAGGAAAGGATTGAGATGAAGGCCAGGAAGAGTGCTTCATGAAATTTATCCATTAGAGAGAGAAGAAAGAGATTTGGTGGAAAAGGAGAGTGAGAGTGAGAGAGAGAGAGAGGGGGTGTTATTTATAACGACTTTGTTTTACTATTTACTAGTGTCTCTTACTTTTTACTATAAAGACCAAACAGCCATGTGGGGATCTCACCTGACAAGCCAACGTTATTCTCAATCTGAAGTGTTTCAAGATTGGTCAGCTTTTGAAACGATGATGGAATGCCACCAGACAAATTGTTCCTGCTCAAAGCCAGAGTTGAGAGATTGGCCAAGCTCCCAATACCTTCTGGAATCTCATAGGACATGGAGTTGTTCTGAAGATCAAAGAATTCTAGCTTCGTTAACTGAGACACTGACAACGGTATAGGACCAGAGAACATGTTCTGCTTCAATGACAGCTTCCGCACTTCACTAAGACTACCTTGTAACACAAGACATTATAAACTCAGTAACACTAACATATTCAACCCTAATAATCTTCATAATCATACATGAATATTATTATCTTTAAGTTCAAGTTTTTTTTAGGCTGGTTTTCAGATTTACCTATTTCTGGTGGGATCTCTCCTCTAATGAGATTCTCATCCAAGATGAGTTCCTCCAGATTCTTGAGCTCTTTGATGTCACTACTCAATGTACCACCAATAACATTCATGCTTAAGTCAAGGCGCTGAAGAGTCTTCAAGGAGAAAAATTGAGGAGGGATAGAGCCGTTGAAGCTGTTACGGCTCAAGTCTAGAGAGAGAAGCCTGGTCAAGTTCGCAAATCCATCTCCAGGAATCTCTCCTTGTATGAAATTAGAAGAAACATCGAGCGATACAAGAGAGGTTATACGAAGGATCGGTCTCAGAAGGCTTGAACTCACTGAGCCAGAGGGGGCAAGAGAGTTCAGATTCAGGTCTATGACTTCTCTGGAAGGCGAAAGAGCGTTGCATCTCACGAGTTGCCATTTGCAGCAGTCTGAGTTTGGCCTCCATGACTTTAAACCTCCCAAGTCGATTTCTGCTGTGGATTGGTTCTTGATGCTCTGCGTCAGCAGGTTCTTGAACTCGAGAAGGGATTGTCTTTGGTCTTGTGGGCAAGAGAAAGATAGTTGTAGAATGAAGAAGAAGAAGAGGAAGCAGGAGAGAAGACATGGCTTCTGCATTTTTTTTCTGAGAGTTTTTTTGTGTCTTTTGTGCTACTCGCTCTTCTTCCACATGTCTTGTTTTATAGTTATAGTCCAAGAATAGAGATTGCTAAAAGACTAAAATCAGGACAATGTTTCTGTTCACTGTGGAAGATGGTGATGTTTAAGCTTTATTGAACGCACTAAATAAAAAAAGAGTTGATTCTTATGGTCTTCTTTCAGAAAAACGAGTGAAAATCTTATCATGTCGACTTCAAATGGTTGACTCCGCTTTAGTGTTCTGTTATACTTTATACTTATACATAAGCTCGAGTATTCATTTGAAGTATATTAGTTAAATTCCACATGTACGATTTTGGTTTTAAAAGATGATTACTAGCTAGGTCAATTACGGGATTTTCTTTTAATTTTTCTTATTAAATAGAACTTAGTTTCATCATAGCCTCTCAAACTTTCACTTTTTATCTGCAATGTGCTTTGTAAAATAACTTGTTCTTTGTCAAATAGCTGTCACTGGAAGAGCCTTTGTTTAGTTGCCTTCAGCTTCAAGACTTGAATCATTTGTGTATCCGTCAAACACAAATTACGCGGTTTTTACTTAATTAAAAAAACAATTAGGCCCAAATGTGAAAGCCCATTAGTTAAGCTCACCTCGTTCCCGCTCTTTACAGGATAGACTTTAACAACTGTAACTTCCACTGTAACGGTTTCTCTCCACAACAAACCTTTCTTCAACCAGAGAGAGAGAGAGAGAGAGAGAGAGAGAGAGAAATCGAGCTCAAAGAACGGCTTCAATGGCGTCGAAGCTTCTTACTACTTTCTTCCTCCTGATCTCCTTTCTCGATCTCGTCTCCCTTTCTGATGCTTCTCTGGATCCTATCTCCTCCGGCGTGGAAATCCTCGCCGATTCCGGCTACTTCTCCATGGGACTCACTCTCCAGCTCGCCAACAAAGACCTCCATCTAGAAGATTGGCAAGAGCTCACCATCTTCGTCCCTTCCGATCGATCCTTCTCGGAAAATGGACAGCCGTCGCTTCTCGAAATCAAGTACCAGATCTCTCCGACGAGGCTCCCCGGAGAAACGCTAAGGAACCTTCCCCGTGACGCGAAAATCCCCACTCTGAGATCTAATTCCTCTCTCACCGTCACGAATTCTTCGACATCCGGAGGTAAATTCTCGATCAACGACGTCGTGGTCCAAGATTCACCTGTTTTCGACGACGGATCCGTCGTGATTTACGAAGCCGACGAGTTTTTCACACCACCGGAGACTTCCGCTTCCGCTTCCAGCCTCAACTCATCATCATCATCGTCTTCTTCAACCCCAACCCCAATCCCAATCCCAGACCCAATCTCATCTCCTGCATCGATTCCAATCCCTAGCTCCGCGACTCGTACTTCTCCGACCCCTAATTTCGCCGGATCCTCTCAAATTCCCCCAAACCGAACTAAACCAACGAGCTGCTTCAACATCTTCGAGTCGGCTTCGAGATTGCTACTCTCCAGAGGCTTCGTGATCATGGCCACGTTTCTCGCTCTGCAACTTGAAACTTCAGAGAACAACAACGACACGACGAAGCTCACAGTCTTCGCTCCCATCGACGAAGCGATTCCGAATTCCATCGCCAAATTCTCCGATTACGCTACTATCTTCCGGGGACACGTAATCCAGCGACTTCTCTCTTGGAAAGATCTCCAGAATCTGGCGTGGGAAGATTGGATCATGCAAACTGCTCTAAAAGGTTACGAGATCGAAGTTTCTTGGTCAGGTGATGTTCTTCTTCTCAATGGAGTCCCACTCATGTACCCAGACCTTTACGTCAACGAATGGATCGCTGTTCATGGCGTTAACCAAATGATCGTACCACAAGCAATGAAGGCTAAGATTGGAGAAGAAGAAGAAGATGCTCATCAAGACTACTCTTCTGAGTTAGGTGACTATAATAATCTTCACTGATTTGTGTCTATACATTTCTAAACACACAATTTGATTCAGCAGCAGAAGTAGAGAGAAACTCTTAAGATCCTAACACATTCATTTCTCTCTTCTCACAAGTTGTAACAATGAGAAACAACTCTCTCGTTTGAATATGAATATAAAGAGAGTCTTTGGTGTGAGTGTTGTTACTGCCTCGGTGGTGCTGGTGGCATCTGAGATTTAGCAAATTGGATCCATGTAACGATGCCAACGGCTAAGATGACCCATCCGAGCACATCATACTTGAGATCACTGTTCTTCTTCTGCTTCATAGTCTGTGAGGAAATGAAACACACAAATGTTTTAGATTTCATCAAAACCAAAAGTTTGGATTTTTGAGTAAAAGAAAGCACCTTTGAACCAGAGGCAGTGGTTGATGATGGTCCAGCGACGCCGCCTAACGATTGTGGGCCTGAACCATGTTTGTGAACCTCTGTATGCAGTTCTGGAGCCTGATGAGTAAAGAGACAAGTAGAAATTGATCTTAAGAACAAAAACCAAAGATTCACAATTCCTTGAATCAGGAGCCAAAAGATGAACCATGCTTATAGACTAGATGATGGATAAAAATGTTACCTTAGAAGCCAATTGCAATGATCTCCGATAGTGTTCGTTCTCCGGTTGCTGAAACAATCAAATACTTAATCTCCGTTCACCCAAAACCATAGACGCAAAAATGATAATGATCACAAGGATAAGTGTGGAATATGAATGGAAAGAGATATTAGTACCTCGTCGACAGCTCGTTGAAAGTAGTGAGTAGCTTTATCAAAGTGCTCTCTAGCTACTTGATCAGGAGTCATAAATCCATACGAAGTATGAGCATTCCCAACGGACCAAAGCGCATTGTGCTTCTTCGGATCTATTATCAACGCTTCTTCCAGCTTCAAAATTGCATCTACACACAAAATTTCATATTAAGAGTTCACAGATTCTCAGCACAATTAGGTCCTTAGACATATATATATTCAATCAAATGAAGCTAATCTGAATCGATGCATAAACAAGAGAAAGAGAAAGCAAAGCACCGTGAAGCATTTGCTTTGAGCCTTCGGGATTCTGAAACTGGGACAATTCCAATAACGCTCCTCCCCATCTCGTCAAATTCTACAGAAATCGAACACTGTTAAAAACCCAGTAATACTACTCCATTTCCATTTCCGCCATTAAGATCACAAGTAGAACTCTTCAAAAACACCAAATCTCAATCGAATTCCTCAGAATTTCTCCCAGAAAATGAAACCAATAATAAAAGGGGGAAACTTTTCAGAGACCCAATACAGAGAGGAAACAATCAAGCGAGAATCACAAACACACACGTCTTCATCATGAAACCCAGAAAAAGGATCAAGGGAAAACTAACATCGGCATCTAAAGGGTTTTTGATGTAGGTAGCTTCAGCTGCTTTCCGAGAATGTTCGAAGAACATCAAACTCTCGATCTCACTCTGCATATCCATGGATTCTACTTTTTAAAGCTTTCGCGAGACACCGATTCTTCTGTAAACAGACGACAGTTTATGGCCGGAGAAGGGAAACAACAAAAATCATAAGGCGGTTTGTTCTTCTCGTCCGATGGGTTTAATGGGCTTCACGACGTCTTGTTTAAATGAAGCCCAATAAACATTATGAGATATAAATAAACCGATAAACCTTAAAAATATTACTACATACTGTATTAATGTTAAAAATGTTTATAACGAAGAAAATCATCAGCATTGGCTCGGAATTCTCCATCGTGGATTCTTACTTTTCCAGTCTTGGAGAAGCAGATTTAGGTGATGCACCTTACTCTTTGTACTATTACAACAACTTGCATGAACTGTAGTTATCTTGCTTCGATCTTGTGGATTTGGTTGATAGCAAAACCTCCCAAAGTTAGCATCATCCAAATATGTTACCTTCAAATGAAGCCCTTGGATTACATCTTTGCGCTTCAAAATGTCGCATAAAGATTGGTTTCCAGTTGTTGGATACACTACTCTCTCCACGTTCAAGATGTTTAACATGTCTACGGTTTCATCATTGGATTTGGCATAGAAGAAACCTCCAGTGTTTTCTGCTGCTTGATGACCACTTGATGAGAATCCGCAAGCCACTGAGAATGAATCATATGGGTGGCAGTGCAATAGAGGATTCCTTAGCCACAACACATCAGCTTCCTGCACCCAATTCAAACAAACTCATATAAATTAGCTTAGTGCTAAAATATTACGGGTAAAATGTTTTTAAGTTTATACAAAAATATGTATACGCAGCATAGAGTAATTATATGTTTTCCACATCGTTTAATGTTTGTTCTACTTCCACAAAATGAATATATGATTGACAAAAAATATATATGTAGTATTGAGAGAACTCACAGTGAACACCATATTGTAACCGAGATCTAGAATATCTTTAACCAAAGCCCTTTTCCTCCAACCAGCAACAAGACCATCCGGGTTTAAAGATTCGAATTTACTTCTTGAATCTCTATGAAGGTAACAATGCGGATGTGCACGAAGACAATATTGAAGAGCTTTGTCATCTAAAGCCACAACGATCAAATGGTTCAACAAGTGTTTGGTTCTTTCTCCATTTCGAAAACTCTCGAGGAACAGATCAAGAAGAGACTCGGGTTTAGCCCATTCTCGATCCACCATGGTAATAATCACTGTCCTGTCTTCTGTAGCTGCTTCTTTTAGTAGACTTTGTAAGCCTAAAGATTTCTATGACCAGAAATAACAAACAATCTAATTTATAAAAAAAAATCATCTAACAGAAAAAAACATCGTATATGTGATTATAATTTTGATCTTACGGGTTCAATGTACGAGACTTGTGTTCCTCTAATAGTACTCATATATGGAGCACATGAGGGATGATGAGACAACAAGCGGAGAATGATGAGGAGAAGACAACAAATGACAAAGTACGGTAACTTCACTATCCTTACAATCCTCATTTTCGTTCTTCTGAGTTTTGCAAAATCTTAAAATATTAATTAAAACCTTAAACGTCCAAGATATATTTTCTTTTGTTATACTTTCAATTAAAGGTAATTTTTTTTTAATACAATGAATGGAGAAGAATGGTGGGTTCATGCAAGATCTGGTGAAAATTATTTTCTTTTGATTCCCAAATCTGAATTTCTAAAGTAAGTAGGTAATATTTTTGGGATCTCACTTTTGTGGAAAATTATTGCATTTTACTCCTTTGAGATTCTTACCCGAATATTTTTTTCTTTTGACTCAATTTAGAGATTGTTTGATAGATTTGCTTCCATTATTTTTTATTTTCAGTCAGTCAATGGTTTGATTATTGAATGTTGGTTTGCTAAAGAAGCAATGTACAATAAGTAGATAAGATTTGACACGTCAGAACAAAAAAATATATCCGATGTATGGGGCTAACGAATAACGATATATCATGTTGAAACGTATAGTTTTCTTTTAAAACATTTTAAAGTGTTATGAGAAATGCTGTCTGATGTTTGACCGCTTTGTTTCTTTATATCCAACTTGAGTTTTGATATTGTAAACAAGCACATACATAGACGTTACGGGTAAAAGTATGAGCCTCCTTGACAAATATACTCAAAACATATTTCTATGAAAATAACTTCATCTTTATCTCGAGTTAAAATAATATCATGCTATAAGTCTATTAGAAAACTTAGTGAGTAGGCTACTCAACTATACTCATTCTGAAAGTGTCGGGTGGTAAAAACGGGATCATCTCCTCATTCTAAAAGATAACATTATCTTTGTGTTATTTTTAAATATGTCATTGATTTACAAGAAGCTTGTTTATGACTTTGTAACTGCATCATTTTTGCAAATAAACTTCTACCAACTGGTTATTTAACAATTTCATCCATTTTTTTAGTTTTGTCACATTCTGATCAATTGTATATTTTTGTAATACTGTCACCGCCAGTAATATATCAACGGACTATAATATCGTGTACGATTAAATAATTATAGTGGTTAAAATCAACATTTGAAAATTAAAATCGGATATGATAGGAATAATAAATTTATAGTGGTCACTCTCTTGCAGATTCTGATCAACTAACTACCTAATCCCTAAAATGAAAATTTCTCCCCTGTGTTATTCTAATCAATCTGGTCGTAGAAATTTACAATTAATTTGGTCACTATCAGGCCATTCCTAAGGTCGAGGAATTACATAACATAAACTTGTCAAGACTCAAGAGTGTACGTATCTGGTCGGCCTTAGGCGGTGAGTCGACGCCGTGTTCAATATTATCATCTAATTCTTGTTTTCCCTGACATTAAAATTATTTTATTATATATTGCCATTATCTTTGTCTAACTTTATACTCAAAGGAAATATGCCAATCTTGTTTTAATACAGAAATATTCCAATTTATCGTGAAAAAATACTTATGCGGAAAGCGATCGAAATGGTTTCATTTCCAATAAATAAATTTTAGCTGATAAATTTAGTAAATGGTTCTTGCGCGTTCGCATATATTAACATTTTTAAGATGATCACATCAACTTGTTAGATTTCTGAATAAGTTGTGTTTGTGTAGGAATCATGACTTACATTTGATCGTTGAAGTGGAAATCAACTTGTAGGAACAAACCATTCAAATGCAACATGACAAACGATCGAGAGTTTTTCGAAAATATTCTAACGCTCAATTCATTATCCGTAATACTCTGAAAGATAAAATAATACTATCGTTTTGGGTCTTCTTCGACTAACAAAAGGAAAAAGGGAAGAAAAGTACTAGAACATTGTGTTTTCATCCTTTCCCTTTTTCTTTATACAAAACTTCTATTTTCTTCGAAATATAAACCTTTTGTTTGTTATAATTGATTCATGTTGTTTCATCATCTCAATCATGAGCGCAAGAAAAAAAGAAAAAGTAAATAAAAAGCAAAAAAACAAAACTCACATGAACCTTGACGAGATACGTGTCCCATACATGAGACCAGCACCAGCCAGTTGGATTTAAATCTGATCTCTGTAAACACTCTGATCACTTGTGGACCCCAGTAAAAAACAAGATCGTCGCCGAATAGGGACTCTACAAATGGATCACATGGTATTCGCAGTTGCCACGTGTATGTTCATCTGTATGGGTCCCATTTTTAAACCTAATTAACCATTAATTTATCTCTTTCTTTTGGTTGGTTGAGCGATTGTTTATTTCTTTCAAAACAAAAATAAATCTTGAAAATCCTTAAAATTGTTTTTGTTGGGTAGTACACTTGTTAAATACAACATAAAGAATTATTTTGGACATATATATACATAAAAATTCGTAAAAAGCTCTTTTAATTTGTAGATAATTGTTTTTAGTTTTCTGTATAATTATTTTTAAAATTAGGGTTTTAACCCATATTTGCTTCGGATTTTGCATATAGAGTCCCTCTTATAGAAATAATAATAATAATTTGTTAACAATAAACAGTAATATTTGATAGCGATGTACACTATTAACGTTAGTTATATATTTAGGTCAAAAATGTATCCTCAATTTGAAGTTTTGGGGCCGGCATATTATATAAAACCACGTGTATGGAAAATAACATGATCAGCTATAAAATACTGGTACCAGACACATTAATATAAAAAGTGGCTGTTTATCACCTCCAAGGGTCGGAATTCTTCTGAACGTCAGATCTTGAGATGATCGACGAATGTGTATGATTACACGTTTCTACATCTAATTGGCTGCAAATTTCGGCTGATCTGTGATATGTAATGGCTGAGTTGTCGTTTGACATTAGCCACCAGTGTACAGGAGAGATATTGTCACTTGGTCAGTACGTAACCAAATGGCTGGTTAGAGAATTAAGTTTATGAAAATTATACATAACGTAGTTGTAAATGATTAGAAAAAAGCACATGGGACAAAAGAAAATTAAAAGATCGTCGATTTCTTTTTGTGATCTACCAATCTACCATGAGTACACAAGCAACCTAAACAAATATTATAAATAAAAGTTGTGAAACAAAATAGTCTTCTAGTGCAAATTGTAGAATTTTCCATAATTTTGTATGGGCGGGATTTGAATATCATTATTTATACTTATACATAATACAGAAGAAGTTTGTCAACGATGCCTTGGAGATCCACATGCAACAGTCTTTATCGATCCGGACCGGAAATGTATGGAGCTTTGGTCTGTTGAAGAAACAAATGAAAATTTTATAATGTATTCGCTTTAGAATTGTGAATTATTTATTTGGTATGCAACAATCAACTATGATAAAGTCGTTATTACAAAAGAAAAAGAAAGGGTGAAAGGTAAGAAAATGTAAACGAGAAACCCTTAAACATACCAGTTTCAGTCATAAAGGCTTGTTACCACGCAATCGCATCCGAGGATTTTGGAACTATCCACGTAGAACTTATATATATTTGCCACAAAAGTCTTCAAAGTTTATGCTTATCAAAAGAGAATAAAAACCATGTATAGTATAGTACTATAGTCTATAGTGTATGTATATTCACAAAATCTTCTTGAACTTACGTCAAAATCACAAATCGATTTGTAATTTGTTTTCGCATTGAAATAAATAGAAAATTGAGTATAAATAAATGGCCAATAATAGTCGATTTCCACACAAAATACAATGGATAATTGTTGTCAAAACAAACAAATAAAAGGATACTTTTCTTTAGTGGATAAGATCATAAGAATAAACTAATTAGTACAACGTTTACAATTTTCTTCCTTCTTCAACTTTAATTTTGTCAAAATCACAAAATCGATTTCATTTTGTTTTCTTTATTATAAAATCATAAACACATAAAAACGAGTAAAAACAATGTAGCTAGGAAAAAAGAGAGTAGATTTCTACACACAACAAATGGACTATATATACTTTAATAGGAATTAATTAATAAACTAATATAGGGTTGCACTTGTATACAGATTTACATAGTGTTCAACTAATGTCAAAATCAATAATTGATTTCAAAAGTATTATTTACTGTATTCAGGTTGAAACATATCTAGCGAATAGTAGATTCCAACACGCACACAATACAAAAATGAAATGTTTAATCTAAACATATGCCGTAAATTGCCTTTCTTTTTGGGTTAAGTGGGTAATATTTTATAGGCCAATGATTGTCTTATCTTTAGTGAGAAACGCATATGGCACCCATCCACCCACTGTGACTCCTCCTCACAACAAATAACACTTAAATTAAATGTTATGTCTGTATATATACATATACTTATAATGTGTATGTAGATGCATGCGTGTATATGTAGAGATCTATAAAGAAGCTTTACAAAAGTGTTTCGTCTATAGAAGAAACGACAAAACACGTAGAGAAAGTGGTTTTGTAAAAGAGAGAAAGCTCTTGATAGATCCAACCAAAACCTACTTTTGTTGTTGTTCTTCTTCTTTTCCTTCTTCTTCTCCTACTTTTTCTGAGTGGTCCTATTGTTTTCTTGAATCATCAAAGAGAGAGAAAGAGTTCTCGATGGATGAAGATGGAAACTTACAGATTGGTAATAGTAATTACAACGGAGAAGAAGAAGCAGATCCAGAGAATAACATTTTGAATCAACCTCTCCTTAAGAGACATAGAACTCTTTCTTCAACTCCTCTTGCTTTGGTCGGTACCAAGGTTTCACACATCGAGAGCTTAGATTATGAGTATGTCTTCTTTATCTAACAGATTTTGATCATGGTTACTCAATTTCTTTCTAAAAACTTTTCATATTTACTCTGTTTTCACTTTTGCAAAAAAAAAAAAAAAAAAAAGAAACCAAATAAATTGGATGAATTTTCATTTTCTTTGAAGTTTTGAGCTTACTCTGTTTTTAAATAAATTTTCACTTGTAAAAACAAATTATTTGGACGGATTCTTGATTTTCAATCTCTTTCGTAAAGTATAATCTCTACTCTGTTTTCAGATAATCTTCATTTAAGAAAATAAATAAAATTGGATGGATTCTGGGTCTCAGTCTATCTATCTAGAAAAGTTAAATCTTTGTAAAAAAATCAAATATAAGTGATGGAGACATATGAACTGTTGTAATACTTCAATTTTCTCTCACAACTTCAATTTTCCGCAAGCAATCAGCATCCAAATCTTGAAAAGGATCATGATCAAGAAATTGGGTTACCTTTGTTTTAGTTGTATGACAAGTCTCGATCTCAATCTCTTTATTATAAAGTTTTAGTCTTTACTCTGTAATCAGATAACCTCCACTTAAAAAAAAAAAAAAAACTGCGAAGAAAATATTCAATGATTGAGACATATGCACTGTTGCATTAATTTTGTTACAAATTTATAATTTTGAAACTTGGATTTGTGCAGAATTAACGAGAATGATTTGTTCAAGCATGACTGGAGAAGCAGATCAAAGGCACAAGTGTTTCAATACATATTCGCAAAATGGACATTAGCTTGTCTTGTTGGTCTCTTAACTGGTCTCATCGCTACTCTCATTAACCTCGCCGTCGAAAACATCGCCGGCTACAAACTTCTCGCCGTTGGCTACTACATCGGTCAAGACAGGTGTTGACTTGTAATCCAAATCTTGAAAAACCATTTCAAGATCAAGAAATTGAGTTACTTTGCATGACAAGTCTCTGTTGAATTAGGTTTCTGACAGGTCTGGCTGTCTTTACCGGTGCAAATTTGGGTCTGACTTTGGTGGCGACAGTACTTGTTGTTGTCTTTGCTCCCACCGCAGCTGGTCCCGGGATTCCTGAGATCAAAGCTTATCTTAATGGCGTCGACACTCCCAATATGTTTGGTGCCACCACCATGCTCGTTAAGGTTTGTTTCTTTAACTTGTTCATAAAGTTACAATGTTTCATTCATTAACATTTTTGCGGACTTTCGATAGATTGTTGGAAGTATTGGAGCAGTTGCAGCAGGGCTTGATCTTGGTAAAGAAGGGCCATTGGTTCATATAGGAAGCTGCATAGCTTCTTTGCTAGGCCAAGGTGGTCCAGACAATCACAGAATCAAATGGAGATGGCTACGTTACTTCAACAACGATAGAGACCGAAGAGATCTTATCACATGTGGCTCTGCCTCTGGAGTATGTGCAGCTTTCAGATCACCAGTAGGAGGAGTGCTCTTCGCTCTTGAAGAAGTCGCTACATGGTGGAGAAGTGCTCTCTTGTGGAGGACATTCTTCAGTACAGCTGTTGTGGTGGTTGTATTGAGAGCGTTCATAGAGATTTGCAACTCCGGTAAATGCGGGCTATTCGGTAAAGGAGGACTCATTATGTTTGATGTGAGTCATGTTGAGGTTAGGTACCACGCAGCGGATATAATCCCTGTCACATTGATTGGAGTCTTTGGTGGTATTCTTGGAAGCTTGTACAATCATCTTCTTCATAAAGTTCTCAGGCTTTACAATCTTATTAACCAGTAAGTGCACGGTTACACAAATAACTTCATGAACACGCAAGACTTTAACTTTACATAACCTTGTTCTGTTTTTCAGGAAGGGTAAGATTCACAAGGTGCTTCTAAGTCTTTCTGTGTCTCTGTTCACATCGGTTTGCTTGTATGGTCTTCCTTTCTTAGCCGAATGCAAGCCTTGTAATCCTTCCATAGACGAGGCATGTCCAACGAACGGAAGATCAGGAAACTTCAAGCAATTCAACTGTCCGAATGGTTACTACAACGACCTAGCGACTCTGTTTCTCACAACCAATGATGATGCGGTGAGAAACGTTTTCTCTTCAAACACTCCTAATGAGTTTGGTATGATTTCTCTATGGATATTCTTTGGCCTCTACTGCATTTTGGGGCTTATCACATTCGGTATAGCAACACCTTCCGGTCTCTTCCTACCGATTATCCTCATGGGGTCTGCTTACGGTCGGATGCTAGGCACAGTAATGGGACCTTACACCAAAATTGATCAAGGGCTTTACGCGGTTCTTGGTGCTGCTTCACTCATGGCTGGTTCAATGAGAATGACTGTTTCGCTCTGTGTTATCTTCCTAGAGCTCACCAACAACCTTCTTTTGTTACCCATTACGATGTTTGTGCTTCTGATAGCTAAAACAGTTGGAGACAGCTTCAATCTTAGTATCTACGAGATCATTCTCCATCTCAAGGGTTTACCTTTCTTGGAAGCAAATCCAGAGCCATGGATGAGGAATCTCACTGTAGGTGAGCTTAATGATGCTAAGCCTCCGGTTATTACTCTCCAAGGAGTAGAGAAAGTCGCCAATATAGTCGATGTACTAAGGAACACAACGCATAACGCCTTCCCGGTCTTGGATGGATCAGATTCAACCACTGGTGCTGCTACAGAGCTTCATGGGTTGATCTTGAGAGCACATCTTGTTAAAGTTCTTAAGAAGAGATGGTTCTTGGACGAGAAGAGAAGAACAGAAGAGTGGGAAGTTAGAGAAAAGTTCACACCAGTTGAATTAGCTGAGAGAGAAGATGATTTCAACGAAGTGGCAATCACAAGCTCAGAGATGCAAATGTATGTTGATCTTCACCCTTTGACCAACACTACACCTTACACGGTGGTGCAGAGTATGTCAGTGGCTAAGGCTTTGGTGCTTTTCCGATCAGTTGGTCTCAGACATTTGCTGGTTGTTCCCAAGATTCAAGCTTCAGGAGTAAGTTTCCTCTGTTTTTTTTTTTTTTTTTTTTTTTTTTTTTTTTTACTTTCTTGAAAGTAACAACAACAATCTTTCAAGAACACTACTAAACTTGTTTTTCATGTCTGTTTTTGCAGTTGTCTCCTGTGATAGGGATTTTAACAAGGCAAGATCTAAGGGCTTATAACATTCTACAAGCGTTTCCTCATTTGGATAAACATAAAAGTGGAAAACTTCGATGAAAATAAGCTAAGCTAAGAAAAAGCAGAGAAGCTTCACCTTCTTGCTTTTGTGGGAGTGATTGAATCAGCTTTGGCTTTGTGTTTCTTTCCCCCCATTCTTTGTAATATTTATTCTGTCCAGTTTTGCTTGCATTCTTTCTTTTTCAAGCCAAAAACAAATTATATACTGTTTCGTAGATTTGTTTTTTTCTACTTGTAAATCTCTATTTACCACATATTAAAAAAATAAAAGCAACGGTACAAAACTATCTCTACCAATCTAGTTTTGTTATGATACTGATTTTGAATTTTGAGTTGATGAGTTTTGGTTCGCTTCTATGCCAATGCATCAAACAAAAACCTTCATCTTAGAGTCTTGACTGAGCTGTAGATTAGAGAGGACAATATAACATATAGAAATTTGACCAAACACAGACATTTGACTTTATTTTATAAAGCATATTTTGTTTTGTGAAGCATACAAAGAAGAGAAAACAACACAAGGTTTGTAATATAAATATAAACAGAACACATTTTCACCCGGAGATTTTGGCTAAGCAGAGACCACAAAGGGACTTACAGCCTTGAATTTGAAGTTTAGACACATAATTATATCTTCTTTATCGTCCAAAACTTCTAGCTCAACACTATAGTCAATCTGCAAACGTTAAAAGAACGATACATAAATGGTTAGAAAGACCAACCAAATGGTGGTTTGATGAATGATTATATATACCAGCATATCCTTATTCTTGGGTTAAAACACAATCAAAATGATTCATTTTTCATTTGTTTGTTAACATAAAGTGTTGGGGTCGATACAATCTTTTATACTTAGGGAGTGTACAGTTTTAACAATCAAAAAGAAAAGGCACACTGTAAGGAAACATACCGTTGATGATGAATAATTTGGAGGAAGCATTTCTACAAACTCGAGCTTAAAGGCGCCAGGTGCAACAGGGCATGCCATAAGTTGACAGAGGTTGTATTGGTCAGATTCGATTTCACCTGGGCCATAACCTTCAATTCTCACACTCACGGATCCTCCGTTAATTATTTTACCTGTTCAATTCACACAAAAAAAAAGGAAAAGAATTTGGAAACTAGCTAAAAGCCTAAAACAAGAGTGGAAACTTGGACAAAAATAAATGAAGGGAATCAAATAGGTACTTGTAGAACCGGATATCTTAATTCTTGCATCTTTTTTCGTAACTTCAAGTACCTCCACACCAGTGGCTTCAACAGGAGAACCTTTGAGACCTAAAACATTCACAAATATTAAGGCCATAAGATTTGAAAGAAGTGGGATTGTTGAAAAGTTGTATATATGAATCTTTCAACTCAAAAGAAAAATGAAAATTTCAACTCCTAAAATTACTTTGACTTTACAAGTAAATCCTCAAGAACATAGTAACAAGAAAAAAAAAAGGTTACTAGCAAACCACAGTCTTCGTATGGGACGGCTCGCAAAGTAGGTAACAAGAAGAGTGATAGGAGGAGAAGAATCTTTGTTTGAGATATCGCCATGGCTTTTGAAGATCTTTCAGTGCTATGTTTGGTTCCACAAACAAGTTCTAAGCACTTGTCATGTTGTTATATAGTCTCTATCCACATGGCCCGTCTATAATGTGGCCAATATATTACAATATTTTGCTATATTTATGGATCGAGTCAAAGTAATTTCCCTATATACTTGTCATGGATTAGCTCGTCGCGTCTATCTATATATCAGAAGAAAACGAACAGTGTTTGGTTTGCAACTAGAATACGGTTACTGATGTTTTTAGGATTGTCATAAGTCATAACTACTTTCTCTACAAGAACCAGCAAAATTATCATTAGTGGATCGTCAGCACACATTAACTTATTAATATACGTACATACTACACTATTTTGCTAAATTAGTGGATTAGTTCAAAATCGATACATTACTCTCCCACGTTCTTTTAGAGGCATTGACATTGTTCCACACTATACGCCGAGAATTTGTTTTGATCATAATATTTTAGTGGATTATTAAATGGTACTGTCTCCTATATATTAATCTCCCACGTATAACGCGAGGATCTTAAAATATGACCCTAAATATTTAACTATATCTGAAATGGATTACTCACAAGTGAGCATATTGGGCGGTTAGATCAACTAATTCCACATCTAACGACCGAGGTTTCATTATGCATTTCAGTAGTTGTTCATTGCACTTCTCTATTTGCTTAATCAGCTTCGGGGTTGTGTTTTTGTTTCTCTCCCATTCTGTCAGTTTTGCTTGCATTGTTTTTTCAAGACTAAAAACAAAAAAAAAATATTACTGTTTCATAGATTTGTGTGTGTTTCTGTCTTTCTGATTGGAAGTCTCTATCTTTTTATATATCGCACATTTTAAGAATAAAAGCGAATTTGAATACCTAACAAAACTTAAAAGCTTAACTGAAACTAAACCATTGCAAAATAACTTCTTTTAACTCATTTGAACCACGAATGTATATATACAAATTAAATCAAAATTCTCTTCTGACCAAGAAACAAAAGAGTTTGGTCGAAAAATGCAAAAAAAAAAATGGCTAAGCTTTGGTGGCAGCTAAGTTCCAAACACGCAGCTTCCCACTCTTGTCTCCACTGAATAACAATCCTTCAGGACCAATTGTCATTGCGCCGATCATGTTCACTGAAAACATCTTTCCTCTTTCTTCAAAACTGTGTATAACAAAAAAGAAACAGAATCAATGAATAAATGATCAAGATTACATTACAATATATAATTAGAGAGAGACTCTCGGATTAAAAAGCTTTCACTTACGATGGAAGATCATAGATGCCGACTGTCCCGTATTGGTAGGAGCAGAATATGATCGGTTTAGCTTCTGCGTCGTGCATCCCACAGAGAGCATGCACACTCTGACCTTGTCTGTGATTATTAATAACTCTCAAGCTGCCATTCTCAGAGCAACCCCAGACTTTTATGGTTCCGTCCAAGGAAGAGGACAACAGATACTGATCCCAACATAACAGAGACGTGACAGTATCGGTGTGTTGCCTCAATGTCACTGTGCATTCCAGTGTGTTTAGATCCCACACCTGAACATTTATAAGCATACAGAATTGATTAGATAATGCATTCCACAAGATTGTCTAAGATGGAATCAAAACAAGTAGCAGCAGAACCAACTTCTTTACCTTTATTGTCTTATCCACGGAGCCAGAGTATAGCTGCTGACCTCCAGCAATAAAGCATGTGACTGCACCACTATGGTGTCCCTTCAGAGATGTGAGGTATGTGAAAGGATCAGACTCGTCGTCCGTAGCCTTCCAAACTGATATACTACCAGAACTTGTCCCAGCGAAGAGCATTGCATTTGCAACAATCATAGCATTCACTTGACCAACCACCCCGTTGAGATGCAAATCTTTACTGTTTTGCACGTTAAAAGCCTGCAAATTTGTAAAAACAGAGGTCTTTCAGATCCAAGACGACAAACACCAATGAGTTTAGACTAGTATTTGAGTTTAAGACTAACCTTTACAGCATTTGGCAAGCCAAGGAAAACCCATGGGCCTTCACTGATTAGTGACCCTGCTTCTGCCTGGAGGTTGATTGTATGAACGCACTGGCCACTATGGCAGTTCCATATTCTCAATTCACCGTCGCTGCTGGCTGAAAAGAGTTTATCTGAGCCCGTAGAAAGCGCAATCCCCTTTAGATCCTATGAGCAAAAACAATTTACATGTGGTTAAAATATGTTTTCCGTTTAGTCAATGGTAAAGAACAAAGCAAACCATGATAAAAGTAAGTACCTTCTTGTGGCCTTCAAGAGAAGCTACCATGGACAATCCAGGGAAGCAAGCCCAAGAGTGTATGAAGGTGCATTTGTCACCGTTCTTGCAGTTTCCGGCAATCCAAAACTTACACACAACTTTCTTAGACTTGGGACTGCCTTTATCACTAGACCCCAATCCTCTGGTGTCTGAAACAGATGAGCTTCTTGGCCCATATGAAGCATTCTTCCTTGGCTGGTTTGACACACAATGCCCTGTGGCTCCTGAAGCTGGTGACTGCGTTGGCCCATATGAGGCATTCTTCCTTGGCTGGTTTGACACACAATGTCCTGTACCTCCTAAAGCTGGTGACGTCGTTGGCCCATTCGTCTTATCATTCCTCCAAACCATATTCCTTGGCCGATTATTCTTCATTCCATTGTCATAAGGAGCATAGGGTCTTCTCGGAACTATATCCGCTGCGAAACCTTGTTGTCTGTTCACTCCGTAGTTGCTTCCTTGTGAGTCCCTCCTTGGCGCCTTGTGATTCATACTATAAACATTGAGAAACACACTAACTTTAGCAGACTGAAGTACAGATTCGAGCGTTGTTGTTGCTGTTGCTTCATCCATGATGATCCACAGAAACTCTCAGAAGAGTAACACGTTTCCCAAGGAGTAAGTAAGATCCCCAATCCTCTGATACCCCAAGTTCACGTTTCAAATCCAAGTATCGCAGAGCACCACGTCCACAGATAAAACAAAAAACTAACTAAATCTAATTTCAATCTCTCCATTAAGAGCCCTAGCCTAATCTCACTAAAAACTGTACGATTCCTTCAATTCCAAACAAGCCCAAAGACGATACATCATCCGAGACTCCAATTCGTCAATCCACATGATGATTCGATGATTTCATATACAAACCCTAACTACAACAACTATAAAACCGAAGAAGAGAGGCACAAAGCAGATCAATTTGATTCCATCATTCCTCATCGGTGGAAACCCTAGCTTCCTGGGTAATCGAAGCGAATAGGACGACGAAAATCGAGAAGAAACAGAAACCGAGATTGAAGAAAGCGCGAAGACATCATCGTAATTGCGGAGAAG
Source organism: Microthlaspi erraticum (assembly GCA_902728155.2). Lineage (NCBI taxonomy): Eukaryota > Viridiplantae > Streptophyta > Magnoliopsida > Brassicales > Brassicaceae > Microthlaspi > Microthlaspi erraticum. The sequence goes on from CACVBM020001607.1 coordinate 64,953, forward strand.
CGTAGAGGATCGAAATAGAAGCAAACCTGAGAGATCAAACGAGAACGTAGGATCTAGAGATCTTCGATTAGGGAAACGCTCGATCGGCGACGAAGAAACCCAGAGAGAGAGAGAGAGAGAGAGAGAAAAAAAAAAGGAAGTTTTGACGCTGAGGAGGAAAATTAGGTTAGGAATGGATCGAATGAATAAACTCTTTGCCTTGCTCATGTATTTATAGTTTTGCGTCGAGTTAACGCAAATCTCTATTGGGCTTAAGTTATAGGCCCATAATTAAATGTGCCCACATTCCATGAGTGAAAAGAAAACAAATAATAATTGCGTTTTATTCATGTCCGAAATTTTACGTTTTTTTTTCCGATAACAATTCGAGTTTACAGAGAAAAAGAGCTTTTTATGGGTGAGTTGTTTTAATATTACTAAAAAAATTCATAATTTGAAAACTAACCCTGGTTTTTAAAATTTTGAAAACTAACTTTTTTAATAAGTGAAAAACAATAAAACCATTATCATTTTTCTTTTAATAATGATTTTTTTAATTAAGATATATATTGAACTTAGATATATAGGAGATATATATTAAATTTAGATATATATAATATATTTTCGAAAATTAGTTAAGATATTTTTTAATGACTATTTAAAGAAAACACATGTTATTTTAAAAATATATTCATATTCATCATAAATATGAATCAAACCCTATAAATAGATACATATAAATATCATTTTAGAATAAAGAAAAACTCACACTTCATTCTTACAAAAAAATGATAGAATGTGTTAAAGTTAACTCATTTTCTATATTTATGAGATGTTAAATTTCAAATAAGATATTTTAAATATCTTTTATTTTCTTGTTGTATATTTTAAATAAGATATTATATCCCAAGCTGAAGTTTTTTTCTCTATTTTATTGTTATATAAATAAAATAATTGTTTAGAATTATTATTAGGATAATAGATTTTTTTTACAAATTAAATAATTTTTAAATAAGATAAACGAATTTTAAAATAATTTTAATATCTAAAAAAATTAAAGGTATTTTAGTAATTTTGCATTTTAGAAAGATTAATTTTCTAACAATTTTTAAAAAGGGTTAGTTTTCAGAATATGATTAGTTTAGGTAATATTGGTCCAAATTTCCTCCATATAATAATCATAAGAGAGAAATATAACAAAGGCACAAAAAAACTTGTGTAGGTTCTCAGAAGAAAGAAATAGTATACAACTCAGTCAACTCGATATCTTAGACAAGGGGAGAAAAACAACATAAGGTTTGTCATACAAATATAAGAGAAGACATTTTGACCTTGAAACTTTGTCTAATAAGCAGACAACGCATTGGAACTTGAAATAATGAATTCGACTCTGATACACATTAATACCTCAGTAGGGTTCACAATGGTTAGTCTACCAGAGTATTCATTCTGCAAAGGTTAAGACAACGATTAAACGAAGAAGATGAAGAAAAAACCAATCAAATCGCTCTTTTAATTTTTACCAAAAAAAGAAAAATCGTTCTTTAAAATGAATGAAGACAATGGTTTTGATGAATGAATATTTACCAGCAGAATCAGAATGTTTCATTTTTGTTTTGTTAGTAAACATAAGAAGGTGTTCGGGTCCATACAATCTTTTATTTTTAGGCAATATAATTTTAAGAATTACTAGGAAAAGAAAAAACAATGTAAGAAAACGTACAGATGAATTATCTGGATCAAGCAATACGCTAACACCAAACTTAAAGGCGCCAAGTGAAACAGGGCATGACGTAAGATCACAAAGGTTGGATTCTCCAGTTGTGGGGGATCCATCACGTCCCATTATTATCGCCAACAAGCGTTCTCCGTTAATTGTTTTATCTGTTCACAAAAAAAAAAAAAAAAAAAAAAAAAAAAATTGGAAACTTGGATAAAAATAAATAAAACAAATTGTGAAGGGAATTTATTAGGTACTTGTAGAAGCGGATATCTCAAACCGAACGTCTGTTCGCCTATAGTTATACTCAGGTATCTCCACACTAGTGACTTTAACAGGATAACTTTCGTAACCTACAACATAAGATTTCAAACTGAGATTAATTTGTTGGAAACTTATATGAAGCTTTCAACTATTAATAACACTTTGATCTTACAATTTTACATCATCAAGAACATAGTAACAAGAAAAATAACAATGTTAGTAGCAAACCACAGTCTCTGAAACGGATGGGCCTCATGGGCTCGGCTCGCAAAGTAGGTAAGAAGAAGAGTGATAGAAGGAGGAGAAGCATTGGTTGAGCGTGAGATATCGCCATGGCGTAGCACTCAAAGATATCTTCAAAAGAAGAAAATATTTTTATGTTTGGTTGCACAACACAAGTTTCTAGCAACTAGTTGTTATTATATAGTCTCTATCCACATGGCCTGCCTAATACTATGGTCATTACTTATTATACTACAATATTTTGCTATATTTATGGATCTGGTCAATGTAATTTCCCTCTATGTACGTGTCATAGATTAGCTCGTCGCGTCTATCTTCAGACAAAGAAAACGAACATTGTTTGGTATGCAACAAGAATTAGAGTTCCATTTTAGATTTTTACTTGTTACGATTTTTTCCAATTTGGTTTTTAACGTTTTTTGGTTACCGTTTCTTTTTGGCTATGTTGCACTTCCACTTCCGTTGTTATTATTATCACAGAAAATAGTAAGAGTATTTAAACTTTTACTGTAGCCTTCAAATAAGTTGTATATATGCAGCAGCTTTAGAGAGAAACATCTTCATTGAATCATTGTTGACGAGTGATAATGTGATAGTGAAATAAAATCGTGTTTTACACTTTTACCTGTATTTTGCCAACAGATAATATTGTTACTGATTTTTTTTTTTACGATCGGCTGACTACTTGCCCTACAACAACAAACAAACTTATCATTAGTGGATAATATATGTAATATTTTCCTAAATTAGTGGATCGGTTCAAAAACAATATTCTTATACATTACTCTCCCACGTTCTTTTAGAGCCATTAATGTTCCACGTTATACGCCGATAATCGTTGTTAAATCTCCAACGTTATAAGCGAGAACCTTAAAATATGAGTTTGAATCATATATATATATGAAAAGAGGTCAAATCTCTCTATATTTATGATATGTGGATGTAACAGAAAATGACATATATCAGTAAATAATAATTGACCTTTTATTCTCCTCTTTAGTTTAAAAGTTAATCAATTACCAATTTATTAGGCGTGAAATTAGTATACACATGGTCTTTACAAATTTCTCTCTTTCTATCAGTTAATCTTCCATGATTATAATATCAACCTCCAACCATGGGATGTTCTCTTTCATATTCTTTTCTTTTAAGATGAAATATGAAAGAATAAACATATTTATAAAAGGTTTCAACCTTTTCCTGATTCGAGATACATTAGCACTCTGTTAACTAAATGTGGGGAATCAAAGTCCATTTCATATGATCGTGAATAAACAAAGAAAGTTAAGTATAAAATAAGTGATATGGTGCAAAAATATATTTGAAAATTAGTGGCTAACCAAATAAGTTGGAACTAAAACATGGGTTTTATTGTGTTAGAATTTACATTATTACATATCATATCAAAAGTTAATCATAAATATTAAACTATTTTATAACATTTTTTAAAATAATAACAACAAAAAAATTCACGCGTTGGGCATTAGTCTAGTTATTTAATGATACCTGAAATGTCATTCGTACAATGATGATGATGATGATGATCTGGATTTTATTTCAAAAACAAAAAAGTAATGATTATGCAATTACCACCTTCATGCATTTACAGGCACGTGGATTCATCTCCAAGAAATTAAGGCTTCAGATCTGTCATCGGTCCGTTTCAAATGTGGGGAGATTGTTGAAAAGTTGTATGAAACTTAGAAACAAGAAAAATAATATTTGTAAGTAGAAACCCGTTCTTTTTCTCCCGTTATTAGTGTCTTGGTGATATTCAAGAAGAGCTTCATAAGTACTCATAGAGAAAAGAGAAACATATCAGAGGCACAAGAAGCTTGTGTAGGCTCTTTAGAACAAAGACATACAAATCCATTTAGAGTCTTGGTCATAAACTTAAGGCTGGAATTAAGGGAACACATAATGCGTCCGTTTTTGCTGGAACCGGTCACAGTGGCTAACTAATGGCGACTACTGGTTTTACTCGTCGTCGGTGCCGAAGTAACGATCACCAAACTCGCCCAAGCCCGGTATGACACGGAACTCTTGGTTCAGACACTGGTCTATCTCAGACGTCACTATCTTCAATGCCGGAAAACGTTTGCAGACACAGTGTATTCCCTCCGGCGCCTGTCAGAAACCAAAATCATGATCAGCACAGAAAGAGAGAGAAGCAGAGGGAGAAGAAGAGATTTAGATTCTACACTCACCGAGATAAGGTTGAGGAATATAATGTGAGACTCAGGAACTCCTTTCTGTATGAGTAGTTCGATGGCTTGATTAGCAGAGTTACCTTCAAGAAGAAGCAAACAATCATGAAGATAGGGTTTAGAGGAACAAGAGTCCATCAAATGGGGACTAAAGAATGAGAGCGAGTACCTGTAGCTAAGACAGGGTCTAGAAGCAGGACATGGCGTTCAGAGATGTCATGAGGAAGCTTCTCATATATTAGCTTGATTTACATGAGAAGATAAACGTTAAGAGACTCGTGTTTACGAAAAGAGATTATATACTTTTTTGAAAAGAGCAAAGTATATTTTAGCAGACCTGTTTTCCATTGTCGCCGTCACGGTGAATGAGAATCTTCCCTATCTTAATTCCTTTGCAGCAAGCGCGTAAGGCGTTTTCCATGCTTTCACCACTAAGAAACAAACATACAACGACAAGATCAATTAAACGCAAAACACAAGATGTATTTGTGCTTCCAAGATGTAATACTGTTGGAAGTCTTAACCAAATTATAATACCTTTCAAGGCTCACCTTCGAATAATTGAGACCCCACAAAGTTTCTTGCAGAAATCAACACCGGTATACACAGCTCCTGGCGTGGAAAAGATCAGAAATTGTAACCATTTGAATAAGTTAACTCTAACTAATCTGTGTGGTATCATTATAGGCGACACAGAGATTGGTTACAACTCCTCTCTTACCTGTTGGAGTAACTACTTGTTTTTCAGTGAAAGGCAAATGACCAAGACCATGCTCCACGACCTGAAATAAAAAAAAACGGATAAATAGTTTATATAAGGAATCCCAAAGCTGAGTGACGTTGAAAGAGAAGACACGAGGAAAAGTAATAATACCAGACGAATGAGTCGATCTGAATAAAACACAAAGTCATGCTTTGATATGTCCTTCTCCCGGATAAGTGTATGCATGCCTCTTATCTGCAGCCATGATCTTATGGTGAGACCATTGATACAAGCACTTACCGTATAATTCAAGTATCAGAGAGGATAGGAGAAGAGAAAAAATACCTGAAATGTTGACTGGATGACGTAAACATTTGGGTAGATTTTGCAGAGATCATGCTGCCCAAGTTTTGTGTGGATATGTTGCGTAATCAAATCAACTGCAACGTGATTATCGCCTCCTCGAGGAATGATCACGTCAGCATATTTCTTCGAAGGAAGCACAAAGTCATCAAATGCCGGCTTCACAAACTTTGCATACTGTAAATGAACATAACATCCCAGCCAGAGATCAGAAGATAAAAGAGAAGTAGCAATACAACAGCAGGAAGCAGAAGAAGCCAGAGGAATATCAAGCCACCTGATAGATGAACTAAAGCTCCACCAACAATGCGAAGAAGAACTAACCTGTTCAAGCACAGAATTGACATCCCTGCCCCTTTCAACTGTGTCACGCCTGATCCTGCGAGCAAGCCTCACATCCGCATCTGAAACCATTTAATAGCTTATATAAGATGAGGAATAGATTCCAACTTGGCTAACTATACAGCTATAAAAGGATCCAGCATAAACTTCAGTGGTTAACAGAGAATATATACAGAAAATAAGTGAGAGAACCCATCAAGGCATCAGCTACAGAACAGGAACTGAAGGTAAGGTTTGTCATTACCTGTGTCAACGAAGATCTTCATATTCATCAGATTCCGAACTCGTGAGTCATGAAAAACTAGAATGCCTTCCAAAATTATAACATCAGAAGCATTGACCTGATAGAACGTCCCAACTGATATTAATTTAACAAATCAACAAAATTCTCATCGACTGCATGTCAGAAACAAACTCAATCTTTCTAATGAAGAGACTAATATGAACATATAATAGTCACTCTTAAGAGGATTCAAATCAGATGAGCACAAAAATGGTCTTGGACAGAGGAGAATGCACCTGACGAAACGTATCAGATCTACGTTGATGAGTCTTAAAGTCATAGATCGGAACTTGATAAGGTTGCCCGCTCTTGAGAGTCTCAGCACAATGCAAAAGCTGCTCGGTGTCAAACGCATCTGCAAACAAATGCCAATGAGCTAATACTTTAAAACCAAAATACAGCAAGTGAGAAGATTTCAAGAAGAGCACATAAAGATAGTGTACCTGGATGATCAAAGTTGTACTCTTGCACACGCTGCTGTTCTTCAGATGTCAAACCACGGTAAAACGAATCCTAATCAACAAAGCACATCAAATTAAAAACTTTGAATCTCATAAAGTGGAATATGAAAAGTGAGAACAGAGTGGAGCAAACCTGATTAACAAGAACAACACGATGATCATGAAGCTGCTGGATTATCATGTCGCAGACCGTGGTCTTACCAGAAGCCGTTCCACCAGAAACCCCTGGAAACAAAATTGACGCAATCAAAACGCAAAATCTAACAAAATGCATACAAAAAGCTAAGCCCTTGAAGCTGATATTCAATGCAGAAATCGCTAATCTTATACAATCGAAACCAGATTAGTCCTCTTAAATCTAGGTGGCAGAAAATGCCAGGTTTTATTATCAAAACCCTAAGATAAAACGAAAATTTCCAGACGCACCACAGATCCCAGAATCAAGAGACGAAACCCAATTATTCAAATTTGATTAAAACCCCTCAATCATGGAGAAAAACAATCGCTGAAACGAAATGGGGAATGCGAGAATTCACCGATGACGAAGGGCTGTTTGGGAGCTTCGGGATCGGACGAAGAAGGAGGAGCAGAAGAAGAAGAGGCAGCCGATCGGAGGTGAGAAGGAGAAGAGACGGAGGAATTGGGTGGAGAAGAAGAGAGAAGGCCGTCGAAGCGGAGACCGGAGAAGTGAGGCCCCGATGCCTTCTCCATCGCGTAGTCTATAGAAGAAGAATCCTCCGGCATTGAATTGGTGAAATTTTGCTCTTTGTGGGTTTTGTCGGCGAAGAATCAAGCGTCGTCGAATTTGGGAGCAGCTCTGAAGTGAAGACTGACACGAGTGACAACGATTCTGTTCAACGCAAGTAGCCAAGTACTACTACTCTCCCCTTTTTTGTCTTCTTTCTGTAATTATTTAAGTGATAGATCTATATAAAATCTGGTTGTGGTTAAAATAATTAATTTTGGGTAATCTAAATTTTCTTAAATTCAAGTTTGCTGATAATTTCATACGTTCTCCACCAAATTGTGATGATAATTACTTTTAGATTTAGTTTAAACCTTTTAAAATTATATAATAAATTAATGAGCATATAAAAAGAAAAAGGGATATTCCATTTTATACCGATCAAAAGCCTCACACCTTTAGCGAAAACTAAAATAAACGTGACGAGACCTAAAAGTATATATTTATTTGAACGATGCCAAAAGATTTGTGGAAAACCAAGATCTAATATGATACGTTTTGTAATTTTGATACGTTTTAGCCTTGCAGATATGGAAACAACAAAATATTTATGTTTGTTATGTATTCAACAAGATATATCTTCTAACTACTCGAATAAAGCTTTCCGACAGGAAATTATATCCATTCAATTCAAATATATAATTTAGAATAGTGTTTTTAAACAGTTGGGTGTATAAATAAGAAGAAACACAGAAATAGTGTTTATATGATATATATAGTCACGTCACGTTTTAAACAGTTGGGTGTATAAATAATTAAGAAGAAACACAGAAACGGAAGAGAGAAGCGATGCAACATTGCTTATATACTTTCTGTTCTTTCTCCATCTCCAGCACCACCTTCTACACGCGATTAGAACATCATCTACAACTGGTTTAGCCTCCGTTGATCCACACCATGACAATATTCCGGTCCAGTTTGTTGAATAAAAGCCGGACGGTGACGCATTCAGGCGCTGTTAATAAAAACGGATGCGGCGGAAAGGGATGGGCCGCACGCAGGCGTAGAGGCTGTCCATGGAGGGGTAACGGAGGATCATACCGGTTGCGGATTAATAGAATAATAGTCACTTCACTTGTCTTATAACATGTAGAAAACAATCTAGCGATAGCCTTTGGAATATCCATATAATATTATAAAGATCAAAGCATATTTTATTAGAGTTGAGGAACATGACAGATTCAAAACAAAGAGCCTTTGACCATTTTACTAACTGAGGAACATGACAAACTTCAGAATTTTAGTAGCAAAAATACTAAAAGTTAATAAATGGAACAAAGGCTTATTTTTCTCTAAATCAGTGTCTGGGTTTTTCATCACAACAATCAGCAAGTATAACCTGTAAAATTACCAAAGCTGAAAGTTTTCAGATTTTCTTGATAAAAAAATATTTAAAAAAAAAAAAATCTTTCAAATCTCATTAACAATAATTTTCTTCTTCTTCTTCTTTCTCTTCTCCAATAAACTTCCTTTGAAAGTCGAGAATCTAGGAAGACACCGATGATGATAATTCAATTTAAGATTCTTCTTCTCCTTTTCAGAATCTTGAATGACCTTGAGCTCACCAGAGTTATCACCAGATGACTTTTTACTCTCTTCACTCTGTGATTCTGATGGCTCTTCCAAAATCATCTCTCGTTCTTCTCTTATACTGTCTCTAAAAAGCTCACCTAGTTTCTTCCTCCTCGGTGCTGGTGGAAGCGAAAACGATACTCGAGGCTTCTCTTCTTCAAATAAAGGGTTGTGAATACGAGGAAGCCTCTCGGAGAAACTACATTTTGGAGTGTTACCAAGCGATGGAGTAAAATCTGTAGAAAAAAACATCTCAAACCTTGAGTTCACACAAACTATATAAATCACCAAAATGACATTAATATTTGACATTCCATTATATTTCCCATTTTTTTATTTATCACTAGAGGACATGAGATGTTGAAAACAGCACTCTTTTTTCAAAAAATATCGGCATTTATTTTTTTGTGAAATGAGAATATATTAGTGCTTTACAAAATTGGAGGTGTAAGTGTAACATACCACCATTGACGCTGTAGAAATCGTCTTCTGAATCGGATTGTAGCCATTGATGCGAATTCGCATCAAAGAAGGCTTCATCTCTACTACTTCCTGTTGCATTGGAATAATTCACATATTTCAAGACTTCCGAAAAGAATGACAAAAATAACATTTCAAGTGTAAGAACTCAAGTCTTTCAAGGAAAAAAAAAAGAAAATAATAGAAATCACTCTTTAAGCTCCCACCTTGAAAAACAAATCTCTCATCACTATAAAAAGTCTCCAATTTCTCGAACAAAAAAAATGGAATTTATTGGGAGGCTCCATCGAATATTAAAATAATTACACCCTAATTATAGGGAAAGAAAAGAGTGAAACAAAAAAATTTAATGTTTTTGATAATTTGAATCCCTGTTTAAGCAGCCATCAGGGGAAGAAATCTCTCTATTATTCTATTTTGATGGGAATAAAAGCCAGTGACTAGATAAATGATAAATCTAGTTAAGAACATGATTAGGAAAATTAACGAAATTTGGGCGCATATAATAATCTATTAATGGAAGAAAATCAATCAAAGACACTAATTAGTTTTTCTACAACTCATTATCTTACTAGAAACAGCTCAACTATGTATCAGTCAGATCGACACGATCAAAATAAAAGGAAACTAAAGAAGACTCTGAGAAAAGTTAATGTACCGTAGCTTCTCTTAGAAGAAGAAAAGGACCACCGAGATCTCAGTTGAGTTACACCGTTAACCGCCGGAGCCACAGTCACCTTTATCGGCGATTCTGATAATGCAATATGAATCAACAGTTCAACACATATGTAGTATGCGAAATTATGTTATAATTACACAATGTAGTTTACATTTTCTGATATACAGTAGAGTCAATTATAAATTTATTATGTTATACATAAACTCGGGTTACAAATTCAATTATATTGCATGTGAAAATTGTTAAAGAAAAAAAAAACTAATAACTCTATGAATAAAGGCAAACATCTTTACGATAGAGATTTATCAGACAGAGAAAATTAATACCAGAAAGTCTCTTTATAGAGGGAGACGAAATGATAGGTTTCTCAGGAACACCACCGTTCTCCTCCGCCGTCTCCGGCGAATTATAGGCCGGAGCCGAGTTGATTACTTTCCCGGGAGATTCGGCGATCGCCATACTTGGCGTTTTCACGAGCTTCTTCGATGGAACATTCGAAGGCATCGAATAAAAACGCAGAATGTCTTGGAAAGATTTGATTTTGCGAATCGACGTCTGATAATGTATTGCTTCGCACGCAGTCGAATATTTTGGCCGGCCGATTTTTTTAACTCAGTCGGAGAATCGTTTTGGGTCCCACGAAGACACGGAGCCCACTCGGCTTTTCTCGTGACAGCACTCTCCGACGACGTCGTATTATTTTCCCGCACGTTGATATCGTGTTGTATTTGGCTAGGTTTTGGAATGACGTGGCGGTTATTAGGACGTTGACTGTTTGGTCAATACTTTTTTTTTCTGTAAAAAGCTGATTGGCATTGTTAATTTAACTTTTATTTAAAACATTTTTTAGAGTTTTTCTATCAAAACATGTTTAAATTAAATAAATAGATTTTCTTCTTTGTATCCTCACAACATAAAATATATTTCAAATCTTTGATGAAATAATAGGAAACACAATTATCACTTGTATTTCAAAATCAAAATGTATTTCAAATCTTTGATGAAATAATAGGAAACACGATTATCACTTGTATTTCAAAATCAGTAAGAATGTTACTGAATTAAAATCCCAATTAAAAAAGAAAAATAAAACTTATTTACAAGCACAAGATTTTAATATTTAGAGATCACCAATCTGAGCAATCAAGGCCAAATTTAGGTTGTACCTTAGTTCTGCTATGATAACCAACATTTTTTTGCGACATAAACCTCTCCAAAACATCATTAATTGGAGACAAACATATCCTAAAACACACATAGTTGATCTATAATCGTTCATGTGTTGTTAAGTTTTACTCTATCTTTGACTTCAATTTGCAATTGCAATATTAGCCTTGTGTGACTACATATTCAGACCAACAAAAAAAACACTCAAACTTCTGATTTTTTGTGCCTGGTCTAGCTCAATAACATTTTTCCGAGTCTTAAACCACCTAAATCCATGGTCTACACTATGTTCAACAAACCAAGATGTTTAGACGCCGACGAGTTTGTGCACTTTTTTTACACAAATATTTTCTACTGTCGTGGTAGGATCCCATGGCCAAGCTGGAGAAGATTCGAGAGAAACTCACAAAATGTATCACTTACATTGGTGACATGAACACCATAACCACCATCGTCTCTATTCCAGGTGGTTTGGACGCCAACGGCCATATCCGGTTCGGACACCAACACCAACACACATTCTACGCAGAGACGACTTTTCTCCTCTCTGTGGTGAATCACTGTGTCATCAACATTGATGAAGCCCTCACCCAGGCACAGAAGATCAAGTCAGTGCAGTCAACACTCTTCGCTTCTCAAGTCCTTCATTGGATCACTGCCGCCAGTGCTCTTTCGACCTACATATGTGCTTTTCTGCTCATCTACACCGACAACAACTACCACACAAAAATCATTAAGACGACTGACAATGTGACCAACACAAGAAATTGGACGTCACCTTTTTAGTCGTAATAAAAATAGAGAAGTCACCTTGGTGCACCTCGAATATCTACAAAACATTGACCTTCTTCACACTTCCAAGATAGACAAGTGACCTCTTACGTATTAGCAACAGATACACCGGCTCTAGTTGAAATTAATAGTAAGAAGAAAATATATATATGTTAACTAGAGTCTTTATTTATTTAGTCGAAAGAAATAATTCTAGTCGCTTTTCATCAGAATTGCACCTCAACATTGAATATATTTGAAACTTGTTTCATTATTACTATTTACGTTCGTATATAGTAAAGTAGTATGTATTCCAAAACATCATTGGATCTCCAGCTTTAAGCCTCACAAGTCACAACAGTAGCACCAGCTTCAGCAAAACTTAAGAGTAGTTCATGCATGTGTTAACAACATCAAAAGGGATCTCAATAGTATTGACCTTTCTGGTTTCCCAAGAAAGTAGAAATTTTATTTGAGAGAAGCAGGCACATATTGACTCGTGGATGAAAATTTCTTGTACTGTGATCGGAAAAAATTACAAAAATGTAAAGTTATCTCCTAGGCGAATGGAATCTATTAATTACTAACGCAGAGGTGGATATTTAGTAATATAGAAGCATAAGTTAAAAACGGTGAATACACATAATGAGGTTTGGTACTTAGATCCTCCATTTCTGAGGTTCAGTTCCGGGAACTAGTGGCGTTAAGGCTCTGGAAGAGCTCGGGAAGATGGGCATTGGTGAGTTTAGTTCTCTTGCTGATCTCCTGTTTCTTCTTCTTCTTACTCTTGGGTTTGTTCATGGGTATCCCCTGCATCTGCGCAGCAGCTCTCCTCGCCGCAGTGTCTGTCGCCGCCTTCAAACCATTCTTGAGCAGCTCCTTCTCCACGTCCATCATGTCGCTTGGGGCGTCCGTGTCACGGTACAGAGCTTTAAAGTCGTCATGAACCTTAATCTCGCACTTGAAATCATTTGGATACGCAATGTCTTCTTGTGAGTTTGATAGCAACCAGATGTCTTCTGAAGCTTTAAGGGCCTGCAATCATTCAAGACCACCATCTTCAAATATTCCACTGTCTTGTTGAAGGATTCAAGGCGAGCAATGCTGAAGAATCTCATATTTCATGTCAAGAAACTATAATCGTACCTGCAAATCCTCCATGACATTAGGGTAAGCGTCTTTGAGATCAATCACGGCAATGCCATCAGGATTCTTATATATCAAGGAAAGAAGCTGGCTCTTGTCATTGACATTGTGCTCAGCCTTGTAAGAGAACCTTCTTCCGTCGTAATGCGCTTTTGGGTTTTTCCTCATACTATCAAAAACAGCCTTATTGGCTTTCATATCCACATGACACGCTTCGTTTATCAGCTCCGGCGTAAAGGCTTGCCTTGTCTACAAGAAAAAAACCAACTTTGTATTAGCTCATACGAATATGAAGAAGGAAAGCAACAACAAGAGCAAGAAAACAAACCTCGAAGAGGAGATCAATGACACGCTTGATCTGAGCTCCAACAGGAGATTTTCTGATGCTGTTAATGAGCTGAAGCCGCTCGGTGTCGTTTGAAAACTTGGCACCATCGGGAGGCTTAGGCTTCTGAGTTATTGCGGCAGGCACGGGCCGCCTCAAAGGAGGTGCAGCAGCTCTTGAAGAAGCAATGCTCGAAAGCGTGGATTGGCATTTCACTTGCTGCCTTTTGAACTTATCAAGCTGGTCATTCAGAGACATCTCAACTCTACAAAGAAGAACAAAAACAAACTCAGGTGCAGCTAGCAACAATACAAATACCCTTAATTATAAGCAATATCATTTATTCAATGTCTCTAGCTAATGAGACTTCAGACGCAGAGAAATTAAGTCGGAGCAAACTCGGGATTTCAATTAGCTAATCTCAACCACAATCAGAATGTGTAGATACAAAACACAAGATTTCACAAGCACAAAACATTACGTATTGCTAAAATCTCAAGCACAAACAGAATTTGTAGATACAAAGCATAACATATACAAAGGAAGATAAAGCTAGTGGAGATAGATGAAATACACCTGGAAAATGCTGCGATTTCCGGTGGTGACGCCTATGTATAAGTGCAAATCAACAAAAACTTAGATTTGGACAAGCTTAGAGAGCTTACGGAAATGGTGAAAATCTCCTCTTGTGACTTGAGAAAGCTTAGATTCGAAGAGATGTATGCACTTGGATGAGTTGGTGTAGCTCAATTTAGGTCGAAATCGAAGAATTTGCGGTCGGAGAGGATGGTGTGATTGGAGAGAAAGGATGGTGTAATCGGAGAGAAAGGGAATCGATCGGAGGAGATCGCTACACTTCAATAGTTTGTTTACCTCAGTTTAAGCCTCGAAATCGAAGAAATTGTGATCGGAGATAAAGAATGGTTGTATCGGAGAGACGGGAGATCGATGGCACTGAATAACCCATTGAACTTTTCCTTATAACACTGAATTGGGCTTTTATTTAATGGGCCTTACGTAATTCATCCACAAATATTGTTGTACTGTGATCGGAAAAAACTGCAAAAATGTTTTAAGTTATCCGAGACTTGTAGTGGATGATGAACTTTAATTGCTTTTCCTAAACTTTCAGCTCAAACTTTCAATCTATTTGAAGCTTGTTTATTACATCAAACATTGGCCTTGTCATTGTCCGCACAATAACCCAACAACACTTCACATGGACACAATAAAAAATCATCTTTTTAGCTCCTTAGTAATGTCCATGGAAGCCAATCTAAAGGGTCTCTACAAGGCAGGAGGATTCTTTGGTGCAATGTGGCCATAAAGGCGAGAGCTCGACGACTTTCCCTATGATAATAAGCGTCGGTGAAACCAATCCAGCTGTCTGAATCTCACTTGCAAAATCTTTAAGCTCAGCAAAAACCTGAAAATCATCATCCCAAACAAAAAAAATACTTTCAAAACTCGGAAAGTAACAAACCACAACAGTTTGGTTGCTGCTGCTGCTTGCTTACCGTACGCTGTAGAGTGGTGGTTCCACGTTCAACCGCAACAGCTGGTGTATCACAAGGGAGACCATGGTCCATCAGTTTCTGTGCAAGAGAAGGTAATGTTCCTAAACCCATGTAGACAACGAGCGTTGTGTCCGGATCAGCTGCATTCTCCGCTACAAACAGAGGATCAGTCCCTCCTTTCCTAGAATGGCCAGTGAGAAACCTCACACTCGTTGCAACACCTCGGTGCGTTAACGGAATCCCAAGCTCCGCTGCTATCCCGGACGCCGCAGTAATCCCTGCAAATCAATCATAAACTTCCAATAAGATAAAGTTTCATCACAATAAGATGAATGAATGAGTAGAGCATAACAACATGTTACCTGGGATAACTTGAACTCGAATCCCTTGTTGTTGAAGAAAGTCCATTTCTTCTCCACCACGTCCAAAAACCTGAAACATTAAACATCAAATCAAAGTTGTAGCAAAAACACATTTACAAAAAGATCCAAAACCAGAGAGGTATCAGAAGAAGCTTACCAGAGGATCTCCACCTTTAAGCCTCACAACCGTAGCACCAGCTTCAGCAAAATTTAGAAGTAGTTCATGTATCTCCTCCTGTAATAACATCATCAACATCAAAAAGGCTTATTACTCCAATTCCATCAATTCAAACTTCAAATCATCAAACGATTACCAATCTAAGCAATCAAAAGTTGTTATCATTGCTCCAATTCAGACTTCAAATCATAAACAATTACAGAGACTAATTTAAGCTTTACCTGAGTTCTGCTATGATAACCAGCGGTTTTGCCGACATAGAGAAGCCTAGCATCAGGAGCGACCAAGTCCAAGACATCATTAGAGACAAGCCTGTCGTAAAGCAAAAGATCGGCGCTTTGAATGACTCTGACAGCTTTAAGAGTCAAAAGCTCAGGATCTCCTGGTCCTGTCCCGACTAGAAACACATCTCCCGGTCCGCAATCGCCGCCTCTGCATCCTTTCCCTCTCTTCTCTTTCAGAACCGCCAAGAGCTTCTTCAGCTCCGGAAGCTGCGATGCGATGTCGTTTTCCCTGACAAAGACTTCATCTTTTTGGTTCGACGACGGAGATGGAGATGGAGTCGATGCCTTGTACAGCCATTGATCCCTCTGGTATCTCTCAGCGGAGTGCTTCTCTGTGAAGGGCGAAGAAGAAGAAGAAGCATAGATTTGGGTTTTGTAATGGAGAGAAGAAATGGGGATCTGGTTTGTCGAATTGGTTTTCCAATTCCGCAAATTGGATGAGAAATTGGGAATTCGCTGGACAAGAGCCATACGAACAATCGACACACGCCTGCAAAAGGTTTCAGATTCGACACACAGAATGTGTAAGAAGAAGAGTCGTGTTCGTTGACACCTACTTGAAAGCTTTTGCACATATGCCTTAAAAAGGAGACATTTTTAATTTATAATCCGATTTGATTTATTTGTACTTTTTTCTGAGGACGAAAGGGCACTCAAGGGAAAAAGGGTTACTAACCCTTTGATGCGTTGAAGGGGACTGTGACTCTGTGTACTCTCTCGGAGCTCAAGACGAGGCCAAATTCGTAATTTGATCAGTTGCCATTGGACCCAAATACTATTTTGGTCAAATGGAAGTTTTCAAATTTGGTTTTGCCTTCATGAGTCAATCAAACATTTCACAGAGAAAGAACAAAAAAAGCAGAATTCGACAAACTGAATCAAAACTTAAATCAACAAGGCGGAAGGAGAATCTCCGGTAAGGTGGAGAGACTGGAGGAATCGAGCCGCACGGAAGAGGAATTTGGGCTTCAGAACTCGGGAGACTAATTGGGCCATTATCTAACTATTGGGCCTTTAAGGACGGCTAATGCCACGTTGGATAAATGGTCAATGGTATTGTCGCTATCACTTAAATGCCACGTTCATTTTTATCTGGACACGTGCTATACAATATGACCGTGCGGTAGAAATGTTATTTTTATCGCCGCTGTTTTTAAACTTTCGAAAAGTGCCAGCTCACATTCTTCGTAGTTATCCTCAGTAACTATCACTATTTACTTCTTATTTTCCTTTTCATATTTTTTAGATCTTCGCAATATTTACTTCTGTTTTTTAGGATCTACTAAAGGTAAATCAAAACTACGATATTAATGTGAGTACTATATACCACGGCTAAAATATTCTTCTTTTTTCCGTCAGCATTTATCTGACACTTTGAAAAATATAGGAAAAGGAAATAATATGCATAATTAAGATGGTTTGATTTTATGCCACACTACCTAATTAAGACTGCCCATATATGACTTATCATACCACCTAATTCAAAAATATATTCATGTACATTTTAGAGAATTGTTTTAGTTACGCTTTTTTTTAAAAATGAATTGATTAAAAAAACAAAAACAGATTAAGCATGACTTAACAAGAAGAAATTAAAAAGCTTTTCTCGGATTTTGAAGAAGCTTGTTTCGTACACCGCTTGTGACCGTTTTTATTTCCCATTTTTCCTCCACCTTCTTCCATTTTTCTTTTCTCTCCCTCGCTTCAGTATATACGAAGCTTCTGCTCTCTCTCTGCACTTAAAAAAGCACTAAAATCCGAGAATCTGGGAGTGAGAAAAGGGAAATAAAGTCAAATGTTTTACTCGCAATGTCTCGTGTCGAGAAAGGGACCTTTGGGAGCGATTTGGGTCGCTGCGTATTTCTTCAAAAAGCTTAAAAAAGCTCAAGTCAAAGATACTCACATTCCTTCTTCCGTTGGTATGTCTCCTTCTCTCACATTGTTCTTGTTTCTCCGTTCAAAGAACAGATTTTTCCTTGGCGGTTTTTAGGGTTTGTAGACTTGGAAAGGAGTGACTCAAAGATTCCAACTTTAGTGTTAATATTACCGGAAATTTCGTTCACCATTGTAGTTTCAGGCTGCTGAACTTATTAATTCTTTCTCTGATTCGTTGGTAGATCATTTTTTTTTTTTTTTTGGCTTCCATTTGCAAATCAAATCGAGAACACTGTTGATTTTTTGGGATTTTCTATGTCGCGCTTTCATTTTGTGCTCATTAGTTGTTTGACGAAATGCCTGAGTGAAACCTCACAGATTCTACAGACGCTTTTATTGCTGGAAAGTTTCGATTTTTCTTTTGTAAATTTGATGGAGCTTGATTTAGTTTATTTAGTTGAAAGAATAAGTTCACTTTTTTGTGGAAAAGTGACAAGAACAGAATCTGTGAAAACTTACTTTGAATCTCTCTGAATCTCTTGGCATATCAAAAAAATGATTCTTTTTTCAAAAATTAGTTTGCTTGATCCCTACAATCCTTGTTTCCTTGAAAAAGATGGATTCTTTTTACATACTTACAGTCTCTTATAATATTTTCTTTACTTTCTGTTGGATGCACAGATCAGATCTTGCAAAAAGAGTTGGACGCGTTGACATACAGGGTTTTAGCGTATCTTCTTCTTGGCGTTGTGAGGATATATTCCAAGAAGGTGGACTTTTTGTTCGCTGATTGCAACAAAGCGTTGATCGGAATAAAAGAGTTTGTGGCTAAGGAGAAGGATAGAGAAACCACAACTGTGCAGTTGACTTCATCCACGGAGTGTTTTTCCATTGCTTTGCCTGAGAGTTTCGAACTTGATGCCTTTGATCTTGGGGTTTTGGAAGATTTTCACGGGTATGCTTATTAATCCTGTAGAGAATTTATTTCGTAGCGATCTTTTTCATAGTCTCACATTTTGTGTCTTCTTCTCAGGGGAAATGTTAAGCCACAGGAAGACATTACGCTTAAAGGTAAATCACTACTTAAACATTTTCAAGTTAATCTCATCACTGTTCATGTACTTATACCACTTCGTTGCGATGAAACAGATGGAGGTCAGGAAGCAGAGAACATGGACCAGTACTATATGGAAAGGGTATGGCTTCTCACCTTGTACACTATTAGAGTGTGCGACTGTTCAGTTCTACTACATCG
This sequence comes from Microthlaspi erraticum, assembly GCA_902728155.2. NCBI lineage: Eukaryota > Viridiplantae > Streptophyta > Magnoliopsida > Brassicales > Brassicaceae > Microthlaspi > Microthlaspi erraticum. Next base: position 83,874 of record CACVBM020001607.1, read on the forward strand.
TATATTGACATTGTTTCCTTGATCCCATTCCTCTTTTGAAAGTAGATGTGATGAAGATACTATTTGTGTATTTGCAGTTTGACATGGATGAGGACTTCATGTACACGTCTAATGAGACTTTCGTTGCGGATCATAATAATAGCAAAGAGTGAGTATGATATATAATTCTTTTGTTAGGTTTACTTGTAATTGACAGGCGTAAGCCCAACTGACTGTGTTTAAAATTCTTGTTGCAGTGAGAGTTTGGCTCATGATATGGACATATATACAGAAAACCTTAGAGATACTACTGAAGAAGCATCAGTCAGAGTCGTTGAAGTGGAACCACTGGATTCTAATGAACCATCCAGGGATCATCAGAATGCATCTAGGCACAGAGAGGATCTAGAAACAGATGACATGGTTGTGGAACTGCAAAAGTTTGAAGATATCAGAAGAGCTCAAGAAGAAGAGACAGATAGAGAAACCATATGTACCATTGTGCAGAGACTGGTGGATCTTCATGAACCCTCGGGAGATAGTCTACACAGAGACAACGACAGGGAGAATACGATGCCAGAGAAAACCACGGTGGAATCAAGTAGGGAAAAGATGCGGCATGACCAGTCCCTCCCATCTGAATGCAATAGTCCTGAAGCGATTCATGGGGCTGAGGAACAACCTTCTGGTGCCTCAAGAATTGACGGGGAGAGGGAGATCCCAGAGATGATTCCTCTAGTAGAACCAGAACCGAGAGACTTGCCTGAAGGCGTAGAGAAACGTCGAGGCCATAGTGATGGGGAAATGACAAACAGTGAGATGTTACATGGATCTCATAAAGAGCCAAACGAGACTTCTGAAGTGAATCAAGTTGGACTTCACAGAGACACCGAGAAAGATTTTCTCTCTGACATGAGTAGTTCTGAAGACGGGAGTAAAGGGTTTAATGCTAAAGAAACGCCAGTTACTGGTACTCCCAAAACACCTTCGCGGTTGAGAATCTCTGAAGGTGCGAACTTCACTTTTTAGAAGTAAGAGCTCCAGAAAATTTACGTAGTTATGTTTTTTCATGTGTTATCGTATACTGAAATGCAGGAGAAACAAGCCATCAGTACTCGATCATTCCTACGCCGGCTGCAAAGGAGTCTGCTCGGAGTTCACGGAAGAGAAAATGTCTAATAGATGATGAAGTGATCATTCCGAACAAGTAAGTGAACTTGTTGTAACCTTGGATCATATTCATCTGCAGAGTTCCATACAAGTGCCTAATATGTTTGTGCTTCTCTGTTAATGTAGAGCTATGAAGAAAATAATAGGAGACCCAAGTGATTTGATGAAAAAAAGGAGAAAGGTCCCTCGTACTGACTATTCTGAAAAAAGAATTAAACGTCTTGCCGATCCCTCAAAAAATATATGGAACCCTTTGATTCCATGTAAGTCAAACTTCAGAATTTAGCTGTAAATTTAAGATAGTGTTGTTGTGTTTGCTGATTGTTATGATCCTATCATCGCAGATGGTTCTTCGGAACTCCAGTTACTTTTCTCTCAACCCATCAAGCTTACAGAACCAAATATTACAGAAGCTCCTAAAGCTGCTAGAACCACTAGGCGAGTGAAAGATTCCTCTATGGGAACAGTTAGAAGTCACGGGGTTGTTGCTCAAGAAATTATGGAGACTCCTCAGGCTGCTGCTCTTGCGGAGCTGAAGATTACTGTTCCAGAGACTGTAGTTGAGACGGGATCTAGTTCGGTAGCTGCTGGAATTGATCATCAAACAGAGACGCCAGTAAAGCCTGCAGAGATTGCTCCCGAAACACCAGCGAGGACATCAGAGCATACAGAGATTGCTCCAGAGACACCAGTAGTCTCTGAGCGAGTAGAGATTGCGCCTGAAACGCCAGTGAGGGAATCATCGTCGAAAAGATATTTCGAGGACCCTGAACCCTGTGATAAAGAAACGAGACATGCAAGTTGCTTCACTTCCTTTGACGAGCACCCGTCAGAAATTTGCAAGGATGGAAGGGACCTCGATGCAATTTTGATGAACGAGGAGGTACTCATCCATTGCATTATTCTGACAATAGCAAAAGAAAGCCTTTTATTCAATACTTTCTAGTCATATTAGATTACAGAACTGAGCATTTGTTTTTGTTTCTGCTTCAGCAGGTGAATGCACATGAAACAGAGGACTTGCAACAAGGTAAAACGCCTTCTGATTTTTGTTTGAATATTGGAAAGCATCCAATTTCTTGAAACCATAATTCAGAAATGTCTTCATGCCAGTGCTCAGTTTTTGTTGATTAATTACTGAAATCTATGAAGACAGTGAAACATTGGATGGTTATTTTGAAAATATATGTAGCTTTCAGTAAGAGAAAGTTCCAGTCAAGATATAGACAACTTATCTTGTGATCCAAATCTTATTGAAATGTTTTTTGTTTGCATGTTGATCATCGTACCAATATGTTCTTACCTTGTATGTTTTTTTTTATTTGCAGAGGCTTGGTCGGCAAGAACAAGGTTGGTAGACTCACACACCTTCGGTCTCAACTTCTTCGCTTTGCCTATATATATATATATATATATATATATATATATATATATATATTCAGATAGTTAATCCGGATTTTATTGCTCTGGATTGTTCAGGAATGTGGCGAAGTTCTTGGAAAAGACGTTTCAGGAGAAGAGGGAAAAAGGAGAAGAAGAGAAGGCAAGTTTGTTGCAGCTGTGTATAGGAAGAACTCAGAAGGAAAGCGCAAGACTCTTCTACGAGACTTTGGTATGTCCCTCTTTTTCCACTATCTCAAGATTCTGTTGGTTTTTCATGTTTTTGGAGAAAGGTTATGAAACTCTGTGAATTGATTCGATATGGTTTTGTTTTGCAGGTTTTGAAGACGAAAGGATACTTGGAAGTGAAGCAAGACCTACCATACAGTGATGTTCTTCTCACGCGATACACAAGACAACAAGCAGCTTGTTAAAAAGATCAGAAGATCTAGCTACCTAGATTTCTTCTCTCTAGTCTAGGTTTCAGTTTCAGAAGTATCTGTGAATCGAAGTTAGTTTTTGACTAGAATCTAAGGAATTTTAGCCCTTCTGCTTAACTTGTTTTGAAGTCAAATCTTTAGTAAGAATGATCAATGATCTCAAAAAGTATATAACCGTTTTAAAGTTTCTAGAGACAGTCCATTAATCCAATAATGTTTCGTATCCACAAGGAAACAGACAGAAACAAAAGACCCCACATGTGTTTAAAATACATAAATATCCTCTTCTCTGTAGTCACTACAAATCCTCAGTCCTCTCACTAATCACACTTTTTGAGAATATTCATCGACTTTTAAACCTCCTTATGCTCTTCTCTGTAGTCACTACAAATCTCTTCGTACTATACACCTTCTCGTCTCGATCACAATCCAACATCCCACCACATCCTCTTCACTCCAACAACGTCTCTTTGGTTTCACAACACCTCTCTCTCATCCTCAGAGAAATCGATTCTTCGCAACGCAAACTCTCTCAGATGGAGGAAGAAATGATCGATTACGAGTCTCTCCATCTTTCGAATCAAGAAACCCCTCAAGAGATTAAACTGTTCCTCCAGCACCATCAGATTCCTCTTGGTAAAGATTCTCGTACTGGAATCACTGAAATGGTTGCGTCCGTTGGACATTCTAGCAAAACGTCTCTACATTTGTTATCTCAGTACATGTCGTACGAACCATTCGAAAAATGTCCTGATGATTGGAGCCTAGCTCAGAGGTTGATTCTCCATTCTTGTGAACCATTGCCACGACGTCGATGCTTGGCTAAAACAGTACACAAGCCCGGTCTTGCTGTGTTCATCGGTTATAAATCAGTACTCAGAGATTGTTTATATTCTCGAAACCCATATATTTTTATTGAAAGATGAAGTGAGAGGCCCGTTTATGAGACAAACAAACAAAAAGAGAATAATAACAATCTCAAAATCATGTGTGATATGAGTAAGTTGGACCAAGCTTTTTAAACTTGTTTCCTCTCATTAGACTCTCCAGACGATAAATAAACAAAAACAGATCTTTCCCTTCAAATATTTTTGAGACAAAAAAAAGTGGGAGTTTAACATTTTTGTACCCCTTTCAAGATTATCTTTATTACCCCATAGAGAAACAAAAAGGAAAAAAGCTGCTCTTCTTCTTCTCCACTTAGTTCACAACGTCGAGAACCAGCTTACGGGATTTGAGAACAGACCATCTCAGTCTCCTGTAATATGCAGCTTGAAGCAGAGCCAACGAGAGTAAGAAGATCCACTTGAAACCCATCTGCACACAAAACACAAATAATAGAAGAAGCGTTTAAAAGAGACCCTAACCAAACCGGAAAAGGATTTTAGTTTGGTGACAACAATGTTCCTAAAACCAAACCAACCAAGGAAGCTTACCAATTTCCTCTCTTCCATTTCTGGTTCAGCTGCCCAGGACAAGAATGATACAACATCTTTACCCATCTGCAACATAATCGAAAAGAAGTTAACTATTAACTCAAGGAAAGGTCAAATCCGATAAAGCCCCATCTTCTGTGATTATTAGAGGAAAACAAAACCTGTGCTTCTGTTGCAAGAGTTCCATCTTCATATTCCACAGCTTCATCATTAAGCATCTTTGGCATAGCGATTGCTCCCCCAGGGAAATAAGGATTGTAGTGTAACCCCTCTCTGATCTGTACCGTTGTAACATGACATTTTTTAACACCCAACACTTTGAATTTGTAAAACCAATTCTGATGTGAAAAAAAAGGAGAGAAAGTTACCGAGATTCCAGCAGGAGGATCACGGTAACCAGTCAAAAGAGCAAAGACGTAATTCTGGCCATTGTGACGTGCCTGGCATTAAAATAGCAACACCGTTTAATATCACAGAAGATGAATTCTCTAATAGTTATACAACTTGAGTGAGAGAACAAAAGACCTTAGTAATAAGACTTAGATCAGGTGGATACGCTCCTCCATTGGCGAACCTTGCAGCTGACTCATTCGAGTATGGTTCAGGAAGCCGGTCACTGAGCTTACCGGGTCGAGTGAACATCTCACCCTCATCGTTTGGTCCATCAACAACCTCGATTTCAGCTGCCATTGCCTTCGCCTCTTCCTCTGTGTAGGCAACACCCACCAAGTCTCGGTATGAGATCAGAGACATCGAGTGGCAAGATGCACAGACTTGCTGGTAAACTTGGTGACCACGACGGATCCTGCTCATTGTCAAATCAACCACAAAACGTTACAATAAAGTAGTCCCTAACTTCATTCATTCTTTCTAGTATAGTGAAAAAGTGTATTTTTGAGAAAACTCACGAAGCATGGTCGTATGAGCTGAGAATGCCATCATGAGGCCAAGGGTAGTGTGGAGACTCCAAGCCGTGTTCAGCTTCATCAGCGGATGCTACTGTAGAGAAACTCAACAACCCTGTAACACCAGCACCCAGGAGAGCAAATGCTCTAAAACCAGCAGACCCAGCCTCGTCATTAGCTTTCTTCGAAGACAACCATGACAACACCGGAGTTGCCTATGAGATAACACAGAAACAACAGTAAGAAACACATATATACTTGTATGCTCCAAAAAATGATCAAAAGATTGCAGAGAATCAGAAGTCTGCTTTGCCTCTAAGCACAAATCAAAGCGTTCTCATTTGTTCACCAGAAATTCTCTACCTTGAATCTCTCCAAAGCATGAAATGTACACACAGAACATCCTAAAGATTCTTCTTTTCAAAAAAAAAAATCAACTTGAAATCCCAGATAATCATTATGCAAAAACAAACGAGAACAAAATTCAGATGTTGAGGGAGTGAAAATTGACACTGACCACTGATTGGGAGTGAAGTTTCCTCCTTAGAAGCTGCTGGATAACTCCTCCTCCAACCATTTGATAAACGTTTTGTACCAATCAAATTCGCTGGAAAATGAAGAAGAAAACAACAAAGACGAGAGCTTCAAATTCAAAAGGTGATATGCGAATAGATAAAAAAATGCTATAGCCCTACGAAATTCGACGCTACATACAGATCCGACGAATATATTAATATCCAGCTAACGGAGATGAAAGAAGAGATCCATCGATTCGGATTAAGAAAATTTTCGATCGAGTGGAAAGGAACTCACCGGAAGATGACGCAACGGGATCGGCGATTGGACGACTATCGAGCAAAAGGACAGATTGAGAAACACAGGAGGAAGAAGAAGCAAACAGATACCAGAGAAAATGGATCTCTTTCGATGACGAAGTTTGCTGCAACACAATATGATTATGGGCTTTTAAGGCCCATGGGCCTAACATCTTCTACTAAGGTCACGAGTGTAAATAAGTCAACCAACGCTAAACATCAACAAACAAATATTTGGCTCAAGTTATGTTTCCTTTGTGACACTACTTCTGTATGTTGCACTAAAAGTTAACATCTGGATAGAATTTTTCTTAAGAAGATAAAGCACAAATCTGCGGAAACAAAAAAGACATTTGACCGAACTTTGATTGAGGAGATATCATGGTTACTAGTAATAAATATTCATCTGTATGTTTAAATGATAAAATAATCATACAACAAGTAACACATAGAGGAATCGGAACTATAGTCTATATATAGGTCTTTGTTTTTCATGCAATAATTCATATTCTCTTTTTGAGCAAAAGTTTACATTCATACGTGAAAATTGACGCTGTGTTGTTAATTAGTTTGTTTTTGTTGGTATGAAAAAATAAACACTAGATGAAGACGACATGTATATGTATTATTAGTTGTTACGCAGTGAAAGAACTTATTTTTTGTTTTAAAATCTTGTAATCAATTGTAGTCATCTTCTTTTGGTCAGAATGTAGTCATCATAATTTAGATTATTCATATCAAATGTCCGACCACGAAACAAAGGACTTTATATTGCTACACACTTTCATATAGACACATTCGAAAATATCATATACACATGCATATTTTGATGGATACGTGCATACAAACAACTATTATACGTATCTATTTCCAAATGTGCCCTGACATGACAGCTTTTTCAATTTTGAAATGGAGGACACTTCATGCAATGCGATTGGTTGGGTGGTGAAGGACCATATAAGAGTCTTGAAATAAGGTAAAAAAACACCAGATGCTGTTTTAGCCTGATCGTAGGACCCATAACACCCATTTTATCATTTAGTATAAATCTCATAATAAAGAGCTGTGAACCAATCAAATCACACATCTCGCAGTTCCCAGAATTATTGGGTGCTTTGGATAACCATCCGATTAAACTATCATATAGACCTATGTGTATGGTTGTATCTGTACTCACATTGCTTATAGTCTAATTAATGATGTTTGTGTGTGTGCCTGCTTCGGATTTTAATATTAATCTTTGATACAGAGAGCTTACTAATCTCGAATCTCAATACCCGTTTATAGGATTCGAGTCCGAGATATTTCAGAAGATTTTACAGTCATATTTTATATAAATAATTCTTTCGAAGAGGTAATCGACCATGCCATTTATAGCTTTATCATGTGAAACCGAACCATCTGGTGTCCGTACTGTAATAATATATCTAAATCGCAGAAACTGAAAATTAAAATAATTCAGAGCAAAAACTGAAAATAAAAGCGGATGGATAAGATAAAATACAGTTAAGAACACAATATATATCAACTAGCTTTACTATAGTGTAACTTCGAGTTTCTTTTTCAAACTTCTCTATATATTCGCCCTTGACTTAAACAGTACCCGCATCAACTCAATACGGTAGTCATCACATATATACAAACATTGTTTCAAGTTTGTTTTTGGCTTCTTTATTGGATTTGACCACTCACGCATATATATATGAAGTTATGAACCCAAGCAAACGCACATAAATAAACATATATTAATGCATATACAAACATATATATGTCGAGCTGATATAATTGAAATTCAAATTAAGAGTTTCAAATATTTACAGCAGGGATTAGGCTACTCCCCAAAACTCATAGATTGCACTATATAATTAAGCCCTAAACGAGAGTATACTAAACTTTACAACTTAGATGTGATTATTAGTACTTCTTAACAAACATCTAATATCAACTTAAATCTATATATATATATATATATATTTCTATAAATTATGCAATTCATCACATGCATATATTAGCAGCCATTATGACCTGTAATCGTTGGTTTTTGTATCCCAACTCCGTTTATAGAATGTCCTCCCCTACTATAAGGACTAACAAATATTCATGTATAGTCCTAATCAATAAATCATATAAGAGCTACAATGACCACTAGGTGTAGCCCGTATCGACACCTACTCTGATTGACATTACTTTACTAGTTAAAATGCACGACAAACATATACTGAGATTTCAAAATACTTTTGCCAAGTAATTGGTTACTGGTTAGAAAATTTGACTATCAATGGTAAGGAAAAAAAAAAGGTCAAATTTTCTTGTAAAATAATCCTTCTATCGGAAAATAAAAGTTAAAAAAAAAAAAAAAAAAAACAAGAGAAATAAATTAGTGTTAATGAACTTAGCCATCAACTCATTCAAGTGTCTCGTATGTTTGCCCTAGGCACGTGGCATTCTCCTATTCCCGAATGTTAATCTCTTTGGCCACCGGAGAGACACTGAAAGAATATACAGAAAGAGAAAGAGAGAGAGAGTGAAGAGCTAAAGAGGTGAGAGAAACAAGAGAACGAGCGACAGAGAGAGCGAGAGAGAAATCAGAAATGAATCAAGATCATGAGTTATGGCGGACGCTAAGATGCGCCGGCAAACCGCAAGATAAGACCTCCGTGGATACTCTCATGCTTAAGTACCGTCCGATCGCTCCAAAGCCGACGACGGCTGGTCAACCATTAGTCGGAGATAACAGCTCCTCAATCACGAGAAGGACCAAGAGAAAGTACGTTAGGGTTTCTAAGAACAATAAAGCCACGTGCCGATCCAAGAACGGAGTTAGATCTGTCTCAACAGATCCAGAGAATGGCCGAGAACGAGAAGACATCGTGACGTTACAGCTCATGCCGGAGAGATCCGATCTGTCCTCATACGAATCAACGCCGTTGAGTTTGGATCATCATAATAATCTCGATCCAACGGTGGAAACAAGTAAAACCGACACGTGGTTATTGGTTAACGGCGGCGATGAGGCTGTGCATCCGGTTCCGGTGGAGACGTGGGTGACGGTGGAGTCCGTTAACGGTGGCTCCGTTTCCCATGCGGTAGGGTGTACGGACGAAGACCTCGCGGATGCTTTAGATAAGGACACGTGTCCAGCCTTTGTATCAGATGGCTTGAATCGTGTGGTGATGGTGAACGAGGCCTACCGTAGGATAGTAACCGGAGACGGTGGATTTGAAAGAGAGACGTCGTCGTTGTTGCCGCAGGTGATTGTGTGGTTGGTGGTTGACCAAACGGCGGCGTTTTCTGACTACCGTACTTTCACGTGTAAGGTGAGACTTGAGTACACGTGGCGAGAGACGAAGTACGCTAAAACGGTGCCGTGTGATGTGTGGAAGATGGACTTTGGTGGATATGCATGGAGGCTGGACACTACTGCAGCTCTAACTCTTTGGCTTTGAGTAAGAGATGTTAGAGGATACGATTAAATATTAAGATGTGGTTAAGGTTCATAAGCTCAAACCTTAATCACTTTCTCGCACTTTGGTTAATTGGTAAACTAATAAGTAATACTAAAGAGAAAGGTTTGAGAATCAAGTCTTTCGGAATAAATTTGTGTGAGAACGTATATATAGAGATTGGAAATTGTCATTATGTCAAATATACTGATTGGCAGAGCTTAAGAAAAAAGATGTCAATGCTTGGTTTTTTTTGGCTTTTGTATTGATTACTTTTATTTACTTGTTAGTCTCTCTCGTATACAAATTTGCATATCAAAAGATATCAATAGTAACTTCAGCGGTATAGTTATTAACATGAATAAAATTTGTATGTGATAAGATGTATATCATCAGTGATTAATTTCACCGATATTATAAATCATATATTTAACAATAAACAAGCAAATTTTTCCAATGTAATATGTGATCATTTAAACCTGTAATGATTTATGCATGTCATATATATGCGTCTATGGTTGATCGATATACATGAACTGTATAGGGACACAATACGTTTTTTTTGGTAAAATGTCATGGGACATTAATTTAGAAACATATATATATATATAATACATTAAGTGTATTAGGACACTATAATATTGTTCTTAGTAATATACGTATATATCGATTCATGCACCAACCTACACATATTCGTAAGTGCCAATATGGGTAAGTGACAGTCCATATATAAAGAGAAGAATCCGATGTGTACATGTTTTTAAGCACAATATTCTCGAGATATCATGGTCCCGACACGTGTTACTGTCTCTACATTATTGGACAATCTCATCTCATCGTGATGTAGTTTCATATATTTCTAAACTTTTACTAAATGTGTATAGTCACTCACACATATAATACGTGTGTATATGATGACTAGCTTAGTGTATATGTATGTATGAACTTCAATTTATTCATCTGTTAAAGTTGTCAAATGGCAAAAGTACTAGTAATGAGAATGCTTATATTAAAAAACGAAAAAGAAAATGAGAGTATATATTAAAAGCAGGCAAGAAGTTAATATCTAAATATAACAGCATGCCCAAAAAGTGAATAACTTGTAACTGAGGACAATCTATTTCAACAATCGACTTGAAAGTATTGATCTAATTAACCTTCATAGTCAATTACGAAACTAAAATCTCATGCTTTCTACTTAGCTAGTCCTAAACTCCTCATTAACCTTCATAGTCTTACAGATGTGTCGACATGCTATATGCGCATGTTAGATATACTAATTCTGCAGTAGCCAATAATGATGATTACATCACATCCAAAAATCTTCGTGGGCTTTTGAATCCCAACATATGGAGAAGTCTCATTGGCTGAGCCAAAAGTCATATATAAAAATAATAATATAAAAAGCCAAAAAGATCTATTGAAGGGAGGGAATAAATAAAGTGGTTATGGAACACTCAAACACGAACAGCGAAAGAAAATACACGTGGCATCTCGACGGAGAAAGACATCAACCAATCAGCTTCCATGTATTTATAGTTTATCACTTTCTGTTTAATTGTCGTTTTTTTAATAATTACTGACGTCATTCCATACCTGGGGAAGTTTTTATCTGGGTCCCACGGTTCCTTCATCGGAACCGTTCATCTCTCAGACTGAGATGAATCAAGCCGTACGTTGATATCACGTACTTGTGACGCGGCTGGTGGAATATCATAAGAGTGATATAATTTGTGGTTGACGAGAAAACGAATTGGAGCCTATCACGTGTCCTTTTTTTTTTTTTTTCTCGAAACAACAACAAAAATAATCTTGCAGCAACAGTGAAAACACTGTAGTTATCCCGATAAATTAAATAAAATCTCTCAAAATTTTAGTGTTTTTTTAATACTAGTGATGTACTTGCATGTCATCGTTCTCCACTTCTCCGTATGTAATGTAGCTTAGATTAATTTTGACCATGAGCTAATCAGTTTATCAAATCTACTTCATATGGTTCACTGTAGTAATTCTAAAGATCAATATGCATGTTAGCTTCAATGGATAACCAAACCAAATTGACAGTATATTCGTTAAGTATTTCAAATTCTAGATAATTGACAGGCTAGGTTTTCACATTATGGTTTTTTCTTCTTCTTATTTCGCAGTTTGAACTTTGAAGTCTTTCAAAATAGATGCAAGTATGAAACTAAGATGCATATCAATTCTTATCTGAGAGTTATGAAATTTCCAGTGATAGATGTATACTTTTGTTTTGTTTTTACGATTACTATTAATCTATTATTCACACTGAAAACTGTAATCAAACAAATTTGATATGCTGTTTTGTTTTGTACTACTTACCAACAATTTTGAATATATATATATATATATATATATATATTATAATGAGCTTAAACCTATAATCTACAGATTAGTTTCCATATAAATGAACTTAAACCTATAATAAGCCTTTGTTCAAACAAAAAAACTTAAGCCTATAATTTACAGATTAGTTTGTTATGCAAGATCTGAAACTTTCAACTATTTAAACTATACGACGAATCTTAAGAAATAAAACCCAAATTGTATGATAGCATCTCTACCAATCAGAAATGAGAACAAAAAATAATACGTACCTATCAGAAATGGTCCTATAAAAAATAATAGAGACAAATTAATATGTGTGGTGGGGAAAAATGAAGAGTGACGCTATTGGTGAGGAGAAAGTCCACGTGGACTATAACTTTTCCATAGTGGTGGAATAGATGGTCGCGACTGATTGGTCCAGCACTCTGTTTGGACCAAAATCTCAAAGCTCCCATCACGATAGATACGCTTATATCAATATCTTGTCGTGCTTTATAAAATTCAAAACTCAAATCGTCTTTACTTATTGGTTGTTTTATTGTATTAATTTATTTGTACTCGTTCAGTTGTTTGGCTCGATATAATCCTGAACACGTGTGTATGTATATATTACGTATTATGCAGAAAACGTATATGCATAGCGAATGTATGACTGAACGCATGTTATATATCTAAATAATGTTCATGTAATTGGTATAGCTTTAAATAATAAGACGTGTATAATGTAGCTAATTACAGAGACATATTTATGTTCTTACAGAATACAGACTCAAAGAAGGTGATGCTTCCAATGGTACTTGATTACATTTACATCATGGCGTATACTTAGTAGTTAAATCTATACAAAGCATATTTAATTTCATGCATATATAGATAATTTTCTTTTGATAATATGTATAAGTATATACACCCTTGATCGTATGAATTACTGTTAATATATTGAGAATACATACTTACATTAGTTAATCGATCATTAGTTACATACTTACATCTTATATACGAAAACATTGTGCCAACATTTGAGTATGGATTTTAACCAAAAAAAAAAGAGTTATACGTGTATATGAAGGTTTGTTGCCAACATGAATACGTTGAAAACTTGAAATGCATTGTTGACGAGGGACCCTTAAGATAAAAATGGAACCAATCATCAAAGCATTTTTTTCTCTCATATGTTAAGCGCTTGCCCTAACCACGTGTTCATGACTAACTTTCCTCTTTTATCTCTCATATTCCCAAACTCTCAAACCTATAACTTTTTTGCTCATCTTTTTTGACAACCATTTTTTAATGAAACACCATAAAAAAAAACCCCTAAATAAATCAACCCTACCCGGAGAGAAAGTGAGATCGAGGCAGAGTCAAGTCATGGAAGACGACGGAAAGCGGCGGAAATCTTCTGTTTGCGACAGTGTTGCGGATCAGGACAAGACCGTTATAAGCAAGATAATGCAACGGTTCCGTCCGATCGCACCAAAACCAATTGTCGGTGAATCCTCCGACGATTCAAAAAGCTGCAGATTCCTTGGAAGAAACAGAAGATCTAAAAGAAAGTATGTTAGGGCTCGGAATAAAAACGTTAGTAGTGGTAGTAGTAATAATAACAACAATAGGATAATTAGTAAAAGGAATGGTTGCGATGGAGAGATTAAAAAGACCGATTTTGATAAAGAGATAGACGGTGATGATAGAAGCGATATAGTCACGCTTCAGTTGCTACCGGAGATCAAGGATAGAGATCTAAGAAGTAGTGAATATCAAGTTGGTGAGTATGGTTCGATCGTAGAGCAGCCGTTATCTTTAGATCGGACGGTGGTGGAGTCTTGGTTGACGGTTGAGTGTGTGAGTGACACGCGTAGTGACTTGGGAGGGTATCACATCCCGGAGCTAAGCCTTATGGATCAGGGAGAGGAGAGAGTGATGGGGATGTTAGAGGTTGACACGTGTCCCTGGCTACTTTCGGATGGATCAAACCGGGTATATTGGGTAAACCGGGCGTACCGGAGAATGATTGGAGATCCGGATGCAGAGGTGATCAAAGTGTGGTTGGTGGTGGCGATGGACCTTATGGAGGAGATGGCGTACCTGGTAGAGTTATACGGTGCGGTGACGTGTAAGGTTAGGTTCCGGTATAAGCTGTCCACGTGGAAAAATGAGAAGAGATCGGAGTCGGAAGTGAAGATGACGGTGCCGTGTGATGTGTGGAGGATTGGATCAGATGGGTTTGCTTGGAGGTTAGACGTTGAATCAGCTCTAAGACTCGGCAGGTAACTGAATATACGGGTCTGATGGTATAGATACAAAAAGAACAAATGGTAATTGGTAAACGACATTACACTATGAACTCAGTCTATATATATATATATACACTTTCATATATAACTACATACATCGCATTAATACTATATATATACTAACTAGAAACTTGTGAATGGTTTGCATTACACAGATTAAGAGTTGTATGTTGTATCCGACTCCGGCTTTCAGTACTTTTGTCTGAGAAGATTTATATAACTTTACCATGGCTTTATGTTATGACGTGTTCCGAATATATATGATGTTGTATTACTTTCATGTAAATGTCTTTTCGTATATGTAACCTTGGTGTATAAAGAAAATGTAGGCAAAAATAATATGACATGGGATGAGATTTTATTTACTTAGGAAGTGACGACTTTTAGATTAATAATGGGATAACACAATATTCGAGTCGCAGAAATTTTTGATGGAAAAATAGAGCTTCTATGAAATAATCATAGAACACTACCAATATTTTTTGCGTGTATTATGTTGATCTTTTATTTAGTTATTATTTAACACAATCATAGGATATAGCGAAATGACTAATAAAAAAGACTTGATCAGTGTTTTATATAATGAAAACGTAGAAACATATTCACTTTAAAAACTTTTTTTTATTCATTACTTTATACATTCCATAGACATAGCTAGAATCTTCTCGAGTCAAACACGTTTTCAGCTTTCTTTTGGATTTGTTTGAAGCTATTCCAATTTGTTATATACACACCAATAACCAAATTTAGTTTATGAACCATTTTCTTGCTTTGAGACGATCCACATTAATTACAAATTTGTCATCCTCGTTATTGTTTATACGAATTAATAGTACAAACATATATAAAAGAAAGTAAAAAAAAGGTTAGAAGAGTGAACAGATGGCAATTTTTAGTGAAAGGAGAGGTCATAGAAAGGGCTGTCTTGGTTGGTCCTTGTCTATGTATAAGGTTCTTTCTTTCTCTTCTTTTAACGACAAAACCCATGATTTATGGACTAAACCTTACAGCTCACACATGCATATAGCATAAATATCACTGGATGTAATACTTAAGTATATTAATTTCTGTATCGTGTATACATATTTTGTTGCACTCGTGCTTACTTTATGCAAATATTTACTTTATACAAATTCTATTTTTAGTTTAACTTTTTTTTACCTTATACATAAGAAAATAAAGAAAATATAAGCAAATCAAGTAAAGAAACAAACAGAGTGTATGAAATGTCTATTATTGTTTTTTCTTGTCTTGAGAGCACAAAGGATCAAAACTCACACAAAACCAGACTTGTGATTATTCTTGAATCTTGTTTTGTAATGGATCTAGATCTGAAGTCTTCTGATTTTTACTCTTATATGCAAGATATTTGAAATCTTACTCATCTCACTGATATATTCATTTGGTAACCTTGGATAGTTGATGTCTTATAGTGATAAAACTTTGAGTATTTGCAATGTCTATTATTGTTTTTTCTTGTCTTGAGAACACAAAATATCAAAACTCATATAAAATCAAACATTTTGAAAACAGAAAACAACGACTTGTTTTTTTAAGCGCAACAAAATATGTTGTTTTATGGAATATATATAAACACACAAAATTACAAACTCTAGAAGCTATTTCGAATTCAGACCTCAGACTCAGACCACTGATCCTTCTACGTCTCGTGTTGATCTTTTAAATCTGTTTCACACATATATTAATGTATAAATATGTTTCTCAATATTAATATATCATATTACATGTTTACGAGTAAAACTTGTATCCCTTTGATTGAATAACGATCGTCCTTAGCCCTCCAATCGGCGATAACACCATCAAGAAAAGTCCAAACACGATACATACCTGAAATAAATAAATAAAACAAACCAAAATCCATACTAATCAGAAATAGATTCACAAATCGCAGCCAACGGTCGCAAACGCTAGAAAAAAGTAATAATTAATTATTACGTTACTTACCCAATTAGCCCACCAAGACAAGCTGTACTTCTTGGGTTTGTAGATGGCTAGCCAAATAATGCAAGGAAGCTGTAAAAAACAAATAACATTTATGTTAGGCTAATTCATATTCGAGGTGAGAACAAAAGTGTTTAGAAATGGCAATCTTACGAAGTAGGTCGTTGGGGCAAACGCGAATCCACCAAAGAACGCCAAAAGCCCACCAAAGAACGGAAATGTCATACCAACAAACATTGTTGCGGCTACAGAAGAATCAAAATTAAAGTCAGATATGTGAATCAATTAACACCATAATTTAATGTTCTTAGTTCTAGATATATGCATATAGTTATGAATGTAATATTTATTTTCTTACCAACGTAGAAGTTGCGGACACAGAACCGGAGAGCCGTGGTCGGTCTGAAATTTAGCTTCTTAACCAATAAAGTCTCCATCATATCGAAAACCGGCATTGCATAAATCTGCAAAAACACCAAATTTTGGTTTGGCACACGCTCAATTTGGGTTCTTCATACCACAACAAGAGAATTTAGAAAAACCAACCCGGTTTAGATTAACCGACCTGGTAACTACCGATGACGTGAATAACGACGAAGATGTTAGCCGTAGCAATTAACCACGCCGGTTTCTTGAGTGACATGAGGATATTGTCTTCCACACCATTTCCGAAGATGTAGTATCCGACTAGAGCCACCGGAAAATAACAAAGCGCGACGACGATGTAAGCAACGATGACTCCTCTCCACATCGGACCTTTTGAGGGTTTCTCAGGGGTCGAAGGGATTGTTGCTTGGATCTCAAGGACCACGTTGTGACCAGCGTAAGCAAACGCCACGTCACCTAAACCGCTGAAGAAATTGAAAACCGTACCGACGGTTGATTTCGCTTTGTAACCGTATTGCACATCTTCTTGAACTCCTTTACTTGCCGAAGATGCCCATGCAATCGTTGAGTAGCTATACATCACAAGGTAACAGATTTAGAACCGGTTAAAGAATTAGAGAAAACCGAATTTAATTTTCATTCAACCGGACCAACACCAAACCGAAATGAAATTCGAATGTAGTCTATGCAAACCGATTCCAATAATTGACAACAAAGAACCGAACCGGTTTAAGAAATTACCTGAGAGACATAACGGCGGCGGCGAGAGAAACGCCGGAGATGGAATTGAAGTTGGGAAGATGAGAGAGGACGAAGTGGACAGAGGCAAAGATCATGATGAAATAAGTAAGTTTGATTGGTTTGCAATCCTCACAAACAAGCTCATGAAATTTCTTTAACGATTTGCCTCCAGTGACCATATAAACGATGCAAACGCCGATTTCAACGATCAGCTGTTGCGGCACAACTATGTAGAGACCGAGTTTTTCTCCAAACGCGTGTTGTCCAAGCTCGTGGTAGCGATCAAAACGCTTCCCCGGAACCATTTCGTGCATCTCCACCATTTGCCATAGTGTGTATAGTGTTATGATCCATGACAGAACCAAAACTGCAACTCCTGGTCCCCTGAAAAAAAAACAGATTAAATTCGGTTTAGTTTTGATTGATCCGGTTTAGGTCAATAACCGGTTTGGACTAGAAATTTTACCAGCCAAGCTGAGACATGGCGTAAGGGAGACCAAGAACTCCGGCACCGACCATGGCCGTGACATTGTGAAAAGCAGAGTACCACCATTTAGCATTTCTTGATGAAGTAATTGGTAACCAATCTTCGATCTCTTTTTGTCTCGCCAATTTCTCATCATCCTGCTTTATTTCATAAAATTCATTTGAAAAGTTAGATATGATAACTTATGGGGCAGAAGTAAAATAAAGTAAAAAGTTAAGGGTGGATTTTGGGAAATCTCTTGGTCTAAAATTAATGGTTAGAGCTAAGATCTAAACTACAAGCAAAAGGTAAAGAACAAGTTGAGTTTGTTTATTCCACAAACACCAAGTCAACGATTTTGAATTTCTAAAGTTAATGTTGGTTTGCTCAAATGGTGAAATTTTTTGGTTCAAAAGTTAGATGTTATCATTTATGGGCAAGAGGAAATGAAGTAAAAGTGTAAGGGTGGATTTTCAAAGATCTCTTGGTCCAAAATGGTTGGTACCAACCTTAAAGATAAGATCTAAACTACGCTCAAAAAGTAAAAGATGTTGATTATGTTTACTCCACAAAATCATTGGACGCAAAGTCAACAATTGTTTTATCGGTTGCTAAATTCATGATTATTTGGGGTTGAAAAGTTAGATATGATCAATTATTGGATAAAAGGGAGATAAGTTAAAACTATAAGGGTGGATCTTGGGAAGATCTTTTGGTCTTTTTAGACGGCGGTTTAGGATGGTACAACTACAAGCTCCATAGACTTTGGAAAAGCTAGAAATCTGACTTCGTACGGTAGTATCTATAAAGGTGAGATCTACACTTCCGAACAAAACGTAATGAACAGACGAACTTTTTTGTGTTGTCTTTTAACCTATCATAACTCAATTATACTATGTGAACAAATAAAAAATAATGGAACCAAGAACCACAGAATTATATTTTTCTTATACATCGGAACTTTTTGTAAGAAGAAAAATCATAAGCTTTTAATTATTATAGTCAGAAGTCACTAAGTCAGCAGTCAATATCTTACATTAAACTAGTTTTGTCTTCGAGTTCTTAAATTTCCTCTCCATCTATCTCTAAGCACCACAATCTATTTGTTTTCTTGATATTTTCTATGTATAAAAATCTAAAAGGCAAAAGCAGAGATGAATCTTTGAGAATAAAAAAAAAAGGCGAGAAGAAAATTTCTCATACAAGATAAAATATTACAAATAATTTCAGTGGGTGAGGCTAAAAACAACAAAACTAACATTGTTTATCATTTGCGGGGTTTTTTAGTTCTGAGAAATAACTCAAAGTCCATTTTGGTTTGAAATTTTTTTAACAAAGTCAAGATCTTAATCACAATAAGGCAATGAAACATAGATAAAGACTTACCAAATCATCATGAGGAGGTTGAGTTACCATGGTGACACAGAGAGAGATTGAGGGGGAGAGAGTGAGAGAAAGAGGAGAGAAGAAGAGCTTAATAAGTTCTCACACTTCTGAGATATTATGCTAAATATATAAAGCTCCTCATGAAGACTATACACACTGGTATATCTATATAG
Source organism: Microthlaspi erraticum (assembly GCA_902728155.2). Lineage (NCBI taxonomy): Eukaryota > Viridiplantae > Streptophyta > Magnoliopsida > Brassicales > Brassicaceae > Microthlaspi > Microthlaspi erraticum. The sequence continues at coordinate 103,200 of CACVBM020001607.1, forward strand.
TTGCACTTAATTAGTTGAATATTATGTGTGTGTGAGAGAGAGAGAAAGTTAAAAAGTGGAAATTTTTGTTTGACTTCACAAACTACTTGTGGAAATGGGCACAGGATTTGTGAGCTGGAATCTGCTAATATATCGAAGCAACTAACAATAGAATCTTTAAAACTGAGTACATTATAAACAATTAAAAATATACCCACCAGTAATTACTCTACTATATGAATTTAAGTTCATACACTATGAAACCATCCCTAGTTTCGCTACTTAATTAAGGTTAGCTAATAGAGAAGGGCGTTTGGTTAAATCATAGCTTAAAAAACTTATTTGGTTAGTTTGCATAAACCAGTTGTGTAGTAATTAGATGCTATACTTTTCTAAACATACAGTAGTTATCTATCTCTTCACATTTTAGTTTAAATCAGTCACGTAATTTTCTTGATAAAAATATTCTCAGAAACGTGAATGTCAATGTAGTGACTCTTCAATGTATCAGCTATGTATGTTTTTCCTTTATAAGTTATCTTTTATTGACTGAAAATTTAGTGGGAGAAGAAAGCAGTTCTCTTTGTTCACACTACAATAAATTCGTCTTATTTTTCGTCTAAACAATACTAGTAGTAGACTAGTTGTAGTATGCAATAGAGTCGATCCAATTATTATAATATTAATTTAAACTATTAGTAATTGAATATAGATGGAGTCGATAACTGAAATTCATTGGATTCGTACTTAAATGTAACAGAAACGCGAGAAAGTGGCGTTTAGTCTTTGACCGCCGCCAACATGTAACCAAACAGTACGTTACTGATATTTTGAAAACGTTATACAAATGTTTGCTTTCTGTCAACATGGAAATTTTATATTTCTGTTCAGACTTCCGAGTCAGACCAAACCATTTCGTTATCTCTTCTAAAAAACACAAAACATAACATATTCTTTTACATTTAATGTGATTTTGAGAGGAACACATCATCTCTTTTTGGTTTTTAGGTAACAAAAAAAAACTAATCATCTCTTGCTCTTTAATTTGGATGTCTCACTTCTTTCGTATCTGCAATTTTTTTTGTATCTTTTACAAAAAATCATGTATTTGTTCAATTCCGCTAATTAATTTTGTGTTTTTTAATTAGTTATCGATTGTAAATTAATTTATTGGCTTTAGTGCTTAAAATGCGAATGAGGAGTTCATAGAAGTATCCTAAGGGCTAAGGGTACGAACAGAGGAAGACTTGAGAAAATGATGAAGTCAACGAAAAGACGAGATAATGAAGTGTATGATTCCCTTTTAACAATCTCTATTAATTGATTTATCATTTCATATATTGTCAATTAATTGTCATGTTCTTGCTTTTCGGTCAAGTGGTTTCTTCCATTGACTTTTCTTTCTTTGATTTTGTTGTTTTTGTGTGGTGATACTTGCTTGGAATTTTTTTTACATATCGATTCCCATATTAGTTTGTAGAATTTGCAGTTCTGTGTAAAACACTTTGCGTGTATAACAATGAAGAAAATGTGTAGGATTTTTTTTTTTTTTTTTTATCTTTGGTGTTGGTCATTGATCAACACAGATAAACATTTTAGCTACCATAAGATAATTTAGATAAATTTGTTGGAATTTTGAGGCAAAAATCGAAACTAGTCGTGCGTTTAGCAGTTGGGCAAGAGTTTTACACCGGCCTATGACGCATAGATGAGTAACCCAAACCCTTTACCAAAGATCAACCCATTGTAGTTTTCGGTTGAAATGGAACATCATATTTGATCTAAACTCCCATATACAGTAGAAGATTTTTCTAAGTCTATTATATTGAAGTTATCTCATCCCTACGCACGTGAGCATTTATGGAGTACATGGCATGGGCATGTTCATGTATTTTCCTTTTGAATTATCTCGGTTGCTCTCACAATTCATGTATTGCGGTGAACACGAGAATCCAAAAAAAGAAGAAGTTTGTTTTGCTTTCTCGATCAAAGAAAACTACTTAACCTTGAGCATGGGCTTATTTACTAGAAAAAATTGTATGGAAAACCCCCAAAAAACCATGAAAAAGAAGAAGAAAAAAACTCAAAACACTAAGCTATAGCCACATAATTTATTTTCTCAATCCCAATACTTTTACGGCATAGATATCGTTATTCTTTCAGACGAGAAGACCACATCAGGATTAGACACATAACGTGTTTACCTAAATCAATCTATAAAACTCCCCATAGTTATAAGTTCGAGGAAAACAACATCAAATACGATAAACTATAAATAATTTAATTTACATTTTTACATTTCATATATGATGTTCTTGCTGTTTGGTCAAGTCGCTTCTCACTTATCTTGATCAGAACAAAACCTGTCAATTATCTTGATCAGAACTTGGCACAAACTATTCAGACACTATAGCTAAGTTAATAATTTCCATAAGAATTTGATAGTAATCTATACGCGTATTTAGTGGAAGATTAGTCTCTTTTTTTTTGGGAGGGCAACAAGTACTATTCCTTAGAAGAAGAGTTTTGGCCTTTTGGGTGTCGTTACATAGAGGAAATGTCGAAGAGAATCGGCTAATACATTTGCTGACCGATAAATAAAGACAAAGATAATGTGAAGAAAGTCAATGCTAGAGAATGAATATTGAAAAATACATTCACTACTACTAATAGAAAAAGGTGGAAATTAGCTCCTTTCATGAGAACCCACTTTTGAAGATCGGCTTTCATATTTTCTTGTGTAGTGAAAGGAATAAATACATTCACAAAACGTTTATCAATAAGACGCAAAACAAATAGTGAGATGATACCAAATTTGATGATGACGACGGCTGTTGAAGCTATTTCATTGCCGATGGTCAACGAAACTATTAGATTAAAATCAACCGACTGTATTTTTCTTTTATCGACATCTAATTAAGTTTCTATCTAAACTTCGACACGTAGTATATTCTTATAACATATTCTATGAATCTGAACATGTATGTGATAATTGACTTACATATGTTATATACAACCAACTTTGTAATATTAATGATACAATTATCAATTGTAAGGTTAGTGGACGTAAATTATCTGCGTTAAACGACAAATGTGTCAAACATCTGTCTGATCAATGATCATAACTTACATTATGTTCCTTCCATATAGTTAAGATTTTGAAAAAACCAACTCACATTTTTTCTTTTCAACATATGTAAATTCTCCAAACCGTAACTATAGAGTTGACGATTAAATAAAAATAAAAGAGAAGTGATACACGGCTTCACTACAAACAAACTTATCAAGTCAACTCTTGATTAATGTATCATACTTAAAAACATTATATAATGGTATATATAATAATAATATGCTGATCTTTAGTTCGTTTCGAAAGGAACTTTTTTTTTTGCAACACTAAAATTTGGTCTCTCGTTTATTTTGGTTACCTATCGACTATCGTACGCATTGGGATAACATTGTCATATGACTAATATTGATTCGAGTCAAATTGTTTAAAGAATTGAATTGAGCTCAATCTTGATATTTACGATTTCTTTTTATTATATTGTTTTTCTGGAGTACTGAAAATGGCAATCAAAGTCGAAGGATTTTTTTCTGCAGTATATTATAGTTATTTGTTTTGTTTCAAACCTGCAAGATTCGACACCGAAACATTTGACATTTTCGATAACGTGCTGAAGTCACACTGTGACTAAAAACTACTCCATCATTTTCATAGTATTCGAGACGACTTAATTGAGTCTTCATTAATTAATCAACACGTAATCATTTCTAAGGATAACATATTTGGTACATGCTTCAGATTCTTCTTTTTTTTTTTTTTTGTTTTGTCGGCAACTATTTTTCATTAAAACCCATATTGGGAACTATTTTATGCTTCAGATTCAAGTTTGATTTTTATGCTAATGATATCATATTCTAACTGTGTTACTGAATCAAAGTGTTAAATATTTTTGCGCCCTTTTTAGACTACACTGATGAGCTTTTAATGGGCTTTAAATTAATATTACTGGGCTACATACTTGGCCCATTTAAGTATTTCTTGCAAGAGATTCCAGAAAAATTGCATAAACCCTAACAAACTCTTTCCCCTCGTCGTCTCAATTTCTCTCTCTCTCTCTCTCTCTCTCTCTCTCTCTCTCTCTTCGTTCTTCTCGTTTCATCGTAATCCAGAAGCAAAAATGGGAAGCCAGCAAGCGGCGGTTTCGTTCCTCTCCAGTTTGGCGAAGGCGGCTTTCGGTCTTGGAACGGCAGCGACGGTGCTGAATACGTCGCTTTTCACCGTTGACGGCGGAGAAAGAGCTGTGATCTTCGATCGATTCAGGGGAGTGATGGATCAGACTGTCAGCGAAGGGACTCATTTCCTGATCCCGTTTCTCCAGAAGCCGCACATCTTCGACATCCGCACGAAGCCTCACACATTCTCTTCAATCTCCGGCACGAAGGATCTCCAGATGGTTAATCTCACCCTTCGTGTCCTCTCTCGCCCTGAGGTACTGTATATCGTATACTGCTTCGCTCTTTACGCATCTAATTTCGAACTAGACTTGCTCCATTTCCGGTGAAATCAAAGTTTGAATGTCATATCGGAACTGGATTTGGGGGTTTAGGGTTTTGAATCAATCGGACTAGGCAGTGTTGAATCCTTGTTAGTTTAGATATCTGTATATATGGTTAATGGAAATGTAGTTTAATCTTCTGAAGCTCAATTCTTCCAAAGATTGATCTTTTGGCTAACAACTTAGCATCGAAAAGTGATTAATTTAGCATCAATGTTGCTTTAATCGTATGAGATTTTTGAGTATTTGGCTTGTTATGTGATACAAAACCTTAGTTTAGTAGTATCTATGCTGCTTTAATCGTATGTGATTTTGAGAATTTGACTTGCTTATGTGATGCATTTATGGCGTTAAGGTGTCGCGTCTGCCATACATTTTCCAAACCTTGGGTGTAGAGTACGACGAGAAGGTTCTTCCTTCGATCGGAAACGAGGTCTTAAAGGCAGTTGTCGCGCAGTTCAACGCTGACCAGCTTCTCACAGAGCGTCCTCACGTCTCAGCACTTGTTCGTCAGTCACTAATCACCCGTGCCAAAGACTTCAACATTGTGCTCGACGACGTTGCCATCACTCACTTGTCTTACGGTGTGGAGTTCTCAAGGGCTGTCGAGCAGAAGCAAGTGGCTCAGCAAGAGGCAGAGAGGTCTAAGTTTGTGGTGATGAAGGCTGATCAAGAGAGGAGAGCAGCGGTTATCAGAGCTGAAGGTGAGAGTGAAGCTGCTCAGTTGATCTCTGACGCTACGGCTAAAGCTGGTATGGGACTTATCGAGCTTAGGAGGATCGAGGCGTCGAGGGAGATTGCAGCTACACTTGCTAGGTCTCCTAATGTGGCTTACTTGCCCGGTGGCCAGAACATGCTCTTGGCTCTGAACCGTTGATCTTATGGGTATGTGAAACTCTCAAACTCTGAACCCATAGAATTAAGAGGACTGTTGTTGTTGTTGTGTGATTTTGTATGAAATACTTTTCTGCTTGTGGTGTTTGCAGGTTGTGTGAGGGAACATACGCGATGTTTGAATGATCAAGTTGTGAATCTGGATTGAGTTAACATGGTTAAATGCTCTTTTGTTTTCTGATGAACCGAAGAAAAGAAAAGAACCTAGTTTCCTCGAGTTATCAAATTATGCTGAATCTTGGTAAAATATGTTATTCGAATTACATTTTACCTTGTTTGAGGTATCTTTAGTCTCAACAAATAAATATGTTTTTGTTATAATTGAAACGAAAGCATATCGTTTACCGTATGCTAAGCATTTATCAGTAAAATTTGATAATGCCTGATTAAATCATACGTGTATTTCCTGCCATGGCCCATCTTATGTATATAAATGGGCCCAAGACAAGTTAATGAGCTGAAAATTCTACAACAAAACACTCTTATTATGTAATTTTGTTTTTACATAGCCGCTTTGCTTTGCAACTAAATGGTACCAGTGACCACCACAAAAGCAAACACAAGACAAAGACAAGTCTCAAAGTGAAAAAGCACAAGTATGTTGGTGTTAGGGTTCACATACATACACCAAACTCAGGGAAATATTATTCAGCAAGAGATGTCCAGTTGTCTACTTACTGTATAATACACATACATATACATGTATTGCGCATTACATGCGTGTTTATAGCGTAGGAGGGATCCAGATATAGCCATGAGTTTGAAGGTAACCAGCTTTCTCCAATAGCTGATCGGCTTCTTTTGGTCCTCGGCTTCCTGGTTTGTACGGGATTGACTTCACTTCTCCATTGTCGATTCTGTGAAGCAACGGCGTGAAGATCTCCCACGCAACCTGCGCAATCATGGAAATTGACACCAAGATGAAGCATATTTGACATTTACAGTGTAACAAAAAGTGGAGAAAGAAGATGGTTTCTACCTTTAATTCGTCTCTACGAACGAAATGTTGTTGATCGCCTTTGATTCTGCAGAGAGATGGGAAGAAGAAAGGTTGAAGATAATAGTAACATGGAGGAACAGAACAGACCAATTGGATGGTGCGTATAATTTAATCTTACGTGTCAAGAATTAGGCGCTCGTATGCCTCTGGGATCGAGACACCTTGATAACGTTGCCCGTAAGACAAGTCTAGCTCACTTTGCACGGTTTGCATCTCTAGACCCGGTTGCTTAACCTGTGTAACCAAAGCATAGCCAAGTGAGATATACTTCACAGTAAAAGTTAGTAAATCATGTTTGTTTGTTTGTTTATCATATACTTACAGTTAGTTTCATGTACATTGCCTCTGAAGGTTGCAAGCGTATCACAAACTCGTTCCTCCCTTGTTTCTGACCTGTTGCATGAAAGTGAGCGTCTCAGTACACAAGTTTCAATTTAAAAAAAGCTAAAAGAAGAGCTTAAGCCACAGCGAAAAGAAAAGAAAATACATCTGAATATGTCGCCTGGAACGTCCTTGAACTGAATTCGAATTTCTGCCTTCCTTGAATTCAACGCCTTTCCGGCCTTTAGAATAAAAGGAACACCTGAAAGACACATATCAATCAGCATGTTAATATCAAGCTCATATTGAAGTATCATGTTTCAGAACAGTTGGAATGTGCATACAAACATTTCGGATTTGAGTTTACGTGTCCACTCAAACACACAGAATTTTAGTTCCACGTTCTTCAACCCATCAAACCTCTAAGTTTTTCCTCATAATCATGACGATTTACGAATGGTTCCGTGAGTTTACCTTCCCATCTTTCGTTGTGTATGCGAAGAACTGTTGTGGCAAACGTTGGAGAGTTTGAGTCGTTTGGAACATCGGGATCATCCCTGTACCCTTCATATTGTCCAAGAACCACCTCTTCATCTTTTATTGGAACCACTGATTGAAGCACCTGAAGTTTATCAAAACAGTCAGTAACTTGGAATTAATTGGCTGAAAATGCAAATGAATCCAGAAAAAAAGAGGCAACAAAAGCTTGTTCGAATGGCTTAAAATGGTAGAACACAAAATGGCTTAAATTGATCACCTTCACTTTTTCATCCCGGATGTGCTCAGGTTTAAGAGAGATTGGTTTCTCCATGGCAACAAGGCAAAGAACCTACATTACTCTAAACTCAGTTAGTTAAAACACGAAAGCATTTACACCTACAGAGAAACTCTGAGGGAAACAATCGCAAAGGGGTAAAATTTTAAGTTTTGTTACAAGGAAAAATATATCAGGTATACTTGCCTGGAGAAGATGGTTCTGAATAATATCACGGATAATTCTGTGAAGCAAGAAGTGAAGATTTAATCAGAAACGCACTGGTGTTAACATCCTTTACGAAGAACAAGGAGACATTAAAGAAAGTTTACCCATATTCATCAAAATACCCATTACGCCCTTCAGTTCCAAAATCTTCCCTGAAAACAATCTGCAAGAAAAACATTTGACATTTATGTTCATTACCGTCTAAAGAACAGTCTGAAAATTTCTGTCTTGGCTATGCAGCTCTCACCTGCACGTTCTCGATATTGTCACGGTTCCAAAGTGGCAAGAAAAAGCGATTGGCAAATCGGAGGACCAACTGCAAGCGAAGTACGGTATTAAAAAATGATTATTGATTGTCTAAAGAACTAACTTGATGACTAGACTCTAATAGCCAAGCATGTTACCATGTTTTGGACCAATTCCTTCCCGAGATAATGATCAATACGATAAATCTGTGATTCCTCGAACAACTCTCCAATCTGAGAACTCAGTTGCTCTGCAGATTCTAGGTCCTTGCCAAATGGCTTCTCAACAACAATCCGTGTCCATCCACCAAGATTAGCTGATCATTACAATGTACATCAATTTTTACACGCTGTCTCATGAAATGAAGACGAGGCTATCAGGCTTTCGTATCTAAGACAGCTGAAAGGGACTCACATTTGTTCATGCAGCATGTTTTGATCATCTTGCATACAGAAGGATAAACGGACGGCGGAAGTGCTAAGTAAAAAAGTCTCCTAGAAGACCCTTCAGAACTTTTTGTGGAGATCTCGTGCTCTGACATTGCCTTGTCTAATCTCTGAAACCCCTCCTCAGAATCATAAGGGCCACTCACATACTTAATCTACATTGATAAAAACTCATACTTTCAGCATCAAGAAACAGACTTTATTCATGAAATAAACTACCCAAAACAAAGAACTCACCAGCTGGAGAAACTTTGACAAAGCTTCTGCTTGCTCGGCATTCTTCTCATCAACAAGATATCTGCATAGACAAAATTTCAATATGAACATGGACTAGAGCTAATAATCATCTCTACCAAGGTGCGAAACTTTACTCATCTCTGAGAAAGATGTTCAAAGGAAAAAAAAAAAAAAAAAAAAAAAAAAACTCAATTCAGCATAACCATTAGGCTATTAAACTCACCCTCGGATCCGATCTCTCAGCTCTTCATCAGAAATCTTAGTCCTTGCATATCCAAAGATGTGAACTTCATCTGGATTGAGAAATCCCTGCTCATGCAAACCAAAACTCATCAAGAAGCTTCTACAAATGCACTAGCCAATAAACATATACAGTAGCTAGTGTGGAGTGAACTAACCTGGCGGTATAAGTTGAAAAGCGCAGGAAAAGTCTTCTTCTTGGCAAGATCACCTGAGGCACCAAGAACCACGATTGAAAGACATCCAGTTTCTGGAGCTGAACCATACTCCTTTGCAAACGAGTCATTCCTGAAAGTAGACCTTTTCTCAACGTGCCATTGACCAGATCCCATCTTCTAAATGCTTCAATTCCACAAAAAAAAAAAACGTCAGTCTAACACAGTCAACGAGGCCAACACTCATGACTCAACCAAACTGCACCACTTAAGCTACTGAAATAGAAACTTCAAATATGCAAATGGAATTGTACTGGAATTGGAATTATTGTCAAACGAAGAGAGAATTGTCACTGCCTCAGTTTCAGCTAGTCAACACAGAGATCGAATTTCTAGTAGAAGAATCTCATCAGCGAAACTGGGAATCAAATCGAGAACAGACTCTAATTATTTGCATGAATCGGAATTTCACTGCTTCATTTGGATCAAGTCAACACTGAGTAGAAGATTGAAGAATCTCATCAGAGAAACTGCGAATCAGAAAGAGAAGCGACACAGCTAATAACACAGAGATCGAATTTCGAGTAGAAGAAAATTCATCAGGCCAGAAACTAGGAATCAATCAAGCAGAGAACTGGAAATAATCAGTAGCTCCAGAGCAAAGAGAGCACAAAATCAAACGGATCGTAGAACAATCTCAGCTTAGCTACCGCACAAAACAAAATCACGATCAACAAAAGCGACAATGAGATCTGAATATTAAGAAGGGAGAAATCAACCTGGGAAGAAGAAGCACGAGGAATGGGATAGAGAGAGAGAGAGAACGAAGTACGGATTAGGTGAAGAAGAAGAAGGAAGAAGCTCAACTACTACAATGGAGAGGGGGTTGGTGATTTTAACTTTTCACATTCAGCTTCCGTCAGACTCAGATGACTCCATTTCTACTTTTTGGCATTTTTCAGACTTTTGTTAAATGCGTACGGACGGACGGACTCAGAAGCGAATTTGTTTTTTTCTTCAGCTCTTTTGATTTCTTTTGTTTTGTTTTGTTTTTCAAATCTTCATTTTCACTTTTAAATTTCCAAAAAGAGAGACAAAACCCGAGATATTTATTTGTCAAAGTAAAAGACGTATCGTTTAAGAGAAATATTTATAACCCAAAATTAGGGACTGTCATATCTTTTTGAGAAGTTTACTAGAGTAGCATAAATTTTCATGTTAATTACTAGATTAACTCAAATTATTTTAAAATTACTAATTTTTATATTATACCTATATTACCCCTAAATGATTTGATAAGAAAAAAATGTAATTACATAATTGCCATTATTATTTATTTATACGTCATCAATTTTTTTTTTTTACGGAATTGCCAAAATCCAATCTGATAAATCTGTTAATTTATTGACGACAGAGTTTTTAATTTTCGACAGATTTAGTTCGAATGGCAGATTTTTCATTTAGATGACAGATTTATCTTATGTGACGAAGCGACAGATTTACCATGTCTCACAGTTTTGTTTACTATGTCAGACTTATTTGATAGATTTGTGGCTATTGATGCAACAGAGTTATTAATGTCTGCCAGATTTAAATTACGGTGACAAACTTTCTTCACTTATTTGATTAACCTCTGACAGACTTCCGTAACATGAAGAGCCAGATTTTATTTTGTAGTGTTAATAACGACAGACTTATGGTACATGTAATATAAATCTGTCATCACAATGAGTTCAAAGTTCAATCACGGTACTAATTTTACGTTGTCACAGACTTTCTTTACATGGTGGCAGTTTTAGTTTTTGAAGCACAAATCTGTCTTTGACATCAGTCTTTTATTGTGTATATTGTGTCAGATTTATCATTTAGTAAGATAGGGGATCTATGGCAGCAGACTTTCCTCGACAGATTTATGCCTATATTTGGTAACAGATTTACTATGACGACTAATTATTTGATAACCACAGATTTATTGAACTCATGACAATGACCTTTTTAACCTTTTAAAATGTGAGTCCACCTAGGGTTAGCCGTCAGTTTTTGTTTTCTCCTTTGAGTTACGCATGGCAATAACTTCTTCTTCTTGGATCTAATTTTTTTCCTTCTTAGATCATCACAATAATCATCTTCCATGGAAAAGATTATCCTTGTATGTGGAAAATGGATGTTCCAAAAAGGCAGATGGTTGTTTGAGGTTGATCAAAAAAGAGGGTGCAAAATCCTCTCAGTAAATGATAGTACAAGTTTCGATTATTTCGTTACAATGGTATTCGAAGATTTTAAGGTTGATAGAAACATCTATGAGGTGGAATTGAGTTACATGTTCTCGAAGCTAATGCGACTAAAATTACCTCAAGATACACCACCGGTGAGTGTCGGAACTTCTCGACAACTCCATAAGTTTCTAAATCAACAGAAGACTGAGAATGCTCGTCTTTGTGTCGAAATTAAGAAGAAAGATGTTAAGACAAGGTCGTCACTTCCGAAGCGGAAAAAAATAGATGATGATCTTGAAGAAAATCTCGCAGATCAAGAAGAAGATGATGATGATGATGATGATGACGAGGACATCGGTGACATATTTGATTACTGTGACGATTCGGATGGAGCATCGTCAGATGATGAGAATTTCACTTTGTATGGAAAGCTTCCGCAACCCGATGAGCATGTTGAGGAAAAGAAAACTCCCCTGGAAATGAATCCCACACCAGTGACAAAGAAAGCAAAGGGAATTCCTCCAACTGTTAAGTTAGAGTTGAGTTCACTTACTCTAACAGTTGGGCAGCAGTATGAGACAAAAGACGAATTAGAGATGCGGTGTAAGATTTTGTCAGTTTTACATCATTTTGATTTCAATGTCGACAGATCAGACCCAGAGATGTTAGTGATTAAGTGCTGGATAGAAGGCTGCAGTTGGCGAGTTCGAGCTACACCTGTTGGTGATTCTACACAATTTACTATTCGCAAGTATGTTGCATAACATACATGCTTTGTTACAGAACGGTCTGCTCGTGCTCGAAAAGCAACTCCAGATATACTAGGCGTATTGTATAAAGATTTTGTTGGTAGTGTTGATTCAATGGTTAAGCCAAAGCATGTTTCTCATGCGATGAATTTGAGATTTGGTATTAAAGTAAGTGGTTACGTTTTCACATATTACTATCTTCTTCGTTTTTGTATTGATTACTAATACACTTTTTACTGTAGATGGACTACTGGAAAGCGCATCGCACACTTAAAAAAGCACGGAAGTTGGTTAGGGGTTCTGCTGAAAGCGGATACGCAGAGTTACCTACGTACTTACACATGATAAGAAAGGCTAATCCGGGAACACTTACTCGTCTCGAAGTTGATGAGAATCAACGCTTTAAATATCTTTTCCTTGCATTTGGAGCAAGCATCAATGGTTTTCCCTACATGAGGAAAGTGATTGTGGTTGACGGAACATTTTTGAAAGAAAAGTACAAAGGAACGCTGCTAACTGCATCAGCACATGATGGTAATTTCCAAATATTCCCTATCGCTTTTGCAGTAGTTGATACAGAGAACAACAAGTCTTGGGAATGGTTCTTTAGGCAGCTTAGCAACGTAGATGACGAAGGGCTTGCAATTATCTCTGATAGACATAAAGCTATTGCGAAAGCGATTGGGAAGGTTTACCCTATGGCTAGTCGTGGAGTTTGCACATATCATCTTTATAAGAATATTCTGCAACGCTTTAGAGGTCGTGATGCGTTTCGTTTGGTTAAGAAAGCGGCGAATGCTTATAGACTTACTGATTTCGAGACCGCTTTTGAGGAGATAAAAACGATGAATCCATCATTACATAGGTATTTGGAAAAAGCTGATGTACAAAAGTGGACACGTGTTCATTTTCCCGGTGAGAGATACAACATTACTACGACTAATATCGATGAATCGATGAACAAAGCCCTCTCGGAGGCCAGGAGTTTGCCAAATGCAGGACTCTTAGATGCAGTAAGATTAATGATGACGAGATGGTTTTCAGATAGAAGGAATGATGCAATGTCAATGAAGACTACACTTACACGCGGAGTAGAGAAACTTTTAGAGGTATTTTACAATTTGATTTATTTCATTTTTCAGAATATGAAGTAATTATTTCATTCCATGTCGCAGGAACGAGTAGCCTATGCACGTACGCTTACAGTTCAATCAATTGATTTACATCAATCTCAAGTCACTAGTAAAACATCCTTACACGTTGTTAACTTGACGGAGAAAACATGTTCTTGCCGACGATTTGATTTGGAGAAGTTACCATGTGCTCACGCAATTGCTGCAGCTGAGGCAAGTAAAGGTAAAACGTCTACGATATCACAATGTCATCGATACTTTCTGAGCAATTATTTGTACAATTCGTATTCGACTTCTGTCATGCCGAAAGATGATGCGATTCCTGTTCAAGATGCTGTGAAAGACAAAGTTTGTCTACCTCCGGTGGTTCACCAACCTCCGGGAAGACCCAAAAAATCAAGAATCAAATCAGTTTTGGAGAAAGCAGTAGAAAAAAAACGGCCACGGAAACAACACGCCTGCTCAAGATGTCATTTGGTTGGGCATAACTGCAAAACTTGCCCATCTGCAATTTAAATTCCTTACGTTTGCATTTTAGAGAAAATTTCAAATACTCTATGTTTCTGTTTTGGTAAGCCTCAAATTTATGTTATTTTCGTAAGCCTCAACTCAAAAATAGATGTTTTTTGAATTTCATGTTTGGGTTTTCCTTACTATTTAATCCTTAATATATGAACGCAACTTTAACTTACTACTTCCTATTTGCTTACATACTACTAAATATTATATGTATGTTGCATGTGTATTATATATTTATATATAAATCGTATACATGCACACGTAACATATAAATCATATACATGCAGAAATATTCATATGATTAAGAAATAATTCAAATTACTAAATAATATTGTTGCTTCTAAATACTAATGCTTAACGACCAAGTAACTTCTAAATTTGTTCGACCACTACTGAAATCAAATAGCACGAGGAGAATCCAATAACCGTAGCTCGCCATCCAATTGGGTCTCATACAATTCTCCAACACCAACAATGGCCTCATATGCCCAAATAAGCAACACATGGACTAAACCACATAACGTATATGACTTCTTCCCAGTATAACTTGCTATCTTTATCGAGTTCATCAAACTCTTGCAAGCAACCCGACCCCAGGGATAGCTCTCAAATGCTTCTGGATCAAGTACTCTCTTGGCACACTCAAGAGGAATTCGAGTCTCCGGAGAAACGCCAAAGATACCTATGGACAGAAGACACAACCATCCAACCATTCTCCTCTTCTCGAAACTCCAGTTCGTGCATCTGTCTAGTACCAATCGCAACTGATTCAAGCAAGGTCCTCTCGATGTAGGAACTTCCATTTCACCCCAAAATGGTGTATGGTCGAACTCAAAGCTGACAGAAGTTTTAAACGGCTCACAATTCAGGCCTGTAATATTCCCAAATTCCAACAAAGACAAACGAATTGGCTGGCAATCGATCAACGACCACAACTCATAATTCTTCTTTGTAGCCAACTGATGCGTTAGTAGATAGTGGACAACCTTGGCAGACCATATAAACTTAACATCTTTCAGTTTAGCTATAACTCCAATAGAAGAGTTCTTCACGGCATCCCAAGCATCTATTCCAATTTTTTCTTCCACTGTTTTTATGTTGGACACATAGCAATTATAATTCACGCTATGCTCTTGGAGAGGAGCTCTTCCCTTTCTGAAGAGAAGTGGGGGATATTTCCCTCTACCACTTGATGCAGCCCTTTCTAGCAAGACAGAAAATAAAAAGAAATCACCTTCCAATCAAAATTAGGCCACAAATACAAACTAGGAACACCAAATCTTTACTATATAATCAAGTCGGTTATGTATGAAGTTTAATGTTCTGAATTTCTAAGTTATATCAAGTCCGTTCCCTCTGTTTCATGAATTTCTTACACAAATCAGACAATTTGGAAAAAATGATCTCAATCTCGAAGCTATTCTCAGAAAATATGAAAATTTGGTTTTGAAATGCAGATAATTTGAAGCTACTCTGAGAACAATCCAAAGCTACCATCTCGAAATTACGTTCGTTCAATGAAATAAAAACACAAGTCCGAGAAGTTTACACTGATTGGGGAGACGGAGTCGACGAGGTGAAGAACACTTGACTGAAATTGAATAGAGGGAACTGAAATTAAGAGGAGAAGAATAGGCGGCAGGCGGAGGCGGCGGGCGGAGGTGAAGAGATGACGTGAGAGAGGCGACTTCGTAATCGACGTCGGAGACGGCGACGGAGTTTAGGTTTTTTTTTTGGTAAAAGACAAAGTACAGAATTTTAATACGAATTTTAATTGTACAGATTTTAAACTTAATAATAATAATAAAAGTAAATGGCATAATTATTTGAGTCTCCTAGGGGTATTATGTCATTTCAAATAAAATCAGTGTTAATCTAGTAAGTTATGTTTTGGGTATGTTTACTAGGTGTTAGTCCAGTAATTTAAGGAAAAAATACTGTTAGTCTGAGTAATTTCTCTATCTTTTTTTGATCTTAACATAAACCAAAAGTTGAATTGATCATTTCAAAATTGAAATGCTGCTTTTCAATAATTATTCTAAACATGTGTTGTGTTTAATTACGTCTTGTTAAACAAAGTTTTGTATAGTTTTTTTTTTTTTAATTAATAATGTGTTTTTTATAATCTCAATTCACCATTACGTTATAGTTAAATCAAATGTTAAAAACAAAAAAAATCGCGAAAAAACTAAGAAAAAAATTAGTAAAACATAATCAAAATATGAGGAAAAATAATTACTTATGGCAAAACAATCAAATTTCTTGCGATAGAAAGAAGTAGGAAAAAGATTAGGGAAGATTAAGTCATTTGACAGATGATCTTAGCAGTGAATCTTTGAAATATATCACTTTTTTATCCAAAAATACTATCACAAGTTTTATTTTTGTAAGAGTACCAATAAACTGTATTTTAGTGAATTGTTATTGAGGATTGTAAAAATACCATGACTTTTCTTTAAACGGGATTCGAATTGCTATATGACGTTGGTTCGACTTTAGGAGAAACACCGCTTTTCAATGCTGAAGAGTGAAGGCTATTGTGTCAAGAGCTTTGTATGTATGTAGGAACCTATGTGGCTATGTACCTCTTCGCTAAAAAGGGAATGCGAATTGCAAATCTGACGTTGTCTGACTTATGAAAAGGATATGAGACGTTGTTTGTCGACATAGGAAAAAGTAAAAGACCACTTTTCAGATAGATGTAGGGAATTTGTAAATGCTTAAGACTTTGTTGTCTTTGAAACTTTGTACGTAAGAGTTCGTTTAGTGTTATGAAATGCATGCCTTTTAATGTCTGAAAGATGTTATACTGTGGAAAACAATAAGCATGGTTAATCTTTTGGTCCTGATGCAAGGAATTGATATATAAATGTTATAGTGGTTCCTCAAATTGTCCTAGTAATAGTGAATCTTATAAATTATGTTTCTTGCCCCGTAGATATATATTCTTATTTTTTTTATACAGAACAACATATTGTATAGCGAAGCAATGGTTATGAATCTTTGGTTTTGTTCTTTAGATCAATTTTACTTGTCTCTGAAAGCAAACGAGAACCACAGAAATGGATGTTTGGTCTATTTTACGCCGTGGATGATTTGGAAAGTATTTAATTTTTTTGCAAAAACTAAAAACTAGTATATATAGTACTAATATATACTCTCTAAAACGTTACTTATAAGTTATAACTAATTCTTAGTTATACACATATATAGAAGGACAGTTCACGAGAATGTAAAATTAAGCAATGACCCTACAAAAATGTGTTTGTTGCTTTGGTTCAAATTCAAAGGAACCGACCGTTGGAAGATAATGCAGTTGAATACTAAAAGAATGCGTACATTGTCTATTTTAAATCCACCAGGTTCGTTCGTTGTACCAATAAAAAAAGATCTGATATTGCAATTTGGCATCATTAGTAAGTCCAATCTATAAACTAATCCAAATGTTAGTTCGGTGTATACAACTTTTTGTTCGTCTTACGAAGTTACAAAAGTGTTGACGATGTTTGACAATCATTTTTTTCTATATAATAAGTTCGAAATTGTTGTTACTGTGACATCTTTTTGTTACGGCACACATTCACATACCTTAAAGCCTTAAACTAAAAAAAATGAAATTAATTAGAACCTAAAAATCTAACTTGAACATAAACCAGAAACTATTAATTAATCCCTTATAGGAAAAAGAATGAGCTTCCACGGTTGATTCCGATATCCTTTTCGTTATCATCCAACCGTCGATAATCTCAGCTTGAGATTTTTACTCCAAAAGCAAAAAAAAAAAACTAAACAACTATAGCAGAATAGTAACACGTGGCTTAATGTGATTTGTTAATAGTGTCGAGGGCGCACATTAGCATTACGATCGCCTCTTCATTTTGAAAATGCCTATGCGTGTCGTCGGGATAAAGTCCAAAATAATTTACAACATTAATACTCTATACTTTTAAATCTCACATTATAGCCCTATGATTCCTTGTTTATGAGATTATGATTCAAATTGGCTTCGCCATACAAATATTTTTGGATAATTTTGTCTTCTGAATCTAATTTTTTTACTAATCTCAAAACCTATCGTTTCAAATTTAGTCAAAATTTTTGTTTACTAGTGAAATGATGCATTTTTTTGTTTTTGTTTTATGATAATACTATATAATGTTCTCACCAATAAACATTAAACTACAGTATAACCTCTATAAAACAATACTCGATAAAACAATAAACACTATAAGATAATATTTTTCTCCGGTCCCAACTCGGGCCAGTGTAAAAAATAGCATAATGCGATAAGATGATAAGACAATAATATTTTTGAAACTCCTATGTAAAAATATAGTCCCAACAATAAGCTAAGATAATAATTATAAAACTAATGCATATATATCTAAGACAATTTAGTAAAATATGACTCCAATGTAGTTTGTCTTTTCTGAAAATTGGATTCCCGTTGGAGCTCATCTCGAATTTTTCTTATTGCATCTACAATTTCTGGAGGTGTATTCTCAACATGCAGCCAAAAGTTGTGAAGAGTTCTCGAAGCCACAATTGCATCCTTACGTGTAACTACTTGCACATGTCCTTCCTCATCATCTTCAACTTCATCTTCACCATTAAGAACAGTAGACATAATTTCTTATAGACTTTGAACTTCTGAGCATGAAATATGTAAATAACAAAGTATAAGGAAAATTTGAATAAAAAATCTGAAAAAATATATTTCTATAAAGTTTCTTGTTTTTGATAGAATATTTCTATAAAATAATAATTATTGTTTTATCGATAAAATAATAACTCTATAAGATAATAAAATTTCAAAGTCCCAACATTATTGTTTTATAGAGGTTTTACTGTAAATTTGAAAGCTACAGATGATATGATAGATGGTATGGTTCTAATCAAATTAAATTTGAATCTTAACGATAAATACAAGTATGTATTCTGTTTGTGCATACCGTATTTAGTATTTACTGTGACTACTCAGATCTTTATTAGAAGTTAGGGACAATTTCTGTAAACTATTTATGTACAGGGATTCATTTTTAAAAAGTCGCCGGAAACAGCACATTTCGATCGAGATTCAATTAAAAGGGGAAAAAATCGAAAAGGAAAAACCATTGAAGACGGGCAAAAAAGAGGCGAGAGGAAGATCGGAGACGACGGTGATGACGATGGACAGAGAGAAGGAGAGAGAACTTGAGCTTGAGAGTGCAATGTACACAAACTGCTTGCTATTGGGTTTGGATCCAAACGTGATCGGACTCGGAGCCTCCAATGGCACGCCTCGGGTCGGACTATTCCGCCATTCGAACCCGAAGCTCGGAGAACAGCTTCTTTACTTCATCCTCTCCTCTCTTCGGGGCCCTGCTCAGTCTGCAAAGGTGCGAATTTTCTCTTCACTGTATCTCTCCATCTCTCTCTCGCTCACTCGTACGAAATTGGTTTTTTGGAATTCTGGGTTTTGAACATAGTGATTGGCTCTCTGCTAAATTTTCGGTTTTGGAATCACTCGTATGATTTTCGTTTATCTCGATCTCTCAGGATTTCGATAAGGTCTGGCCAATTTTCGATTCGGCTCAATCTCGCGATTTCCGTAAGGTAAATGGCTTGAGAACTCTGACTATATCTATGCAATTGTTCCCTTATCGAAAATTATCGTTATTTAACGATAGAGTCCTCTGATAGGTTGTTCAAGGGATTATAAGTGAGCTTGAATCACAAGGAGCATTGCCAAGGAGTAACTCGAGGGTTTCGTCACTGGCCACTTGCTGTGGACCAAGGTTGGTTGATGTGATTCTTAATGATTATGTTCATTAGGTTTCTAGTGCTTAATGTTGAGATTTAGTTAGAGAACAGTAGGCTTTAACTTCTCTAATTAACATGTTAAGCTCTTGTTCCCAAGAGCCTGGTCATGTGTTTTTATCTGAAGTTCCAGGAAGTTGAGCAGGATTAGATGATGTGATATGTAAATGTGGAACCTACTGTTTTGATTGCAGATTTGTGGAGCTCTTATGGCAACTTTCATTGCATGCATTAAGAGAAGTTCATAGACGGACATTTCCTGCTGATGTGGCTTCCAATCCTCTGCCTTCCTCTCTAACAGACGTATCCTTCTCACATGCAGCTACCTTGCTTCCTGTAACCAAGGTAGTACCCATATACATTTCCCTTCAAGATTGTGTGTTATACTTACGTTGGTCTGTGCACCCCTTTGAATAATGCACGGGATAACAGACAAATGCTCGATTGTATGTTTGCAGGCCCGTATAGTGCTTGAGCGCCGTCGGTTTCTTAAAGACGCAGAAACTGCTGTACAAAGACAGGCAATGTGGTCAAATTTAGCCCATGAGATGACTGCAGAGTTCCGTGGTCTCTGTGCTGAAGAGGTAAAACGATATGTTTTATTTTTTTGGTAAGAGGTACTGAATTGATTCGTCTGATTGTATTGGCTTTTATTGATGCATTTCATTTTCTGTTTCGTTTGTATCAGGCTTACCTGCAACAAGAACTAGAAAAACTTAACGATTTAAGAAACAAAGTAAAGCAGGAAGGAGAAGTGTGGGACGACCTTGTGTCTAGCTCCAGTCAGAATTCTCATCTAGTCTCAAAGTCCACTCGGTTATGGGATTCCATAATGGCTCGAAAAGGTAAGGATTTTTATGCGTCTG
Organism: Microthlaspi erraticum; assembly: GCA_902728155.2. Classification (NCBI taxonomy): domain Eukaryota; kingdom Viridiplantae; phylum Streptophyta; class Magnoliopsida; order Brassicales; family Brassicaceae; genus Microthlaspi; species Microthlaspi erraticum. The sequence continues at coordinate 123,544 of CACVBM020001607.1, forward strand.
TTTTTAAGCTAATACAGGAAATAATACTCACTGTAGAATTATTCAAGAGTTATATTGTTTATGGTTTTGTTGTTTGTCACTATCTTCAGGTCAGCATGAAGTTCTTGCGTCAGGTCCCATTGAGGATTTAATAGCTCACAGGGAGCATAGGTAATTGGTCTCTTTAAGTCATAAGCTCTGAATTCCACTTTCCCATTTGCTGACATCTGATTTTCTTTGATCTGCAGATACCGAATTTCAGGATCAGCCCTACTTGCAGCAATGGATCAGAGTTCTCAAGTCCCTCGTGCAGAATTACTTTCTGCCCATTCAGATGATTCAGCATTCTCACTTGCAGATGACAAAGAACTAAGTGATGGATCATACGCAAACATGAATGAGCATTCTGTAGCAGACAGTTTCGAAACCAGCTCACAAGCAAGTGATGAAACACTTTCACGAGTAGATGATAGAGGTGGAAGGACCAACCAGACAGTTGATGTAGCGGAAATCATAAGACGCTGGACACACGCATTACAGCGTATTCATAAACAGTCTCTCCAGCTGGTATGTGAGGCTTTCCTTAATTGCTCTACACTCTTTTCTTATTCTGTGTGGAATTCAGTTCCATGACTTCGTTACTTATCTTTCATCTGTACATGATCAGGCTAAAGCAAATGATGGGGATGGTCCAGATATTTTACGGACAGCAAATGATGGTGGTACAAGTAGGCATGTTGAATCATTGGCTGCAACTTTGACTGAACATCAACAACATTTAGCTAGCTTTCAGGTAAATACGTTGCTTGTTTGGCACACTATACGCAACATTCAACATTTAACCGGTTAAATCTCTGCTATGTTCTTACTACTGATGGCACACTATATGCAGGTGCTCATCAACCAGTTAAAAGAAGTTTCTCCAGCCATACAAAAGTCCATATTAGAAACTACTGAGAAGGTTAATAGTCTTCCCCCGACCTTACCTCCAGCTACGAGAAGTAACGGTCAAGCAACTTCCCTTCTTCAATCTCAGGGGAGTGGAAGAATCACGGTAACAGTTTGACGAGTCAAATTTTTTATTCTCTTCCGATTCATACTTGATTTAAACACTCATTGTAACACCATTATTCCCTTGTGATACAGGATGGTGTATCCAATGATGTTGCTGAGCTGACCTCGGCAATGTCTAATGTTCAGCTCGAGAAAGTCTCAGCTAGTCCTACACTAAAGCTTCCACAGTTATTTAGCTCCACTCCTACTTCCTCTGGTAAAGGTGGAAATGCACAAAAGCGACACCCAGTTGCTTCTCAGATCAGCAAAATGGAGAGCTTATCCGAGAAAAACTCAACAGACCAACCTTTGTCAATTACTCGAGCAGACAACTTGCCGTCTGGTTTGTTGCATAGATCCCTTCTTTATTAGTATAAAGCTTATATAGTTTAACAAAGAAGGTTTATCGAAACTCTATTCTTGTTTCAGATACAAACAGCTCTTTTGTACAGAGCCTGAAGAAATCTGTGAGAGAAGCGGCTCTATTGGTTCCTCCTTCTTCAGCAGGATCGTCACGGGACAGTCAATCCGATGAAGGCTCCGAGCATTACTTCGTACCACTTTCAGCGACCGGCTTTTCCCGGTTTCCATCAGAAGCCAAAGGCCTCCTGCCTCACAGAGGGTCGAGGTTACTCAGCGAGCCTTCGTTTCTCGAGGAACCAAATGTTGTTCGGGATAGCCTCGGGCCAAGCAAGTACAGCGATATGATACCTGACACGTTTGATGATCTAGATTCGTTCAAAGATTACGATAACGGGAACGGGTTTCTCTCGGTTGCTGGATCAAACAGTGTAGCTTCTGATGCACAACAATCATTTTACGACGTTGAAGATCAAGTGTTTTCGCCACCTTTACTAATGGATTCGTCTCTACTATCAGATGCCTATGAAGACTTGTTAGGTACTTTCAGTATTAGGTTTTAGAGTTTAGATCGTAAAAAATGAAGTTTTGTTACAGAATTTAACTTTTTTCTTTTTGCAGCTCCTCTTTCAGAAACCGAAGCCGCTTTGATGGAGCATTAGGAAGAAGAAGAAGCTCTGAATTCAGACAAAACCTATGATCACTTGTGTTTTTCTTCAAGGATTGTTTTTTTCTTTCTTTGATATGTTCTTAAAAGTTTGATGAGTAAAAAGAAATGTAATTGACATAATTAATTTGTTGTGAAAAAAGTTTCTTTTAAAATTAGCAAGAGAAAACAAAACTTTCAGATGATTGTACATTAACTCTTTCATACAATTTTTGGTTGAAAATATCGTTACCAATAGTATGAAACACATCTTTTATTTGTAGTCAAGCTTCTTATTGTTCTATGGACTGATATGTAACTGTGTGTGTTTGTAGTGAATTTGTGTGTGTTTTCTACGCCTGAATCGATCGGATTTATAATCAAAATGCTAGCAATAAAGCAAGTCCAATGAAGTTTTTATTTTTCTTCACCAAATAAGATCAATAACAATAGAGTTAACCAAATGATTTTTTTTGTAACAAAAACAAAACAAATATTCAAAATCAAGAGAAAATTCATAAAACGCAGAAACTGAAAGAAAAGAAAAACGATCAACTCAGTGGTTGAGACCAACGACGAGAGCCACGGCGGCAAAAGCGAGTCCGGTGAACATATTGGTGGCCGAGACGACGGCTGAGCTAGCCGGTCCTGGTGCTGGAGCAGGAGAATGGCTGTGAACGTGACCTTCGTGGGCGGAGACGACGGCGATCGTCGCCAATAGACAAATCACTGCGATCTGAACAAACATCTTCTTCATCATCATGATCACTGTAAAAAAAAATGCAACGTTTTTGCTTTGATGTGATGAAATGAGAGAAAGATTTGTGTTGTTTGCTGTGTAAGTTGGATTGCAAGATTTGTTTATATATATAGAGAAAACTCTTACTTCAATATTTATTAAAATATCTTAAATAAGATTTTATTTTTCTTTTCCTTTTTGGGTCTAAAAATAAAGATTTGTTCTGAATTGGCCGGCTTTGATGCATTTTGATCGAGACAGCTGTTCAAGATTGTATTTGATTCTGTCTTTCACGTTCCTATAATTGGCCAATAATTTGGGTGAAAATCTTCTGCATAATTAGAAAGTTTCAAAGTCAATTATTGTTTTTTATTTTGTCATCAAGTAAAGTATTGTTTGTTGCCCTTATAGATAGCCAATGAAGGGCAATATTAAGCTCATAAATACAAAATAACCTTTAATTATGGGGATCATTGGCTAACATCATTATATAATTTAGATTTTAATTTGATAGAAAATGGATTATTAAAACTTGATTCTATTGATTACAAAACTAGACGTGGAGCCAATTCAATTTTGTGCTGTAAAAATGAATATAAAAATCACAAGAAGCATACATTTGGCTCTCAGGATCATGGTGTGATATTCATCATATATATATCACACCATTTTTTTTTATTATTTTTTGTTGTTGTTGTTGTTAAAGTTATTCATCATATTTGACAATAGTAAAAAGAAAAAAACATAACCATTTTCCGAAAGTGAATAAACATCGAAAAAACGTTATTTGGCTTAAAGTTCTAAATATAATCACGTTAGTTGCGGATGTGCCGGATTAAACGGTATTGAAATAACTCCGGAGTCTGTACTCTGTATATCGTATTGAATTTATGCGTAACAAATATTACAATGATCTATTCTTCAAAAGGAAAACCATATATTAGTGTTTAGTAACAGTTAAAACTTGTAATATAGCTAAGCCATGTGGGAAACAAAACGCCGACTTGATGATTATAGTGATGATTGATATGTAAACATACAAATTACAAAAAATTCATATTATGTTAATTATCATCATCATCATGTTATGTTGTTTTCTCTCCGATATCTAGAGGAAATATGGGTCGGGGCCAACTAATCAAGATCTTGCAAATGTTTTCACCATATCGTTGATAGGCATGTACAAGAGGTTGGCGACTAATCCATCTCTTTAACAACACGATCACAAAGCATGAAGATTAACCGATTAAGAACCCAACATTTTATTTAGACTACCTTTTTTTGTTAATCTATTCCAAATAGAAGAAAATACATAGGAACAAAAAGTGGGAAATGAGAGATATGGTACTATCTCTTTATCGAACAATAATAACAAGCTTTGCTTCTTTTTTCTTTTGGAGGTTTGCTTTACTCTTATAAGGCTGCTTATCAGAGATACTTTGTCATTATTCAGTGATCTCTTCAACGACACTGGTAATATCCCTTGAGTTGACTCTTAGGAACAGACACCCCACAAAAACGCATAAGATGGGAAACACGTTCCATTTGTGGAGGGGTTTTAATATACCAACACATACATGGGTTTGGATCTAATATCTCACAACATTTATTATGTGGCTCTATGCCTTTTTTTCCCGTTAATTAGTTTTAAGCACAAATCGAGAGTCTCTGCGCACCTAGTGTCGAATGTGAATCCGTGCGTCGGAGTCGGAGCCAAGTATGATGTCAAGAGCATGGCCAACGCGATGTACATCAATGGAATGATCTTCATTTTCTGATTTCTTACACTAGCTCGTGAAATATGTCCCAAACCTTGTAGTTTTTGCAAAAAAAATATGTTTAGGTCTTTAAATAGGAAACTGAACTCAGCAGTACATGTGGAAATACTGAAAGTGGGAATCGATTCCTAAAAACTGCAAATTCTATTTTTATTTACAAAGCAAACAATTGACTTGTTCATAAGACCGATTCAATAGGACGTTCTTGATTTGTTACCATGTTGTTCCTTCTTTTCGTAAAATTAAAACTAACAAGCAAAATATACACTGGTTTCTTTTTTTTTTTTTTCCTTTCAGTATTTACAAATCGATCATATCTACATTATTTTTACCGTGTAAAAAAAATCGGAAAAATGTATAAACTATTTGGCTTTTAACTGTTTTTTTCTCTTGCGACCAACTCTCTTATCAGCCCAAGACCCCATTTGAGCTACAACTTCATCTTCCACTCTCTTTCCTTCTCTCTCCCACACCAAACGCTGCGTTTTACGGTCCATAAAATTCTGGATAACCCAGTCCCTGAGTCCAACGTCTCTCACTTCGCAAAACCTCTCGGCCCAATCCGGCGGTTCAACGGGTCGGGTTCCTAATCCGGGTGCCCGATCTTTCGACCCGACATTCTCTTCGTTCTGCCAATCCGCCACGTAAGTCGCCACTCTCCTTTTAAACTTCTCCTTAAAAATATCCCAAACCTGATACTTATAATGGTTAATTACCATCGTACCCATATCCATGTCAGCAAACGTGAATCCTTCTCTGAGGTGAAAATGATGCACGACGTTTATCAGCGTCGCGTTTAACGATTCCGGTCGGATTATGCTCTTGTGCCTCTCCGGCAACAACATACGGCACGTGTACGCTGCTGTGACTCCTTCGCGCGGTGGATCTCTGAGACCCGACGGTCCGAAGCTATGACACGGTGTTCGAATTTCACCGATCTCGCCGGACGGTGATGGCGTCGTGTGATTTCTTATGACTTCGGTTAAGGTTTGACCGGACGGGATGTAGAAAAACTCGTCGACGTCGATAAACGCGACCCAATCGCATTCGCTTCGTGCTCGGATCACACAGTGAGCGAATCCGGCTTCCTGAGTTTTGATCCACGGCCAAAAATGTCTCGAGATGTTGTAACCGCGATGTTCTAGATTCTTAATCTCGGAAACTAAGTCGTCGTCGCTATTGTTATCGTAGATGAACCACCGTTGAACGCCGATTCCGGCGTGGTACATCACCCATTCTCTCAAAACGCTGGCTGCATTTCGCGTCATCGTACAAACGCACGTCTCGAACGGTTTGCTTTTGCCACGTGTCGGGTTTTTGACCCGACCCAGACGAGTAATCGGGTGGGCTATGGAAGGAAGCATCCCACTTCCTTTGATTCTCACGGAGACTTTTACCGGTGGAGATTGCGGCGATCGTGGGCCGTCCAATACTGTTAACGGCGTTCTGCACCGTACGATCTCTTGGGCCGCAGAGGTAACTTCCGCTCTAAGCATAAGGTTGGGATTCGTTAAATCCCAACCGTACACGCACTCATACCTCGACACGTCAGCAATTTTTCCTGACCGTAGATTAAGCCCCTTGACAAAAACCACCGTGGAGTTGTCTTGGTCGATCACGGCGTCGTAAACCAGCCAATCCCACCGGTGTGTGGGTCCTACCGGGAGGTTGTTATCAACCGTCCATCTCGAAACGGCGAGCGATATCGTATGTCCACGTGGCACGGCGGAACACTGGACAATCTGGCGACCAACATCGTCGATTTCGACGGCGAGCGGAAGCTCTTTGAACAGCTTTTTCGCGTCGGAGAAAACGCAAAAGAGGTCGTCTTTTGTATATAACCGAGAAGTCGAAGAGCGATTTAAGAAAATCAATGTTTGATCAGGAAACTTAACCGCTTCATGAATCGCGACCACCTTAACCGCCGGTACAGAGCCACCGAAAACAGCTTTAACCGTTGCTGACTTTAACGTCGATATTCGCACCACCGGCCGAAACTTTCCTGATTTCCCAAAATCTTAATTAGTTTTTAAATTATTGATTATCGTTTAACGATTGTGGTTAGTCTGTGATTAGATTCATTTACCTAAAAAGATAAACAGAGCAGAGAAGAGAACGAAGGAGAAGACGAACAGAGAAACGAATCGGAAAAATCTTCTCCATGAAACAACGACGTCGCCACCGCTTAAACCGCCGCGTTTCCTACGGTTCTTCATCATTTGCGCCGCCGTTTAGCGGCGGCTGTTGATAAATTAATCCAAAGGTGAAAAATTGAAAAAAACCGAAATTCGGCGACAACAATTGTTTTTTTTTTGTTCTTACTCTCTCTGTCTGAGGCTATTAAAGTCGACGAATTTTGCTAAATAGAAATAGAAATATCTCTCATTTTTTGTTTTTAGCATTTTTTTTCCTTTTCTCATCGGCAAATTCTAAATTTACTTTGTTTGATTCTCTGATTACGAAGGAAGATATATATGGGGTTTAGCCTTTTTTTTCTTGAACGATGCTCAAAGACGTTCGTGGAATTTTACGAACGTGATGTCGAAGGCTCAAGAAAGAGACCGCTTTACTGCTATAAACCACCACCGGTTTGACCGGTTTATCTTTCTCTACTCCTTTTAAAACCAATAAAATATCTATAAACAAATTTTGGTTTTATTCTCACAAATACTTGCAAGCTCTATACTCTGTAATAGTACAGTTTTTTAGTAATTTGAAATATTCATGAAAATGTTAAGCGCAAATGGTATGTTCTTAAAAAACATGGAATCATTTTGATAACTAAAACTCATGAAAATGTTTAAACTTTTCCTCAAAATAAATGTTTTTAGTGAAAACTTAAAAGTGAACATTTGATTTATGTGTCGTAGTAATTTACATTCGAAAGGTTATGATATGCAGAAACAAAAAAAGCTTCACCAAAAGAAGAAAAAGCAAATAGAAGGTTCGGATACCTTGCTTGTTAATTTGATTTTTCACGTCAATATCTATATTAGTGCTTTTGAATTTCCAACTTCAAATTATATTTCTTTTCTTTATCTCTTGAGGTTGAAAGAGACGAGGCCATGATTCGATTAGTGTCATTGACTTAAGAGTCATACTGATATTGAAGTATTGGACTCATACTGGGAAAGCTTATCGCCTTTTTTATTTCTTCACGTCATCTCTAACGTATACACCACGTCCTCGTTTTAGGGTTCTTCGAAGTGAGATTTGTTTGGCCCAATAGAGAAATGATCAAAGACTTAAGCCCAGACGAGTCTGCTAATTAAAGGAATCAATCTGTTTTTTTCTACAACAATAATGAAAAAAATCTGTATTTGATTGCATTAGCATAGAGTGACTATGCTTCTTTGATCTAAGGGGCTTGCTAGTTTAGAAATACCTTCTCTCAAATGTTGAATTAGAAGTTACTTCTCTTTCCGGAAATGATTTGAAGTGAGCACTATAAAGGATTTTTTATTTTTATTTTGGTAAAATTTTCATAAATTGATGTGAGGTTAAACTTTTTGAATTAAATATAATTTTTGGAAAGGTCGTTGTTCTCATAATGGTATAGAGTAATTACTTGAAAGTGAGTTCCTTGTTGTAGAAGTCACCTAAAAGTGAGAATTTGATTTGAGTAAGTGGAACTTTTGCAATTCAGTCAAAAGTGATAAACAAATGTCACTTTTCTAGTTGATATTAAGAGATAAAAACGAAAAAGAAACATACATGATTATGATTCCGAAAAAAAAGAAATAAAAAATCATATTGACCTAGAAATGCACAAATCCGTCAGCGTGTAAATCTTTTGGATGAAAAAAGGTAATCTCCCTCTAAAATTTGTAGAAGACCCACAACAAGCTAAGGAAAACCTGAAGTTCAAGGTTTGTACCTTATATATTTCATATTTTGGATGTTACGTCTTTGTTGGTTAAAACTTCTTTTGTTTGTGTGTGTTTAGATCTCAAAAAGTGAATATGAAGAAGCCGTTTCAGAAGACATGGATGTAAAATATGGTGAACAAGACATGAATGGAGAATATGGAAAAGAGGAGTTCAGATTAGGGATACATCTTGGTACCACCTACTCATGTTTTTGTTGAAGAAGAAGATCCTTGTATTTCATCTTGGTGCTGGTACCTGCAATGTGTCTGTATCTTGCAGGGGTAATAGTGGACATCTTTTGACATTAGTATTTAAGAAAACAAAATGTTTGTTATAAACTAAGATCCAATTTTTTCTATTGTAAAACTAACTAAAATAGCTTTAGAACTCGTTAAAATATCTCTAAATTTAGTTTAAATTATGTTTTTTCAAAAGAAGAAAAACATCACATTTTAAGGATTGGTTACTAAAATTTTGTTTTGCCTTTTGTTTCAATCTACAACCACTTCATGTCAACAACCATAGCAGAAATAATTTCTTCTTGTTAGACTTCTTAATTTTATTCACAGTTTCTTTATTTTCTGTCAAATCCTCCTATAAACTCAAAATTGAGTCTTTTTAATTTTTATTAATTAAAAAAAAGATTTTTTTAATTGGTTTCTGTTTCGTGGGACCCAGATTTCAACAGATCGTCTCCTAAAACATGTGTTTGGCCTAATTAAACGACAAAGAAAAAAAGAAATTCGTTTTAAAAAAAAGGTTCGAATTTATAGCCGTTTGGCTGACAGAGAAACACTTTGATAGAAAATCTTTATTTTTAGAGCTGAGAGAGAGAGAGAGAGAGAGAAACAAAATTGTTCATTCTTCGAATTTTTTTTTTTGGATTTGAGGATTAGCCATGGGTGAATCTGCTGTTCTGTTCCATTCATATTCGTTCGCAGCTCCTCTTTCTCGTAATGAATCTCATGAGGTATTGTTTCATTGTCTCTATGATCAATTTCATTGCAAATGATGAATTTTCCTGTAAAATTCGATCGTTTCTGGGCGATCCAGAATTAAAGTTTACACCTTTAGGATTAGCTTTATAGATTTTCTCTCAATTCCTTGATTTTGATTAGAAAAGTTTCTTCCTTTGGTCTCAATTTTCCCGAGAGTCTGGTAAAATCATGATTGTGTTTGTTCCGGTTGATTCACCGGTGAACATTTTCCCGGAAACCAAACAGAACAGCTTCTCTGTTATAAATTCTTGTCATTTCCCCCAGAAAACGCTTTGATTCATGAGAAAGTTTATAAATTTGGTTGATATTTAAGATTCTGATTTGACAAGGATTTGTTGGAATGAATTTGCAGGACAATACGGTTCATGCGCTTAGCCAATCAGTTTCCTTTGGTAGGTTCATTGAAGAGAATCTTGAATGGGGAAAATGGTCAAGTTTCTCACACAAGAAGTATGTGGATGAAGCAGAGAAATTCTCTCAGCCTGGATCTGTTGCTCAGAAGAAAGCTTTCTTCGAAGCTCATTACAAGAAGATAGCTGATGCCAAGAAGGCCAAAGCTTCAGATGAATCATCTGTTCAAAAGCAAGAACAAGAGCAACCAGAAAGTGTTGCTGTGTTGTTAAACACTTTGGAGACATTGACTAAAGATGAAGTTAAGGAAGAAGAGAGTAGTTGTGAAGAAGTGTTGGTGTTGAGTATTGAGAATGATGAAGAAGCTGAAAGAACAAGTGTTGTTGTGGCTTTGGAACAAGGAGATAAAGTTGTGCTTGCAGATGATTTACAAGCTGTTCTTGAAGTGGTTGATGAAGTGGAAGAGAAGAAGAGCTTTTCTGTTGAAGAAAAGGAAGAAGAGGAAAGATCTGTAACCAAGAACTCATCGGACAAAGCAATGGAGATTGATTTATCAGAGAAAATAAGGTAACAGAAGGCAGTTTTTGATTGTTTGATTGTTGCTCTTGAGATTTGTCATCTATCTGATTTGTTTTGTAATGTAAATTTTTGCAGTGAGAGACCGATAGCTCAGCCTCATAGTTTGATGAAGAAGAAAGAAAAAGCAGTTAGTCAGAGATTCAGTTTCTTGAAGTAAGACTGATTTGTGTTTTCTCTTCTTGAGTCAATCTTTGCATTTGAGTTGATGTTCTTGGTCCTGACTGTATGTTGTTTTTTTTGGGTGATGTAGGTTCTTGATGGGAAGCACTAAAACTCAAGATCAGAACACAACAAGGAGGAAGATGGGTAAGAAACAGAACAAGCAGTTTCTATGTCTTTGCTTCAATCCAGAGATGGTGGGAGAAGGAGAAGCACAGAGGAGGAATGTCTGAAACAGTACTTGCCATGGATTTGAGAGAAATAATAAAGATCGATCCTTTTTCTTTTGGCCTCAAAGCTTTTTTTAGAAAGATCTGTCCTCGGATTCTGTTATTATTCAGGTAAATTTAGAATCTTTGGGTGCACAGTAGTAGTAGCAGAAGAAAGTTTGTTTCTTATAATTTTTTTCCTTTCTTGTATCTCTATGAAAATGAACATTTTGTTGAATGTTTTGTATCTTCACACTAACTAATATCAAAGGTTGTGCACACTAGCGAAAAGAAAATAACAGAACAAGAGTTAAACAAATAAATTAGAAACCAATATTAAATACCAAATCCGGTGAAAAATCTCTGAGACATTATAATCTGTTTTTCTCTTTGTAAAAAGACAACAACCATTTCTTCTAATAATGAAAAAAAAATATGAAAAAGTTGGCTATAATGTTTTTCTTCTCAAGTTTATCATTGAGCATTCTTGTTGACGAGACCCTTGTACATGGTTAAAGCTTGAGCAATCATGCTTGCAGGATTTTCAGCAGAACTTGGAAGCAGCATTGTTGTACCCTAGCAACAATAATAATACATTCCATTAGATAAAAGAGTAAAAAGTAGAACTTGGTATTAATTATAGTGTATGTTGTTTAATTACCTCCTTAGCAATGTTGCCAAAAGCCTGAATGTATTGCTCCGCAACTCTCAAACTTGCGGCCTGCATCATATATTATACATTGCAACACGATTAAGCAAATGAAAACACCTAATCAAGACTAAGGGTAGTCAAGTTAAGTTGATTTTTTATTAAGCTCAAAAAGTTGTGGAAATTAATTACCTCCATTCCACCAGTTTCACTTAGGGATTGGGATAACATGGCTAGTCCTCTAGCTGTTGCTTGTGCTCTAGCTAATATTGCTTCTGCTTCACCTAATAGAGATGAAACAAACCGGAAGAATAATGGGTCAACATCCATGTTTCTCGATTGATCTATACATTAGTCTTTAATTTGCTTACTAGTTAAAATACTAACCTTGTGCTCGATTGACTTGGTCCATCTTTGATGCTTCTGATTCCAAGATTACAGAACTCTTCTTACCATCAGCAATATTGATATGGGATTGTCGTGTTCCTGTTTTGATGCTATGAATTAGTAAAACTTTTATAGTTTGCTTGTGTTTCAAGGAAAATAATTGCCATGCAATTTTACCTTCAGACTCAAGAATTTGGGCTCTCTTTCTACGTTCAGCTTCAGCTTGCATTTCCATAGCAGCCTTCACTCCATTAGGAGGCATAATATCCCCTGGACATACAAAATAAATGTCACACTCAGTCCTCACACCCCCAAACCCTCGGGTTTCAAACAAACATAACTTGCAGAAGAAGCAACTATTATGTGAAAAAAATTAAAAACTAGTCGAGAAAAAGGTATCCATCGAGGAGAAAAGAGTCAACAGAGAATATAAATTTGTTACTCACTTATCTCATAACGAAGGCACTGAAGACCCCAATCTTTTGCAGCAACATTGATGGCTTCCTGTGCAAGAAAACTTCCATCTCTCAAAATGCATTCATTATTGGAACCAGAAGAAACAAAGAGAAGGAAGGAAACGAACGTACCACAATCTTTTCATTGAGTGTATCTCGTTCCTCAAAGGTCTTGTCAAGCGTAATCTTACCAAGCTCACTACGCATTGTTGTCTGAGCCAACTGTACAACAGCGTAGATTGGATTCTCAACACCATACGAAGCCAACTTAGGATCCACTATCTTGACGTATAGAACACCATCGATGTGGATGCTAACGTTGTCCTTTGTAATCGCAGTCTGATTACCAATCGGGATAGCTTCCTCTTTAAGGGAGTGAACATAAGCAATACGATCCACAAACGGAAGAAGAAAGTGTAGCCCCGACGGCAAAGTCTTGACGTATTTACCAAACCTCTCAATCACGCAAGCTTTCCTCTCCGGCACTATCCTTACCCCCCCAGTTCGAAGGCGGCGTAATTTGGTACCTACAAACAAAGAAACACATCATTTAACCTAATTACTTAAACATACATAGATCATCAACCTCCTAAGCTAAGCTGCCTCGTTTAATCATTCAAGTTTTAATATAAGCTCTCAAGAAATAAAAACCTGTCAAAAAGATCGCTGGCAGTGGTGAACTGGTTGACGGTGGCTATGGCGGAGGGTAGAGGCGGAAGAGGAGCTATGGAAGCTTGACGGAGACGTCCGGGAGAGTTCACGGAGGCATAACCTGTGGAGCTAAACTGGCGAACGGTGGCGGGACCGGAGAGTTGTGGAGGCTGAAGAGGAGCTGCGGAAGGTCGACGGAGATGTCTTGGGGACTTGGCGGCGGTGTAACCTCCGGAGCTGAACTGGCGAACGGCGGTGGAGATTATGGGAAGAGCTGCGTAAGCATGGCGGAGATACCAGAGATTGCAACCGAGGGATCTTGAACTTGAAGTGATGATTTGGTTCATCTTGTTGATAGGGAATAGCTATTTCTTTCTTTCTTTCTTTCTTCAAGATCTTATTTCTCTCAAGAGTTTATATATGTACAGGAGCTTTACTTGGAGAGGTGGTAAACGAAGATTACTAAAATGATAATAAAATACCCCAACCAACCGTCTATGTTTAGTTAGAGTTTCAATTTTTGGAAAATTTAAATGGAAAAAGAATGTTTTATGAAATAAAAAAAAAAGTAAGCAAGAGACTTGGTGGTCAAACAAAAATAAAAATAAAGATTTGGAAATTTGTGGACTAGAAGACCAAAGGAAGAAGAGAGTGTTGTCCAAAACAAAAAAGAACTAACCGTCTATGTCTTGTTAGAGTTTGAATTTTTGGAAAATTTTAAAAGGATGTATCATGTTTTAAGACTTGGTGGTCAAACCAAAAAAAAAAGAAGAAGAAAGAAGAAAGAAGGGGGAGGTAAGATTTTGATTTCTACTACTCTTGAATCAATTTTCTTTGAGTTAAAATTTCTTTTCTAAAACTCAAGATGAAAATATAACAAGGAAGAAGGTAAGATTTCGATTTCAACAAATGAAGAAGAAGAAATTTCTCATTTCTATTAGTAATGTGATAATGGGTATGTCTTTACTTCAAACCTGAGATGGTCGGGAAACAGAAGCTCCAACCAAAACAGAGAGAAGAAATCTCTAAAACTTAAAGACTTGCAAATTGTCTAGGACTTGAGAGAATAAAGATAGATATCCTCTATGTTGGCTTTTAATCTGTCCTCGACTTCAAGTACGGTAAAAAGAGAAAGAGAATCTTTGAGTGCACAATAGCAAAAACAATTCTTGTTTAATATACGAACCGTCATCACTGTATGTATCTTCATCTTTAGCGAACAATTATAAATTCTTAACCATAGAAATCATCCCCAAGTTTGTAGAAATGGTAAATTTACAAAATAATTATAGTTGTTGGAACCTCTGTTCTAATTTGGAATGGAAATGAGTTGTTTGGAATGGAAATGAGTTGTTGAGTAAATGTGTTTCAACTTTAAAAAAGTTATTACAATTATAATTATAAATCATAGTTTTTGATTTAAGAATCAAATCACATTTACATAGATATAAATCATTCATCCCCAACCCCCCAAGTTATTAAAAATGATAAAACTGTACAAAGCAAAAGGAAAGACAATTATTGTGGGGTTGATAATCAAAGAGAATCAGTTAAGTCATCATTTCTTCAACCAAACACCATCCTTCTTCATCATATTCTTCCACATGATCCATCATCATCATCATCCCCACATCATAAAAACTCATCCTTTCGTCATCATCATCATCATCATGAGACCCATCTTCTCCTTTCTCACTACCAATATCAACATCATCATAAACACTATGTAACTTCACAATCTCGGCCTCCACAACACTTCCTCTGTATTCTTCTTCTTCTTCTTCTACATATTCCTCTTCCTCTTCATCAGATTCATAATCATGATCATAACCATAATCATCAGACATAAGATCAAGGATTCCCGTAGCCGAGAACCCGGAAAGCTTCAAACCGGGTCTGGTCCCACCACCAGAAGGAACCTGCCAAGTCAGCATCTCGTAGGTAACATCATTGGATCTCACCTTGGAAGACCCTTTTGTTTTGACTTTGGATTTGGTGATCGGATGCATACGGCACTCAAGGCACCTCGCCTGACCACATTTTCCGGTGAACTTGGAGTGGTTGGTCGGCTTCGATGTCACTTTGGTGAATAAACCGGCGGTTGGGCGACAAGTCAAAGAGTTGACCAACTTTGATTCCGGCCTTGGATTCAGCGACGGAGGTAGAACTCGGTAGGTTCTCACCATACCGTGCTGTTTGCCTTCTCGCTTCATCTCTGCCGGTGATTGATAAGACTTTTACTCCACAAAGAAGAAGAAGAAGAAGAAGAAGAAGAAGAAGAAAGATGTGAAATGTGAAAATGATAAAAAGGTTGCTTGTAAGGATATAATAAAGAAGAGGTACTTAAGAATATGCTTGCGGGACACGGAACAGATCAAAAGTCAAGACGATACCCCAAAAGTGTAACTTGTGGACCAAATCAGTTTGAGTTGTGTAGATAACTTCCACTATAGAATTATTGGAAATTTCTTCTTGGTATTCTTGCAGAAAAAAGTACCAAAATACACGGAAATCCCATTTTTTTAAATCTTTAATTATTTATATGTTCTTGTTAAAGAATGATTCCGTCTCGGACAAGAAAGTTTTAACAACCCAATGTCGGTTAAATAATTAAATTATCAACACCAAAACCAAATTTCAGTTGTATGATATATAGATTACACACACATAACAATATGTATCCGTAGCGCAAATTTATGAAGATTTAATTGTCATCTTGTTCTTACAAGAAAAACTCAAGATTGACCATAGTAGTATACATTCGTTGTATCTATGACAATGATATACATGAAACTGATAATTTTAAGACAATAAATAACATGGGATAAATAAAGAGTCTCAAGAGTTTCCACTTTTGTACTTTTAATGTGAACTTTAACATATACAAGATCATTAGACAGTTTCAAAAATTAAAACAAAATATATACAAGATGATGGAACGCTGAACTAAGGCTTTTTCTACGACAAATTCTTTAAACATGTTCATTAAAAAGATCAATGAGAGGTTCGTTCGATTCCAACACAAGTTTCTAGATTTTTTTATACCTTTTTCTCTAGGTATAATACATAGTGTTGAAACATGAAGTATGAAAGAGATTTGTCATATACATAGAAACATTCAAAGTAAGAACTGAAACAAAACAAAAGGAAAACAAGATTTCTTTTACGAGTGAAGTTCTTTTTGTACATATTCGGAGCACTTGATTGAGGATTAGACCAGCATATCTTAGTTGTATTTTCATTCTTTGAAAAAATCCTCAAATGGGATTTTGGTATGGCATCCAAGTGAGATGGACCCGTAAGAACTACTATATCTATGAATACCAAAGGAACGAAGAGATTGTAGAGGTGGTGTCTATGGTTTCTTATCTGAGACAGAATTCCAAGGACCCTCTTGATGGTGTGGACGAGTGGCTTAGGGGATGGAGCCTCTTACTCTGTACAATGGCCAGTCTCTGTTCTGAGCCACTCCAACCCTCTGCCTAGCCTGCTGTTAAACACTACCAGGTTTACGCTCAAAGACCATCCTCATCTCAAGGAAAAGGTTGAAAGTAAGAGAAAAAGAGATTCTGATAAAGATGTGACCCATCATCATCTCTTAAGAAAAGTCAGAAAATGTAAGTGGTAAAAAGTAGCTTGATCGATTATGTGTGATGTGATGTAATTAATATCCTCAAATTTTTTGTTTCATTTTCTCCAGACTGGTCAGAACTGTAGGAATGACGCATAAACAACTTTCTGGTCATTTGAAGGCCTGATGGAATCTTCAGAGTCACACATTAGACTGTCCTCACCACACACACAGATGGAATCAAGTCACTGTCCTTACCACACTTATATCGAATCATATTACTTCGTATACATAATACCACCACCTATATGATCAGAACATATATAGATATATTCCTTTACTTCTGCTCTCTGTTCGGTATAGAGCAATGGTTCTTTGACCAGACCTTCTTAGATTCTTTGATGTTGGTGTTTTAGTTTTTATAGCTATGGATTTGTGACATCAATGGATGTTCACTGGGGAACAATGATCTTTTCTGATTGATACATTTTTCCTGTATGAAGGCACCTCTCTCATATATGTTTTGTTATTCGTAAAAAGATTACACCAGAAATGTCGCATGTTCTGTTTTTCGAGTCAGTCTTTATCAGGTATGGCTTGGTTTTTTATTTGAATTCGAATTCAGTTTCTAAGATTTCAGAGTAGATTATTTCAACTTGGTTTGTAAGATATTAAACATAATCACTGTTAGCTTAAGATATTAAACTACCATTTGATTGGCCTTTTTAATGGCTTTTTCTTCTTCTTCGTTCAATCGTTTTCTTAACCTTCGCAGAATGAATACATTAGTCATATAGCCATTGTAAAGACCTCTACTGAGGTATTATTGTGTCTCAGGGTCGAATTCAATATTTCAAGTTCCTTTCTATTTGTATGACAAACCTTATGTTGTTTTCTCCCCTGAGAGTTTTTGTGGATCATCATGGATGAAGCAACAACAAGAACGCTCCAATCTGTACTTCAGTCTACTAAAGTTAGTGTGTTTCTCTATGTTTATAGTATGAATCATAAAGCGCCAAGGAGAAAATCACAAGGAGTCAAGGAAGGAACTTCGGAGTGGACAGACAACAAAATTTCGCAGCAGATAAAGTTCCGAGAAGACCCTATGTTCCTTGTGACAATAGGATGAAGAATAAGTGGTCAAGGTATCTGGTTTGGACGAATGATAAAACCAATGGGCCAACGAAGTCACCAGCTTTAGAAGGCACAGGACGTTGTGTGTAAAACCAGCCAAGACATTGTGTCTCATAAGGGCCAACGCAGCACCAGCTTTAGGGTCAGGACGTTGTGTGTCAAATTAGCCAAGGAAGAATGGTGTGTATGGGCCAAGAAGTTCATTTGTATCAGACACCAGAGGTTGTGTGTCTAGTGATAAAGGCAGTTGTGTTGTGTGTAAGTTTTGGATAGCTGGAAACTGCAAGAACGGTGACAAATGCCACTTCTTACACTCTTGGGCTTGCTTCCCTGGATTGTCCATGGTAGCTTCTCTTGAAGGCCACAAGAAGGTACTTACTTTTATCATTGTATGCTTTGTTCTTTACTATTGACCAAATAAAAGAAGATGCTTGCGGGACACGGAATAGATCAAAAGTCAAGACGATACCCCAAAAAGTGTAGCTTGCGGACCAAATCAGTTCGAGTTGTGTAGATAACTTCCACTATACGATTGCAGAAAAAAGTACCAAAATACGCGGACATTCCAGTTTTAAATCTTTAATTATATATGTTCTTGCTTAAGAATGATTCCGTCTCGGACAAGAAAGTTTTAACAACCCAATATTGGTTAAATAATTAAATTATTAACACCAAAACCAAATTTCAAAATGAATGATATATAGATTACACACACATAACAATATGTATCCATAGCGCCAGTTTATGAAGATTTAAATTTCATCTTGTTCTTACAAGAAAAACTCAAGATTGACCATAGTAGTAGTAAGCATTCGTTATATTGTATAACGATACATGAAATTGATATTTTAAGACAAATATCATGGGATAAATAAATAAACTAGTTTTACTTTTGTATTTATGTGATATTAGTATTATACAAGATGGAACGCTGAAACTGAGGCTTTTTCTGAGTTTTCTTCTCCTCTGAACAAATCTTTAAACATGTAAGACGAAGATTGAGCTATTGATGCCACCTTTGCCTGTTTTCTGGTTAGCTTTGATTTTCAATCCTATTTCTTCTCATTCTCCTCCATAATGTTTGTGTCTTGTTCAGGCTATGACATCGTGATAGAACAAAGAATCTCAAATCAAGTTGATAACCTAAAGCATGTAAGATTCCCTACAGATTTTATTCGTTGATTTTTCCTGTCATCCGTATGTCCAAGTCATATAATATGCTTATGAAAAGGGTCATCAAGGATGTGATTCTTGAGTTGAAACAAGATATTATGAGGATGAATAATGATTTTAAGAATGTGTAAGGCTATTGGGTTGATGTTGGAAGATTGCTTAATGGTTATTGTGATTGCATATTTCCTCGTTTGATTGTGGAATATCCGGCAGTGGAGCCTCATCCATCCATGCGCTCATTCTCTAGTTATAACACATGATAACACATGTGTTAACATGAAAAAGATGTCGAAAAATAGTAAAATTTGTAGAAAGTTATGAGAGATTTGTCAGACATAAAAAAACATTCAAAGTAAGAACTGAAACAAAACAAAAGGAAAACATGATTTTTTTTACGAGTGATAATCTTTTTGTTCATAATCGGAGCACTTTATGCCGAATTTTTAGAATTTCATTTTGAAATTGACTTTGCAAGTTTATAATTTTACTTTAATAGTTTGATTGTATGGATTGGTGCGCCAGGATACACATCATATATGTATCAATAACGCTAATCATGAAGATTAACTTTCAACTTGTTCCTACAAGAAAAACTCAAGATTGACCATAGTAGTTGTAAGCATTCGTTATATTGTATATATGATAACGATACATAAAATTGATATTTTAAGACAAATATCATGAGATAAATAAATAAACTAGTTTTACTTTTGTAGATATGTAATATTAAACATATACAAGATGTGACGCTGAAACTAAGATTTTTTTTCAGAGTTTGAAACTCCCGAGAAGCTGATCTTTAAACATGTTCATGAGAAGGATCAATGAGGGGTTCGTTCGAGTCCTCACCCGCTTCCAAAGATTTTGATGCTTTCTTCTCTGGGTACAACACATAGTGTTGAAACATGAAGAGGATATCGAAAAATATCGAGATCTGTAGAAAATGCATGAGAGAGATTTATTAGAGACACATAACATTCAAAGTAAGAACTGAAATGAAACAAAACAAACATAATTTTCTTACGAGTGATAGAAGAGTCTTTCCAATATTCCCATAGAAATTCACCCAAGAATCTGAAAACAAAAAAACAGAGAACGTTCACTATTCTTGTGTCCATATTATCATAGCAAACAAAAGCTAAAAACATGTGATAAAGCAGAAAGATTGTTCTTACTTTGGTCAATAGATTGAATAACCATCTGAAGATAATTAGCGACTCCTCCAGTAAAATCGAGAAGAATATTCCCAATACTCCACCCGACTGTGCTCTTCCTAGTGAAATTCATCTTCGCCTGTGGAATGTACTTGACGCATGTCATGAAGACCTGAATCGAGCTATAACATATAAACGATACAAAACACAGTATCAATCAAAAGTGCCAAGATTTAACCATAACCACAAAATAAGTGTGGTCAAGTAACAACTTACTTGAAGATGGTAATGAGCCAGAGCCAAGATTGTGAAGGTAATGCTATGAAGAAACAAATAGCTACAAACGACCACACCACAACCACAATACCTACAGCAAGTCTCGATACTTTTTGAGGTCCACGCTGAGAAAGAAACCATCAAGATCAGCAAGAACACAAAACAAACATTCAATATTAGAAAAAAAAAACTTGAAATTATTGATTGATTGCTCACTTCATAGATAAAGATCTGGAACAGTGTAAGAGCTGTCATAACAACCGCATGGATTGAGAAGGCAACATCATTTGCAGCCACTGGTAACATCTGAAAATCAGAGATAATGAGTCACAAGAAACTAAATGGGTTTGAAGAAAGGTACCAAAAGCGAAGATACCTCTTTATCGCCATAAGTGTCGAAGTATTGCTTCTGAACAAAGGGACTAAAGTAGAGGCAGACATTGTAGATCATATACGACGAGTGTTTTGTCAGATTCAACAGCACGAAGTCGAAATTCAATCCAACAACACTTTTCCCCGAAAATACACACAGAAAATCAAAGATAAATTAATCTCAATTTCTTTCTACAGCTACAAAGGAGAAGCAAAAAATCTCCGAGGGTTGAGTTTACCTTTTCCGGCGGAAATTCAAAATGAGCTGTGGGTAGAAGCTAATCGACCACGAAGCAAACGCGATCCATCCGACGACTTCGTACGAGATTTCCAGCGGAATCGAATTCCACGACGCCATTTTCTGTCTTTCCGTTTCTCGATCGATCAATCGTTTGATTTTTTTTTCTTTCCTAAATTTGTTCTTCGGAGTTGACGACGGAGAGAGCTGAAGACAGGATGATATTGGGAAACGAAATTATGACGAAACAAAACACTTGCAAAATGTGGGTCCCATATGATGATGACGTGTGAATCTGTAGCGTTAATGATTCCACGATCTGAGCGTTTATGGGCTGATGATTAATGAGCCTTATCTCTGACTGAACCTGGCGGTCTTCACGGGTTTGTTCGTTTTTAATACCGGCGGCTGCGCGGTACGACGGCGTTTAACTTTAAGTTCTCAAACATAATTTGTGATCGATGAAAGCAACGGTTTATTAGTTTCAAGAAACACACGCGATCGAACGTGATCGAACGGACTAAATAAAAACAAAATTCTTGTAATTAAATTTCTACAAAGTATAACATGTGTTTTCTAAAACTTGATCCTTTTTCTTCTTCTTCTTGTGAATTAACATATGATATAATAAGGGTTTTGTGCAAAAAAACCAGCCCAGCCAACTAAATTAAATTTGCAAATTTAATCCTCAATTGTTTTTTGTGCAGGTCAAACCCACGAACTCAAAAGTCACCCGCTAATCAGCCCTTTTGTGTATTGTCGACGTGGCCTGATTTTGGTCCATTAAAAAAAAAAATGAAACGCTGCGTTTTGGTTGTTAAAACGGGATGCTGTTTTATTATCTCTGCCGTTTTTACACCTAACAAGAATGACAAAACTTGAAAACTGATAATCTAAAATCGATTTAGGGAAACAAAATTTAAGGTTCTTGTCTATTATAGAATCAATTGGGGAAGAGAGTGGAAGCTGAAATTGGGGAGTCAAATGTCTCTCTCTCCAAATCCGGTAAGCTTGTTGGTCATTTAGGAGTTTGTTCCTATGATTTCGGGTTCGGGACTGAACAAAATCGAAAAAAGTTTGAAAGAGTGAAACAAAAGATACTTACCGGATTTGAGAGGAACCGACTTTATCACAGTCGATGGAGAAACCGCAATTTGATCATCAGAATTCTTCCGTCAGCAGCTACGGAGATCTTACAGACTTCCAAATGGAAGACACTGCATCGTCACATTTCAGCCACGAGAGGAACAACCACCAAGCAGAGAGATTCCCTTCATTGGAGAAACCTCGTTTTGATCACCAGAACTCATCCAGACAGCAGCTATGGCAACCTCTTTCACAGAGCAATCTTTCCAAAGACCAGAGACATCATCATTTGACAGACTCAGCCCTGACCAGGACCACTAGCAAATGAGACTGCCTTCCATGGAAGATGATCCCTATTACTCATATCCTAATCTGTTCACATCGCAGAAGCCTGATCGCTCTCCTTCATTCTCAGACAATACAAAACCTGCCCATGATTCTTGACTCTTTTACCTGCAAATGTTATAATCCAAGCTTGCGCTTTTCGGTGTGTTTCATTTCTGCTGTTCCTTTTCTTATGGAACAAAGGCTTCAAACGTTTCTTGAAGAGCCTCTTCTTCCTCTTTATGCAGTGGAAGACATGTTGTGTAATGTATAGAACTTGATGCGATTGTCTATGTTAAATTTAAATCCCTTGGTTTGCTTAAGAATGCTATTGTCTAAGATTCGAGACTACTTTTTATTTTCCACCAAAGAAATAAAGAATACAGAGAAGTGATTTTTTTCTTAATTTTCTCTGTTCTTTCAGGTTTCTGTTAGACAAATTACATAAGTCTTTATCTAGGACCAGACAACTCAACCGCATGAAGGTTATCTGTAGAATCAAGGATCCAATCAGGTGGGATGACAACAGCATGAAGCTACTTCGCTTAAACTTTTTGTTCAGTCCCGAACCCGAAATCATAGGAACAAACTCCTAAATGACCAACAAGCTTACCGGATTTGGAGAGAGAGACATTTGACTCCCCAATTTCAGCTTCCACTCTCTTCCCCAATTGATTCTATAATAGACAAGAACCTTAAATTTTGTTTCCCTAAATCGATTTTAGATTATCAGTTTTCAAGTTTTGTCATTCTTGTTAGGTGTAAAAACGGCAGAGATAATAAAACAGCATCCCGTTTTAACAACCAAAACGCAGCATTTCATTTTTTTTTTAATGGACCAAAGGACACGTCGACGATACACAAAAGGGCTAATTAGCGGGTGACTTTTGAGTTCGTGGGTTTGACCTGCACAAAAAAAAGTTGAGGGTTAAATTTGCAAATTTAATTTAGTTGGCTGGTTTTTTTGCACAAGTGTTTTCAATAACATGTGTTTTCAATTTAAAAAATTACTACAAGTGTTTTTTTACATGTTATCATGTCTTCTAAAACTGTTTTTCCGACTTTGGAAAATTAATTAAGCAAATAGTTTATGTAGTCATAAATCATTATCTGTTAAGTTCTTTAATGCTATTTTACCAAAAAAAAATGCTCTCTCCATTTGATATGAAATGTCATTCTGACATTTTTCACACAGATTAAAGAAAAATAACTTAATATTCAAAATAATCCTTGTTTAATATTCTATAGTATTTAATGTTTTTTCTTGTTTAACTAGGAGCAAAAGAGAAAAATCAAATAGAAAAGATGCATTGAAATCAGAAATAACACTTATTTTGTGACAAAAAGATCTTTCAAAATGACACTTATCATAAAACAGAGAGTATTTGACAATACTGTCATAATTTATTTTTAAGTCTTGAT
This sequence comes from Microthlaspi erraticum, assembly GCA_902728155.2. Lineage (NCBI taxonomy): Eukaryota > Viridiplantae > Streptophyta > Magnoliopsida > Brassicales > Brassicaceae > Microthlaspi > Microthlaspi erraticum. The sequence continues at coordinate 147,156 of CACVBM020001607.1, forward strand.
TGTTTGTGGTTTTTGAATTGGTTTTTGGCTTTTAATTTCTTTTAAAAATCTGTTTTATTGTCATTCAAGATTCTGAAAAAATCAAAATTCCTACAAAATATGAAATCTGGTTTTTGAGTGTTTTAACCAATTTTCAAAAAAAAAAATGAAATCCTCATTTTTGCAGCTTCTAACAAAAACCAACCATTTGTGTATTTTTTTATTTTAACAGAAAAATCCAAATCAAAAACCAAAATCTAAATTCAGAAACTAAAGTCCATAAATCTAAAATCTAAAACCTAGTCAAACATTCATGGCCTTATTCCAAACCAGATCGATAAAAGCAACGATCATGATGATGTACCTTCAAGAAACACACGTGATCGAACGCACCAAATAAACACATTTTGTAATTGAGTGTCTTTCAATTGTATATACAAAATAAAACTGGTATTGTCAATTGTCTGTTCTTACCCTTTAACCTTTTTTTCTTCTTGTGAATTAACATATGCAAATAACATGTGTTTTAAATTTAAAAAATTACTACAATTGTTTTTTTTTCATGTTATCATGTCTTCTAAAACTGTTTTTCTTCTTTTGAAAATTAATTAGGAAAATAGTTTTTGTAATCATAAATCATACTGTATTTGTTAAGTTGATAATACTGTCATAATTTATTTTTAGCATGAAAACAACTTAATATTCAGTAGTCTAAGTGAAAGTGATAACATAGTCATAATCTTTTCTTTATTATACTTATACATAACGTCATTGCTGCGATTTAAGTAATTTGTATTGGTAATCATACGATTAGCTATTAAGCAGCATACATACCTTGAAAACTGATAGAGAATAATTCGTTGCCACAACAATGCATTTTGAAACCTCACCACATGTTTCTTCAATAGATTTATTTTCATAAAATTATAAAAACGAAAAAAAGACAAATTGGTCAGAGTTGGTTGGTCCATATATTTCAATAGAGTTGTGAATTAATCTCACGAGCACCATGATACAATCTCTATAAACTCATATCTCCAACTAATTAGCAATCAAACACATTGATATACATACATCTTTTTCTATTAGAATTCATCTTTGAAAACTAACGATTGAGATTATTTCATCTTTCTGGGCCCACATTCGAAACTCGACCGGATAGAACTTAAAGATTCAACGTTGGCAAACGAAATCGTGATAATATTCCGGTCTAACCAATTTGGTTTGTAAACAAATTTTGGCTTGGTTTGATTTCGGTTAAAGCATTTTAGTTTATTACTCCGACGTCGTTTTAGTTTTCTCTAATCTAAGAACCTCTGAGCAAAAGTGAGAGAGTGTTTCATTTTCGTCTGGTCAAAAGTCAAAACCACCGGAGCGGAGAGCGAGGATTTATGGCGGCGATGTTAATCGGAAGAGCTTTTAAATCAGCTAAGAGCTCTCACTTGGTCGTTCGTGCTCGATCCTTCTGTACAACATCTGCCGCTCTTAAACCCGATGCCGATGGTCAATCATCGGAATCCTCATCATCGTCGTCGTCGTTCACGTTCGACAAAGAAACCGAGAAACCCATCTTCGTGAAAGCTCCCAACGCTCGCAAGAAGAACGATTCGGATTCGGTGACGATGCCTACGTCTTTCATGACTGGTTCGATCGTGGGGAAGAAATTCTACAAGACAGTGACGACGAGAGAAGCAGACGATGGCAATGGATGGACTGTGATGCTCGATTACAGAACCCTTAAAACCCCTTCTAAAAGACCTCTCAAGCTTCGCTCCGTGGCTCTCGCTAAGGCCATTGCAGCTGAATGGGAGTATCAGGTTTTGCTCAATCCCCAAATCTCTATAATCATTTTCAAATCCGATCTCTTTAGCTTCATAAAATTCACTGCTTTAAGCAATTTATTTACTGTTCTGAAGCTAATCGATAATGGGTTTGATGGAATTTAGCTAGAATCCTTGTAATTGGATCTGTTCTTTGCTTATTCAACTTAAAGCTGAGAGCTTGCTGTTGTTAGTTTGATTTGCGATCTGAGATGTATAATGTGTCATGTGTAGCTAGCAGAAGGAATCAGACCGTTCACAATGCCACTCATGAAACTAGCATGTACTGCACTTGAGAGAGTTCCTCTCACACGTTCGAAGATCATCGAACATCTGTTGAGAAAGATACATCAAGATCTCGTCTTTTTCCGAGCGCCTGAAGATAATGATCTTACTAGTGACGTCCATGGTATAATATACATACTTTCTCTCTTCAGTTTCCACTGAACTTCTGGATTTTACACTTACTTGGTTTGGTTGTGCCGTTTTGTAGAGATTCAAGTAGAGAGGATTGATCCTCTGCTTGAGTGGGTCGAATCAGAGTTTGGTGTCAAACCGAATCTGTATTCGAGCATCTTTGGAGGGAAACAAGATGAGAAGCTATTGAAAGCAGTGGAAGAGCTTCTCAAGAAGACGAATGATGGTGAATTGGCTAGCATTGATGCGCTTGAAGCATCAGCTCACTCGGTGGTAATCGCTCTTGGCATCTACTGTGGGAAATTGCAGATCGATGATGCAATCCAATTGATTAGACTTGAAGAAGATTTACAGGTTTTGTTATTGTCACTCACTTTGCTCAACATCTCTAATTGCTTTTGTTCGACTCTATGTGTAACTAATCGTTGTCGCATGTTTCATTCAGGTGGACAAATGGGGACTCGTAGAAGGTGGGCATGACATTGATATAGCTGATCTTAAAGTTCAGATCTCAGCTGCTACTGTGTTTCTTGCTCTTTCCCGTGAAAATTGAATCATCAGTCTCTTTTTGCTCAACACTTGTCTCAGTTATTAAGACAAAACAAAAACAGGAAGCTTCTCTTTGAGCTTACATGTTTGTAGGATAGATGATTTCTCTTCTTTTTATTAATAAAGCAAAACTCGATAACGAATGTAACAGAAACACGAGGAAATGCAGAGAGAGTAATCAAATTTTCAGAGTATTATTGCTTGTTTATTGGCAATAAGTTTCTGCAAGATTTACCACAAAATCATCTATTTCTGATATTTGTAACAGAAATACAAGAACAGACTCCAAAATCAGAGTTTCTTGCAGATTATTGTTTAACTTCAAAAATCAATAGGCAAATGAGCAAACCGGTTTGGGTTCTGCGTAATTGAGTTGGTTGTTTCAACCGGATTGCTGAAGCTGCTTGATGTGTGATATCTGTTTCCCTGGATTCAATCCCTTTGGACATGCACGAGCACAGTTCAAGATTGTATGGCATCGGTACAGCTTAAACTCGTCGTTAATGGCTTCGAGTCTTTCACTAGTGTACTCATCTCGGCTATCACTGATCCACCTACATAATATCAAGAAGCACTTACAATATCAAAACTTTTAATCTAATAAACACACAGATACAATCAGATAATCGAGCTAGGGGTGTTCTATAGAGACATTCAAAGAAGCACAATGTGTCTTCCTTCAGAGGTTTCTCCTCCATTTCAGCTGAACAAAATGCTAAACTACACTACAACTTTAGAAGCAAAAACAACCTAAATGGCCTTACTTATTCCTCAAACCTACATAATTCTTTACAAATTTCTCGAAGCAGAACAAACACTAAGTACTTAGCACGTTCCAGAGCTAAACTACAAGTAAAGAGCTTTTGAGCAACTAAGTGACCATATATAAAGAACTAATGTAAACTACCAACAAGCCATGCAAAATCTTCACAATTCTTAAGCAAATCCTCGGAAACACATTGTTTAGGGAATCCATTATGAAAAGCAAAGATTTTGTTAACCTGTTGGCATGGAGCAAAGCAGCTGGGCCAAGATAAGACTCAGGGTTCCACCAATAGCTAGGGCAAGAAGTGCTACAGCAAGCGCAGAGGATACATTCATACATTCCATCAAGTTTAGCTCTATCCTTCTTGCTCTGCAAAATCTCCTTCCCAGGAACAGACGCTGGATTCTTCCTCTTCAACCACGGCTCGATACTCTTGTACTGATTATAAAAATTCGTCATGTCCACCACCAGATCCTTAATCACAAACATATGCGGCAACGGCGTGATTGTCGTCTCCGACGATCCAGATTCGATCTTCGTCAAGCAAGCGAGACCGTTGCATCCGTCGATGTTCATCGCGCACGAGCCGCAGATACCTTCCCGGCACGAGCGACGGAAAGTGAGCGACGGATCCATCTCGTTCTTAATTTTGATTAAAGCGTCGAGAACCATTGGACCACAATCCTTGAGATCGATCTGGTAATCCTGAAGCTCAGGCTTCCCGGGATTATCTGGATTCCATCGGTAGATCTGAAACGTCTTCAGTTTCGGTCCTACGCCGCCGGCGGTGGAAGCTTTCGTTTGTGCTTCTGATCCTGATGATGTCCATCGCGCCGGAATCAATCGCGCCGCCGTGGATAACCTCGACGGCTTCGTTCCAACAACTCTTCCGATCAAACCAAACGCCATTTTTCCGGACAGACCAAATGAAATTGAAAATTATCGAGAAATGGCTGAGATTTTTTTTTTATTAGTCTATTTTTTCGAAAATTGATTAATTTCAGTAACCTATGATGATTATGATGACTAATTGGAAAAAATGATATAATAAGTGAGCTTAGCTTCGTCTAATTCGTCATCACAACCGTTGATAAAAGCTAAAACAATCCTGGCCGTTTATGGATACCGACTTAAGGCTAATCAAAACGCGCGTGCTCACCTCGAGGAGTACTATGCAGATTCAACCTGACACGTGACAATATGTGATTCGATGAGTCATTTAACGAACAAGAAAAGCGTCCCGTTTCAATACAGAAGAAAAACAACTCGTGGCGTTTAAAGGTGTAGAAATGATCCGACACGTGGCAATATTGTATTCGCTCAGGTCACACTAACAAAAACGGTGTGCGACTACAAGAACGAGAAGAAACCGTCCCGTTTCGATACAGATGACACAGCATTCGTGCGCTCTTACGTGTACTTTTTTCAGTTTTCAAGTTTTAACAATAAAAACACGTAAACTGAACGTAACCTATATTTAAACCTCAGAAAACGCTTATTGTTTCTGTATTATAATTCTGTCAACGTAATCAAATCCTCTTGTTGTTGAAAAACAAACAAAACAAAACAGAAAGGAAAAACAAAATAAAACAAAACAGAAAGGAAAAACAAAACAAAAAACTTCTATTGTGAAGATCATTGTCTCATCGTCTCATTGTCATATTGCTGAGATCTCATCACACGATTTTTGAATGGCATCGGTAAGATCTTTTCTCAATCCAATGCATTTTTGTATGTTTGTAACATTAAAATTGTCATGTTGTTCATCATCCAAAGGAAACAGCATAATTAATTGATGTGTTTTTCGTTGATTTCGTTGGAATATATTATTAAACTTTTGTTTTTGGATATCTCAAAATCCAGAACAATCAACCGCGACAACAACAAGATCGACCATTACCAAAATTTGGAGAATGGGACGTGAACGATCCAGCATCAGCCGAAGGATTCACGGTTATATTCGCCAAAGCTCGAGACGACAAAAAGACAAACGCAAGTGGTGGTGCGACGTCACAACGCCGTGATAACAACAATAACAGAGGCCAAGAAGAACCTACGGTAACATCATTTCTTTCTCAATTTCACAAAACATTTAGACTAAATATCACCAAAGCGAAACATGAGCCTTTAATCGTTAAGTTTTCAAAACTTTGAGGACGAAAGTGAAACAAAAAAGCTCATATTGTTTGCTATTTCTATTGCAGAAGAAACGGTTCTGCTGTTTCTGAGGAATACAACAACAAGAATCAAGAAAAAGCCGAGTCAAAACACACATTTGTAAAATCAGATTGTTAGATCATCGAAAAAGAGTTTCATATTCACTGATTCTGTATAAACTTATATTATTACAGACCTAAAAAAAAAAAAAAAAGACTGACGATTTCGATCTAATTCTGTTTTTTTTTTTCACACAACATTTTACTTACACTTACACTATATCAACGTCTCTTAAGCCTCTGTTTGGCGAATCTTGATCTGAGCCATTGCTACTCGTCTTCTTCTTGAACGATTTCTGGCTGAAGATCCGACGTGGAACCGATCTTGAACCGCCTTCAAACCGGTTATGTTTCTTGTCAAGATCGTTTGATAGTTTCTTGACAAGCTCCACAAAATGTCTCCTGAATGTTGGATATCTTGATATTGATTTCGTCAGTCCTTGAAGCCTAAAACCAAAACCAATCACAAAAGATTATATCTTTCACAATCCGTATTAACAAAGACAAAACAAGATTGTAATGTTTTTGACTTTTTGTTTTGTTATTACCTGCGAGCAAAGGCGTCAAGTTCGGCTTTTCTGAGCTCGGTTAAAGGAGGAGATTGAGAGTCAAGAACAGAGCTTTTAAGCCTCTCCGAATCTCCAAACAGCAACACCAGTTTCCCAAGATACTCTTCTTCTTCTTCAGATAAGTTCGCTGCATTGATCTGGTCTTTCAAGATCAAGAACGGATTCAGAAACCAATCAAAGAACGCATCTTTCGGACGGTTTTTCGAAGTTATCTCCGTTACTCCATCCCCTACAGAACAACAAACAAACCATTCATGAATCTTTAACTAAAAGATAAACTTTTGTTTGTGTTTTTCATGCAACATACCGAGTATTAAACCGGCGGAGTTGGATTTGATGGATCGTAAAAGCTCATGAAGAAGAGAGTAAGCTGGTAAACCAATGCTGATCACTTGGCTGCCTTTGCTTGACTTAGCTTCTTCAATGTCCTTTGAGTTTATAATCCCTTTCGTTACCATACTCTCTCCGTAACGCCTACATTCCACAAAAAGTGCTTCCAGAAGCTGCAACAGTTAAACAAAAGAAACGATTTTGAGTTTTTCAATAACCACCAAAGATCAAATAAAAAGAAGATGAGAGATTGTGATTTACATCAAGTGGCTTCAGGTCAATCATTGGGCCTTTGTTTGATCCTCCTCTTGATGGAGTTGTTTTGAAAGAGCTTGGTCTTGAAAGAACACTAGAAAATGGCGTATTATTACCGCCTTCTTCGTCCTTTCGATAGTTTGGTCTGCAAAAACAAATATCCGGTGAGAGAGAGAGGAGATAAAGATAGCTAAGATAAGCCATTGGAGACAAACCTGGGAAAGCAAGAACCTTCAGGCATGTCAAGAACATCGTTGCTATACTCATCATAAATAGAAACAGAAGCAACAACATAGCAAAGACCAAAGAAGAACGATGACTCCTGATATGAGACTACACCGGCATAAGCACCAAGGAAGACACTAGAGACAACAGAGCCTAAAACAGCTCCCACAACACCTAAAGGCCAGAGCAAGATCACAAGTCCAGCGATTGGGACACACATGGTCTCCAAGAAAGGACCTTCACGTCCAATGAGATCATGAAACAAACGGCGCCAGCCTTTGAACAGCATGTAGGGGCTTTTGAACAAGGCTAACAGCGAGATCACCGGGAAATCAACAAGAATTCCGAGAGCCGCAGCAATCACAGCTCCTGGAATTTGAAGCAACCTGAGAAAACATATAACTGTAAGTTGAATGATGCGTAGATACAAATACTGAATATTCAAAAGAGCTTTGTATTAGACCTTATTTCATAATAATGACGATCCGCACTGGTTGTTCTAAGATCATCCATGAAGGAAAAGTAGGAGTGAAAGCAAACATCTCTGAAATCACAGACAACGGTGAAACTTCCTTGAACAGTGCTCCAAGTTCCATCCTAAAACAAAATTAAGTAAATGTGATTACATAATGAACCTACCAAAAAAAACATATAATAGCATATAGAAAATGGAGAGACAAAACTTACATAAAAGCAATGGAAGAGCGGATTGGACTTCCCTTCACCAACAGCATCAAACGTGGCGAATATCGGAGAAAGAAAGCCGTATATAGCTCCACCGAGAATGCTTCCTATGATACTAACCACAAGCCAGACGATGATAGAGAGAGGAATACACAGGCACAGAAAGATCTTCAAGATTGGTCCTAGCTGTTTAGCACTGAAACCAAGTGAAGACACTTCACTTCAGTATCAAAAGAAGGTGACATTGGTGTTATGGTAGAGGACAGAGATTGTTTCGTACCTCGATATCGAGTAGAGAGTCCAAATAAAGTGTACTGGTAAAAGGCCTATGATGATTGCAGAGTTTCCAATAGCCATGATAAGGCATATAAGCGGGCAGAAAATGACACCTAAGCAAGCACAGAAGAAGTAAAAGAAACGTTTTAAAACGAGTCATTGCTACAAATTAAGTGAACAAGATACTAATTTCATACAATTTCACCAACTGTGGAAGCATTTGATTGAATGAATGAAACTATTAATCACTCTTAGATAAACCCTAAACCACTGAACAAGATTTGTAAAACAGAACAAAATGACACGGATTCGGTGTTTCCTTCAATAAAAAAGGGGACTTTATAGTTTATAGTATTGAAGAACCCTTAAACTGGGTAAAACTGCTAATTTCATATAATTTCACTATCTGTAGAAGCAGTTATGATTGAAATGAAACAATATATTATGAACCCTAAGGGTCCCAAAACAGAATAAGCAGCCAATCTTCAAGTCAACATCACATTACGAAGTCAAAATCAACGAATGGACCAGAAATTATAATTCAAATTCTAGAAAGATTCAAAATTGGACTTATAAAGAAAGGACTTTAGCAATCAAAGCAATTCCCAAAACAAACCCATCATCGAATTCGACTCAGAAACATGAAAATAAGATTAAAGTAAGTAAGTTGAGATTCACTGAAATTTCTTACCTTTAATAACACCCAGAAGAAGCAATCCAGTGAAATAAGGAATGAAGAGTATAAATTGCCACAGAGAAGACAAAATTCCCGTTGGAGGCTCCATTTAGATTATCTTCTTTTTTCGTCTTCAGAATTACCCAGAAAATTTCAGCACAGAGCCGTCAGTCAAAATGTCGCACTTATGAATTGATTTCGAACCCTAGAATCAGAGAAAATAAAACGAATCAAAAGTAAAGCAGAGAATGAGAGAGAGACAACTGTCACGGACACGACAAGAAGCACAAGAAGAAATCTTCTTTCCGAGGATTTTGAAATATCTTTGTAGTATTTAAAATTTAAAACAAGACACGAAAGATTCGAGAGAGAGAGAAGAAAATGTCTAAACATGAGATTTTAGAACGGTTAAGAAACCGTCATTTCTAGGAATAAATCAATAAACCCTACCAAAATTTACAGATTAATTAAGCAAAGAAACCTGTCATTCAACGCAAGAACACAAAGAATATGTTTTTACTTTTTAACCCCTGTTATATGTGCTAAAATGATCCTTCTGTTTCTTGCTGATGGGTTTTTGAGTTTTCAAAACGTATCTCCTCGTATTGAGAGAATCACACGAGAAAAAGGCAAAAGAGAAAGCGACATGTGAAAATGACAGTTAAAAAGAATCACACTATAATCATCTTAGTTGTATTAAATTAGTCGGATAATTCTTTCTTTCATTCTCTTTTTTTTTGTCGGCAAATTAGACGGATATAAAGCTAGGAAAAAAAGGAGGATTTTAGTGCTCCTACTTGTTGATTGATGATGCTTCTCTGATTTAAAATTATTAAAATTATAAACATATTTATTTGATAAACCTAATCCAAATTTCTTTTTGGGGACCAACAGAAAAAAAAAAAAAAGATAAAGAATTTGAATTCTGAACAGATAATATGAAATTTAAAAAAAAAATTATCATATAAATGGATATGTTTCTTGATATGAAGTATTGTTATGTGCAAAACTTTCATCCATGTATTAAGCAAAGACAACAATATTTATTCGACACATGGGGGTGGGTGATCTACTGGGACAAATCTTATGCAAATTAAAGACTAGCACGTATGGTTTTTTTTTTTTTTTTTTGTTGACATCAACACGTATGGTTTTCTAAATGAAAACTTCTTGATATCTAAATCATTCTTTAACCAAGAATATTGGTCTATCTAAGGCCTTTTATTAATTAAAAAAATGGTCTATCTAAATCACTCTTTCAGCCAAGAAATTTGGTCAAACTAAAATAAGAAAACAAACAGAAAATAAAGCTACGTTAGGTCTAACGAAAGATATTTTGCAATTTGCATTTGATGAAAAGGACAAATGAGATTTTTCTTAAAAGCGAGAGAAAAGAGTAGAGAAGACATCAACCACCGATTGTTTTGTAGGAGTAGGTTTAAACATTTCTAGAGATGATGTAAAAGAATCAATAGTTGAGTTACAAAAGCATACTAAATAACTTGTCTTAAGTACTAAACTATTAGTGGTTTTAAATTATTTGCTATAGCTTTAGCTGCATTTTTTTATCCAAAAAAGTTATTAGAAAGGAAAACTTCACACTGTAAGAAGAAGAAAGTTTCATTTACAAACACACAAAAACTGAAGAAGTTTTCTTCAATTAGGTGTGTTGAAAAACACAATTTATGAGATTATAATAAGATGATAGATTCAACCTTTTTTCACAAGCCTGAATCAATTCAAACAAACTCGAACTAATGTTAAACGAATACGTCTAATATACTGAAGGTTTTAGACTCATCATCTCCTTCTCTTCCGACTACTTAATAAAATACATGTTTGTCCGGCCCAATGTAGTTGTAAATATAGGCACAATTAGTTCTACAACAACATATTGAGAATGGAGATTTTGCGTTCGTAGGCCCAATCTGTAATAGCGTCAAAATTCAAAAACGAGTTGAATATTGAGATTTCTTTAACCATCTCAGGTATGTAACTATTCCACAAAAGGTCTACTTCAACATGCAGAAACCGAGTCTTGTATGATTCAAACTCCGGATTACCTGGGGCCAAACATTAGTTAACCATTTGGTCAACCACTAGACTAAGGAAATAAAATAAAATAACAGGTAAAACGTCTTTCTTCCATGAAACTAGGTTGTGAAATTATGATCGTTAGCGTATAATTGTCGTTTTAGCCACTGAGTTAAATTTTCAAAAACTGGAGACCTCGAAATGTATAAGTAGACAAATGGTTTATTGCTGTTAACTTCTTTATACCAAACAACTATGAATGCATGCATATGTATAGCGAGAAAAGAGCAAAGATCACATGAGCAAATTTGTTGGGAATCGTCCGAGAATCAACATTGTGTTCCAATCGATTTATTTTTTATTTCATTCACAAATTTCTACAAGATCTCACTTAATTTTCATGCATTTTCTTGCAATCCGCTCTAAGTGAATTGTACATTAATTCGTTTTCTCTTGCATTCAACAATGCTCATGCATAACGTGCCTGGAATAAAACACTCTTGTACTTCCCTTTGGATTAGTAATATAATAATTATTGTTATATGTTAAAAGTCGAATCTCTTCCTATTGTAGAAGAAAGTTTTACACAATAAAGAAAACAGTGTACTCTTAAATACCCTTAGAGTATGTTTTTTACCCCGTCATATGTTTTAGATTCAGTAATGATTCTAGGAATTCGTATCAAATATATTGACCTGCGTAGTGTATCTCTCGCCATATCTGTCTGTTGACCAGCAGACTTTTAAATTTACTTTTCTCGTTATTACTTTCGTGAGGTTGAATATCAAGACCACAATTAGTTATGCATGCTTTTGAAATTGGTAGAATTTTATGACGATGGTAAGAACTAAGTTATAAACTCACGAAAGTACAACCATAGAAGTCGCATGCCTTTGTTGGTTATATATATAACAAAAGCACCAAAATTGTGTGACTATGTATTATCTTTACAAATGATGAAACTGACGTGATTAACAACATATACCAACTCGTATAGTCGTATGTATTTGAGTTTGAACTCTTTTTACCATGCAATTAACATGACATGCACGTCGTAATCGTATACTTCAACAGATTTCCCTTACACTAGAAGGATTTTTTTTTAGTTTTGTGCATTTGCAATGATTTCAGCTAAAGAAAAATCGTTGATGTTTGAAATTATAAAGATTTCAAATCAATATAGTAACAAAAGTGTAATCTTTCTAACTTTTTCGACCCACGTGGGTTGATACCCTAAAGGATAACAAACCGGCCTTCTCTATCATAAAGTAAGCCTCAAGGGACATCTTTAGAGGCAAATATATGAATATAAAAGATTTTATTCACCTAACTAACAATAACTAACACAAAAATCCACACGCTTTGCTACGACAAGACACAAATTATAGGTTTAGAAAGTGTATGCAAAGTTGTGAATATTACGTCTTTTCCTTTAACAACGAATTACGATAAGAATATTCACAGCCATGTAAGCACAATTAGGATTTAAGTGTATCCAATCCGATTCTTTTTTCGGTTTTGGTTCATAATTTTCAGTTTATAAAATATAGACACTTGTTGATAAGAAAATAAAAATAAAAATATAGACACCTTTAGTATCATTAGATTTGATATTAATAAAGAAAAAGCTAACACTTAATTATATATCATGATCAATCTAAACTTATTTGAAAAATGAATTATTGAAATCTGGTTCATCAGATATTGAAAATTGTACAGATCATCACTCACAGAAAAAGAGACAGTTTGGTAGTGTCATCATTTCTCTTAGACAATTAGATTCTAGTGTCGACACTAGAGTTTCGTGATAATAATGATGCAATAGACTGAAATACCAACCAAAAATAGAGATACTTGACTCCTAAATTAAAACAAAACCACGTTAAAATGGACAAAAAGAGGAAGTCGTATAATGGTAATCAAATTCCGGGTGAGAAAGAAGATAATCTTGAAGAATCATTAGACCTTTTCAAACATAAGTTTGACGGTTTAAGTGACTTTTCTTTTGGCATTTACTTATTCTCGACATGATGTTTTAAAAAACATTATAATTGAGCTAATGCCACTGCTAAATCGCTGATATTCTAGGTATTCAAACAAATGAAAATAACCCTGAAGATCGTTTTTGAGAACTGGCATACAGAACATGAGATAAAACATATGCACTCGATTGTATTAAAAAGAGAGAACTCGTTGAGTCAAAGAGGAGGAAAACCGTGAGAGAACAGAGAGAAAAAGTAGCTTGTGACTTAAGAGTACTATCGAAAGCTACTATTTTAAAGTTTAAGCATATAAAAAAGGAATTTACACTTTAGTTTTCTTTATTTATTTACTTTTGCTACATCCTACATATGATAATTTTGTTTAAGAATAAATTATCAATATGCGTACCAAACCGTATTTTCTATAAGTACAAGCCAGCACATATCTCTTCTTCTTGCAAACAAGAAAAAGAAAGAGAGAGAGAGAGAGAGAATGGGAAAATTAATGGCAAAGAGGTTTTGCATTGGGTTTGGATGTGGAAGAATTGGGACGGGCAACAGCAACAATAAAAGATCATCATCATCAGCTTCATCATCATCATCATCCTCGTCAACATCCTCATCATCATCATGTAATAATAACAACATAAAGTGGGAGCTGAGGCCTGGAGGGATGCTGGTTCAGAAGAGATCAGAAGATTCTAACACTGAAGATTTGATCAGCCTTAGAATCTCTACCGTTTCTCAGCTTTCATACGAAATCTCCATCGATGCCAATTCCACTTTCGGTAATTACATATACTTTTCACTTATATATAGTTTTATAACATTTGATATATGAAGCACATATTTACAATAATTATCTAGTTGACAAAAAACTGTCATTGTTGTTTAGAATGGTTTCCTTTTTGTGTGGTCATTCTTGATAACCAGCTTACAAAACTAAGTACCCACTCAAATATTACATTTTCACCTGATCCAACTGGTATTTTAATTAGTTTATAAATCGTCCTTAATCATATTATAACCGGTCAAAAGGTATCATTATAATTTAATATTACATCAGTAATATTTATGCATGTAACTTTTATAAATGATCATATATATGCTTTGATCGTCAATTTATTAGTAATGAGAACACACTCTCTAATCAAGATCATTGATTAGTTGCACTATCAGCAAAATTCTTAAAAGGGTTACTATTGGGTGGTGAAGTGTATACTCCTGTTTTTGGGTTCAATGTCGGACAGATACTCCTATTTTTCTCGTTTGGTTGGTTAATTACGAGACAACTAACTATATATTTACATTTGAAATTGGTTGGAGCACCTTTTGATACAAAAACGATCACTTATTATACAGTTTCTCATTTAATGTTATTTTTTCCCCAGGTGAATTGAAGATGATGATAGCTATAGTGAGTGGAATTGAGGCAATGGAGCAAAGACTATTGTTCAAAGGGAAGGAAAGAGAAGACAAAGAATACTTACACATGATTGGTGTTGGAGATGGAGACAAAGTCTTTTTATTACAAGATCCTGCTTTTAAGGAGCTGAAACTTCTTCATCTCCCAATTACTGCCTAATTTAATTCCTTATTCTATCTATTGGTTAATCCATCGATTGTTTAGATCTAATCTACCTTGAAAGTTGAAACACTCTCTTGTAGAAAGTGTTATGAGTTCTTGATTTTGTAAGAGTATATGTTTGTTATCTGTTGTATTGTCGCACATTTCATAGGGTTTGAACTTTGAACTGAGTGATTAGTTATACTCTACTAGTCTCATTGCTTATGCATGTTTACAGCTATTAACATGATTTATCATTGGCAATGTGTCAATTCTGATAGATAAAAAGAAAACAAACAAACAAAAATAGAAAAAATATCAAGCCATGTACATATAGCCATAGGTACCGTACCGTATAACTAATTGTAGCTAGGTTATACGAGGTGTAATGTTAATTAGTTTACAACTAATTAATCAATAACTCAATTGTCACAATCATTTGTCTTCTTTTTCATTATAATAGTGTAGTATGGTTTAACAGTTAACGGTAATATTATATCGCACGCGTGCAAGCCGACAACACGAAAACAATTGGTGTTATAAAGTGGTAGTTGAAGTACCAAAAAGAGACTATAACATAACTCAATAATTTAATCTAAAAGTTATCTGTTCATTCTTAATTTAAAGTTTTAAAGACAAAAATAATTAAAAGTAACTTAAAAGTCGGAAAAGTACTAATTCAAGTTGGAAAAAGTACTAATGATAGTAATACATTAATCCGAATGAGGTAACTGACTAACATGTAAGAGTGGAATATAATGGTGCGTAAAAAGCAAAGCATGCAGTTAATACTTAATACTGTTAGTGACTAAATTCATTCATATTTTTATAAGTATTTTAGGTCTCATCTAACTTTTGATGTGAAATTCCTAACTTGTAAAAACTTCATAGTTTACTTATATATGTAGATAAAATCTTAATAGTACTCCTGAGAGTTTCATATCATAAATGTAAAATATTACATTCTCTCAGTCATATTTAACCAATTTGATTTTTCTTTCAGTAATCAATATAAGTAATCATGTGTAACCAATTTGATTTTCTTTCAGTATTCATGTGCAAGTATTCTTTGTCGTCTCTAGTAATATTATTTTTTCTCCAGATGAATTGAAGATGATGATATATTGATATATAGCTATAGTGAGTGAAATTGAGGCAATGGATCGAGCAAAGACTATTGTTCAAAAGAGAAGACAAAGAATACTTTGGTGTTGGAGATGGAGACAAAGTGTTTTTATTACAAGATCCTGCTTTTAAGGAGTTGAAACTTCTTCATCTCCCAATAACTGCCTAATTTAATTCCTTACTCTATTTATTGTTTAATCAGTCACTCACAGTTTAGCTCTAATCTTGTAGAAAGTGTTATGAGTTCTTGATTTTGTAAGAGTATATGTTTGTCATCTCTTGTATTGTCGCACATTTCATAGGATTTGAACTTTGAACTGAGTTGGATGCGGGATTGCGATGTGGTTGACCTCCCCCCATGGATGTCTCTCGATGAGAAGCTTTGTAGAGTTTTGCATTTCTTGTAACTCAAGGAACCTTGAGCCCCAAGGAAGCTTATTTCTTCTAAAACCCCAAGAAATCTTTCCCGAGGAAGACATTATCTTTCCCGCGTTTTCTCCTCCAAGATCCCTTTGATCCAAGCCATTTTAAAACCTCCGATTCCTATACATTAAGGACACCCTTTTCACCATCAACTGACGTCGTTCCCTTCTTTGTTCAAATCTAACAAAGATATTAAATTAACAGTAAAGTTCATATTTGGATAGCATAAAATGTGGTTGATTTTATTTAGAGAGTGATTAAATTAGAATCCATTGCTTTCGGCTAAGCTAATAATTAGAGTCACCACGAGCACTGCTAATAATCCCTCACTAATCACAGAATACAAGAAGATTATGATTATGATTATCTTCTTTCTCACCATGCTCTGAAATTACACTAACAAATATAATTTTAGATTTTAAATCGATTATTGTATATTTAAGCTACTAAATAGCCAGAAATTTTATATCGTCACTTAAACCAAATTTTAGTCAATTGCTTGTGACTGCCATAACAAACAAAACAAGAATTATAGCAACAGTCCATATGCAATGCAAGGTTAAACAAAAACAAGTAAAAGAGGATGCATTTACTTTCCGAGCAATCTCTTCACGTCAAAGATGGTAGTCTCAGAGTTGGTGAAACCCATCACTGAAGGTGTGATAAGGTGTCCTTGATCATTGAGAATGAATTTAGAAAGGATTTTATCATCTTCAATCCGTACTCTCTATTGTTTGTACCGAAGTGAATTCCTAAGACTCTTAAGGCGTCCTCTTCTTTGTGCTCTCCTTCACTTTCCTCTCCTTCACTTGAGTCCTTTTCTCCACCGGAGTCGTCCTAATTCCAACACCCAACAATTCGGGCGAGATTTGTATGCATATATCTAGAATATGTGAACTTTCTTTTCCTTCTCCTTGCTCATGTCCTTGATGATTCTTCTCTAACATAAACTATGTGAACGACCTCAGCCTTGCCCGAGTCATAGATATGGCTACAAACTAACTCTAGTCTACACATGTACTATCATTACAAGAAAAAATTGCTATTGTTACAAATCGTTTCGTCACAATATATGAATATTCCGTCACAACAAAATTATTGTGACAAAAATGATACTAATAATTATAGAACGTCACAATAAAATCGTCACAAGTCTTTTTTAGTCTCAAAAGCGTCACAATTATTTGTGACGGTTAATAATGGTAACAATTCGTAACAAATTGTGACATTATTTAAACGTTAAACGAACAATATTGTCACAAATAGGTCACAAATTGTGACAAAAAAATTGTCACATCTGTGTCACGAGTTATTACCGTTTTTAGTCACCGGAACGTTACAATAATGTGACCAAAAGAATACTACAAATACCCAATGATTTAAAAATCGGACCGGACCGGCCGGTCCGACCGGTCTAACCGGGAACCGGTGACCATCCCGGTTTGGGTTTAATAGAAAACCGCAATTGCAATTGACCCAGAAGAACCAGTCAAAACCCGGTCAAAACCCGGAACCCGGCCGGTTTGGTCTAACTTGTAACCCCGGTTATGTTGTATGCACCTTAAAAAACCATAAAAAAGTCCAGTTATTAAAACAGTTATTAATAAACACGATTCTCCTCCGCTTCTCTTCTTCTGTCCAGTCCAAACTTGATCAAACTGCAGAGATTCATGTAAGTCAATATTTAGTTATCGTTTGTTTTTGATATTATCGTTTTTCAGTCCTTACTTTTTCGGTTTTTCCATTTTGATATTCCGAGTGTAGTGTTTTGATGATATATTACTTTGAATCTTTGACCAATTGCTAAGTGTTCTTAAATTTGTATGTGAAGGTGATGGATCCAACAGATGGGTCCAATATGCCACCCAGTTCAATTCGACAAAAACAGGATATTGCATGGACTTATGTCACTCAGAGTAAAGATGATAGAGGAAGATTGGTTCTTACTTGTGGGTTTTGCAAAAAGCAAAATTTAGGAGGAGGTATCAACAGAATGAAACATCATCTAGCTGGGCAAAAAGGCAATGTGCAAACCTGTAGGAATGTACCTCCAGAAGTTCAACACAAGATGAGAGAAGCACTACAAGCAAATGAAGAAAAAAGGAAAGAAAAACAAGGGTTGTTCGGAGATGTGAACTTAGTTGGACCAGATTCAGAAGATGTTAATGTGGGTGACGATCATGAAGGTCCTTCATCTCGACCGTTTATGTCTCAAAGTCAGAAAAGGAAGGTCAGTCCCAACATCACTTCTTACTTCAAGGGTTTCAATGATCCTACCCAACCTACCATCAAAGCTTGCATGCAAAGTAAGGAAAAAATTCATGACACTGACTTGTCAGTTGCTCTATGGTTTTATGATGCTTGCCTTCCTATGAATGCTGTGAATTCTCAGTTTTATCCTATTATGGTTAGCAAAATAGCAAGTATGGGTCATGGATACGTTGGACCCTCATACTATGCTCTGCGTGTTGGTTTGTTGCGTGATGCTAACTGCTAAGCAACATGTCTCCTTAACGATTGATTCTTTTCGAAGTACTTGGTCTGCAACTGGCTGTACGTTGATGGGTGATGGATGGAGAGATACAAGACAAAGACCATTGATTAATTTTCTGGTCTACTGCCCCAAAGGAGTCACATTTATAAAGTCTGTCGATGCTTCTGATATTTATACCAATGCAGAAAATCTCTGTAATTTGTTTGCAGAGATTGTAGAATTGATTGGTCCTGCTAATGTTATTCATTTAGTGACAGACAATGCACCAAATTACAAAGCTTCGGGCAGGTTACTTGTTGAGAGATATCCTACACTTCATTGGTCTCCATGTGCAGCACATTGTATCAATTTGATACTAGAGGATATTGGAAAGTTACCAGATGTTGAGGAGTTAGCAAATCGTGCTTCAAGGGTAACTATATTTGCTTACAACCACAAATGGAGTTTAAATTACTTGAGGAAAAGAGTTGGTTGGAGAGAGATTATTCGTCCTGGAGAAACTCGTTTTGCTACAACTTTTATAGCTTTACAGAGTTTATATCAACGTAGAGATGACTTGCAAGCAATGGTTATTGATCAAGATTTTAAGCAGTTTTTGAAAACACAAAAAGGGAAGACTGTGAAGCAAGTGGTTCTTGATGAATTTTTTTGGAACAGCTGCTTGATCATAGTGAGGATGATGGCTCCTATCATACGACTGTTGCGAGTTTGTGATGCTGATGAGAAGCCATCATTGGCTTATGTGTACGAAGGAATGTACAGAGCAAAGTTAGGTATCAAGAAGCTATGCAAAAATAAGAAAGAGCTTTATAAGCCTTACACTACACTTATCAGCGGGAGGTGGGATAGAATGTTGCGCCATGACCTACATGCTGCTGCTTATTATTTAAATCCAGCTTTTATGTACGAGCAAGATACCTTCTCAACAAAATCAGAGGTTATGAGAGGGATGCTAAATGTGATTGATAAGCAGAATGTGAGTGGATCTACTAAAACAAAGATGGTTGGACAACTTAATTACTATCGAGAGCGTGAACTTGGCTTCTCTGGATCAATGGCGCTAATGTGTAGTAAGACTACACGACCAGGTAACTAAAGATTTTGTGCTAATTTTTAATAGTTTTATTTACTTATACTGAAACATGTTGTTTCTCTTTTGCATGGGTTATAGACGTGTGGTGGAAAACATTTGGCCATGATGTTCCAAAATTACAAAAGCTTGCCATACGAATTCTTAGTTAAACTTCTTCTTCTTCTGGATGTGAGCGTAATTGGAGTGTGTTTGAAAGAATCCATACCAAGCGGAGAAACAAGTTAGAACATCAAAGGCTTAATGATCTTGTTTTTGTTCATTATAACCTGCGTTTACAAGATAGGTAGTAGTAGCTTATTTTACGAACTACATTTACGTGATCTTATTTTTTTGTTTTGTTTACTACTCAGATTTGATATTTCCTATTTTCCTATGTACAGATCATCAAAGGCAAAGCGAGCATATGATCCAGTTGATTACGAATCGATTGATAAAACAGAGTTTTGGATTGTTGGAGAAGAAGGAGAAGCTGAACTTGATTATGATGAGTTAGAAAGTGCACTTCTTGAAGAACATCCTAAGAATGGCGAAGAATCAAACTCTAATACTCCTAATGGTATGTTTATTTTCGTTTATTGAGTTTAGTTTACTATTATTTGTTTAGTACATATATATTGAAATACTAACATGATCATTTTGATATTAGGTAACGAGGATGAGAGTTTATCTCAGGAAAAAGAATGGGATGGTGCTTTAAATGAGTTCGACTTAGATTCTTAAACACATATGCCATGATGTTAATTTTAATTTATTATGCTACGATGTTTCACATTCTGACATTGGTAATTTTATTGCATTTACGTTTTTATTTGAAATTTCTGAAACTTTTACAAATTTCTAGTCAACAATATTATGAGTCATATATATTTATAATATATATATATATATATATTATAAAATTAGAAAACCCGGTCCAACCGGTCGGACCATATTGACCCATGACCCGAAGGCATATCCGGTTCGGCGTCCGGTCCGGTTTTAAAAACATTGCAAATACCTCACAATTAGAGACTAAATTGTAGACTAAATTGTAGTCACATCCTTTCTTTTATGACGTTTTGTTCTTAATTATCCAAACAAATAATGCGAGAAAGATTTGGCAAATTAGTTACGATCAATTATATATAGAAGAGCCACCATTAAAATGAATAATAATTATTAATTAACATCCAAAACAAATGATAGTAGATTACAAATCAAATGCTAGACAAAAAAAAACTGTCTTGACAAAATAAATACTATAAGAGACTAACTTACTAAGGTCCTAGGATAAACGGTGTCTAAAACAAGTAGATTACATGTGATGTAGACGTTTGGTGGAGCAGCCTTGTGATAGACTGAACAATACTCTCCAAAGATTCACAGCTCTATTTAAGTTCTGCTTTCACCTCTCTTATAGTCTTTGCATTGTCATCTCCAATTCTTCAGAAGTCTGTGGGACACTCGACTAAGCATAACAAATCATAAATCCTTATTGTGTAGCCCTCTAGTCCAAAGACACGTCCTTGTTTAGATAATCCAAATAAACTCTTTCTGAAAACAGATTATAGCAAACATGAAGATTGAAGAACCAAGTATGTAACCATTAACAAAATAGCTTTATGAAATAAAAAAACAATCGATACCTTAAACATCGAGAACCATCATTGTTATAAGGTGGCACTCTTTTCCAAGAGTTTCATGAATTTGAGCCTCTCCAAATGTGTGTCTGCTTGTAACTGGTGGAACCATCTAGAAAACCAATCGATCAAATAAGCCACAATATAATCATCAATAATATAAACAAATGAAAAACAGAAGATCCACATTAATATATTATCAATGTTCGTTGTTGATTACTAGTTGAAACCAACATAGTTGGATAAAAGCTAAACTGAAACTATTTGAATGATTGAGTTTCACTGGCAAAAGCATGAGTTGGTGTTACTATCTATTTTTTTACAGTTAACAAAGTTATAATACATCGCTTTAGAAAATCAACTCTAAAATAACTTTTCAAAGTCCAGAATCGAATGATGTAGAAGTTACCTTCTTTGTAAGATCTCTGAACTGGAAGACAAACAAATCCCTGGAATGGGAAACGACAAAAAGAAGAAAGAAAAAATGTAAAAGAGACGGTTTATTTCTTAGGTCTTTCAGAGGCAGAGGTTATCAAATGCTTTTGGGCTTTTCACTGGTCCGTGTAATTTTTGACAGCACTTAAGGCAGTTTGATAAAAAAATCAGAACTCCACTAAGATAATTCTGAGATGTGTGAAAATTATTACTTTTAGGTATTGGTGACGGTATTTTGATGGAATTTAAAGGAATTGACGATTCCATTCAATTCTTGTGTTATTCGAGTATATGTTTTTTCAATTCCTTTAAATTCCGGTGTTATTCGGTGAAGGATTTGTAGTCATTCTTTCCAATTCCTTTAAATTCCGGTGTTATTCAAATTCTCAGTTTTTCTATTCCATTAAATTCCGGTGTTATTCGATATTGGATGTATTTGGTGGTATTGTCATTTGGAAGGAATTTAATAGAATTTGAAGAAAATTTTGTAAAGGCTCAATTCTTCCAGTTTTTGCAGAGATTTTAATAGAATTGATTGAATTACCAACAATTACTCCAAAGTATTTTAAAATCCTTTAATTTTCAATTCTTCTCATTTCTTCCTAATTCTACAAGCGAATACCCCCTCTAAACTGAAAGACTGTGTGTTTATTTCAACAAAACAATATATTTTTAATTTATAAACTATTTTCTCTTGAATTCAAATAAAACTTTATCATGTCATTTATACCTTTTTCAGTAATGTATTTTTAGTTTTTTTGAAGAAAAACAGCTATCTTCTTATTTGATTATAATCTTGTCACAAAAAGTAACAATTATGTAACAATTATTCAGCAGTAGCTAAAGCAGTAACAAAGTATGACTAGATAGTTAAAAATTTTTGTAAGTATTAATGACGTAAATTTAGTCACCAAAATCGTATATTTTAGTTACTAGATTTTGTTGTAAAGCCGTAACAATATTTGTGACTTTTTATTCCGTAACAAAATTGTCATGATTAGTGATCAAAGTTTGTTACCTTATGAGTTAGTCATAATATTATGACGAAATGGTTACACTTTCGTGACCAAATAATATTGTCACAGTTTGGTATGTAAATCGTCACAATATTATGACAAAACAATTTGTCACAATTTTTTTATAACAATGATCAATTATTCTTGTAGTGTATAGATAAATTATGGTTACAACGTTTACTTTAGAAAAGAAAGACATGGTGATGAATATCTCGTTTCTCCCTCTTGTTACAATAATTCAGTTTAACAACAAGTTTAGTGATGCAGGATTGTTGCTAAAAACGTGCTTTTTAGTCTTTAAACGCACATTGTAACTTTCACGAGGATTTTTCACTGTGTTGGTCGAAGAAGAGAGGCTTTGTTTTTATCAATAACTAGTCTTGATAGCAAGAAAACACAAACTCTCTTTCTTTTGTTTGTTCAAAATCAAAACTACACAAATAATGTCTTTCAAAAACTTCATAAACTAGTCTTCTTGATTGTGTGTTTCGCTTTCTTGGTTTTCTTCTTGTGCTCTCTGTCTTCTTGCTGCTTGTTAGCTCGTCTGTGTCTTCTCTTCCTCATCATCATCTTCCTGTTCCATGATCGTCATCTTCTCCTCTGTTGCAGCAAAACTGAAAATTCTGCTACATCCACGTTGATTTGGGTGATACATTCTCTTTGCACGCTACAAGAACGAGAGCTGAAATTCGATGATCTAGTATCTTGTCATGTACAGGTACATATGCTTAAACCTTAATACTATTTCCTTTAATCCTTTCCTACAACTTTCTTGTGTGAGCATGAATGAATGCTTATTAGGGCTCAAAAAACATATAAAGGTGGTTTCTGGTTATGGTAAAGACACAAGTGAATAGAACAACAGGACACAATTAAAAAAACCCCACACAGATAATAATCCTTGACAAAAAAAACCGCACCAAATGATAATAATAACTTAGTTCGACCATCGATGGTTTAGGTTTTATTATAATTTATATTTATATCTGATCCCACATATTCAAAACAGACTAGACAAGCCATCGCCGCCACTGTTTTCTTCACATCTTCAAATGGATCTTGTCTAGTGCCTAAGAGAGACAAGATCAACATTCATGCAAGAAACCTGGCTGTACCTACGCCGTCAATACCCAAAGCCTCCGTGTAAGGCATCGTCTTTCTCTTGGGTACATATGTAGGGAAGTTACGGCGCTTCGGTTCCACTTTGGGACGATAGTATTTTCTCTTGACAAACCCTGCTTATCATCAACATTCAACAATTAGTGATTAAGCTAGCAAGTGATCATGGCTTGCTGTACAAAATATAATATACAATTAATGCATATGCACCACAAAGTCATCGCAAATTACCAGTTTTAGGCCTAGCCCTAAGGGGCGTCAAACCGTCGTTGCTTCTCTTGGTTTTACGTCCGCCGTCGTTGCTTCTCTTGGTTTTACCTCCGCCGTCGTCGCTTCTCTTGGTTTCAGTTTCACCTAATCAAGAGATAAATTTAATTAAGACGATGACGATTTAGCTGGCTTGTTGTATATTATAATATATGCAATGAATAATGCATCGTGTAATCAAGTGCAAGTAGCAGTACCCGTGGACTTGTTGCATACAGGTTCGCTACTGGGCGGTAAGTCTAGGCCCTAAGAGAGAAGAAGAAAATCGATTCAATGAATTTGTGCAAGCAAGAGAGGATCATAGAGCAATAGTTTAGTATATATACCTGGAGCAAATTGTCACGATCAAGGCTCATCCTATCATAAAGGGGGACTAAGCAAGAACTTGGATCACTATCGTTATCATTATCATTGCAGATTGATGTTGGAGAACAATTGACCAACCCCTAATAATAATAATAGCAACTATTAGTGTTGAGAATATTAAGCCAAGAAATTAATAGCATCAGGGTGAGAGAGGATTTGTGACCATTTTTCATGAACACAGGACAAATCACGATAGTATAGGTTAAACTCGATGACATGTGAAGATTATCTATGTACCTCGGATTGATTCACTGGTTGCATCGTCTCCCTCCTCCTCAAGGTCGTTGTGGTTCGGAAATTCGCCGGAAGCTAGCGGCTGACGGCTGATGCTTTTTTATTTATTTGGGGGGTCGATTTTAGGTTTGTCTCACGCGATACTAATATTTCTTCATCATTCGAGTTATATATATATTTTTTTGATCAACTTATAAATTTAAATCATTTAACTTATATAATATGTTAAAATATTTTAAAATTTTGATCTAATTATACAGTTCATTCAAAGCACCACTAAATTGAATAAATATTGTTTTTTTTTCTAACATTTGGATGCCTACTACACAAGGTTTCCTATTCAAAGGTTGCACATCATTTGGATCTTTTTATATAAAAACAAGGTGGTTGTCCCGCACCTTGTGCGGGTACAATATTTTTTAAATACAATTATTAATTAAAGATTTAAATAATATAAGTAGTACAACTTTTTATTGTATTCATCGTTTTTGTTTTCGCAAACTTCTTATTTTTGTAATCTTGAGGTGTCTTATTTTTATCTTCTCTTTCTTGTTCTTCTACGTAATATTCTTCATTTGTTTTGGAATTTTCTTCACATTCCATTATTTCTTCTTTCCTTTCTTTTTCCTCATGTTCGACTTTTCTTTTTCTTTTCTAAATTTTTCATCTTCTTTTTCACTGTTTTCTTTTCTTTTACTTATGTATCTATTATGTCTTGTTTGTGTCTTGCATATCACCTACCAATTCATTTCGATAGTTAAAATTTTCAATATTTTTGAAATAGATTCTATCTTTATATAGTTGAGGTCTTTTAAAAATTTATTAGTTTTGTTATCTTTCAATTCTGGATTTTCTTTAGTTGTTTTAGTTTTTTTTTCTATTTGTGAATGTAATTTTGAAAGTAGATATAAATTTCAAATAAATGATTTTTTTATTATGAAATTCTTCTGTAATAATTCAAGTTTTTTTAAAATACACCAAAAACTAAACCCTACCCCATCAATATAAACCCTACACCCTAAACCCAAACCCACAGTGTAACACCACCCCCTAAATAACCCAAACCCCACATTGTAACACCACTACCAAATAACAACCCCCTCCCCCCCAATCCGCACACCTAAACCCACATTTTACAAAATCTTTTTAGATAAGTTTATTCAAATTAGGGTTTCATAAGATTTAAGTTGAAAATAAAAACGAAAGATGTACATACCACTAATTTTTGTCAATGCATTTTTTTTGAGTTGGTACCATAGTTGATTTCTTTGACTCAATTAGCTAACAAACCTGGAATTTACTGTTATAAAGGTAAAAGAAGTAGAAGTTAGATGCGATTCTTTGAATAAAATTTCCAGAAAATAACGAATAATCAGTTAAACATTAGATCTAATACAACTAAGATCTAGCAATAACTATAAACCTACATGACAAAAGATGAAATATGGAATCGAAGAATTTAGAACACGAAAAAGAAGAAACGAAATTCTGTTTATTTTGCTTGTTAAATAGGACTAAGTCGGTTGTAAAATCTAGAGTTTTTTTAAAATACCTAATTATTTGATTTCTTCCAGAAAAGTGGTGCGGTAATATGATAGTTAGGATATTTATTTAAGTGATAAATATAAATCGAGGAAAAAAGAAAAGGATAATTATCAATATTTAATAAGGAAATTAATAAGGAAATAATGAACTTTTATATAAAAAACGAAATTGTGAAATAATTAAAAAAGGAAATTCAGAAGATTTAATAATAGATTTTCATTAAGGGCATCTTGGTAATTCCGAGGCTGAGAGTTAACGTGGTGGCTCCATTCACGAAAATTGATTTGCAAATACTAATATGATTTCTGAACCATCATTCAAAATCATTTCCAATGTAAGAATTTTTAACAGTTTTATTGATAAAAAATTACACAATTGTACTTTATTATTCTGTCGTTAATATAAAAAAAAAACTCAAAATGTGAATCACTTTTTGTTTTCTTGACAGCTAACCCTCAAAACAAAAACAAATTAGAAGCAACAATCAAAGCGAGGGAGAAAGAAGAATAAAAAGAAGAAGCTGCGTTCGTAGGCTTATTTTCAATCTTACTTAATTCTTCTTCAGGTTCCGCTAGCGAATCAACCCCTTTAACATCAATCGGCGCATAATCTTCAACGACTTCGACTCCTTCTGGCGCTAGATCCAAGGGGACATCGTAATCGGAGTAATCTTTAGCGTCTGTTGAGTTTTTCTCAGCGGGAGTCGCCGGAGGAGATTTTACAGTGGTGTTTGACGTTGTCGTTGGTGGAGAAGGTGAAGATGAATCGGCAGCGTAACTTCCACCGGCTAAAGCAAAAGCTATTAGAAGAAATACGAACGTAAAACGTCGAGCCATATATATGAGTTTTAAAAGATAAACAAAAAGATTGAGAAAGCCCTCTTCGATTAGGTATAGATATGATTGTTTTGTGATGATTCTTATAAGTAAATGGTATGGATGGGAAAAAAAAAACTTTATATGATCGAGAGAAAAATCAATTAAGAAAAGTGATGAGGATGAATGAAAAAGAAAGGGGGAAACAAATTGAGGATTTAAAGCTATTAGGAGATGGATATGTTTGGTAAATTAAAACCAGTTGTTTGTTTTAGAGATTTGTGTGTGTGTGTTTTTTTGTGCTGTTAGCCAAATTTGAATCATAAGCTGTCGTTTTCTACATTGTTTCAAAGTTTTTAGTATATGGTTTGGTATATTTTTAGCGTTGGTTTTTGTTTTTTTTGTCAAGTGACAACTCTGAGTTGTTGTTAATAATCTAATGCAGCAACGTAAAACGAAGTACATGTAGAATTTGATGGACAAACAAAAAAATCTATTTTAAGATAAACGTTTCAATTGATACTCGTTTCTGTTTTTAATGTCTAATTTAAAAGTTTCAACTGAAAATTGCACTAGTTTTCTATTACATTTTCGTACCAGTAAAAATCTAATATTTGCTTGATTAACTTGTTTTTAAGGTGATTAGACACACAAAAACATACTTCTGATTCTAGCCATAACTATAAAACTTCCTACTGTTTATTTTGTGTCACTACGAGATAGAATATGTGTGGGCGTTGTTGAAGGAAAATAATGTTTCTAATTTCGAATTCAGTATTGTTTGCAAACAATAAGTTTTGTGATGTTAAAGTTATAAGTTTTGTTTTTGCCTTAAAGATATTTTTCTTACAAATTATAAAAAACATCTAATTAAGAATTTGACGTTACAATAGTGTTATGCTAACGAAAAGATATTTTCATTTCTGGTAAACTTCATAATAATTTTTGGAAATTTCATTCGAAAAGGAAAAAGATAATTACAGAAAAAGGACAAAAAAAAAACAGAGGAAGAAGAAACGAAACGAACATAGAGCAGATCGCCACAAAGATCCAACCATCCAAACATGGCGGCTCATAGAATCAAAGGCGTCAACACAGCTGTTACACGTACAACCTTCCTCTCTTTAACGTGTCTTTCTTCTTTCATTCTCCATCTTCCATGCGAATCCGATTATTCCTCTCCCTCTTCTTCCTTTCTTCACATTCTCGCTCTCTCTCTCCTTCTCTCTCTTCCTCTTCATTCTTCTCTCGTTTCTCCTCTCTCTCCTCCGCCATGTCTCCTGCTCCCGAGAAATCTCGACATGGCAATGGCGACGAAGGTTTCAAATCTAGGGTTACTGTCGTCGGTAGTGGTAATTGGGGAAGTGTCGCTGCTAAACTCATTGCTTCTAATGCCCTCAAGCTTCCTTCTTTCCATGGTAACGATTCGTCTCTCCCAATACACACCTTCATGCAGAAAAATTGAATTTTGAAATTGAAAAATTCAAATTTGCAAATTGGGCATTGAAATGAAATCTCTTTCTCTTTTATGATATGATGATTTTGGGTTTCTGTCATTATGATCAGCAGTTGTGAAAAATCTTTCATTTTCATTGCAAGATACCAAATTTCTTTGAATTCCAAAATGCCAATGGTTTGATGAATCTTTTTGAACAAATTTTCAGATGAAGTGAGGATGTGGGTGTTTGAGGAGGTTCTACCAAATGGTGAGAAGCTCACTGATGTAATCAACAAGACCAATGTAAGTGAAAAAAGGGATCATCTTGTTAGATTTTTTTACCGATTCTTGGTCGGTTCTGTAACCATTTGCTCTGTTTTCTTGATCAGGAAAATGTCAAGTACCTTCCTGGTATCAAGCTAGGAAGAAACGTTGTTGCAGATCCTGACCTTGAAAATGCAGGTTAGTCATGAACTTTATCTCCTTTAGATTATCCACTTAAAAATTGATGGTGTTTAAGTTTAAAACCAATGCAGTGAAAGAAGCAAACATGTTGGTTTTTGTCACGCCGCATCAGTTCATGGATGGTATATGCAAGAAACTAAGTGGAGAGATAACAGGAGAAGTTGAGGCTATCTCTCTTGTGAAAGGAATGGAAGTGAAGAAGGAAGGTCCGTGTATGATCTCTAGTCTCATCTCCAAGCAACTTGGTATCAACTGTTGTGTTCTTATGGGCGCAAACATCGCCAACGAGGTTTGTTACATTGATCCACCAAGTTGAAGACTTTTTGGTAAGTTCTTGTAATTCACATTGCTGTGACTGATGCTGTTATTAATACAGATTGCTATGGAGAAGTTTAGTGAAGCAACGGTTGGGTATAGAGAGAGTAGAGAGATAGCTGAGACATGGGTTCAGCTGTTTAGTACTCCTTATTTTATGGTCACAGCGGTAAGAAAGTTTCATCCTTTCTTTAGTTTCATTGAATGGCTTGAAGTTGTTGCCATTTGAAATTGAAGAAGTTGGCTATAAGACTCTCTTGTGTTTGAGATAGGTACATGATGTGGAAGGAGTAGAGTTGTGTGGGACGTTGAAGAATGTAGTGGCTATAGCAGCTGGTTTTGTGGACGGTTTGGAAATGGGGAATAACACAAAGGTAAGATTAATGTTTCCTTCTAAGAGAGGCTTAAGTAGTTTCCCAAAGATCTCAGCTTTTTGGAAACTTATGTGTAGGCTGCAATTATGAGGATTGGTTTAAGAGAGATGAGAGCACTCTCGAAGCTTATGTTTCCATCTGTTAAAGACAGTACTTTCTTCGAGAGCTGTGGTGTAGCAGATGTCATCACAACTTGCTGTAAGTACCGAAGAAAACCCTTTTTGGTTCATTGTAAGAGTGACTCCCTTTTTGACTGTTCTTTCACTGACTATTACAGTAGGTGGAAGAAACCGGAGAGTTGCAGAAGCATTTGCTCAAAGCGGAGGGAAAAGGTTTAAGCTTTTTGTTTATCTCTGCTTCACCTTGAGTGCTTTTGTTCAGTGTTTTGATGGGTTTTGTGTGTGTAAACGTTACAGGTCTTTTGATGAGCTTGAAGCAGAGATGCTACAAGGGCAGAAGCTACAGGTAGTACTCTTGGTGGTTACTACTATCTGTTTAATACTAAATCTGAAAGTTGTTTATGTGTGTGTGGTTGCTTGTGGAAGGGGGTTTCGACGGCAAGAGAGGTCTACGAGGTCCTTAACTACTGTGGATGGCTGGAGATGTTTCCGCTGTTTGCAACGGTTCACCAAATCTGCATAGGTCGTCTTAAACCTGAAGCTATTGTTCATTACCGCGAGCACAAAGCCTGATTTTCCACTGTGGTTTATATTCATCTTCAAAGATTAATCTCAGTTGATGAATTTTATGTAGAACCTTCTACCTCGTTTAGAGGGTTTTGTTTATTCAAAGTGGTTTTTTCGTCCATTCCAAATTTTAATCAGTCGTATGTTCAATGTTGTAAACATTTTTTCTTTCTATTGACTGATTTTGATAACGAATATATAAATTTTAGATTTCGACGCATTATAGAATTTTCAGTTAAAAAAAAGTGGCAAATGGACCAAACTGATTCAAACAAGTCTTTTAAAGAGAATTTCACATAAAGGGAATCACAGACCATGATGCTACACAAGCCTCACATCTTTGCTTCTTGTAGTAATAACGTACTTTGAATCCCCAAAAGGCATTTAAAGATCTTCTCGGATCCGCAGAGAAACTGATCATATGTTTATGTATATATATTCACCTCAACTAAATAACTTCTCAGACACACATAACTACATATGTCTGTGTCTATACCACATAAATGAAACATATATGTTCAAATATTTATATACAGATAATTATTTGGTACTATATATCAACTTGATTTATCAACTCTCTCTCTCTCTTTCTTGCGTGTTCAAAATGAAGATGGGCAATTTGGTCAAGGTGATAGATGTGCAATTGAGATTATGTTTGAAGAATTTAAACGTCTATTCGTTTTGAGATCTCTTTGATGTAGACTCTTTTTTTCTTTCTTAAAGGGTTTTGTTTTATGGTCTACATAAAGAAAGACTGCTCATGTAAGCTTACAAAGACAAAAAGAAATGTTGATGAACAAAGTATTGGTGAAAAATCATAACAACTCGCGAGCTTACGCATCGACTAAAGAAGAAGATTCGTTAGCCTAGGATCTCTGGTCCAAGAAATACTATAAAGAAACTGGTAACTGGTTACCAAATAGAAAAACTATGAATTAATCTGTCTAAATGATCGGAATTAAGACAAAGAAATCGTGTGTTTTCATTTCGTCAATATATACGTAGTCCACTAATTCGATCGTCATAAATTACTAGTATAACATTTTGGTTAATCTTGTGAGTATTGAATTTATAAACAAGCAGTAAGCCAAAGAACAAGATTTCGATGAATATAAATAAATTTTTCAATGGAATAATAATTAGCGTAGTTTACGATGAAGAAAGGGTTCAAACTACAAAAAACACTCATTCTTTTCTTTCATACAGAAAAATGGCTGCACAGTGCACCTATGTCCTAACTGCCACATTCTTGTATTGTTTATAGAGTATATTCTTGCTATACATTTCACAATAAACCGACCTTACATATCAAATTTTAGTATAGTGTCTAAAATATATAAGTAGACAGAAATGAAACAGTACATTTGCTTCATTAAAGAAATATATTTGAAAATATATTTGAAAATTGATATTATCTGAATTATTTATATTTAATGATAATAGTACATTTGCTACTGTATATATATACTAGGGGTGGGCATTCGGATTATCGGGTCGGGTTCGGATCGGGTATTTCGGGTTTCGGGTATTTCGGTCCTAAGAGAAAAGGATCCGTTCGGATAATTATAAAATTCGGGTCGGGTTCGGTTCGGTTCTCTTCGGATTCGGGTATTACCGGATATACTTTTCGGATCTAAAAATACTTTCGGTTTGGAGTAAGTTCCTTTGTTTTAAACAAAAATTGACCTGATAACCTGTTACTTCAAATGAAATCCGAACAAATAAAAAAACAACCATTCAACTTGATTCAACCTAAGAACAAAATACAAATCATTCTCGTCCAAACACTAAAAACCAGCAACACAAAAGTCATTACCAAAGTGATATCATTCCATAACACAACCAAATGAAAATAAAGAAAGAAATTCAAAGCAATCAAATGAAAAGAAAGAAGAGTGGTGAGTCTCAAAGTCCAAAACGCGTTGTTTCTCCGTGTCCATGTCTCATTGACATCTTTGATTGCCTGTTACAACAGAAACAAATCAAGTCAAAAACACGGCACAATATAGAAACCCAATAACTTAAGTTGTTATTAATCATGTTACCTTTGAACTTTGAGGACCATATCCACTTCTAGTTCTAGTTGGGTCTAGGATACACTGAAAAAGATATATAAAATCAGAATGTTAGGATATAAACATCAATCATGAAATGGAAAACCGTAAAATGAACTTACTTTTCTGGAGTTCATCCTGCAATGTAACATCAGCAAGCATCTCCGTGTTTGAAACAAATGTTTTCTCGCCTAACTTAATCTCAGCCTTCATCCACTGCTCAGTACACATCAAGACCTCAACCATGTAATGAGTTAAACAACTTCGATACGGATCAATGATTCGGCCACTAGTGCTAAAAGCACTTTCAGATGCAACAGAGGACACTTGCATAGCAAGAACATCTCGAGCCATTTCTGATAAAATTGGGAACTTCCCTGCATTTACCTTCCACCAAGATAAGACATCGTACTCTGTTCCAAGCAAAGTATTAGGATTTTCAACTTTGTCACTCAGATAAATATCCAACTCAGACCGTTCATCTTCAACGCCTAAACCACTGATCATATCCTTATAAACTTGATCCATCCTTTCATACCCCTGTTCATCATTCACAAAATCCATGTTCTCAGAGCATGAACCATGGCCACCGGAAGTTGATGCTTGATCCGTCTGTGATGGTGTGACAATGGCCTCCTTCTTAGACCGAGTGCTATACTCAGCAAACAGAGATTTCATAACTTCAGTGACTGAAGTATACATCCATTTAGCTTGTGCAGTATCTTTGCCGTAAAGTCTTTCAAAGCATATCTTAGCAAACTGCATTTTCTTGCTCGGATCAAGGACACTAGCAACAATCAGAAGCCTATTGATGTTCTTCACTCCATCCCAATATTTGTCAAACTTTCCTCTCATGTCGTCAGCCTTTTCACTCAACTCTCTGTCTAAACTATTGCTCAAGTTCATCAGATTCTTCTCTATAGTAACTATCTCAGTATAGCACTTGTAGGAGCTAACCGAATTAGACGCTGAGACGATCAACGTAGAATTGTAGAAGATGATCAGAAACCTTACTAACCTCTCCACTGCATTCCAATCAACTTCAGTAGGCGGACCAATCCTTTTTTGACCATTCTCTTGTTCGAGAAAGTAATCATTGTATAGCCGATCTTCAGCTTCCATTTTATCAAATGCCTTCCTGAACTTAATAGCTTGTAGCAGCATCAAGTATGTTGAGTTCCACCTAGTTTTTATATCCAAAGGCAAACTCCCTCTAGTCACCTTGGCATTATCAGCACGGCTATCAAAAGTGTCGATCCTATTAGTAGACGCCCTCACATACGTCACGGCATTCCTAATGGCACACACATTATCAACTAACTCTAGCAATCCTTCCTTGACAATTAAGTTGATAATATGTGCACAACACCTCATATGCATAAACTCTCCATCTAAAACCAATGCCTCATCGCTCACTAAGCTGAATTGGGTCTGAAACCTCTTTAGGGCAGATGTATTGGCGGTGGCGTTGTCCACCGTGATGGTGAATATCTTCTGTATTCCCCATTCAGCCAAACACTCCATAAGGACTCTTGTTATAGTGGTCCCTTTATGATCCGTGATGTACTTGAACCCGATGATTAGCTTCCTCATTTCCCAATTTGCATCAATGAAATGTGCTGTAATCACCATATAGCTAGCACCTGTTGCTTGAGCCACCCATATGTCAGTAGTAAGTGACACTCGCTGCTTGTTAGCTGCAATCCAAACTTTAAGACCCGCTCTCCTCTCCTCATACATCTTCACAATGTTTCTGGTAGCAGTTCTTCTTGAATGCGGTGTGTAGAGATTAACTCGACTACAGAAGTGTCTCCAAGCCATGCTTTCAATGAAGGCAAGTGGCAATTCTCCTAACACTAGCAACTCATCAGTCGCCACTTTGAAGATATCCTCTGAAACCTTTGCTTCCACCAATCGTCCATCCTTAGTAACAGCTCTCGTATCTGCAGACTTACTTGCTTCAAATGCCAACAACTTCTTGCAGGTTAACATATGCTTCCCCAAGTTAGAAGTCCCTTTGGATGATGCACAACCGTAAACTCTTTTACAATGACGACAAATGCATTTGTCCTTGTCCTCCTCAAGTGGATCAAAATGTTTCCACACTTTAGACCTTTTACCCGCTGTTTTCTTTTCATTGGGTTGACCAGAAGTATCTCCATTTGTCTCCTTCCTTTTCCCTTGATTAGGTGTGGACTGTGTGGTAAAGGTTTCTGCTGTATCTTGAGTTTCACCATCGGGAAATGATGAAGAATCCATCTACAATAAAACAAAATCAGTTAGCATAAATAATAATTCAGATAGATAATACTCAATATCGAACTGATAAATAACAGAAACATGAAGACAATTAGAAAAAAAAACTAAGAAACATAAGCTAATAACCAGAAAAACAAACACAGTTACAGAGAGATAAGACACAATAACGCTAAAAAAAAAAAAACTTAAGAACAAGACAAGACAAAAACAGAAACAAACCGATCAAGAAATAAACATTGTTCAAAAATGTTGATTATTTTAATAACTAGTTACTTGTTCGTGTCTTAAGAACTAAGAACCAAAACCTTAAACTAAGAAGTATTAAATTCACATATTCACTCGAACAAGACAAGACATCAACGTCACATATTAACTCAAACAGATACATCACTTTGAATCTCATCTCATAATTAAGCAAGAAAATAAATCACAAGGGTTAACAAGATTAGTAAGTACAGAGACAGAACGAGAAGAAGATCTAAACTAACTAAGCATAAGAAGACTTGGAATTAAACTAAAAATTATAAGCTAAGCTGAGAAATAAATCCAATAACATCGAGTATCGACAATGCAAACTGAATTGAATCAAAGAAACAAAAGCTAAGTAACTGAACATAAAAACCAGAAACATGACAATACATTTTTCAAAAACAAATTATGAACTCAGGATTCGGAAAGCAAATCAAAGCAGACTTAATCAAAAGAATTAAGAGAAAAGAATTTGAGATCACCTTTGAATGATTTCTTGACGTCTCTGATGGAGGAGACGGATGAGAAAATCGAATGAGGGTTTCCAGATTTTCAGTTTGGGATTTGATATTGAAGATCATGTAAACGAAAATAGCGGGGAATGGAGATAGTGGAATCGAATCGACTAATGCAGGTAAGGGTCAGTTTAGATTGTGCGGATATTTCGGGTACGTTTACGGGTCTCGGGTATTATCGGGTATTACCCGGTACCCGAATGGAGAGAAGAAAAGGATCCAAATGGGTATTTTTCAAAATCGGATCGGATCCGGATCGGATATTTTCGGGTAAATATCGGGTCGGATTTTCGGATCCGGATAAAATGCCCACCCCTAATATATACTCTTTGAATGATAAATGCACACAAACATGTTTATGTTTATATAATTTTTGATACGAATTCTGACCCTGACTCAGAGAGCAGTCCCTAATGAGCATCGTATTACATGAACATAATTGCCTTCAATGATCATATGCCTTATCTTGAACATCAGCAACTCAAGATTCTCAACAGACTCAACTACATCTCTGCCATATCTTTTATCAGTTTATGCCTGAATGCCTCACGATCCTTTGAAATAGACTACACATTTAACTATAGTAGTTAAAATTTCAACATGTTCATACTTATAAAAAAGGAGAAAAACGAAGTCACTTAAAATTAAATATAATCTTTAACACAGAAAAACCTAGACGATAGTAATTAACCACAATTAAAGTACGTACGAAGATAGTAATAGTATAATAACTGCATCGTTTAAGTTAACTAGCCAACAATAGTTGTAAGTTGTAAAGAAACACACGAGTGAGAGAATGAAAGAGCTTTAATCCGGGCGCCAGGCGTACGAGCTTAGGTCAGACTTAGCTCAAGAGAAGCACAAGGGCCTCTAGGCCCTCTACCATAGAGATCACGACCGTCTGATTGACCATACTTCCAGATGGCACCACCACCACCGTTGATGTGATCCTCACCGTGCATAGGGAAGAGAGGAAGCGTACGCCTATATTCAAGATAAGCATCGCCACCATATTCTTCATCTTCATGACTTCCTTCTAGACCAAACAGAGGCTTTGGTCTATCGAAGAAGTTGTAAATTGGAGCTGAGTAATGATGATTATGATCCGTAATGTTTGTCCACCCTCCACCTACGTTGTTGTAGCTCATTGAACAATCTTGTTCCTTCACCCAAAAAAAGTTCCAATTTCATTAAATTTATAGTATATTTTTATGTAGGATATTTGAATTTAATGACTTATAGTTTCTCAAGTACCATAGCCATAGATCCGTAGGCATGGCTACTCATGTAGCCATTAGAAGCATTAACAGCACCAAATTCAGTACCTGAACTTGCATGATTTAAATTCCCTTCATACAAGAATACGTATTTGTGAGCAAAATATATAGAGAAAATGACGAAAAAGAAACATAAGATAAGTTATTTTTCTACTGAACCCTATTACATGAATTAGTAAAAGAAGCATTTTTAAAAAATCTTCTCAACGATTTAAACCTTTTTTTGTTTGCTATCAAAGTCATTTAAATAAAATTCATTAAGGAAATACATATAAAAGAAATTAGTCACCGTTATTGAAGCTGGAATATGATCTGTTCTGATGAAGCAGATGATTTTCTTGGTCAAGTTTAACGCTGACTGAAGCAGGTCGCTGCATGGAAACACCATGATGATGATGATGATGGTGATGAAGAAGAGGGTGATGACGGTTATGATGATAATGATCAGTAGCCATCATCACGGCGTTGGGAGATGAAGACGTTGGTGTGGTAGTCATGGTTGTGCCATTGAATCTCTTCTTCTGACGCTCACGAGCCTTATGGTTCTGGAACCAGTAAAAGACGTTTTTTCCCTCGATCTTTCCGTACTGTCTCAGCGTTGCAGAGATCTTCTGGATCTGATCGGCCGTTGGTGACCGGACTCCGTTATTGTAGTAAAGATCTTTGAGGATTCTGATTTGCTCGGTCGTTGGTGTCCACCTCGTGCTGGTTTGACGACATGTGTAACCACCGGAGCCGGACTTGTTGTTGTTGTTGCCGCTTTCTTGGTCGGCTTGATGATGATGATGATGATGCTGCAGTGGCTCCATTTCAAAGATTAAGATCAAGAGTAGAGAGAGGAACAAGAAAATGATATCTTGAGGGAGTCGAGAAAGAAAGTTTACTTTACCAAGAAAAGAACTCAGCAAAAGAGATTCTAGGTTTTGTGTGTGGGAGATATAGAGAGAGAGAGAGTGTGTGCGTAAGATGTAGAGTTATATATACATGGATGGGATTATAAAAAAAAGTTTGGCAATATTCTGAAAAGTTATTCAACAGTATTATTCTGTTATATGGATTTAGGTTTGATTCCACACATACAAAACTCAATTTAACATTTCTGTTAGGAAACGCCTTAAAAAATGTTTATATCAAGTATATTACTGTAGCTAGGATAATAGAAAGACTCGTGACTATGGGCTAATAATACCAAATTGGAGAAAGTATCACAGTATATGACCTAGAAAAATGCGTATATGAGAGAAAAAATTTGTGATACGTACTCAAGAGAGTAGATGACACAAAATGTTTATTTGGATTAATGTTCTTGTATAATGTTGACATGTTATATCTAGGATGAAAATTCAGATGTTAAAATTTAAAATGTTTGTATCTCAGCTCTCTTGTATTAAAAATAAAATGGTCTTGAAAAGGAGAATCAAAATATTTTATTTTCGATATATTGTAAAATTAACTAGATCACCATTACTAGCCGAAGTTACTAGCCAAAGAAAGGAAAGTGCTTAACGTTAATTAGCTAAAGTTATGTTTAGAATTATAAAACCACGAGTTCTGTTTTGTTTTTCTTGTGAATCATGAAAAGATGCAATTATTCTTGGGAGTTTTATTGATTTATTTATTGTAAAATATTGTGGGGATCGGATCAGAGGATATCTGATGGAGAAGGATTGAAAGGGACAGAGAAGTTAGAAAGAAACATGAAAAAGGAAAGGGACAAATGAGGGAATTAGAAAGGTGAGGGCTTCATCGGTATTTACTTAGACGAAAAACAAACTCCATTTTTTCAATTTCTCTGTCTCTTCTCAATTATTACTTCACCAGCTTTAACTGTTATGTATCTGTCTACGTATGAAAGATAATTTACCCATACACCCACAATATAAAGAAAAAACAAGAAAACTGAATCAAGAAAAACTATCGTTATGAGTGAAAGAACTTATAATTTTGTTAGTTAGAGAAAGAATGATAAAATAATGTGAATACTGTTTGATAAATAATTCGTTAAGGCAGTTCTTTCTTTCTCCACTGTTTAAGTTCGATCATGTCCCATAAAAGTATTAAACTATTCCTTCCACATGACCATATTGTCATGAGTTTCAATTATTTATTTTGGACACCGGATCAAATAAAATGAAAAAAACTAGAAATCAGATCACCAAATCCTGTTAGGCTCTACATATATATACAGTATAGTTGTTTATATATAGACTCATGATTTCTCGGATTGATCCTGCTCAGCAACAATGCATAATGACCTTGAATGGAAGTCCAGATCAAATATAGAACAAATCAAATATAGAGGAATCTGTATTTTGCACACAATCACAATTTTAAATACAGATAAAAAAAAATACAGGAGAAAAATACTAATCTGCATACATATCTGAAAATAGTAAAAAAGCTTTGCTCTGCACAAAAGGTCCAGATCATGCCTCTCTCTTCCTTTTTTTTTTTCTTCTTTTTCTCTTTTTCTGGTTATCTCTTATTTAATTGTTTATTGATAATAAATTTTGATTATTATTTACTTACAAATAAATTAAGAAAAAATTATTTATAGTTTTCCATTATATATTCTTAAACATTTTTTATATCTTATTAGATATGTTTAACAGAGGAAATTAATATTAGTATTAAAAAATTTAAGTATTTTTAAAACTAACCCATGTTTTCAAGATTTTGAAAATTATTTTTTTTGCTTCCAAAATATTATGAATAAAGTACTTTAAAAATCTAATGTATTATTTTAAAATATTTTATAAACATAAGAAAAATAATAT
The DNA here is from genome assembly GCA_902728155.2 of Microthlaspi erraticum. Taxonomy (NCBI): domain Eukaryota; kingdom Viridiplantae; phylum Streptophyta; class Magnoliopsida; order Brassicales; family Brassicaceae; genus Microthlaspi; species Microthlaspi erraticum. The sequence goes on from CACVBM020001607.1 coordinate 186,461, forward strand.
TACAATATAATGAACTAAATTAAGAACTAATGATTAACTAGACATTAACTATAAAAAATATTCCTCATTTTAATATTATGTGTATAACATAAAACAAAGATCTAAATCATTATATGTCGTACAATATATTTTATTTTACTTTATTCCATACTCTTGATTTTTTTTGTATATAATGATGTACGCATTATATAACAAAAAACATGAAAAGAAAAATACATATTTTAGTAGTTTAGTATGACACTATTATTCCTAAAATATTATTTAAAATTTTAATATTTAATTAATAGATAAAATATGAGCTTTCTTAATGTAAGATTCATTTTTTTATAAAATGGTGCATAAGATCAATTTTGGATATATTTATATTAAATATCACTCGACTCAAAAATTCAAACCGGAATCGACCAGGGAAATACTGATTTGGGTTGGATTAGGGTATATGCATTTTTTCCGACTGGATAAAATGTTCAGATCTATGGATATTAGTATATCACGTAATACTTGGTAGGGTGTTCAATCCGGATATCGGTTCGTTTTTTTGGTTTCCGGTTTTTTTATTAATACAAAATAGTTAGCATATTATAACCATACTTACTTCGGTTTGGTTTGATTTAGATAGTTTTGGATATCAGTTTTTTTTTGTTTGGATATTTTTGGTTCAAATAATCTCGATTTTCGGGTGATTTGTAATTTTTATTTGATTTTTATTTTATTATATAGATAAAATATAGATAAAAATCAGTGACGTATGTTTGATATGCATTTGATCTGCATCTGCATTTTTTTGACTGTGTCACCATTCGAAACCAATGTATATAACAAAAATACCATTTTTTCACAAACCAGTTGATGTAACTATTATTTGAAATCTTATAATTTTGTAGGGAGTTTCCCTAACCAGACCAATTGATCGTACATAAACCTGATTCTATCTAAAACCCAACTTTTGAATGTCTTATTGACAAAAACAGAATGTCGTGTAACTATACATTCGTATGTAGTGTATACATCTACACAAGAAACTACATGGTTATTGGTTCATAATGTCTTGTAAATACACCATCCGTATGTAGTGTATACATCTACACAAGCAACTACATATAGTTCATATGGTCACATGTAGGCAAGAGGACTAAAAGACTCGGAGAGCTTTTGTAACTCTCTATAGACCCTTTGATTTTCTATTCTCCTACGAGTGAGTACGGTAACGAGCATGCCGTGAGAAACAGAGGATCTTAAATTACGCTTCACGATCTTTTTCATTGTCGTAAAGTACTGTTGAATAGGCAGGAGGACTAAAAGACTCAAGAGCTTTTGTAACACTAATGTCTACGTGGCCCCTAAAAACCACTATTCTTTATTGCAGAGATTTCATTTTCATTAGGGCATCATTAGTTTTTGTTTGTACTTTTGCCCTTACATCAAATAATTAATTTTGTTTTTAAAAGTACTAATAATTTGATTTTCCGGAAATTAATGGGAAGAAATATAGGTTTGGTCCGTTTGGAACATGCATGGTCCCCTCTACGATCCGATCTTTATATTTTGTCATATGTTATTCGCTATTTACTCCTTACGTTACACTGTTTATGTGTAGTGAATTTATTAATGTCTTTCTAATTTAGTTCGATGTACCATAGTTACACTTACACATTTATTTTGTGTGTTACCTACCTGTACCAATATGTATTGATTTTCAGTAACTCATGACTTGCTTCTCACGCATTTTCATTGTATGATGCCAGTTTATATTTCAGTTCAGTTCACGAGCTAACACTGAAAATTACATAACCTTGAGAATTAAGGAGGGAGCAAAAAAGAAGGCAACAAACTTTACCTTGAACTGAAACTCTAATAATTATGTATAAAAGCTAGGCTACGTACTTATCAAGATAATCAGTCGCATGGATCATAACACGTCTCAAATGTTGTACATATGCTGGAGCTTGACCAAGAACAAAAGAAGCATTATTTCCTAATTAAAATTTATCATTAGTTCACTGCTAATAATATCTACATGATATAATTTACTTTATGGGTATTATAAACATGTTATAATAACAATAATAAAAAGTTAAAAATCAGAGTGAGAGAGACAGAGAGAGAGTTGCACAGAAGGAATTTCACTGTCGAAGAAAGAGCACGCTCTTCGATAACGTAAATGCAATGCAAGCAATAAATGAAGTGAATTCATGAGAATTAGTTCATTATCATCATCGACATCCACTCCTTCGTCATCATCTATCTTCATTCAAACACACACACCGTACAAACATATGGATGAATCAATGATGACATGCTTTTACATGCATCTATATGCATGGTTTAAAGGCGTTACATATGGTTTAAAAGATGGAATATTACATCATACAAAACGGGGTATGCCTCTTGTTGTAAGCTTCTTATTTTGGATAGAGAAGTACCTTTCACCCACAACTGCACCAGTTATTGGTAGTTGTCACGATTTATTACTTATCTCTCTATCTCTCTCACTGTCTCTCTTACCAATTTATTGACTATACGGTGTGAGAAAATTGCATAGAATATTCAACGCACATGACGTTCCCTACCTCGTGATGAATTAAGAAAATACTATACGTTTTGATGTATATGTATATGGTACTATAATTGTGTTTCCTATCAATTCTATAGGTTTTGGACAAAAAAAAAAAAAAATCAATTCTATAGGTTCTTTTTCTTATAGATATCATAATTCCTTTTTCTGCGTATCGTATACTCTCATTTTATTTGTGATGATTTGAACTACTAATTTAAACACACTCTAACAAATATGTATCCACTAACACTAGTTTTTTTTCTTTCCTAAACACCACACTAGTGATTTACACTTATTAAGCGAAGATGAATAAAATCCTCTCTACGAAAGTACTAGAAAAAAGAACTTTGTTGAAAGTAAGATTTTTTTTTACTAATAAAAAGTGTAAGATTTATGTTTCTACATGTTTTAGCAAAAGGGTGAAAAATGTTATTATTTTATTGCATTTGCATGTATATATTTTCTAAGAAGGAATAGATCATCAGAAGAGTGAAAGAAAAAGCAAATAGTGTTAGTTTCCTAGAAAGTTAGAGAAGAGTGATCATTGCCTTCGACTGAGATAAAGATGAAAAATTTGAGAGAGATTTCACTTCATTAATGATTTACATTGTTTGGAGAGGTTTTTCTAAAGAAGAAAATTTTTATTTTTTAATGAAGAGATAAAGTATCGTTGCATACAAAATTCTCTTATATGAATCTCTTAACCTCCTTCAATACTAATGATAATTTTACATGTATGATATTTGTTACTTCTGTTTTCTATTAAACAAATATTTCAAGTTATAAACCCACCCTTCCATTAGTCCTTTGGACAAAGAATGTTTGTTCCAAATTGCAGCTAATTTTTTCTTTTGTTTTTATTGTTAAGTTAAACTCAGTAACACAACTTTTTTTTAACCAGAGGTCGTTATATGGAATGATAAATGGTCAAGATCAATTCAACAGAAGACAGATCAATAGTTTGTGATGGGATAATATAAAAAGGTGTTCTGTTTGCACACATACACACACATCCCTTTTATCCAAATCAACAACACATCGAAGCTGCTTTTTTTTGCTTTCCTTTTCTTACGGGTAATCATTTTCTCATACTCTCTCCCCCCATCAACAAAACATACAATAATAATTAATCTTCATTTTTCATTTTTTGTTTTGTATTTATATATTTATAGGATCTTCTTGTATAGAACAAAAAAAAAATGTTAAAACTATGCATATAGGGTTCCGTTTGGCAATTCAAAATGTAGGACTTACTAGCATACTGATTCATTAAAAAATATTCTGTGAATATTAGAATCAATGTATTTTTTGGGAAGTTACAATAAATTAACAAAAACATACTGTGGAGTGTGGACCTATAGGTAAGATACAAAACATGTACTGTGGGCCAGTGGCCTTTTTGACACTTTTTGTACGTTGTGACAAAAACATAAGCGTAAAAATTGGGAGAATTTTTCCTACTAATCGTCTAAAAAATCAAACTAAAGGTGAAAATATGGTGATTTTCTAAAATCCAATTAATAAGATAAATCATTTGATTTTTATTTTTAAATGAGATGAACCAAATGTTTGATTTCTGAATTTTTTTTGGTCCAATTACAAATTATTTCGGAAATGGGGATAAACTAATGAATGTTTATTCTATTTAATTTTGTTTTAGCTAAAAAAAAATTATAATTGATAAAAATTATAGAAAAAATCTATTTGAGGATTCATAAACCTAAATAAGAAATTTTATTACTATTTGTAAGAGTTTTATCCTCCAAAACTTGAAAAACATTTAACTAATTTTGAAATATATAATTTCATATTTATGTGTTACTTTTTATATAATTATATTTAATGAATTAAAAAATGTAATAAAAACTCCTTCTTAACTAATTTCCGTTTTACTTCCAATTATAATAAATCTATTGAACATCACCCGACTAACGCTTAATGATTTTTTGAACGTTGCCGGTTTTGGAGGCACCACGTGTAAGCGTGACGGTCTCCACAAGAAAAAACGGCATGCAGTATAGTTCCATTGCCATAAAACGGCATCCAGTCTAATACACACCAGATACGAGAAGAGAAGGCTTACCGGATTTGTAGATGAACACATAAATTTTGTATTTTGCAGTGTTGACTGTAAAGTTACACTTTTTCTTCCGAGCTCTCTTCCCCGTCGATTTGACTCGCCTGCGATTCCGTTCTACGTCGAATTTCTCCGATTCGTCTGGGTTTTACAGTCAGTGAGTCTTCTTCTCGATTTCTCTGATTTCTCATTTCTTCATCTACTTTCGTCTCTCGTCTCACCATCTGTAACAAAAGCCTTGCTTTTTCGTCAATGGTGATTTGAAAATCGCTCGTCTCGTCTCGTTTTCCGTAACCTAAACATGTAGAGATTCCGATGCTTCAATAGAAACTTGATTTTGTTTTATCGTGATTTCGATTTGATTGGTTTTGGGTGTCACTGAGAACTTTTCATGAATCGCATCAATCTCCAAAAGTTTAGTGTGTTTTACAGAAATTGTTGGATGAATAGTGCGTTTTTGGTCTCCAAAATCAAAATTGCTTCGCGTGAGGTTACATGTTCTAAAGAAATGGTCACAATCTTACTGCCATTAGGCTTTATGTACCTCTTTGTACCTCAGGACATAGCAATTTGCAGCAATTTCATGGTGTTTGTGTCCATCCCCAAACTCAATCATTTCGAGATATCGCTTACTTAATGTGTTGTTTAGGCGCTGAATATCTTGATTTTGAACTATTGTATTTGATCTAAGGACCAAGAAACGTTTCACCTGTTGACACATTGAGGTGTCAAGGAAGATTTTGGTGGTTATGTTTAGTGTTATAATGTTCAACGTTATGAGTTGCTTTTTGCTAAATGTGACTTTGAGCTCTCTGTATTTGTCTTGTTGCTGAGATTTGCGTTGTTACATCTCCTGAATTGTCAACAGCTATGACTAAAAGAGCAGCAGAAGAAGCGCCTCCTTCACTGGATAGCAGCAGAACTGGACCAAACTTTTTGGGTCACTATAGAGATCAAGTAGCAGAGCTCTTGTCTCAAGGAGAGAGGATCCAACTTGGCACCACTAAGAAGTCTCCTACTGAAGTCATAGGAGCTGAGAACGAGAAGTTGAATGCTTTGTTAAGGGAGTGTGTGTGGGAGCTCATTCCAGAGGTTGACGAGGTACAGTGAATTGTTCCGGTTGGTTTTGATTTGATGAGCTTTTGATGGAGAGACGTTGAGATTATGCAATTTTCGTTTTGCAGATGCAGTCTCGTGTTTTCTCAATGCGCCAAATGTCTCAACTGAGTAACAAAAAGCCTGAGGATCCTGCTTTTAAAGAGGTGAGATAACACAGTTGTTACATTCTTCAACCGACAGATGTTTATGAAAAATCCTTTGTGTTTCTGAATCAGGTTGATGAAGATATACAGTTACTTATGAAGTCTGATCCTGATCTTGTCAAGCAAATGGTGACCAAACATACGAATGAAGTTCTCGCCAGCGTAAGGCTCTAAGAAACTTTCCTCTTCCATAACATATAATGAATGTAACATAGCTACTTAAATTGTGATGTTCTTTTCTCTTTTGGTTTGATTAGCTGAACAACATGCAGAAGCAACTTGAGAGCCTCCTTGACAATGTGGCTAACTCATGCAGGTATGATATACACAGTCTCTTACTTCTCTTTGTCTTTCTCCGACGTTCTTCTTTCAATGGTTTACTTATGTGTTTTCGGTTAACTCTTATAAGCAGACCTATGAGCCGAGGCGAGAAGCAAGATCTTCAAAACTCAATCATGGTGCTACCTGGAGAAAATCTCAAACGCGTTGCTGGAATCGTCAAAGACCATTACGTAGCTTTGGGGAAAGAGTTTCCTGATGAGGTTACAGTCAACATGGAGGAAGAGGTAAGCCATCAGAATATCTGACATTGACTCTTTTTGTCCAATCATTCATATTGAAATATTATAACGCAATTTCGAAAACAAATGTGTGTTTCAGGACAACATAATGCTTTGGAGACTGCATTTCTACGTCGCCGCCGTGAAAAATGCTCGGAGACTCGCAAGCTAAGTGGTACAAGCAGATATCAAGAGTTGTCCCAAGTTTTGAGTTTTGAGTATATAATGAAACGCAAGGAGAAGATTTTGGTACACAGTTTTCTTAGAATTTTAATTAGAAAGATCTGACCGGTTGTGGTTAAGTACAGAGATTGCAATCTTCTTTTTGGTTCTGCCTTGAACAAAGAAACTGCGAGATTAGGTTTGAGTTCAATCAGATTTCTTCAAATTCTTTTTACGCGTTATGTTGCTCTTTTTATATTTTTGTTTGATTGCCTTTTCCTTGATTTGCTGATGTTATTGAAAAGCTTTCATGTTGTTGTTTTCTATTTGAAAATGTTATCTGAAATGAAAGAATTCAGTTGTTTGATTTTTCATTTTATATGCTACTCTCCGTTTTGCGTTTTTGCTACCATTTAACCTTTTTATAAGTTTCCAAATCCATTATCCATTTTGATGTAGTTAAGGTAAGCGAGAATAAAAGAAATAAATGAAAGAAGGAGAGTTTAATTAGGATTAATTAAAGAGAAGCGAAACTTAAAAAAATAGAAAAACAAAACGAATTGCTTATCCGAATAAACCAAATGAGTCTAACCATTAAAAAGTAATAACATTATCCAAATATTCTATGGGATGTGTTTTCAGACAATGTAAGTCTGTTTCAGTCTCAGGTTCCGGTATTTAAAACTCTGAACAATCAAAATCCACATCCCTTGGAAGATGGAATTTCTGTATCTCAAATGAGTAGACAAACTGCATTATTTACGATCAAATTTATTAAAATGTAAGAAAAACGATATTTCAATATTGTTACATTTCTTTCTTCTTAAATATTGTTTATAGAGTTGGGTTGTTATACTATGACATTGATTTTATATTTTAATTTGTCTTCTTGCATTGATTTTCGATAATGCACCGAAAATGTGCATTTTGCCATGACAAAACATCATATGAACACTGGTGATGACCAATGATATTTTTAGTTAAACTCTAAAGAAATACGTGTATCTATCCTAGCTTTGTTGATCATTATTTGAGTGTCATACCTGAAAATTTGGAAGATAAAAACATTAATTTTCCATAGAAGTATTTGTGATTACATCAAAATTCCTCAAATGATTACATATTCATGTGAACTCGTGCTGTAGTATGGGCTAAAGGCTCATCATAAAACAAATGTTTTAGGCATCACAATATTTAAAAATATTTAATGGTTAATATTACATAAATTTGTTTTTTCTAGTGGCATTGTTGTCCATAATGTCAAAGTTCGAGACCTATAATTAACGGTTCGCTTGGTTGAAACCATCTTAATTCAAATCATCCTCTTCCTCGCCATCTTCGCACGAATCGCTTTCAGGGCAAGAATCTTTGTCATGACGAAGACTAAAACAAGTCTCACAGTAACCAAAAAGCTTCTCATACTCCATCTTCACAATCACATCCACTTCCTCAATTTCAAATCGAACCGGTATTTCAAAGCACAACGGTTTAGTACCATCGATACTCACTTTAACCATCGCATTCACTTCATCAACTTCTCGAACCGTACCAATCTCATCTCCGATTCTCCTGAAAATCCGATCTTCCCATAAATCCTCAGGAACACCAACGATTCTGACCCAGAAATTGATCTCCGATGGATAGTCTCTGCGTACAACCGGTTCCCATCTCACAATCGAAACCATCCATTCGTTAAAAGTGAAAGTCTCTGTTTCGAGCACTTGGAAAATATCTTCTTCTCTCTTGAAATCAAACCGGAACCTTCCCAAACCCAAATCCGAACCGGTTACTCGATCGTCATCTAGTTTCCAGATTTTCGGCATTAGGGTAACCAAAGATCCAACATTCTGCATCTCAGGATTCATAACCCTACCGATCAGAGTTTTTCCGAGACTTCTGATTATATCAGAGTTATCGAACCAGGGAACCCGAATTCTTAGCACCGGTGCCGCATTTCTTCTTCCAATCTCCGACATTGGTAAGAGAAAATCAAACACAAACCGAGATTTCCGCTTAAACCGTATGAAAACCGATGATGAACCAACCAATACCAGAAAATACAAGCGATGGTAAGAGACGAGAATGATTATTGCAATGAATCGCTGTTTGAATTTATACTACGTAACACCATCGATGAGAGTAATCATCTCCGGAAGAATCGCGCAATTCGAATCCTGGCGAATCAATTTTTGCCTGATTTTGAGTTTTCATTTCTGTTCCTTCACTCCTACCAAATCTGTATATATACACGATTTTTGATTTCCAGATTGTACGGAGATTTCAAAACTTGCGAATCTAGAAACGACCACGTTTACATAATGGGCCTGAAAATATAGGCCCATGTTATATATATATATTCAAAGTTGAGCCTCTCATTACCTTGGCGTTTACGTTTCGATCGTAAAGGCTTGAACGTGTGTTGTTTTAGGACTGTGTATGCAACTATGAGTCTATGATGAATGATTTTGTCTCTTGTTTCATATATATGATTATTTGATGTCACTTGGTTTGATTGTTAAGTTTACTCTGTGACCAAATTAAAATGTATTTGAAGCACGTTTCGTGTTGAATAGAGTGACTTTTCTTTACATTCATGAAAACAAAATAACACATTCAAACTTCAATCGAGTGGAGAAGAGAAGCTGAGATGATGTTGAAATCCTAGGCATGGATTCTAACTCTTCCATCATCTTCTCTCTCTTTACCTTTGCAGACTGATTTCTTCAAGGAGATTCCAGCTCTCTTTAAACACTTGGAGTTGGCAAATATGTATCGTGCTACTTCTTTCTCTTCATTTGTTCCTCCATATTCGTTCCACTCAAAGATCTCGAGATTGTTTGACAAGCATTCGGGAACAGAACTCGGTTGGTTCCACGAAAGTGGAAAAGCCTCAATATTATTTAATCTCTGTGAAGCAAGCAACAGCAAGGGATATGTTAGTCAACACGTTTGCTTCACAAATTTTAACTAATAACTTGTGCATGGTACGGTTACGAACCTCTTCGATGAGAAGAACTTTCAGTTTAGGAGAATTTTGAAGCAACAACACAAACGGTTCAATCCAATCTAAGCTAGTAAAATGTAATTTACAATCTATAAGCTGAGAGAAGTCAATGGCCTCACAACAAGCAACCTGTAATTGAATGCAATAACACCTAATTAACCGCTACAAATTGCGATCATAATGAAATAACAATGATAACAAAAATAAAGGGGGTGAGGAGGTTGAAGTACCGTGAAAGAGCTCAAGAGTAACTCGAGATACGTGACCGAGGAAAGAGAAGTTAAGAACTCATCACCAGGGAAGGAAAAAACGTAGATAAGTGCTTTATCCAGGCTAAGCTTGTTCTCAATCCAGCAAGAGTTTGTCGAGGCATCTGCGAGCAAGAATGTCGTTAGACTCGCAGAATCTATGACCAAAGATCCTCCAATATCTTCTTCGCTGAGTACTCTTGGAACCGCATCCAAATAGTCTAACCTCTCCAGAGATGGCACTTTTACACTAAATTTTGTCACATTGTCTTGTCCAATTCGCATCACATACAAGTGTTTGAGAATGGGACAACTCGATAAAAGCCTAATAAGAGAATCTTCATCTTTGTATGTCACATAGATAAGGTCAAGATGTGTGAGGGATGGGAGACATGCCTGAGAAGAAACATCTACAAGAACCTTGTCGTGAAGACGTAGACACACAAGAGTATTGCACATATAAAGGCTTGTGGGCAAGACAGTAGGCTCAGCGGACCACATGATATGGAACGATAGCGCGAGAACCCTACGATCAACAATAGCATTTGCAATCAACTTTCCAAATTCAGCATCAACAGGACAATGTGGACCGAGTTCTATAAGCAATTCATATAATACGGGTGCCTTGTGGAGTGGCAATGACTCGTTAAGAAACCGCCATACAGACTTTTGTCGCTCACTTTTGCCAAGTAAACGGCCTAATAAACCGCCAAGAAATCTTTTGTGAGTACCAACATCCTCTTTGATCTCTTTGTAATCGAGTCGTGGCACCATTTTCCAAACAGACAGCCATCGTTTCGACAGAATCATGGTAGTCACTGCATCCTTTGTCGGAAGGAGTAACAAAATCCGAACGAGCAAATCTTCTGGCAATGCACTAATCTTATCTTCACCTCTTATTCTCTTACACCCTGTCAATCTTTTCTTCACTAATTGTCCCACCAACCATGTCGAGCCGAGTACAATCAAAACCCTTCCTAACATTTTGTTTGTTTGTTTGTTTTGTTTTCACAAGGGAAGATATGCAATGCTTTAGGGTTTTTAATCTTACCCAACACGTTAGGGTTTGGAATCGATCTAGAGTGTTCTTGTGATTCTGTATATTATTTTGTTTCTTTATATTATGTAAACAAATATATATGTTCGATTTTTACCTTCCATTTTTGTTGGTTTTTATTTTTTCATTTACTTTGGTAATAAAATATGGATTTTATGATACTTCCATTCTCGTTATCCTTTTAAAGCTACAGAGAATTTTACAGAAATAAATGAAAAGATATGTAGGTCTCCAATAACTTTCTTTCGTTAGCCAGTGGGTTTTTGCCTTTTTGGCTTCCCAAAAAGCGCATAGGGAACATGATCTAAGAAAGAGTACCTATTGGTGCATGAAAACTTTGATAGATCCATCGCGGCTCAAATTAACACACAAGTTTAATTACCCTACACGAGGACCTCTTATTTTTAAAACCAAATAGAAAAAATTAACAAACACCAGAAAACCAAATGCCTTGTAACACAAGTCATCAAACAAGATCATCGAAAGACAGAGCACTTCTGGTGGCTGACAACTCTGACTTCTCCTTCTCAGCAAGAGCATCCAGCTCCGAACACTTTAGCTTCAGTTTCAGAAGATTTTCCTCAATTTCTTGGAGCCTGGCCAAGCCAGACTTCTCCTTCTCCTTGTTTTCTTTTAGCTGGTCCAGCTTCTTATCCAGCCAGTCCACTTTAAACCCTGCGTCTATCAAGTACGTCAGCGCAATGTCTGCTTCCACAAGATCTTCATTGGAGAGCTCCTCAAGTGACTGACACAACGTCTCTATTACGCTGAGCAGGAAACTCATGCAAGCTTTCCTCAGATGTTTGTTCTTTGCACGGAAATCCACAGTAATGTCTGGGTGTCTTTCGAATATACGTCTCACAGATTCCACCTGCGAATGTACAAAGTTTTTCAGCTTAGAAGCTTCTCTTTAATACTACTAATATACACAATAGAAGACGAAATCATGTTCTTTACCTGAGAAGAAAAAACCTCAAACCCATTGACATCCATTGTTTGAATCTCCTGACCAAGCACATTGTTACCAGCCTCAGTAACGGTTGATGCCACAGTGTTAAACCCCATATCACCATTTAGTAACTTGATGATTCGGTCCATATTAGATTGGTTCGGAGGACTTGTGTCCTTACCGCCATCATCCGAAACAGTAGACGAAGCATCATCATCATCATCATCATCATCTGAACTCTCTTCAGATGTATCATCATCATCATCATGTGAATCCTCATCATCATCTGAACCCTCATCAGATGTTTCATCATCATCATCATGTGAACCATCATCAGAGGTGTCATCATCATCACCAACAACATTCTCGTTAGATGCATTCTCAGTTTTTTGGGGCACTTGAGAGTTGCTGAGAGAGGCATTAGAAGCTTTGTTTGTTTCTTTGCAACCCAGAGGTGATGCAGCAACACCCAAAATCTCCAGTACATCTTGAAGAACGTGTACTTGAGCAGTGAACAAGAGTCTTTGTCCACCAGAAATCGTTCACATCTGTCACGAAGTTTGTAAAGAGGCACAAACTTACTAAAACCACAACTCCTATTCGTTGCATGGAAACAGTTGTTCCCTCCTAAGAACGAATCAAAACACATAGCAAAATCACAATCATAATCACAATCATCACAACCCCAAGAACGAGATTCTTAAACCAAGATATGAAAAACAATCACCTGCCACTTGGTCCGATTTACCATAGCCTTTATTCACAAGAGTTATGGTAAATTTCACGTGTTTCACCCACCCTGGTGGTGGTGAAGAGCCAGGCGCAAGTTCCAGAGACACCGATAAGTAATCATCACCATTACCATATGTTCTAGGATGAGCAATAAGACGCCTGTACAAAGAAAAAAACCAAGTCCATCTAAAAGAAACACAAACCTCTATCGAACAAAAAAATAATGTTTGGAATCGTTTTGATCATCTTATACCAGTTGCAACCGCCGACAAAGAAAGGGCGAGAGTGGTAAAGGCGAGAGTATTGCGTCTCTTCATCCAAAGAGAAGTTTTCCACAAGCCAAGTGAAATTTACCATGATGGTGAGAAAGTTTAACGACAGAGCACAAGTTAGGGTTTAGGCCTTGATTAGGGTTGAAGAAAGGGAAAAAAAGAAGAAGAAGAAGCTAGCTTCTTTCATCACACGTTCAACATGTCATATTTATAATGATGGTATGTTGTCATATTTGTAAACCAAACCAAATCGAGCCAAACCGAACCATTGTTGGTTGAAAATTTACTAATTACAGTAGTATGAAGTAACGGAACCAAACCGAACCTAAATCGAATTTGAGATTAAGCTGAATTGCCTGAACGGGCCTAGAAACGTAAAGTAGGCCCAAATTGAAGATCCAAAGGTGTTAATTGAGGAAGAAGAAAACTCTGCAATCTTTGCTCCAACTATTTCTTCTTCTTCTTCGTCTACTTCGTTTCTCTTCTCCGATTCGAGCTTTCTTCCTCTCGCAAATTGTCTAATCAAAGGTAAAGTTAATCTTCTGTAAACTTTTAAGCTCTCTCTTATCCTCCTCAGTCTCTCTGCATCTCTCGTTTCCGTGGATTTTCTCTTCCCGATTTTCCGGTGAATCCAACCCCATTATCTAGCTTTCTCGATCCGGACGATTTGATTTGATTTTACCTCACGGGTTTTTCAAATTACGTGATTAGTAGTTTCCCACTTTGTTTTTCTGCTGAATATCGTGTGACATTATCTAGCTTTGATTCCCGAATTTGCTTCTGACGATTCGATACTTCACTATTTTTCCTGATGCTTTTTTGCCTGATTTGTAGAGTAGTGAATCGGAAAATGTCGCAGTCGTCCGTCGATTTGCCGCCGAAGGGTGGGTTCAGCTTCGATCTGTGCAAAAGGAATGATATGCTTACACAAAAGGGTCTTAAAGCTCCAGGGTTTCTCAAGACTGGAACAACTATCGTTGGGTTGATATTCCAGGTCTGTGCTTCTCTCACACGCATACTCTAAAAAATGTATAGGCTTTGCGTTTGCTTTGATAGCTTCTGTGTTTTTAGCATAGTGTAGCTGTTGAATAGTAACTATTAAAAAAGTTGACTCAAGGTTCAAGAATTATGTGTTGAGATGCGAATGTTAACAATTATAGAGGAAATAATTTGGCTTTTTAAGGCCTAGTGCTTTGATATACCACAAAGAGAGGGCTTTTGGATTGTGATTGTGGAGCACGGGTTGTGCGATAAGACGTATTTCAATTGATTGAGCACCTGGTTAGCTTCAGATAACATTTGGATTGCTCTAACCATTGTGAAAGTATGAATTGTTGTTGCTTTTTATTAGCTCTTTGCCTCTCTGTATACCACTGCGTGCATTATGTGATGATTTGTATGTGAACTTCTCTGTCAGATTCTGAGTAGATGATTGATGAAGATATACGCTTCTGATATCATATATTTGTTTTGCGTAGGATGGTGTGATACTTGGGGCTGATACAAGAGCAACTGAAGGGCCCATTGTCGCTGATAAGAACTGTGAGAAGATTCACTATATGGCACCAAACATTTACTGTTGTGGTGCAGGAACTGCTGCTGACACTGAAGCAGTAACTGGTAATTTCTTAACAACCAAATTTCTATCTATATTGCTGCGCCAGATCAACGTTAATTTTCTTCAAAAGCCAATGCTTAGATAATTTGATTTCTTTCTCACTGTTCAGATATGGTCAGCTCACAGTTGAGGTTACATAGATACCAGACTGGCCGAGACTCTCGGGTCATTACTGCTTTGACCCTTCTCAAGAAACATCTTTTCAGGTATATTTTGCTTTTATCATAACCAGAAACTCGTGCTGTCTTTACTAAGAGGCATATGTAATTTATCCGCTCTTGTTCATGTATCGTTTCAGCTACCAAGGCCATGTCTCTGCTGCTCTTGTGCTTGGTGGTGTTGATATCTCAGGGCCTCATCTGCATACCGTGAGTTTTAAGCTCTAAATATATCTTATAGCTCAGGTTCTTTTGTTTTAAATTAATCTCTAACGCTTTGGTTAAAAAAATGCAGATATACCCACACGGTTCAACTGACACTCTACCATTTGCTACAATGGGCTCTGGTTCTCTTGCTGCCATGTCAGTGTTCGAGGCAAAGTATAAAGAAGGTCTAACTGTAAGTACATCAGAGACATTTATCCTTATATCTTTCACATCTCATATGGGTCTGTCTGAAGAGACAACATCTTTTATATCTTATATCTTTAACTCTTGACACAAAATCTTTCAGAGAGACGAAGGAATCAAGCTGGTTGCTGAAGCCATATGCTCTGGAATATTCAATGACTTGGGTAGTGGTAGCAATGTGGATATCTGTGTGATCACAAAGGTTTGTCATTTTGCATTTTATCTCTGTGCGTTGGGATTAGCTCACGTCTTTTACCTTTGCTTTGATTCTTACTGTTTGAGATGATTTTGGGGACAGGGGCACAAAGAGTACCTAAGGAACTACATGGAGCCAAACCCAAGAACCTACGTTAGCAGCAAAGGCTATTCATTCACCAAGAAAACCGGTAAGAAACTACTTGACTGTTTCTAGTTGTTAAAGTTTTGAGGTTGGTTAAGTTCGATCAGAACCTTCTTCTTCTTACTGTTTTCTCTCTATGTGAAAACAGAGGTTTTACTCACCAAGATCACACCATTATCGGAGCGAGTCGAAGTTGTAGAAGTTGCTGGTGAAGCTATGGAGGAATGAATCTCAAACATGTGACATCAATGTTCTACCTTGTCTTTTACATTTTAGTATCTTGTTACCTTATGATAATTAATGAATTATTTGGTTTCACAATTTAGCAGTCATGAGAAAGATTCTCGAATCATTTGAAAAGACCTTGTATTTTACAAACAAAATTGTTTTTTTTTTTTTTGCCTAAACAATCTCCTAACAAGACTCATCGTTCCTAATCTTTTTCTTCCTTGAAGCAAAGCTACTTGGTCCGATCTCTATTGACATTCTCTTTGTTCTGTAGAAGAGACACAACAGTAAACAATTAGAAGTGAATATCAAAATCAGACAAACCAAACCAAAGTTGTATAAATCGATAAGAAGAGCAAATGTATATACCTCTCTGAGAGCTCCTCGGATACTTTGGCATCACAATGAGAACCTGTATTAGAATCAGATGCAAATCTATTAAAGTTTCAAAACGAGATGAAAGTGGAACCAACAAACAGAACAAACAGAAAAAGAGCAACCTTTGCAATTTTCTTCATCACCCTCGTGCTCTGACTCTGAACCAGAACTTGACTTAAGCATCCAAAAATCTGCTTCATCGGAATCAGTATCTTCCTTACCGCCTCTTGTTTTCTTGGTCTTTCCGCTTGATCCAGTTCTTTTTCCACTTGCTCTATCAAACCAAAACATTACAAGCGTGAGACTTTCAGATTCAGTACAAGATGCCAGTGAGTCTGATCTTTAAGTGGAAACATTTATTGACCTAATTTTGAAGAAATCTTCTCCCATTCACGTGTTTCCAGATATGTTCCTCATTCTTGTTCACAATATCTCCTGTAAGCTTGCACACGAGTTTCGAACTGAGAACACAGCCAAAAGCAAGAAGAAAGCTTAAAAGCTTACTTTCTAACTATGATTATGAAGCAAAGATCTCTCTGAAACTATGAGCTATATAAAGAGGAATCCAAACACATAAAAGTCTCATTTTCTTGGCCACAAAAACTCAGAAAGTAGCAACCAAAGGTCCTCAAATGGTATTTATCAAAACCAAAATCAATGAGACTCTAATGTAGAAATGATCTACATGAAACTTGAAGCTTTATAATCCGAAACTCGAGGAATACAAAGACATGAAAGTGCAACTTTTTCCCTCAGAAAACATCAAAAGTTTCATCATCCACTTTCTTTAACAGATGTAAACAACTACAAAGGATTTGTTTTGGGTTTCAACTAATTTTGATAGCTTGTGAAGCCTCAAAACCACTTTAATCTTGAAATTAGCAGAATTCTAACTTTCACTCTTATAATCCCTAAACCCACTTGAAATATCTAAAATTTAATGTATTGATTTGACGAGGAAAAAATGGAGAAACTTTGGCTAACCGAGAAAATGGCATGTGATCGATGAGTCCCAAACGATACCGTTTTTTACGAGCGTATGATTCTTCGTAGGCTACAACCTTGTGACCTGTCGCGACGCATCTGAGCCGTCCGTTTCCGATATCAACGAACATAGGTGAGCCAAACAGATTCGTCGACTCTTATTCTTTCGCCTTCTCCATCATCATCTCCTTCATTCTCCTTTCTGAGTTCGCAGGAATCTTTGAAGAGGTCTCAATCTTTGAATTGCTCTAGTCTCTAGACTCTCTAGTTCACTTAGAAGGTCTCTAACATTATGTCCATTAAAAAAGATACGAACCAAACCGAATCCAATAGAAAAACCGAACCGAAACTCATTTATTCGCCTCTAGTTATTTTGAAAATTTGTAAAAAATTGTCTGTTGTTCAAAAATTCGCAAAAAAATTTGTAGTTTCAAGTGTATAAATCCAAAAAATATATACATATCAATGTTCAAAATATAAAACTCACTATGTTTTAATTACTCTAAGCAGTTTTAGATAAAACAAAAGAAAATTGAAATAAAAACTAATCTTTAATAAATAAGGTATCATCTAATATGTAAATCAAATGTCATTTAAAGAGTAAAAACCCATTTACGAACCCCATCAAAAGTCAACATACATAATAGGAAAAGTAAAAGTAAAAAAAAAAAAAAAACTAAAGCACAAATTAAGTGGTCAATGATTTCTTGTGTCGGAAGCTTCCTCCACGGTGGTGCAACGGGGAAAAAGGCCAAGAGTAGACTTATTATGAATGTTGTAATCCATTAAAGTCGAACCATCTTCATGCAGCCGTTGGCCGTCAAAAACTAGCAATTGCATGTCCTGTGGCAATATTCCTTCCTTGTCATAAATCTTGGCCTTCAAATTCGTAACCGTATCACAGCTTTCCACGTCAAGAGTAAAGATCTTGTACCTCCCAAGATTGGGATTGGGATTTCTCTGCCAAGTCTTGACAAAAATCTGTATAGCAACTCCCATATGCATCGAAAGGTGAAGAGTATAACCTATATCAATGTTGTAATCCGCTAAAGTCAGACCATCTTGAAGCTGTTTCCCGCAAAAGAGTAGCCTCTGGTACTCCGGTGGAATCCCTTCATTGTGATGAATCTTGGCCTTCACGTCTTCTATTGTATCACAGCGTTCGACTTCAAGAGGGAAACTCACGATCTCATTGTATTTCGTCACAGTCTTGACCAAAAGATGCATCGCACCTCTCAGACGCTGCACAAGCTCAAGAGTTCTTGAGCATTCGCCGCCAATCTTGTAATCTTGAAGTGTTAGACCATCTCGAAGCTGTTTACCAGCAAAGCGAAGCACCTGCCGGTCCACTGGGATCCCTTCCTGGCGATGAATCTTAGACTTGACACTGTAAATCGTGTCACTGGTTTGGACCCCATCAAGAGTGATTTCATCTCTCGTCGCAGTCGTGACGTAAATTCGATTATCAGCTTTCGAAAGCACGATACCGTGAGGAGTTGACTCATTCTGGATGTTGTAATCCGCAAGGGGCTTACCATCTGCTTCAGGCTCGACAAGGTGAAATGTTGACTCCTTTTGAATGTTGTAATCAGCCAAAGTACGACCATATTGAAGCTGTTTATCGGCGAAGATAAGCCTCTGCTGGCTCGGAGGGATCCCTTCCTTTACTTCTATCTTGTCCATGACGTTTTCAACGGTGTTTGAGCTTTCGACCTCAAGAGTTATGGTCTTGCCTGTAAGTAAGTGTCTTTACAAAGATTTGCATAACCATCTGGAGACGAAAAGTAAGTACAGCTTCGTTAGCTAGCGCACATACACCTGACAAAACTAGAGAGCTACAATCACAGCAAAACGAGAAACCCTAACCAAGAATCACAAAAAAAAAAAAAAAAGGAATACTCCGATTCAAGAGTATATCTTAAAACAACTTAAGTAAAAACAAAAATATCTGAAAAGCCACGATAATCTCAGAACACAGTCAACGAATGAACAAAAGTAATCGAAGAAACATATACCTTGAGACTTGACAGAGGAAATCAAGAAAGTTTAGCAGAGCTAGTTAGGTTTGCGTTTGGAAGAATTACAACGGAAAGTGTTCTCCTTATATTGATCAAACCAAATTTAAATGGAAATAGGAAATACAATATAATGTAAAAAAAAGGAAAATCTAAGAAACCGAAGTTCTAGGTTTAACGGAATAACCAATAGACCAAATTAAATTAAACATATTTGTTTTTATCATCAGATAAAGCTATCAGTTTTATTTATTTTATTATTTCAAATTCGTCAAGAAATAGATTAAATGCTATCATTCCGTTGAAAAAAAAACTAAATTAATGTTATGTATTAAAAAAAATAAGAAAGATATCTCCTAACTACTGTATCATATGTGGATTATCTTTTGTAATTAGTCCAGGAGCTTACACTCTTTAGAAAAAAAAAAATTCCATAATTCAAGTCATGCATGTAATAACAAATAGCCAATAGGGGGTGGGTTTGAAAAGGCATACAAAGTTTAATCTGAATTACAAACTGTTAAAACCAAAACACATAAGTGTTACAAACAAACGACTTTCCAAGCACTTTGCCAGATTAAGCCAACATGAGTCCCACGAAGTGGTCTTTTTTCTTGTTATTAAGAAGAACAAAACATATTCGTGACAAAAAAAAAAGAAGAACAAAACATAAACAAAGAAATAAGTAAGTACTATTAAAGATTCCAATGACGAATTTAAACAGAAACAGAAAGAAGTTGAATCATTATTACTGAAACAGAAAGTCAACGTTGGAGCTTCCATCGTTTCTTGTGTCACAAGCTTCTTCCACCACGGTGTTGTAACGGCTAATAAGCTGAAGAGTAGAGTCTTTCTGAATGTTGTAATCCTCTAAAGACAGACCATCTTCAAGCTCTTCCCCGGCAAATATTAGCATCTGATAGTCCGGTCGCATTCCTTCTTTCTCACGAATCTTAGCCTTCACACTCGCAATCGTATGAGAGCTTGCCACTTCAAAAGCGAAGGTCTTAAACCCATGAATGGGATTTTTCGGCAAAGTATTGACAAAAATCCGCATAGTTCTTCTCGGACGCTGTATAAGGTAAAGAGTTGACGCTTTCACAATGTTATAATTCCCAAGGCTTCGACGATCTTCAAGCTCTCTACCACCAAAGACAAGCAACTGCTGGTCCGGTGGAATCATTTCCTTGTGATAAATCTTATTCTTTAATTTCTGAATCTTATCACAGCTTTTGAACCCATCAAGACTGATGATATTTCCCGTCAAGGTCTTGACAAAAATATGGAATCTCAGACGCACCACCACAAGGTAAAGAGTTGAGTGTTTTGCAATGTTATAATCATGAAGCGTTCGACCATCTTCAAGCTGTTTACGATCAAAGAGAAGCACCTGCTGGTCCAGTGCGTACCCTTCCTTGTCGTGAATCTTGGCCTTGACGTTGTAAATCGTATCACAGCTTTGGACTTCATCAAGAGTGATGGTCTTTCCACTTGTAGTCTTGACAAAAACCTGGAAAGGTTCTCTCCGATTCCACACAAGGTGAATAAATGATTCATTTTGAATGTTATAATCCGCTAGGGTTTGACCATACTTGAGATATCTACCAGCGAAGACAAGTATCTGCCGGTTCACTTCGGTCCCTTCCTTGTCAAGAATCTTGGCCTTCAAGTTGTCAATCGTATCACTGCTTTTGACTTCAATAGTGATGATCTTGTCCCAAGGACTCCTGAGAAAAATTTGCATAGCATCTCTTAGACGCACCGCAAGGTAAAGAGTTGATTCCTTCTTAATGTTATAGTCTGCTAAAGTCCGACCATCTTCAAGCTTTGTCCCTCCGAAAACTAGTATATGCCTGTCCGGTGAGATCCCTTCCTTGTCATGAATCTTGGCCTTCACGTCTTTAATGGTGTCTGAGCTTTCCACGTAAAGAGTGATGGTCTTGTCCTCACTGTTCTTGTCCGCACAAGTCTTGACAAATATACGCATCCCACCATCTTCTTGAAAAAGATCTGGATCCCTCAAAACTCTGCGTCCCATTTGCACAATGTAAAGAGATGACTCTTCCTGGATGTTGTAATCCGCAAGTGTTCGACCATGTTCAAGCTGTGTACCGAAGAAGATGAGTCTTTGCTGGTCTTGAGGGATCCCTTCTTTTTCTTGTATCATTTCCATGACGTTGTCAATAGTGTTTGAGCTTACGACCGCAAGAGTTATGGTCTTGCCTGTAAGTGTTTTTACAAAGATTTGCATCTGGAAACGCCAAAAAAAGTGCAACTTCGTTAGCTAACACACACACACATTACAAAACTAGAGAACCACAATGACAGCAGCACAACAAATAGCCCTTGAAAACTACATTCAAAGCAAAACGACAAACCCTAATCTCAACCACGAATCACATAACAAGAGAGAGACTATCTGTAAAACTCTAGTAATAACAAAACTATCTGTAAAACCAGCCTTGACAATCTCGGTTACTGAAGAGAGAGAACAAAGTTAACGAATGAACAAAAGAAATCGAAGAAACATATACCTTGAGACTTGACGGAAAATTAGAACTCAGGAAAGATTAATTTGAAGAAATTGAATTACAACGAGGGGAAAAGTTCTCCATAGAGAGTTAGAGAGTTTGATCAAAATCTGAATGAAAATAGGAAATCTAATGTTTTTTTTTTCTGTTAGATAATGCCTATATAACTGTATACGGAAATCAAGTAAGATTTACAGAAATTAAGTGAAATAAGAAAATCTAATGTAAACACATAGATGGAAAATCTGAACTAAATTTAAAACCAAAACCAAATTTCCTTCATGTAGCGAACAAATATAACCGAAATAGATTGAGCCAAATGTAGTTTAGTACACTGAACCGAAAACAAAAAACTGATTAAAAAAAAACTATAAATCAAAGACTGTTGCTTTCTTCAAAGGAACATGTTATAGTCAAAAGTTTCAGAGAAACCACCCACTAGCTTCTGTGCTCTGCATTGCTACTTTCATGGCAATAACATTTCAAGAAGGTCTCTAACAGCGTAATAATTGCATAATAAGTACATCTTGAAATTCATCTCATAAATATTCAGTTACTTGGAGTCCAAGGTTGTAATTCTCACAGTTTAGCACTTTTGATTTATTCATCTTAAGTTGCTCAAGTGTTTTGTATGATTCTATCTGTTAAGCTTCTGGTCCCCGCTTGGCTCTTGTGCCCGCGGTTGATTTAGCCATTTTGGCTCTTATATTCAGCTTGTTGAACAATTTCTCTATGTATGGAGACTAATTCTATCTATAAAGTCTAGTTCGTCTGAAAAAAACAATTGATCAGGCTTTACAGTTTGATTTAAAAACTACAAAAACATTAATTTAGCCTGATCTATCCTTCCATTAAAAACTAAATTAATGTTTTTGTATTAAAAAATAAGAAAGAGATCTCCTAACTAGCTACCGTATCATATGTGGGAATACACAGATATATTTTATTTTTATTAATCCCATAATTTAATTCAGTATGAACGAATATGGGTGGCTTTAAATAGAGACAGACAAATTATTGGATCCAAAATATCTGAAGTGTTAACAGTTGTGTATTTATGATAGAGTGACTAATAATAGAATACTAGTATACGACTTTCCAAGATCTAGCCAGATCATAAGCCAACATGTTTAAATCATGTCAATGAGATCCACGAATTGGTCTTCTTTTTTTGTTACTAATAAGAAAAATAAATACACGAAGAAATAAGGAGAAAATTACTTAATCTAGCACTAATTCAAGTTTCCATGACGAAATTTAAGAGTGTTTTTTTTTTTGTATAAAAGTATTCGGGAGAAAAATAATTCTATCCGATTTTTCAAAGAAACACATTGCGGATCCTATTAAAATCTAGTATCCTATGCTCATCCTATGATAGAGCGAATAACAAATAATAATACTACACGATCTTCCAAGAACTTGCCGATTAAGCCGACATGGTAACGTGTAAAATCATCGTGCCCACGAGTTCCACGAATGTCTTTTTTTTTATAGAAGTTATTTATTTTTCTTTTTGTTATTGAAAAAAAAATGATCAAATAAGTACTATTTTAAAGATTCCATGACGAACTTATATACGGTAACACCGGATTTTGATTTTGGTGATCAAAATTTAGGTTTAATTAATTTGAATTGATGAGTTTAGGATATTAAATAGGAATCATTTCTATACTTTTTTTTTTATATAATCAAGATCCATAATTTTACACGTTTCTCTACTACAAACAAAAATAAACCAAAAGTCCAATCTTATCGCATCGCATTCATGACTTCTAATCATTATTGATAAACTATACATGAAATGTAAACAACGAAACGTATCAAAATATATCCTTCTCCGGAAACTGAGCCAACAAAAGGTTCCATTTGGTTTTTCATGTTTTAAGAAGTTTCCAACTTTAACCATTCTTTTTGGATTTCCCGGCGAAATGGCGAGCGACGGTCATGACATTGAACCATTACTCCAACACTCTGGTAGACCACCGCCGGAGCACCACGACGTCACGATTCTAACGCCGTCGGAATTCAAAAACCGTCTACTGTACGGCTCTCAACGAGACTCATCTCCGTCATCCTCTTCCGCAACCTCACTCTCCGACTACTCAACCACCCTCAACCTCCTTAGATCATCCCAACGAGCTGCAACAGCTCCTGCTGCTACGGCGTTTGCGACCAACGATCCAACAACTCCCCCAATAGATCGGGAAACAGAGCAATCATCAGATCCAAACTCCATTGCAAGACAATCTGTTGCAATGCTTATTGTGTATCTCTCTTTAGGTGTGCTTATCTATTGGCTTAATCGAGACGGCTACGCACTGAAGAATCAAACCCATCCCGTCGTTGATGGTTTATACTTTTGCATCGTAACAATGTGCACAATCGGTTATGGAGACATCACACCGGACAGCGTCACAACGAAGTTGTTATCCATATTGTTTGTTCTTGGTTGGTTTGTTCTCATGAACACATTTCTTAGTAGTGGGATCTTGACTTACTTTCTTGATCTCCAAGAAAGCTATATCTATCGAAATTCAAGATCATCATATATATTCGATGTAAGGAAAGGCAGGATGAAGACTAGGGTTAAAGTTGCATTAGCGTTGGGTGTTGTGATATTAAGCCTTGGACTTGGAGTTTTGATTATGCATTTCGTTGAGAGAATCGGGTGGTTGGATTCGTTTTACTACTCGTTTATGTCGGTTACTACAATTGGTTATGGAGGTCGTGAGGCTTTTAAGACGTTGACAGGTAGACTTCTTGCTGCGATCTGGATGCTTCTGTCTACTTTCTCTCTTGTTGGAGCGGTTTTGTATTTGGCTGAAGCGAGAAAGGAGAAGACGAGTAGAAAAATGGCGAAGAGAGTGCTAAGTGAAAACATGTCTGTCGCTCAGTTCTTTGCAGCAGATATCGACAGAAGTGGCTGCGTGAGGTACGTGCACTCGCTTTTCCTTTTGGACATTTCCTCCAAATATACTATTTTAAGTTTTTATTCCAAAAGTAGACTTATACATTTTTGTAATTCAAATAAAAAATGATTCAAAACTCCTTAAGAGAAGAAATCTAAACCATAATTTGGAAAAAAAGAACTCAAACATAGTGTTTAGTTTTGCGTGATTCTATAATAAAAAAACAAATGTTTTTACACAAAACAATTTGTGCTACTTTTGGAAATTTTGAATTCAGTTTGCTAGATTTGCAGCAAAAAAATATTTTGGTTTATTACTTTATTTTAAGGTATTTATCTTTCTTATATCATCTTTTCAATTTATCATGATCTTTGGTGCAGTGATCCTCTTGCTTTATGTCATGCATTATCAAAACTTCTTCTTACAATTAAGCTTTTTATTTGTTTGCAGTAAAGAAGACTTTGTGATATACAAACTAAAGGAGATGGGGAGAATAACTAGTGAGGACATTAGACCGATCCTTAACCAGTTTGACAAGCTTGACCCAAGCAACAGTGGACGTATTGCTCCTTTAGATTTATCCACTGCAACTTTTGTTTAAGAACACACTGATGCACCGAATCTTCATGTTTTGCATTCTTTTATTTGGGCTTTTGTTTATTGGCTTTGTGTGTCGAACACAACTTATGTGTTCAACGAACGATTCATTAGCTCTTTCAAAAAAGGAGAAACTTATATTTTTCAAAGAGCTTTCATCTGGAAAACACTAAAAGGAGAACTTTCAAACCCTGGGCGTAATCGAAATCTGTTGAACTACATGGTGTCTAAATCCAAGTTTATCTGCGAGTTCTCTTAGAATTGTGTGACCTAACTTGTTATTTAAGTTCCCTCTGCGAGTTCTCCTAGAATTTTTGTGACCTAACTTGTTATTTAAGCTTCCTCTCTCAATCAAACACACATTACAACATCACAGAAGATAGTAATGAAAAAGATCTTGTAGATTTATTCCCATTCCGAGTATAAAAAGGTCTTTAGATGCATAATTTTTATCACAAGTTATTGGTTCTTCTTTTTCTTTTTTTTTTTCAAGTTATTGGTTCATCAATTGGATATTGTGGTTCGGTTCGGTTCGGTTCGGTTCGCTCTAACCGAAAACTCTTAGAGAGATCAAGTAGAAACAAAACAGAGCAAAGGCTCTGTTTTTTTCATCCTTAATGGTGAGATTGTGCCGATCTCGACTTAAGAAAAACGATTTGAAAACTTAACAACCAATTAAACATCTCCAAAATCTCAAACCTTTCTTAATATGAATACAAAAATGCTGATACATAAAGTAAACGCTGATACTGACATCATAAAGTAAACGCTGATACACATCATATAGCTCATCTCCATTTCAGAAAATAGGACATTGGTGGGTTTTTGTGCCATGGTGCAATTTTTCCATATATCCACTTGTGCCATTGGGTTCCGTGTGCACACTCCATTGAACAAGCGTATCGAAGAGAAGGACCCCTGCTCTCAACGAAAAGGGAAGGGAACATGCAGCGGTTATCACAAACCAGGCAAAAAGGTCTACACATACCATTGTTGGGCAATACTATAGCATCAAATAATGTGTCCCATGGCTTGAGGTAATACATGTCTCCAATTACACATTTGATATGGAGAGTGACCCCACAATCATCACAACCATAAAACCATACGCTTGGATCTGTCTTTCCTTCACAGATATCACACCACAATTGACCATTGTTGTGGTTTTCAAGGTCATGATGCAACGATAAAACATGATCGTCGCATCTGTGTTTCACTTTCCTTGGTAACATGGCACACTCCATGCCTAGAGCATACTCACAAACAATACAACTTAAGACATAATTCGAAACTTCCCCACATGCTCCACAAGTCTTTTGCTCTGCTGTGGTGCGGTACAAGGGATGAGGATGCAGTTCATGAAGAAAAGGCTCCGGAATGGAAGCGCACCGCACATCTATCACAAAATAAGGGGGAGGACCACTTTCACAGAGTTCTGTGGAACTACATATGTACCTGAAGCCGTGGAAGGATTGAAGACAATAAGTACACATGCACCGGTCGTTCTCATACATAACCTGCAGACTAAGCTTGTGGTTGTGCAGGATATTCCGCTTCAAACGAGGAAGACTAGCACATGCTTTATGTAGGAAGAAGATGCATTCTTCACATTTGAAAAATGGATCGGAATCCATGGGACGGATGCAAGCGTCACACCGCATCTTTTCATAATCGGCAATATCATCATCAACAAGCCCTAGGTTATGCTGGTGACTGAAATGTTTAATTTCCTTGTCATTTATAACCTCGTATGGATCTTCAACTTCATCCTCTTCAGGCTCATCTTCGAGTTCTTTTCCATCCCACACATCTTTCCTTGTGGCACATTTTGAATGAACAACATAGTCAGGACAACGTTTGCAAGAGAAAGCACCAAAGGCCCCATCGATCTTTTTGCGACAAACTCCGCATTCCCAATCTCCTAGGTTGAGATCATAGGTGCGATAAATCCGGTGTTCGTGACGATTGATGTTTATGACTCGAGGCAAATCGATACAAGATTTGTGCAACGTAAAATTGCATTCAAGACAAACATAAGGATTACGCTCCCCACCAATCCCACACGCGTTACAAGTGAAGGAGATCAATCTCGCCATGAGGGTGAATGTATGGTTGTGGCTCTTTGGTTGATAAACCGTAAGCGGTGGTGGAACTACGGAGCAGCGTACATGTAGGCTGAAACTACACGTGGAGCAATGATACGTCAGATCATCAAGCTCATATCTACAAAAATGGCATTTACCATCTGTATTCGCAATTGTCTCGGTCGAGACAAGCTTGAGAGGATGCCTGGAGTGACAAGGGATGTTGATGACGTCCGGGACGACCATGCAATAAGAATGCAACCCGAAATTGCATATTTGACAATAATACCCCCAACCATCCGATGAACCGCATCCATCGCAACTATGTGATCCACTACGAGGACTCGTCTCTGACGAAACTTCATCATTAGGGAAATCCAGACATACGGATTGTAACGGATGATTGCAGGGAAACTTCACTCTATGTTTTGGTTGCTTCATAATGAGGCTACGATCGGGTTGTTTTTTTTGTTGGATAAAGTCGGAAAAATTGAATATCCAAGCCACAAGTCTGTAGTTTTTCGATATGAGTTATATCATGAATGATGAATCGTGTAACCAGTGACCTCTAAATGCAAGATCATATAATATTTTAGCATTACCCCAAGTGGTATTAGTTAATACTACTATCGATAGTCAGCCAGCTCACCGTGACAGGTTACAAACATAATTTATTCATGTACCCTTTTTGTCGTTTACTTGTTCAGGTTGTAAAATTGATCTTCTTGATCTAGATACATTTCTTTTTCATTTCGTCTTAGCTGGAATCTTTCCTCTCTCTCGAATTTGATGGATTTAATATTTGAACAAGTACGATACGGATCGACATATATTAATGCCCACGGATTTTTTTTTGTCAACTTAATAGAAAGCTGATATGGGCTTTAATCACTCAACTAATTCATTTATGCACCAAAATCTTAGAAAAAATTGAATAACACTACACCAGTAATAGCATACAGTCATGATACAGATTAATTAAAGTGTAAAACCTCTAGGTGCAACCTGCAATTTCTACAAGTAGTTTAGTTTGATGCTATGATTCTTCTCAAGACTGCTATGGGAAACAAAACTCCACTTCTTGTTGTGTAATATTATGTAATTTGATGGGAGCTCAACAGAAAAAGAATGTATGAATTGAACCCTTTGGAGGAGAACCTAGTCTAATGCGAGAGTCACCACTCTCACCAGTAATCCCTACAAGAACAGAGCCCATCCCTAAAGTGATGGAACCTACTTGAATCCCTCACAGTGATCTCTCTCTTCACAACCTTCGCTATCAGTTTTATCGCAGCGTGACAATCCCTACAAGCCCTCAAGTTCTTCATCACAACGATCGGAGACCCTTCCGGTGTACTAATCAGAGCAAACGCAACAGCTAAACGCTCACTATGGAACTTAAGCGACTCAATCTTCGCCTTCTCATCAACATCTTGCACAACCCAACTCGTATCAGGCTTATACCCTTCTCTCTCAATCTCATCAGTCAATTCATTGATCTTCCTCACGATCTCATCTCCTCTCGGATGCGTCTGGTCATTCGACGAGAACATGTGAATCTCGTGGTTCACTTCAACCCAGCTATTAGCCGTAACTTTCTTGATTCCTCGTTCACGCATCGCTCTCTTCACAAGGCTCACGCTTTCCCATTCCCCCGCCGTTGCGTAGATGTTAGACATGCTTACATAAGCAGCAGCGTCTCTTAGCTTCTCCATGCCAAAGAGCTTCTCCGCTGCTCTCTCTGCATGTTCTTGATTCTTGTGAATCCGACAAGCGTTCAACAATGAAGACCACATGATCTCATCTGCCTCAAACGGCATTTCCTCCATCAGCTTCTCTGCTTCTTCAAATCTCCCATTTCTTCCGAGCAAATCAAGCATACACGCGTAATGCTTCCTCCCTGGAGCTATCCCGTAGACCCGAGACATCGCCTCGAAAAACTCTGTTCCTTGCTCCACAAATCCACAGTGACTACAAGCAGTCAAGACCCCCAAAACGCTGACAGCATCCGGCTTGAGACCTCCTGAGTGAGTCATCTCCGTAAAAGCACTAATCGCTGCTTCTCCATCTCCGTTATCAGCGAACGCCGAGATCAAAGCGTTCCACGAAACCGCGTTTCTTTCAGGCATCTCTCCGAAAACACGAACCGCGTCTTTGACAGAGCCACACTTTGCGTACATATCAACAAGTCCAGATCCAGAGTAGACGTTCTCTGCGTTCCCTGATCTGATTATGAACGCGTGGAGCTGTCTTCCAAGCGACAACGAAGCGAAACCAGCGGAAGCTCTCAACACAGTAGCGAAAGTCGACTGGTCAGCTCGTAGATTCTCTCCTCGCATCTTGACGAACAGCTTGAGACCAGCTCCATGAAGCCCTCTCTGAACATAACCTGAGATCAAAGCAGTCCAAGAAACAGTGCTCTGCTGCGATAACCTCTCAAATATCAACTCAGCTTCCTCAAACATCTCACACTTCGCGTACATGTCCACTAAAGAGTTCCCAACATGAGCGATCGAATCAGCCGTCGCCACGATGGCCTGACAATGCACTTGCCGTCCCATCCGCAACGACGACAAGTTCGCCGCGATGCTCAGCACCGTCGCGAAAGGGAAATTCCTCCGATCAAACCCTATCCACTGCATCTCTCTGAACAGTTTCAAAGCCTCCTCGTACTGCTCAGCTTGCGAATAGCTTGAGATGACCACATTGTAAGACACGAAATCCAACTCTGGCATTTCTTGGAAAAGCTTCCACGTTTCAAGAACACGATCATGCTTGGAGTAGAAATCAAGAATCTGATTCCCAACCGCCACATCCGTTGAAAACCCTGTAGCAACCGCAGAGCCATGCAGCTGCTGGCCGAGAACGAAGTCATGCACCCCAACAACTGCCTTGAGAACACCGGAGAACGTGAAATCCGAAGGCTTGTGACCTGACCGCTGCATTTCAACAAAGAGACAAATCGCCTCTGTGTACAAACCATCCTTCTCGTACCCTGTGATAAGCGTGTTGAACGAAACAGAGTCCTTCTCTGTAATCTGATCAAACACCACACACGCCAAGTCTCTTCTCCCTATCTCACAGTAAGACTTAACAAACACATTGCAAACAGTGAGGAAAGGGTTCTGATCAAACCCTAACTTGACCGCAACGGCGTGAACTTGAGCCACCGCGTGCTCCGGAACGGCGTCGTTGCATCCAGGTAAAAGCGTAGCGAATGTTACATGATCAGGGAAGGTGAAACAAGACCTGGTCATGTCACGGAAAAGCTTGAAAGCTTCGTGGAAATGGTTGTTCCTTGCGTACCAACCCATCAAGATAGTCCACGTCACGACGGTTCTCTCTCTATCGACCATCGCGTCAAAGAGCTCTCTCGCGTTGTGGAGATCACCGGACTTGACGTAACCTGAAATCATCGTGTTGGTGGAGACTGTGTTCTTCTGAGGCATTTCGTCATACACCTTGCGTGCGTCAGAGACTTGACCTCTCTTGAGAAAGTCCTCGAGTATGAAGTTGGAGCGGCATGTCTCTGTGTCGAACCCGGTTTTGATGATCCGTGCATCGATACGACGCGGCGTTTGGAGAAACCGGAGCTGCTGTAGAGTCGTAGCGAGTGTTGTTCTTGAGCGGATGCAATAAAGCTTCATAAACCCAATTTCAAATGAACAATCTTCCTGCCAAATACGTATGATTTTATTATTTGGCAGTGTTATTCAATACTCTCTGGATCAATCTGAAGTGAAGTTGGCAAAGAATCTGAATTTTCGTCACTTGGTGATTGATAGAATGCTGTTCATCATAAGAAACACACGAATTTGAGACAATGTAGATTCAAATTTTTTTGACTGATGATTCAACCTGAAGAGCTTTTCAGATTTATGAGAGCTTGGAGAAGATGGAACTAAAGCTTGAAGACGATGAAAGGAAGAAGAAACACTGTTTTGAAGCATTTATTTGTTTAAAATCAATTCAATTCTGCTCGATTTTGTTTTTGGTTCATTCAATAAAAAAATTTGGTTTGGTTCGGTCTAATTGGAAATTGTTCGGTTCGCAAAAGTTCGGTCTAATTGGAAACTGTTCGGTTTTTGGTTTTTGGTTCATTCAATAAATTTTGGCTTGTAGAGTTGAGTACTAGAAGCAAAAGTAGAGCCAAAGTCACCACCAATTAACACAACTCTCAAATCTAAAAATCCATAGAAGAAGATTAATAGAAACTTTCGGTTTATTTACAAGGAGACTGATTGATTAAACCGTGGATAGATAATGAGTTTGGGTTTGCTTTCACTGGCGATGACCTTCTGGTAAAGGAACAACTTTGTGAAAAGGCACTGTTCTTTGAGGCAATGCTTTATCTTCCTCATCATCAAATTCAAGCAAGTAGCTGGTTTCATGATTCACAGAAACAAGAGCAATCACGTGAGTCTTTGTACTACAAAATTCCAGAGCAAAGCAAGAAAGAAACAAAGGTTCAAAAGAACTTACTCGTCAGACTTCCTCTGATGTTGGGGAGAGAATTTGACATTCATGTTCAAGTAAGGTTAGTGACTGCAAGACGGCTTCAAAGAGAGATGCAAATGGAAAAAAACTAACCTTTCGTGGGGTACTTATAACAGTGGCTTTGTAGAGTGCTGTTGTCCCTGGATATACAGCTAAGACGTGTTTACCAGGTGGAAACTCTTGCGTGCTCCACGGATCGTTTCCTTTAGGGAACGGTATGATGCATGACATCGGTAACATATATATCCTATCAATCAATGATCAGAAGAGATAACAATATTTAGTAAAATTTCTATAATGAAAGTTTTTGTATCAGATTTTTTTACCTCTGACCGCTTCCTTCTTCATCATCTCCTGGTTCTTCATCAAGTACTTCAATTCTGTGATCAAAGTTTGAATACAACTTTAGACTCAACACAGAAGGAACTTTTGTTTCAGATAAAAGAAGAAACTTTTGTTTCATATATAAAAGGCTTACTCTTTTCTTTCTCTATCAAAGTGAATGACTTTACACACAAACCATATATCCTTCTCAGCATCATCTGGTGTAACTCTCGCAGCGACCTTCACAAATCAGATGTGAGCAATGAGCATAGATTCTGAATTTCTGATCAAAGTATTAGTTATTTACCTGTTCACCCTTTAGACTTGAAAATGCTTCGATTAGATTTCTCATGGAAGGAGAGAGTCTCATTACATCAGAATCATATTTCATCCTCTTCTTCTTCTGGTCATTGCCTTCTCCCACTAATGTGATATCATTGCAAGCATCGAAAAAATTATTAATTCCTTTGTATTAAATTTACAGGAATTCATTCAAAAAAAAAAATTACAGGAATTTTAGTACAGAACACATTGTGTTTGTATGTACCTATTCTTCTTTGTTGTTGTCCGACACAATGTGGAAGCAAAGAATCCAACTGAGTAAGCAAAAAGTTCGACACTCTGCGTGTTAAAACACACAACATTCAAACATCAGTCCATAATCCATTCAAAGTATTTAAAATTTTTAATTCGCCATTGTAATGAGAATCAAAGAAATTGGCTTACGTTACTTCACTCTCCGAAAGCTCTTTTGCTTGAATGTACAGAATTTTGAGCTTTGACAATGAAGTATCACCAGGCTTCTCAACTATCTCAGGAGCTGCATTCAAAACATTAATCACCATATCAAATCAAATAATGACCAATTTAGATTATATACTGTTTCGGATTCATTGCATTGTAAATAATCACTAAGTTAGATCAATTTCGCTAATGAATTCATGATGTAAAAATCAAGACTTTAACTGACAAACATAAACATTGCCCGGAAAAAACGAAATTGAGTTTCAGATCATTACAAATTCGATAAGAAAAAATTGAGAAAATAACAAAATAAGTTTTGTGGAAACACTCACTTGTTTGAAGTTTCTTATGCATCTTATTGATCTCCACAAGAACTACTTCTTGTTCTTCCCTTAACCGATCAAGCTCTTTCGTGTATTCCAGAATTCCTTCAATGTCCGGTGACGACATTGTCCTCAGTTACCAAAATCGGCTTAAACGAGCAGACAAAAGAAACACAACAAACAAATCTTATATTGGATTGTTCGAATCGCGAAGTTTTTTTCTCTCTGCTGGGAAATCCAACAAAAAAGAGTTTAGATTTCTGTTCGAAGATCTTATTTCCTTTTTTCTGATCGACTGTTCTAAGATTTTCCTTAAATTTATAATTAGGAGTGAAATTGTGATGGATTCGTAGGTCAAGAAGAACAATACGATGTCGTTTATAAACAGAGAAGATTTACTGGATAAAGACAAGTGTTAAGCCTTTAACCTGATTAAACTTTAAACTAATCAGATACGTTTAGCCCAAAAAGAACTAATCTGATTATTGACGACGCTCCAAAAGATACATGGACCTACAAAATAATGTATACTTTTATTTTATTTAAACTCTTTAGAAAAATGTTATTTTATTTTATTTTACTTAAATCCCTCAATCCGACGTTTATTGATAAACCACAACATTAGCGTAAAACTCTATCACACGTAACGTAAGTCATAATTAGTTTTGCAGTAAGGTCGAATAAGATCTATGGATGGATTTTGTGTCAGACGAAAAATTCAAATTTAAAAATTAATCTGAAAACAAAGCAAAATCAAAAGAGAGGGAAAAAATAAATATTATTTATATTTTGAAAAAGTTATGAGTATTGTTTATTTATTTAGATAAATCATAATCAATATAATTAAACTGTTAAATTAAAAGTAATTACAAATTGAATGACTATTTTATAAATAAAAAAGTTCAATGGCAAAATAGTATATTGCATAATCTCATACCAAATATAGAAGCAAAAATAGCATAATGCTATTTTGCAATAGCATATGCAATTAGGTTGAAGCAAAAATTATGGCAAAATAGCATATATGTCATATTTAGCATGGAGATGCTCTAACAAAGTTAGTTCTACTTTCATAATTTGGTTTATTTTTTCTTGGCGAATTTCTAGACCAATCGTGGAATATGCATCGAATATATAGTTCTAACTTGAGTTTAATTCGATCAAATCAAAGGTAGTTTTGGGGATTTTTCGATTAATGAGATGGTTTAAGAAAAAGGGTTCGTGTAATTTAGAGTTTTTATCCAGAAAAATAAATCAAATGTTTATTCTCTCTCTAATGTGCCTCTACAATCCAACAATTATTGAATTGGGCCGAGAAGGTTTTCCTTTGACCCGTTAACCGACACTCGACTCGCAGGCCCAAATACTTTTTCTATCTTGTTTTGTTCTTGTTTTTCCTTTATACAAGTTTCAAACTCCACCAATAATGTAGGAATAGGATTATTACAAACTCTAACAAATCAACAAGAAACAAGAAAAGACAATGCAGAGGGAATCTAATCTCAAGGAAGATCAAGATTTGAGAAACATAAGCATTGTGTCGTGAGCATGATTTTATTGAGTATGGTCGGAACCAAAGATCCGAAGTTAATTATTAATCTCAACAATTATAATATGTTCAGTTTTCAAGGTATTAATAACAGAGAATCAAGATTATTAACCTGGATTAGGTAGGGAGGGCCCATGTGCATGTGACGGGTCCCAACCAGATAATCTTGACCCGATTTGGTATCACTTCTTGTCTGCTGACTCATGCTCACGTCATTCCAAACGTTTGCTTTTGATTAGTTTGAGAATTTGTGGAAATGGATTAACCATTAACTTTTGGCATAAAAGGAAAGTAGAACCTCGAGGACGGGAAAGAGAAAAGTTTAATATTATACTACTATAATTCCCTAAATCTGTTATTTCTTTCAAAAGAGTCGTTGTAGTATAGTGGTAAGTATTCCCGCCTGTCACGCGGGTGACCCGGGTTCGATCCCCGGCAACGGCGCTTAATCATTTTAAAACTATTAAACAACAACTTACATTTTGTCTTGCTGCTAAAATGACAAAATTACCCTTTTTCTCTCATTACATTGGTTCTCGGTTCTGCTACTTGGTTTGGTTTACATTTTTGCAGTCTCTTCGTTTTCTGAAACGGTCAATGGTGCCGCTTAGTATTCTGTATCGTGAAAATTCTATATAAGTAATGGCTTTTTGCCTTTCTCTGCAAGACTGCAAAATCAACCAAGAAGAACTTTTCTCTATACTCTTTCTCCCTCTAAATCTCTGAATCGTCGTCAATAAAAAATCACCTATACGAATTCAGGTAGTTGAATCTCTGTCTGTTCCATTCTCTGTACGTAGCTATGTTCAAATGAATTTTGTAAGTAGCAGCTTCTGATTTACTTTATATATGTAGACTTTAGAGCGTAGCGTTTATTTTTCATGGCACAGTTTCTCTTATTTACTTGTTGTATATTGCTTGTGTAGATGTTGGAGTCTTGTCGTGGCACAAGAAATATGGATAGAATCAGTAATCTACCAAATGAGATTATCTGCCACATCGGTTCTTTCATTTCAGCAAAGGAGGCTGCTTTCACAACGGTTCTCTCGAAGAGATGGCGAAATCTCCTTACCATCATACCCAAACTTCATTATGATGGCTTGGTTGATGATGAAGGGAGTTTTGAGGATTTTTTTGATGGACTATTGGCTATACCAGTGAGCACTCGTATAAGGACACTATCTCTAAAATGCAACCATATGGCTCAGTATGATGAACATATCAACCGTTGTCTCTGTGAGGTGGTGAAGCGTGGTGCTATGGTTCTTGAACTCCAGATAGAGGTCGCTAAAGAAGGTTCTTATTCACTGCCTTTGGAGATATTTACTTGCAAGACAGTTGAGAAAATGGAACTTGGGTCTGGTTTTGCTATTGACTTCATCCCTGCGGATGCTTTGATTCCAGCTCTCAAGACTCTTTCTCTTGACTCTGTTTTGTTCTATAATGATTTTGGTGGTGGTTGTGCGTTCCAAGCGCTTGTCTCTGCTTCCCCTGTGCTTGAGGAGTTGGTCATGGATGGTATTGAGTGGGAACGTTGGAGATGGTCTTGGGCTGTGTCTAGTCCGACCCTTCAAAGACTGACTATCCAACGTCAAGTGTGGGATTCTAATGAGAGATATGGTAATAGTAACAATGTACTAGATTCTCGGGGTCTTGCCTATGATTTTGACAGCATTAGTTTGGATGCTCCGAGTCTTACCTACTTGGAGTATTCTGATTATGTTCCAAAAGAGTATCCAATTGTTAATCTCAACTCCCTTGTTGAAGCTAAGCTCGATCTTCGTGTGGACCAAGATTCTATATGGGGAGGCGAACATGCAGAAGATTTCGATCCAATGAATATGGTTAATGGGTTAAAAAATGTTGAGATTTTGGACTTAACCATTGAAACTATGGTGGTAAGTCTCTCTCTATTGTTTTCTTTCTCTTTGATATATTATTATTGCAAGTTTGCAACCAATAAATAAAAGCACACTAAGAACCAGTTATAACTAGTAAGAGTCAAAATCTTGATGTTTTCACTTTACACCCATATGTTACAATTGATTAAATTAGTTGAGTTTCTTGTGTTTCAGATGCTTTATGTCTACCGTGAAGCGCTTCCAGTGTTTGGAAACCTCTTTCAGGTATCTGTTAGCCTTTCAAGCTACTGTTGGTATTCTCTACCGATTCTCATAGCAAAATCTCCAAATCTCAAGACACTCATCATTGAGGTAATGAGCCATTACTAATGTGACCGTAAACCCCAACAAATCACTCATAAAGCTTCATCTCAAATCTCTTTTTTTATTTTGTATCAGGATTCCGATCACTGTGTAGATGAGAAAGCATTGGTGTGCGTGTGCCAGTGCGTGTCAGAGACGTCTGACGTGTTATCTTCTTCTTTGGAAGTCCTAAATATAACCGGGTACAGAGGAACTATGGGAGAGCTTGTTGTGCTGATGGAGCATTTCTTGGGAAAATTAGCATGTCTTCAACTGGTGGAAGTTCATGCTCGAGTGTCAGGAGGTGACGAAAAGCTAAAAGTCTTGTCGGATCTGCTAATGCTTCCTAGAGTTTCTTCCAAGTGCAAAATCCAAGTCAAGTTTTCTCCAAAGCGTTACTAAGTGTCTAAATCTTCCCTACTTTTGCTCAAGAATATTTGGTTGTTGGAAACATGATACAATGATTCTGCTAGGCCTGATCCATCATCAGGATACAATCTAGTTTATGGTTACTGGTTTGGATGATGAGGGAATCAACACAACCTTTTTTTTATGTAACAACTTTCAACCATCTTATAACCATAAATAACTCTAAGCTATGATATTATGATTTGTTACATTTGCCAAACCAGTTTCTCTCATTTCCCTTTATAACCAAATAAACCAATAAAACAAATCATTTCATCATCATCTATACTATATTAGCAGCAGAAGAAGAAGAAGAAGAAACTTCCTCTACCTTTCTTTCTCCGGTGAGTTTGCATTTGTACTAGATACCTGATCTCCGTCTCTAACAGCCATTAATAACGAAGGTGCCAAATATGTTAATACTTTCAAAAGAGTCGTTGT
This sequence comes from Microthlaspi erraticum, assembly GCA_902728155.2. Lineage (NCBI taxonomy): Eukaryota > Viridiplantae > Streptophyta > Magnoliopsida > Brassicales > Brassicaceae > Microthlaspi > Microthlaspi erraticum. Next base: position 224,084 of record CACVBM020001607.1, read on the forward strand.
AGTATAGTGGTAAGTATTCCCGCCTGTCACGCGGGTGACCCGGGTTCGATCCCCGGCAACGGCGTTAAATTTACAGGCTCCTGCTCTGCTAAAATGACAAAACTACCCTTAAATTTTTTTGCAGAATCACCAGAAAAATTATGCTCACTTCTAAAATCCAATTTATCGTCTTCCTTCTTCATCCATCCATGTCAGAAATCTAAAACCTCGCTAAAACCTAATCGAAATTGCAAGAGATTTAGCTCTCTCAGATCCCCAATCTCTCGAGGAATTTGTCTCAGAGAACTAAAACCAAGATCATCCATACTAAACCCGTCATTTTCTTTTTGCTTCTCTGTAGCTATGGTCACATGAACATTCGGCGATTTTGTAAGTAGCAGCTTCAGATTTTTTTCAATTTTTTTGTAGCTCGTCAACAAATTTACAGTGGTGGTGGGTCTTTCGATTAGATCTGTTTCGTTTTCTCCTTAAGATTTGGGTAGCATTTTACTTCATGGCACAAATTCTCTTGTTTTACAAACATGAACCAAAAGGTTTCAAGAAATTTTACTTGGTAGATGCTTGTGAATGTTTGTGATAGCCAATATTGTGCTCTCATGTGGTTTAAGAAGACTATTTAATTTTTGCCTGCTAATAATGGACTTTTGAATTGTTTGGTAGACTTGATTTATGGTTAAGCTGTGTCAATATGATCTTACATGTTGGTTGTTTATTAATCTTTTCAGGGTTGTAGAAAGGATCATAACTAAAACAAAAAGGATAGCTTTCTGATGTAAGTCCTTTATGTGGCTTGTTTATGGCATTAGAGATTGCTTTCCTGTTTTTTGCTAGGGTTCGTTTATGACTTTTGTGTTCTGTAGATGTTGGAGTGCACACGTAGGGATAGAATCAGTAATCTACCAAATGACATTATTTGCCACATCGGGTCTTTCCTTTCGGCAAAGGAGGCTGCTTTCATAATGGTTCTCTCCAAGAAGTGGCGAAATCTGTTTACCATCATACCCAAACTTCATTTTGACGATGATGATGATGATGGTTTGAAGGATTTTTTGGATGGAGTATTGACTCTACCAGTGAGCACTCGTATAAGGTCATTCTCTCTCAAATGTAACCATGTGGTTGAGTATGATGATCAGATCAAACGTTGTCTCTGTGAGGTCGTGAAGCGTGGTGTTATGGTTCTTGAACTCCATATAAAGGTCGCCAAAGAAGGATCTTATTCACTGCCTTTGGAGATATTCACTTGCAAGACGGTTCACACAATGAAACTTGGGTCTGGTTTTGCTATTGACTTCATCCCTGCGGATGCTTTGATTCCAGCTCTCAAGACTCTTTCTCTTGACTCTGTTTTGTTCTACAATGATTTTGGTGGTCGGTGTGCTTTCCAAGCGCTTGTTTCTACTTCCCCTGTGCTTGAGGAGTTGGTCATGGATGGTATTGAGTGGGAAAGTTGGGAATGGTCTTGTGTTGTGTCCAGTCCGATCCTTCAAAGACTGACTATCCGACGTCAAGTGTGGGATTCTTATGAGAGATATGGTAATGACAGCAATGTTCTAGATTCTCGGGGTCTTGCTTATGATTTTGACAGCATTAGTTTTGATACTCCGCGTCTTACCTACTTGGAGTACTCTGATTTTGTCCCTAAAGATTATCCAACTGTGAATCTCAACTCCCTTGTTGAAGCTAAGCTCGATCTTCGTGTGGACCAAGATTCTATATGGGGAGGCGAACATGCAGAAGATTTCGATCCAATGAATATGGTTAATGGGTTAAAAAATGTTGAGATTTTGGACTTAAAACTTTGAAACTATGGAGGTAAGTCTCTCTCTACTGTTTTCTTTCTCTTTGATATATTATTGCTACTAATAAGTAAAAGAATAGTTTATATTTAGGAACCATTGAGCTGTAAGAATCAAGGTGTTGCTAGAATATTCAAATGGTTCTTGATGTTTTCACTTTACATCCATATGTTGCAATTGATTAAATTAGTTGATTTTGTTATGTTTCAGATGCTCTATGGCTTCCGTGAAGCACTTCCAGTGTTTGGAAAGCTGCTTCAGGTATCTATTAGCCTTTCGAACTTCTGTTGGTATTCTCTACCAGTTCTCATTCAAAGATCTCCAAATCTGAAGACACTCATCATTGAGGTAATGAGCCATTACTAATGACCGTAAACCCCACAACAAATCACTCGTAAAGCTTCATCTCAAATCTCTTTTTTATTTTGTATCAGGATTCATTTCACTGTGGATATGAAGAAGAATTGGTTTGCTATTGCATGTCAGAGACATCTCACGTGTTGTCTTCTTCTTTGGAAGTCCTAAAAATAACCGGGTACAGAGGAATTATGAAAGAGCTTGAGCTGGTGGAGCATTTCTTGGAAAAATTATCATGTCTTGAACTGTTGGAAGTTCATGCTCAAGTATCACATGGCGAAAAGCTACGAGTCATGGAGGATCTGCTAATGCTTCCTAGAGTTTCGTCCAAGTGCAAAATCCAGGTCAAGTTTTCTTAAAAACGTTACCAAGTGTGAAAATCTCCCCTACTTTTGCGTTAGTGTATGTTTGGAAGTTTGGAAACGTGATCATTGATTCTGCTATGCCTGATCCATTAGGATACAATCTAGTTTATGGTTAGGATGAGAGAATCAAGACAACCTTATATTATGATTTGTTACATTTGCCAAGCCAGTTTCTCTCATTTCCCTTTATAACCAAATAACCAATAAAGCAAATCATTTCTTCATCATCAATATTAGCAGCAGAAGAAGAATAAACTTCCTCTACCTTCTTTCTCCGGTGAGTTTGCATTCGTACTTGGTATCTGATCTCTGTCTCTAACAGCCATCAATGAGCAAGTTCCCGGCGATTCCGGTGGCAACACTGTGTTTTCCGATGAGAAAACACGTTTGATCGATGGAGGAACGAGCTCAGGTGAGAGGTAACGTAGAAGCATTTGAATAATCTCTGTGAAGTTTGGTCGATCATTTGGATCTTCTCTCCAGCAAGATGTCACCACCATTGCTAAATCCTTCGGTAAATCGTCTGCGCTTGGCCTCACGTTCTAAGAAGTAAAATAAAACAGACCAAAATCCATTGAACAGATGAAAATCAAGAACCAAACGTCATGACTCAAAGAATCAAGAATCAAAACCTTAAATGCAGCGGCGTAAGCAGCTTGGAGATTGGACATGCCTTCAAAAGGCAGCTTATTGTGAATAAGCTCCCACAAGACAATGGCAAAGCTGTAAGCATCCACCTTGTGGTTATAGTGTTTCTTCTCACCGTGCCTCAACGTGACCGTACTATAAAGCTATTCAACCGTAGTTTTGTATTAAGCAAAACAGAGAAACGCAGAACATGAGAAAGTGATTATATATAGTAAGTACCTCGGGAGCCATCCAGCGATATGTACCGGTTTCCGCAGTCATCATCTCGGTTAAAGATTCTTCTCTAGCTAAACCAAAATCTGATAGCTTAACCGTCTTGTAATCCGCGGTCAAGATCAAGCTCTCTAGCAACCAAACAAGAAAGAAGATATAAAATAAGATCAAGATTTGTAACTTTTTTTTGAAAGTCTTGAAAGTGTGATTTCGGTTTTTGAAATGTTTAACCTGGTTTGAGGTCACGATGGATGACTCCGTGAGAGTGTAAGCATTCCATTGCTCGAGCAATGTCAAGAGCATAACCAACAGCTAAACGTGTGTCCAAACACCCTGGACGCAAACTCACAAGGTATTTACGCAATGTACCGCCTAGTAAAAGCTCAGTGACTATGACCATGATTGGTTCTTTGCAAGCTCCAATGAACTTGACCAAGTTCTTGTGTTGCACTCTGGACAACATTGAAACCTCTCTTGCAAATCTGCTCTCTCTTTTGGCAATCTCTTCTGGAGATTCTCCTCTTTTAACAATCTTTATAGCAACTGTTTTGTTCTTGTACCTAAAACAAGAAAATTAAATTTTGATAAATCCAAACAGTAACATCTCTGAAAACTCTCTCTATGATTGAATTTGCTCAACACTAAACTAAAACAGAATCTTGATACAAAAAGTAACTAATACATTTTCTTCAAGAACTATAAACTGACGTCAAAACTAAATGGAATGTTTTGATATTAATCTGACAAATGATGGGGAAGATTGAGAAATAAACTTACTTTCCTTCATAAACTTTGGCATGAGATCCTTCACCAATCTTGGGACCAACAAAGAGATGTTGAGGATCAACGATCCATTTAGGATCCAGTTCAAACACTTGATTTGAGTAAAACTCAGTTGCAGATCCCATTTCCAAAAGCTGAGATTTTTATCTTTTATTAACGAAAAAGACCTGTCAGATTCACTGATTTAGACCCTTTTGAGGATCAATCATTCTTGGTACAATCAGAAAGAAAGAAAGATGCTTTTTGGGGGTTATAAAGCGAAATCAAGAGACTTCCATAAATATAATAAAAAACAAAAAGCAAAACCCAGAAGGAAACAACAATCTCAATTTGGAAATAACAGAACAAATACCAAAAAAGATCCTTTCTTTTTCAGAACTTGAGTTGACACAGGGAACTGAAAGTTAAAAGAGACCCAGATAGAGAAAGAGATGGTCAGAATTTGATAATAAATGGTCGTACTTTGAAGAAGGTAAAGATTTATGAATGAATTTTTAAACCTTTTGTTTTTGGAATTTTACTAGTTTAAGATGAAAAAGACTTTCAATGATCAAAAAGATGTTTGATACTTCCGCGTAAGTAGACTGACAAGAAATCTCATCTCTCTTTGTCTTTTCTCTCTCCATGTCTTTTTCTGCTTTTTTTTTGTCGGCAAAATTTACAGAGACGTAAATCCGAATAACGTCACCAAAAATGATTTTTTTAAAAAAAAACGGACTATAGGAAACTACAAAAATTAAAGGGATTTTGCAGCCAATAACCATAAAAAACACTATAATTAAACAAGTAACCATATTATTTGATGGCTATGATATTCTCTGTATAATATACAATATATACCAAAATACCCTTATTCTTTTTCTCAGCTCTTCTCCATCGCTTCTCCATCTGGATTGAAATGGAAACCCAGAGAAATTCAGATTTTGTCACTGAAATTGAACGCAAATTCTATCTGTCTATTCTCCTTCATTTCCGTACTCCAATTATCGAAGATGGAAAACAATTTGCACCAGATTTGGGGTTATATGTTGGTGAAGCGAACATAGGGTAGAAGAAGAAAAAGAAAAGTATAAGAAAAGGATCAGATTCATACAACTATATTTACAACTCGTAATTATCTGATACTTGAGAGCAATTTCAGTTTGAAATTTGAACATCATATCTTGAATGAGCATTTGTATGGAGGCGATTGTGGTTGGTGAAGCGGCAAGAGAAGCCTTCATCGAATTTATTTGTTTTTCCTAAAGTCGATCTTCCATTGCTACATTCCCAATTCATTTCCTCAACTTTCATTAAGTGTACTTGTTTCAGTGATTTTTGGGTTTCTTTGTTCTATACAATCGATTCATCAAAATCAGGTGTGTTTCATCTCACGCGAAAAAAGTAGAAGTTTTTTTCAATCCTGATTCCAACTTATGAACTTCTCAAAGGCTAAAATCTCCGCGAATAGAAGAGTTTAGTAACCCTGAAAGAGCACAGATCCCGTGAGCTTCATCCTCACGAATTTTAGTATTTTCCTCCTCTCTCTTAAACTATTCCATTTATCAAGTGAGTCTATACTATTTTACTAACGTGTTACTGCCCTGAATGCAATTGAGAATCTAGTGAAGGCAGTAAAGACTAAAGAATGAAGGATCAGATTATATATGAATCCCAGTAATGAATTGAGGTCAGATGTGTATAAATTTGGAATAATTTTTCAGATTGTCGGAGGTGGAGAAGAAATGAAGAAAGGGGATAATGAAGAGACATAAATTTCTCTCTCCTTCGTATTAACTTTTGTAGGGCTATTTTTGTCCACTTTACTACCACTTTGTTATTTGCTTCATTTTCATATAGAAATGGCTATAAACTTAATTTAGATGCTCAATATGGTTATTCAACAAATTAACCCAAAATTAAACAAAAAATGTCAAACTTTGGAAGTCAGAAGAAATATATAATTTTATTTTACAAAAGAAATTTGTAACAAGTCTTTCTCTTTCAAAAATAAAATAAAATTACGAAACAAAGAAAAAGAAACAAACTCTTTTATTAGTCTCTTTAACAACTTCTACTATTAATTGACAAAAGGACAAAATTTTGTCAATTAAATAAAAGATCGTGGGTCAGAAAATACAAAAATGAAATAAAAATTAGTCGGTGGGGTGAGAAAGGTGGACCCTTTTGATGTACAGTCCTTTTGGTACTTCTACAAAGGATCATATATAATTACGTACTCATATTTTGCATTTCACTTTTTTTTGTTTTGTTTTACCATGTTGAAAAATGTTGAAATAAGAACAAAGTGTTCATGGATAAATGTATTATGAAGATAGCTCTTTTCGAAAGCAGAGACGATTTATGCGATTTAAAAAATTCATGTGACCATATTAATCTGATTAGAAACTCAAAAACATGATGCATACATTCTAACAAATTCGTTTTTTTTTGCTTTGAATATAATTTTACATTCAATTAAAACCAAAAATCAAGTTATTACCGACATTTTCACCTGACAGCTACTACAAAGGCCTTCTTTTCTAATGAGTCCAATAATGTGTCTTAAGTATTTGGGCTAATATATAACCATGCCTAAACTTTACAAACTCTAGAATCACATTGATTTTGTTGTGTTTATTGATAAACCACTAGACTAGTGTAGTAGTGTTTTACTACATTGCAACTTTTTGTACCAAAAGATAAGTATATTTTTCTTTGTTGCTAAAGAGTAATCAGAAAAGAGAATTTATGTTCGTTGCCGTATGTGTATAAAAATAAATGGAATATATATATATGTTTATCCTTTTAACGCATTTGTTTGTGAATTTCATCAATTTAAATATTTGTTCATAGAGCATTATGCTTCTTACCTTGTAAATTTTATCGAGCATGAAATAGACAACAATTAGCAGAGGCCAGAGGGTGCTAGTATATATGAAAGATAATTCATAAAAGACAGATCAACGTATTATGGTATGGTGTGAGCACGTTTAGAAATAAATATTCTGTAAACTTATCTCATTGAACTAATTTGACTATAAATATTTGTTCGTTAAAAATATCAATGTGTTGGATCGACATACACGCAAATCCGAAAGCAAAATGGAAAGTTTCTTTAAAAGAACATGAATCTGAAAAAAATCATGGATCAGGTAAAGAAGAATTTCTTTCTCTTATTACTCTCGAAGGAGTCAACATTCAGCGCACTTAGCAGAAATGATCATTTGTTTTTGTCAACATATCAATACAAATTATTTGCCATTTATTTGCTATTGGGGCAGTACACTATATATAGACCAACTATACGTTTCAACTTTCAACATAGGATACAGATTATTGTCTAAACATAATATCAAAGAAAAAATACTATAAAATATGAAGAATGCATTTTCACTTGTGGTTTTCATCAGCTTCGTTATCATACTTGCTTCCGGTAACACGTTTTACAGTATTCTTCTCTTTAAACACGTTCTCTTTTCTGCTAATTGACATAGATTCAAATCTCTCTATCAATACTTAATTTATCTTGTACTAATTAAGATAACTATCTCTACAGTTGCGAACAAGGTGAATGCAGGCAATTGCCAAGTCGACGGTCTAGGTTCTTGTGCACAATGTGATGAGAGATGCAAAGCGAAGCACGGGCCAACAGGCCAAGGCAGTTGCGATACTAGAAACCAACTATGCTTATGTTATTACGCATGTCCATCAATACCTCCGCAGCCCAAACAATGCTATGGCGGAACTGGCCTATGTACCAATGCATGTGACCAAAGCTGTGCGCAAAGATATCCTGGTGGATCTGGTTTTTGTGAAAGCATTGGCAATACTAGGTTGTGCAAATGCCAATATCCTTGCTAATTTTTTTTTTCTGTTTCTAATGTTTTTTGGAATTACGGAATCAATAAAAAAAAGCCACATCATTCTTCATATATCATCGAAGAAAAACATATATGGTCAAACCAGAAAATTAAGATAATCAGCTTTTCAGAAAACGGATTTAATCATTTAAACAAGTAGTAGAACGATTTTGGTTTCTGAACAAAGTAGAGTACCGTCAACATAGACTCGTTTGAAAATTTGTGTATAAACATCCGTAGGTCTATACTTTTACTTTTCTCAAAATTATACTTTTTATTATGTCAAATTTTACATTGTTTTTTTCCATTCCACTATGTGATGTGCATTGTATTATGTTTACAGACTAACTTATCCTATTATACAATGGTTATGATTTGTCTTCCTAACAACGAATCTAATACCAAGTACTCCATGTTCGAGTTATAACTATGATAAACAATCAAATTTCAAAATCTAATATAATAATCTAAAGATTTTTCCCTATTAGGTGGTTAGACAACAAGATTTTCATGTGTCAAATTAACTAGAAGTACTCACTGTTTTATACAATATGATATGAAAACAAAACGTTCATGTATTCCACTTACAGACAGTTAAAAACTGACCGGACTCCATGTTCGAATCATTTTCACAAAATATATGCAAAATAGTCAAGTTCCACTAGCTAAATCTCAAAATTTTAAATCTTCGTCTAACAGCTACACAATTATATAAGTGTAATCTAAAATTTAGTTCTAAGAAGATTTTTCTTTGCCAAATTAACTAGAAGTACTAACTGTTTTACACATTATGGTGTGAATACAAAAACGTTCATGTACCCCACTTACCGATAGTTAGAAACTGACCGGACTCCATATTCGAATCGTTTCATAAGTATATGCAAAACAGTCAAGTTCCACTAGATTAATATGGCAATTTGAAATCTTCGTCTACCGGAACTATAAATCTACCCAATTATACCCGTCTAATCCAAAAAATTATTCTAAGAAGATTTTTCTTTGCCAAATTGACTAGAAGTACTAATTATTTTACATATGGTGTGAAAACAAAACGTTCATATACCCCACTTACCGACATTTAGAAACTGATTGGACTCAATGTTCGAATCATTTTCACAAACTATATGCAAAATAGTCAAGTTCCACTAGATTAATCTGCCAATTTAAAAATCTTCCTCTAATAGCTACTACATTACATGTATAGCTTATCTATAATCTATTGATACCTAATATATATAGATTATTAGAGTTATACTAGCCTCGAGAAAATTTAGGTAGATGAGAAAACGTGGACCATTCCAAATTCTGGTAGTATTTATCCATTCACCTACAAAAATGGAATTTGGTTATCGATCAGATGCATGATCAGGTCTAGCTTTTGGTTAGCTACTTGAAGTCTAAAATATAATGAACAAGTGAAGAACTTCTCTTTTCGTACCAAAAAAAAAAAAAAAAAAAAAAAAAAAAAAAAAAAAAAAAAACTTCTCTAACCATGGCCTGGTTTACTTCTGTGGCGAAATTAATCAAGAACCTCTCTCTCCTTGCAAACGTTGGCTGTTCCAAAATGTGATGTGCTTTCATTTAATTCCGTTACGTGTGTGTGACTACAATAGCTGCTAGCAACTCAAGAACCCACTTGGAGAAACATAACCATTACATGAACTAGATCAAGAAAAGCTCTCATTTTCTACCAATAGAAACCAAGATTATTATCATGTAATAGCCATTAGTTTAGCATGATAGTGCTCATCATCGCTCTCTAAAACAAGGTCTAGCATTATAATTAATCAACAACTCTTCCTTATCATTACCTGTGGACGAAGCATGAGGCAATGCCAAGTCTCCGGTGCTTATATGGAACTTGTTCACCAATTGCTCACGGATATAAACCTTGAAAGTGAAAACAAAGAGTTAAGTTTTCAGATATGGAGTGAAAAACTAACAATTTGATTCACGGATATAAACCTTGAAAGTGAAAACAAAGAAAGAGTTGAGATGAAAAAAAAACCTTAAAAGTGGTTTCTCGTCTCTATCTTTTTCTTCATTGAGAGTCGCACATGTTCTCTACCTTGAATGATCTCACGCCGGTAACTGCTCGATTCCTCCGCCGGAATCACAAGCTAGAATCAAGAGAGACAGAGGGAGATGAACAGAGAGAAGGGAACGGAAGGGAGAGAGAGAGATGAACAGAGAGAAGAGAAAGGAAGGGAGATGATCACAAACAACGGTCATGCAATTTTGAATAAGGAAGAGAGAGTATTTCTCTTTGTCCCATGTATACTGTATATGAGAAATGTCTAACGGCTACTTGTCGTTTCAAAGTTTCCCCATCAAATCAACTGTCGTTTTAATGCTTGTCTCCAATGTCCAAAACTATGTCGTTTCAAAATTAAAAAATGACTTTGTACAGAGCAAAAACTGATTTAAAAAAAAAAAAACAAAAACAAATTAAAAACATTAAACAACTAAGCGTACATTAAAAACATTTTGTATATTCACCAAAAAAAAACATTTTGTAATAATACTTTGAGGTCCGATATTCTTAGTTGTTTTAACAGATTCATGTCCGAATGGTTCATAATCCTAAACCCTCACCCTTACAATGTTCCTTAACCCACACGTTAGCTTCAAGACAGGAAATTCGCTTCTAGGGTTTCCTTTCGTAGTGGTTCGGATATTTCACATCAATGGACTAGTAATTTAAGAGTTTCATGTTCATGTTCATGTTCATGTTCGGCTTCCCTGTAGTGGCTTAACCAAACGCCAAAAATGAGAAACCATGAAAGAAAACAAAAGAAAGCCTATACTTGGATAAAAGATCAATCAGTCAAAATGATACTTGCACAAGAACTGAATCTCACTGTGTAGCAAAATTCTGAAACACTTAAAAAACCAGTGAGATCTACAAAATTTTCGTAAACACAGATGAAAGTCTCGGCTTTTTCAGACAATCAAAAAGCGTAAATAATAATACAAAACTGAAGAACATAAATAGTAATAATAATAAATAATACAAAACGAGTACTACTACTCTTGTGTGATCTTCCATCATCGACGTTTATATAAACATGCTTTCAACTCTGGCCACGCGATTTTCTTCTTGTCTGAATTCAACTTCTCCTGTATACACAATCAAAAGAAAAAGGTTATGATTAAAAGTCTAGATCCAAGCTCCGAGACTAACCAAGCGTACAGGAAGCATCTTTCAGTCACTAACCTTTTTCTTGAAATGCAACAAGATGAACATCTTATTCGAAAAGTCCTGCACAAAGAAGACCAAAATGGGTTTCTTTCTTTCCTTCTTGTAGTGGAAAAATTATAAAAGAAGAGTATATAGAGACAAAAAAAAGTATACCTTTAACTCTGACTTAAATCCAAGTTCACAAACAGCTTTCACAAAGTCTTTTGGGTCTGCTCCTCCATTGTTTGGATCAAACCTGCTTTTTACTTCCGCTATAAGAAGATAACCGCTGTTGAATACACCCGATAAATTATTTATTCAGAAACATGACAACAAAAATTAAGGAGAAGAAGAGTCTGCCAAGTTATATAAACAAAAAAGAAGAACCTTGGACGAAGAACTCTATATGCCTCTCTGATGTAACTTGAATAGTTTGTTCCCATTAATGAAAGACAGAATACAGCAACATCGACTGATGAAGATTCAAGTGAAGTCTGCAAACAAAAACAAAACCCATTTTAAGTCCGAGGAAGCAAAGAACGTCATGAAGTTTAAAGAATGGAGTAAGATTTGAATGTACATTTGACATATCGCAAGCAATCACAGAGGGGTTCTTTGCAACAAGATCAAAGGAGAAAACTTTGTTCTTCACACTCTTTGCAATCCTTGCATCACCTGAAAAAGAAAAGTAAACATTTTTATAAAGCGATCATCTTGTTTAAAAAAGCAGCAAATATATATATAGGATCAGATAATGATCTTACCACAGCCAAAATCAGCTACAACTAGTGAAGAGCTTCGAGAAGCTAACCAATTTATCATGGAGTTAACAGGAAGCTCAGGCCAATTTGACATTTGCTGCTGATAACCTGTGTGATACTGAAACAAAAAAAAAACAGAATCAAATTACTTTTGAAATGCAGATGATTCAAGTAGGAAGATTCTTGTTCTGGAGCTAATGTGTTTACCATATCAAACAAGTTTGGATCTTCTTTGAAATAGTCTAATGCTTCTTTCCCACTGAGAAATTGAAAAACGGAGTTAAGCTCTGTTTGAAAGTGAAGAGAATTTACCAGAAGGAAAAAAAAAATGAAATTGAAACTTACGAGCAAGTGTAGAGTTTCTCGTTGAGCATCCTGAAGTGTCCACCGGATAATCTCTCTCGAAGCTGCGATTTTCGATTAATTGGTTCAATCAAAATCCAATCAGACGGCAATCAAATGTAATTGACAGAGAGAGAGAGAGAGGGAGAAGAGAGAGAGAACCATATCGAGAAAATTGGAAGGTTTAGGTCGTTTCGATGAAGCTGAAGGTCCTCCATTTTGATTGCTTTTGGTATCTCTTTGACGCTTTTTGTCATTGTTTTGATTCTTCGGAGTCTGCTTAGGTTCTTCTTTAGGAGGTTTAGCGATTTCTTCTTTGGGAGGTTTAGGTTTTCTCTGTCTCTTCCTCTTCTTATCTCTGCTAGCTCCTTCCTCTGTCATGTTTCTCGCCGTCACCGTCGCCGTTGCCGTCTTATTTCTCTCACCGGAATTTTCCCGACTCTTTCTCTGCGTTAGGTTAGTTTCACAAGTAGAAGATTATGTTTGTTGACAATCGTTTGGGCCATGGTATTAAGTTTATTGGGCTTTTCGTATTCGACCCAACCCAATTATTTGTCTGATTTTTTTTATCTGAGATTTAATACAAGCCGTTACTGAAAAAGAAATTGCAACAAAGCAAGAAAGTTTGGACCATTCACACGCAAAAGTCAGATATGGCCATTATATAACGATTTTCACCAAACCGCAAATACAAAACATAAATTCCAGAAACCAAAAAAGTTGATATGTTTCTTTACTGGTGTAGAATCACAGACAAAAACATAATTCCTCAGTTGTATTATGAGATCGAATCGACGGAAGTTTTCATTTTTGCAATAGTAATCTCCAAAAATCAACACTTCCTAAGAAGCGTAAAGGTTGTTAGGTTCCTCTTATCCTGACCTCTTGTAAATGGTGAAAGCAATCATGGCTACAGTTGCAACGGCTCCAACCACAGCTGCTCCAATGTAGATTTCTTCTTTGTCAAGAGGCTGGAACCAAATGGTGCACTTTCTTACTTCTTTCTTGATTGGCTCCGGCTTTGAGTTTTCGTTCTGGCAACACGAAACGCTGCCGTTTGATCCTTGACAACATCCTCCTCCAGTGGATTTATCCGCTACGCTGTTACCGCTTGGTATCACTGCCTGTCCATGCTCTCTCTCAGGCACACCTCCAGGTAGACCCATTTGTCCCCTGAAACCATCAAATACTTAAGAATAAGTAAAGTAATGGATCCTAAGTTGTACAATGCTATTAACAAGAGTTTGGACCCATTACCTCCAAATCCTTTGAATGATTTCTCCTTTTGCGATTTGCTGGTCAAGCAATTCAGGTACATCTTCAGGAGTTACATATCCATACCTTTCATTTCAAAATCAAACAGAACGTTAATCCAGAGATACACAAAACATTTTCTTTTGATCCAAACATTTTTTACTTACCAATTGCCAAAAATCTTTCCAGATGAATCAGGACTGAAGATGATTATGTTACCAGAATACTTGTGCTGTCCAACGTGAGAGCAACGCCTGAGAGAGATTTGCTCTGAGAGTCCACGAGAGCCAATCTCCTCCTTGAACCTCTCTAAGATCACAGGTCCACAAACACCACACCTCTTATCACGACTCGCATGAGTACACACGAATACAAATGATCCAGATAGCTTTTCTTCTCTCCCAAATCTCCATGGCTTCTCATTCACAAGCACATCTTCAACGAAACTCTCCACTTCCACTTCCTCATCCTTAATCCCTCTTTTTATTATCATGAAATCAACACGAGAATTAGCATTTCGAGTCAAACTTATGCAGTTTCAGATCTACAATCGGATTTCTGCAACTCTAAAATTAGCTTATGCAATCTAATTACGAGTCAATCATGGTCTGGTCAACTGTTTTTCCTCAGAACAATTACGCCGAGAAGATTCGATTCATGAAAGATGTATACTCAATTGTTTAACGCTGAGAATCGAAAAACTAGAAGAAGACGAACTCACTTGTATCTGACCATATCCGGGAAAATCAATACATCTCCATCGGATCCACCTCCTTCGCAAACATTCAGCTTCGTCTACAACAACAAATTCAAAAAGCCAAAAGAGTAAGAAAGAGATACCGATGAAATTTTGAATGTAAACGAGAGCGAATCTGATGTTCGTATACCGGAACAGGGAGATCGGATTTGCGATCCTTGAGCAACGTAGCGAAACGCTGAGGCAAACCTTCGTCTTCGATTTGTGAGAGCCAAGCTTCAGGAGTTTTGTAGAAGACGAAAACATGGCGACCGTAAGAGTTGATGGAATTAGCGATGTCTGCGCTGTACATCTCCGGCCGCTTAAACCCAAACTCCGTGTCTTCCGACGCCGGAACAGAGCTCAGATTCTCAACATTCGCCATCGTCGGAGTAGAATAGCTATCAGGGTTTCGCAGAAGCCAAGAGACACAGAGAGAGAGAGAGAGAGAGAGAGAGAGAGAGAGAGAGAGAGAGAGAGAGAGAGAGAGAGAGGTTGAAGAAGCTAATTTTCAAAAATGGAGGAAGCAGTGCAACTTTCGATTTCTTTTGAGATCCTCCAAACACGTCTTGAGGCGCACACACGAATATGTGGTCCCACATTTTGTGATGTGACAGGTCAGTGATATATAATCTAGCTCACAGACGGATTTGAAACAACTGACTCGTCCGTCTTATTTTTGATCTGTGACAGACAGTAGCTTTAGTCAAACAATTCCACGTTTGTCAACGGTGCTCTAATTTAGATGCAATCACACGATTCACACGTATTATATCATTTTCTTGCAAGCAAATTGCCTCACGATGACCTTAATATATAAAGATTAGTCTTACCTCTGGTGATAATATTAATAAACCATAGTTATTAATACATGGGACGTATTGATACATGGGACGTATAAAATTTACGCACCTGGTGTAAATTCTTAGTTATATACATTGCCTAATCGTATAGTTTACGAATGAACTCGTCAATTTGACGTTGTTGTTTGGGTATTTCTCTACTTGACTCGTGCAAGAGCTGAAATTCTTACTTTTTTAACTAAAACTTAGTAAACGTTTCAATTGTCAATGCTATTCATTTAGCTAACGGAGTTTTGACGAAGTTTGTTTGCAATAAGCTACGAAATCATGTCGTCATCACATCACATTATGAAAGACAAAATTATATCATTGCATAGTTTTATTACCATTACCACAATGAGGTCCATGACCATAACAATGATTCATCGTACAGCTTATTTTGATTAAATTTACAAATGATTTGGGTAAAAAGGTTAAGAATTTTGGAGCAAATTGTCGAAATAAAGGTTTAAGACGTATCTAGCGGCGGAGAGAACATCGAGCCGCCTCTCACTCGGCTCGTACTTGCCTTTCCGGAGCTGATACCGATGAGTCACCGCCGAGATTGTGTATGTTTGCCCTTCTATCATCACATTCTCTCCGCATTGAAGATTCTGCAAATCACAGTGTTTTTTATTTAAAAAATCATCTAAAATTTTACACAAAGCCAAATCAATCTGATGAAAGATTATCAGTTCGAATACCTAATTGGAATCGGTAATTGGAATAGTTAAACAGTTTCAAAAACTGTAGTTGAGAGTTTTTAAAGTTTTCTTTTTTTTTCCTAGAATTTTCCCGGAAAGCTAAATGGAAGAAAATGAAGATTGAGAGTGAAGGGTTTGCATATTCAAGTTTTTCAAATTATCTCAGATTTTGACGGGAAGCCAAATCAATTTGACAAATTCGCAGCTCGAATCTGCGATTGGAAGCAGCATGGATTTTCTATTTTTTTTTCTGGAATTTTCCCGAGAAAAAGTTAAGTGAAGGGAAGAAGATGAAGATTTTTGAGACTCACATGAGGAAGGCAACGAACGCCAAGAGATTTAGGGGGAGGAGTAATTTCAATGACTTTATAAGGAGAATCGCTTTGATCTCTTCCTTTCTCTTTCCTTCTGCAATTTATCTGCAACCCCTTCACCTGCAAACATCCATTCACCCAAATCTCTTTTACAATCTTTGGAGGTACAAAAAAAAAAAAAAAAAAAAAAAAAAAAAAAAGGATTCGCGATGGAATTCGTTACTTTTCCGATACAGACGAGATTTGATGCAAGTGTTGCCATTTTCAAAAACAGAGACTGGATTAAGAATATGAAGAAAAGAAATCGACTTTCTGAAAGTTTCCTGAAAAAAACTTGTAAATTTGTATCTGATTCGCGAAATGGAACACGAAAATATAGAGAATCAGACAGACAATTGCGACAGATATTTTTTCGTCTCTATATTTTTGTGGTGAAGAACAAAGCAGGAACCTTCGGATGTAATCAGAGACTTCTCAAGAAAAATATGGAATCATACAAACAAGAGAGAGTGAGAGACTAAAGAAGATTTGGAGTCAAAACTCATACAAGCTAAAATCTAAGTTGTGCCACAAGGGTGAGAGTTAGGCCAACAAAGTTATCTAAAAATGTTTGATAAAATTCTCTCTACTCAAGAGGGAATCAAACCCTAAAGCCTCCTCTCTCACAATACAATACATGACCTAAGCATGACTTAAGAAGAAGAGTGAAGCTTTTATGAAACTTTCTCTACCTTCCATAAGGATGGTACCGACCAGAACCACCACCATATCCACCTCTACTTCCTCCTCCTCCACCATAAAACGAACCTCCTCCACTTCCGCCGCTACCACCACCAGCACCGTAACCACCTCCAAGACCACCCATGTCATAGCCACCACCACCACCTCTATATCCTCCTCCACCAGCACCACCATACCCACCAACACCAGCTCCACCACCATACCCTCCTCCGTAACCGCCACTCGGTCCACCGTAACCACCTCCCGGCTCACCGTACGGTCCACCATACATATCACCAGGTCCACCACCATACCCACCACCTCCCATCCCATACCCTCCTCTGTTGTAACCGCCACCTCCTCCTCCATAACGACCAGAGTATCCAAGTGGAGGCTCTCCTCTGTAAGGTCCAACACCACCACCATACCCACCACCTCCATACCCGCCAAACTCTCCTCCGTACCCTCCACCATAACCACCAGACCTCCCACCTCCATATCCCCCACCACCATATCCACCACCGTGCCCTCCTCCATAACCATCTCCATAACCTCCACCAAAGTTAGACCGTGAGTCACCGAACCTCTTTGACGGTGTAGTAACCGAGTTCGGCTTCTTCGGCTCTGCCTTCTTTATCTCTACCTATATAAGACAATACAACAATGTGAGTGATGCCATTAGAATGATCTCAACAAATATATGAAAGAGCATTTGTAGTTAGTTTACCTGAGTCCCAGAGAGCTCAATTCTGTTCCCTTTAGCCAAGAGAAGGTCAACCATCTCTTCACTTTCATATGTAACAAACCCAAACCCACGTGACCTTCCAGTTGAGTGATCACGCATAATCTGGTGCTCTTTCAGCTCTCCAAACTGCTTGAAAAACTCCTTGAACTCATCTACACAAACACCAAATCACACACAGATCAGTAACTTCTTCATAAAGAAACACAATCAAGAAAACAAAACAAAAATGGACTAGTGTTTCTTCTACCATCATCAACAGAAGAAGGAATGCCGCCAACAAATATCTTCTTTGTTTTGATGACATCATTGGACGTCATAGTCCCTCTCGGTATCGTCCGCTTGATTTCGACCTGAAGAGAACAGAAAAACGTTATCGCAATGTAAAGCACACAACTGTTAAAGGCGTAGAGCTCTAAAATCTAACCTGCTTGCCGTTGAGGATGTGATTCTCCTCCATAACTTTGTCGACAACAGAGGAATCAGCGTAAGTCACAAACCCGAATCCACGAGGCTGTCCAGTTTTTCTGTCCTTCATAATCACAGAGTCTGTGATCTCACCATACTTGCCAAAATGCTTGACGAACTCAGCTGCATTGACAAGAACAGAGAGTTTGTAAAGTATTGAACTTTAAACCACAGTAACCGAGAGAGAGCTAACCTCTTTCTGCAAAAACAGACACCAAAATAAGAGCTAACCTGAAGTTGTCTCCCTGGCTAAACCTCCAACAAATATCTTTCTACAAATTCCACAAAACATTCGTATAAGTACACTAAATTCACTATGTATTTTTTAAGAAATCCGGAGAAGAGGACTATATATACACTTATCCTTCTCTACTCTCCAGATTTCTCTAAATTCTCATCAAATCAGGAAGATTATTCTATCGACAGAAAGTTTGAAACTTGTATCTATCTCATACTCCTCTAACACAGGCCCTAACAAGCCATAATTTGAAAGAATTGAGCGAAACAGACGAGTAATTTTGAGAATCTAGACATAAAGATTAATAATAAGACGAAGCCCTAGAAGAACCGATGCTCAAATTCTTTCTCTTTATCACAGATAAGAATCGATCCTGAGAAAACACGCAAACCCTAAATTCATGAATATTTTCGGAAGAAGTAGAGAAAACGTACCCAGCACTATCGACGCCACCACCAGAGTGATGCTGAGATTTGTCGTCATCGTCCTCAACGTTATCGGATGGTTTCACTTGGTGGTTTTCATCATCGACAACTGTTTCCGTTCCGTAAGGGTCCATTGCCGGAAAAAAAGAGTCGAAAGCCGAAGAACCTTCGAGGCGAAGAAGAAGATGGAGAAAGAAGCGGCTGTCGCTTAAAGGCAAGCCCTAAAACCCTTTAGAGAGAGAGAAAGACGATATGTATTTTATCGTACTCCGCGAAGCACTTGATCTTAACTATGTTTCAGTTGTGTTGTGTTGTGTAAGAACGAGGGATGATGGTTGATCTCGCGTTTTAATATATAGTGGATTTAATCTTAACCGTTGGATATGTTTTTTAGCAATTTGAGGGAAAAAAAAAGAAATTTATCTCAATATTTCCTTTTTTTTAAGGAGAAACAGGAAGAAAGAACACAACGCTCGCTTTCAGAAATTCAATTCGGAGAATCAAGCACAGTCGAAAGATCAATTGAGGGAATCAGGAGTAGTTGGAAGATCGAATATAGGTTTCTTTTCTGAAAAATTCTCGTCTTGTCTCAGTAAACAGAGTTAAACTGATGATTTATGTGTTTTCGAAATCGGAAATAGAGGATGTTCGTGGACCCTTTTATAACAAAATTGGTTAATGTCACATAAACATGTGAATAGATTGAACAAACGGAAAAAGTTTTACACTTGAATGATGAGTATCCAACATTATGGAGGATCTATAGATGTAAATTTCACAAGGAAGACAACCATACAATTTCACTGAAGATGAGATTTGTTTTTAATCTTGATTGCACATTCATACAGAGCAAAATGTGACCATATCAACTTTCAAGGTTTTCAGTGAAGTGTATGCATTGACCATGCAGAGTATTTAGTGATCTATATAACCGAAAAATGATTGCACGGAAGCAAGTGCAATATATGGGACAAATAGATGGGAAGTTTGTATTGTTTAAGACTCAAATTTTAAAAGGGTTATATAGATCACTAGCTACTCTGCCTACAACTGAAAGTTGATGAATTTCCCTTAGGGATTCTTGTATTAAACGAAGGCTATATAAAGCCATGGAGGTTACATAATTACAACAAAATCAGGGAGATATACAAAGAGATATTAACAGAATATCTAAACAATAGGAATCCTAAACCGAATAATCCTATATTCTATCACCCTCCCTCAGTTGGAGCGTCGGGTTTCCGCACGGTCAAACTGGTTCGAAATTCGTTGAATAGACTTGTCGGTAAACCCTTTGTGAATATGTCAGCATATTGGAGAGAGGAGGGGACATGGATAACCTTAACTTCTCCAATTGCAACCTTCTCACGAACAAAGTGGATGTCAAGCTCTATATGTTTCGTTCGTTGGTGCTTTACTGGGTTTGAAGCAAGGTAAACTGAACTGATGTTGTCACAGTAAACAATCGAAGCCTTGTTGATGGTGCAGTGAAGTTCCAACAGCAGATTTCGTATCCAACATAGTTCAGCTACAGTGTTTGCTACACCTTTGTATTCTGCTTCTGAGCTCGAGCGTGATATCGTTGGTTGTCGCTTGGCTGACCACGACACAAGATTTGGCCCGAGAAAGACACAGTAGCCTGAGGTAGATCTTCTTGTATCCGGACAGCCACCCCAATCAGCATCAGAATATGCAGTGAGACAATCTACGTGTCCCTTTACCAGCTGAAGTCCATGAGTCAGAGTACCTTTTATATATCGGATGATGCGTCTCAGAGCTTGTAAATGAGGTTGTCTTGGATCATGCATATAGAGACACACTTGATGAACAGCATAAGAGATGTCTGGTCTCGTGAATGTGAGATACTCTTACATTCACGAGACCAGACATCTCTTAATCGGAGTTGCACAAGGTTTGCAGTCGCTCATTCCTGCCCGATTGAGAATCTCTTTTGCATAAGTTGTCTGACTCAAGAGTAGCCCTTTGCTGTTGTATTCAACCTTTATTCCAAGGAAATGATGTATTTTCCCCAAATCCTTCATTGGAAATTCTGATTTGAGGGAGCTGATTATCTGTTGCATAAGAGATGTAGATGAGGCCGTCAGAAGGATGTCATCTACGTAGAGGAGGATGTACGCCAGTTCACTGTCTTTCCTGTAAACAAATAAAGAGACATCGGCCTTGCTTGTGACAAACCCCAACTGGTTAATAAATTTTGAAAATCTCGCATTCCAAGCTCTCGGAGATTGTTTTAAACCATAAATGGGTCTTTGCAGCTTGCAGACGTGATGAGGAAATCTCTTGTCGACAAACCCGGGAGGCTGATGCATGTAGACGGTCTCCTCTAGTTCACCATGTAAAAACGCGTTTTGAACATCTAACTGATGTATCGGCCAGTTGCGAGCAACTCCAATGTTCAAAACTGTGCGAATAGTTGCAGGTTTTACAACCGGACTGAACGTTTCCTTGAAGTCTACCCCTGCCTCCTGAGATTTCCCGTTTGCCACCAATCTGGACTTGTGACGAGTCAACGCTCCATCTGCATCATGTTTGTGAGTATACAGCCATATAGAGCTCACAATATTAACATTTGGTGGTCTAGGTACAAGACTCCAACTCTTTGTCTTAATCATAGCATCGTATTCATCAGTCATCGATGGTGTCCAATTAGGATCAGAAAGAGCATGAATATGATTTTTTGGTAGTGGGGATTTGGTTTTGGTGAGAAGAGAAATGACTGTTTTAGGCTTTCGAATACCAGCCTTACTCCGTGTCGTCATAGTATGGCGAGTTGGAGCAGGAGGTGGCTGAGTCGGAGGAGGAAGTGTCTGAGCTGGAGCAGGAGGTGGCTGTGTTTGAGATGCAATTGGTGTTTGAAGAATCGACTGAAACAAAGGAGAAGCTTCTTCTATGGGATCAAGGAACTGATATGCAGCGTTTTTATTTTTGGTTTGAACAGCTGCTGGGAATTTTTCCTCATCAAAATGAACATGTCTAGAGATGATGATCTTATTTGTTTTGAGATCTAGACATCTGTAACCACGATGTTGGGAAGGGTACCCAAGAAACAAGCAAGGAGTGGTTCGTGGTGACAATTTATGAAGATTTGAGTGATTTAAGCTTGGGAAGCACAAACAACCAAAGACTCTCAAGTGATCGTACGTTGGTCGTTTGTTGAAAAGGAGAGTGAAGGGAATTTGGTTTTTGATTGCTGATGTGGTGTTGGTGGTCGTGGAGAAGCTGAAGCCATGGTGGAGGGCCCACGATAGGTAGGCATCTGGGCATACGGATTCCAGTTTGCAAATTGATTGGGCCAAGGACCAAATGGGCCAGGCCACATGTTTTGTGGACCCCAATTTGGAAAATTAGGTCTGAACGGAAACTGGGAATTGTTTCTGCCTCGTGAACGGTTGTTGTACCTCCGATTGCCACGGTAGTTGTTGACTTGGTGATGTTGTTGTGGTGGTGCCGGTTGCTCAGTTCTCGTTGAAGATCCTGAGACAGTGAGAGCAGTCGAAGAGGAGGCGTGATCTTTGTGAGTCGCTGACGGTTTGTGCGGCCTGTTGAGACGAGATTCTTCATTCTCCAGCATAGATTTGGCAGATTCAAAGCTGGGAAATGGCTCTTTGTGCTTGATAACATTGTGAATGTTGTCTTATTTTTCGTTCAGGCCATTGAGGAGGTATGTGACAAGCATTCGGTCAGTGACAGGAGCATCCACATTGGCGACGCGGTCTGATAATGACTTCAGCTTTTGACAGTATTGTTGAATTGTTTGGTCGCCAATTTCAGTTGTACGGAGCTCATTATCAAGCTGAATAGCTCTAGCCTCTTTGTTGTTTCGAAATTGATTTTCGATTCTGATCCATACGTCTCTAGCAGTTCCTCCTGGCGCAAACGAGGAGCGGAAAAGTGGTTGAGCAATGGTTCCGTAAATCCAAAGTTTGACCAATCCATCACATTTCAGCCATGGCAGATCATTGACGCCGTTTGGAACTAATGTACCGTCGAGGTGACCGAGAACATCGAAGGTCAAACAATGAGTGAGAAAAAGTTCCCTCCAAGCATCATAATTATGATCATCTAAATCAAGAATGAGAGGAATGTGAGATTTGATGTTGGTCACACCAAAAGCTCGTTCTATTGCAGCAGCAGCAGGAACAGCCATTGAAAAGAAATAAAAGCCGAAAACAAAAAAAAAAGAAGAGAATAAGAAGAGGGAAGAAGAGAGAGAAGGCTTATTGAGAAGAAGAAGAGAAAAGGTTCAGGAGTTGTGGCTCTGATACCATGAAAGTTGATGAATTTCCCTTAGGGATTCTTGTATTAAACGAAGGCTATATAAAGCCATGGAGGTTACATAATTACAACAAAATCAGGGAGATATACAAAGAGATATTAACAGAATATCTAAACAACAGGAATCCTAAACCGAATAATCCTATATTCTATCAACAACAACATAAAAAGGCAAGTCCTTACTTCAGTTCGCAGTAGAATAAAACAACGATCTCATAATTTTTTTCTTTTATTATCTTTGAAGCCGATCATAAATCTCCAAAACGATAATGATCACTAATGCATGAGTAATCACATTTATACCTATTGTTTTTGTCCTTACTCTTCATAACAAATGGCTGAACACAGCGCTTTTTGCAGATGACGTCTTTGCAAAAGGGTCGAGTAGGACCATCATTGGCAACCACTTCAAATTCCTCCTCGTCAATGGCTTTGAAACTGTGCCCTGGTCTAATATGTAGGTAATCTCCAAGTACGCAATTGACATGAAGAGTAGAGCCACAATCATTGCAGGTGTAGAACCACTCCTTTGGGTTTAATTCTCCCTCACAAATCTCACACCAGTACAATCCACTTGCACTTTCTCCATAGCACAAGGAAAGAGGATGGCGATCGTATTTGTGTCTCACCTCTTTTGGCAGAGTAGCGCAACAAAAGCACAAATCGAAATCACACTCCATGCAACTCATAACAGGGTGGCTTGATTGGCGACAAGCTGAGCACAACTTATTTTCGGTCGAAAAGCAGAACAACGGATGTGGATGACTTCCATGGTTTAACGTATTAGAAACTCTCGCACAATGAACATCTATTTTCGTATACTTATATCTGTAACAGAAACCAGTGCATTTTCTCCCACAAGTGCGACACAAAAAATGGCTGTCAGATGAAATTATACCTGGTTTGGGATTGACGCACAAAGTGAGTTGATGACTCTCAATCTCATGTCGTTTCTTCTTAAGAAGATTTGCACATGTTTCATGTATGATGAAATGACATTCCATACAAGTGTAGTATGGGTCGTTATAGATGGGAAAAGTGCAGACGTAGCAATGCTCCTTGTTTTCATCACTGCCACTAATAACCAGCCTTAGATCATGCTCGTGACTAAAATGTTTAATCAACCCTTCACCAATCACCTCGAACGGGTCAAGATCTTCATTTTCATCTTCAGGCACATCTTCCAGTTCCAGCCCATCCCACACGTCCATTCTTATCGCACATTGTGAATGAACAGCATAACGGCAAACGGAGCATGAGTAAGCCCCATACATCCTATCAATGCCTTTGCGACAAACTCCGCATACCCAATCCCCGGGACCAGGAGAATAAGCGTGAGAAACACGATGGTCATGGCGGTTGATGTGTATAACTCTTGGCAGTTTGATGCAATCTTTATGGATGATGAAACAACAAGAAAGACACACGCAAGGGAATCCATCGCTACAAACCCCACAAGCATCACAAGTGAAGGATACTTTTATCATAACTAGTGTGAGTGAGTGCTCGTGAACCTTCTTCGGCACATCGTCAATCACCAACGGGTTTCTAAGACAATGTCGGCATACTGTGACATCGCATAAGGCGCAATAATAAAAAAGCCCTTCAACCTCTTGTCTACACACAAGACATTTTCGACCATCGTCGAGTTGGTGCATAAACTCAAGGAGTTTAAGAGAGTGCTTGTGACGATGTGGATTGTTAATCTGGATGCAATCTTTATGGACGTAGAGATTACATGGCTTGCAGATGTAGCCGCAGTTGCTACCTTGAACGCCTTCGCCATTTTCACCGCGTTCGCTGCCTTCTATATGTTCATAGTTGGAGCAAGCACCGCATTTAGAAAAAATATTTGTAGGGTAAACAAGATGTTGGTGATGAAAGTTTAGTCTCACGGCACCAAGAAAACTCTCTAGAGCTTCCTCATCCATGTCTAAAGAGTAAGATTATTTCTGTTCTTCTGTTTTTCTTTTTCTTTTCTTTTCTTATTTGAGTCGAGTTATGGGAGTTGCTAGTTTTTTTGTGTAATGGCAGACAAAACTGTAGTAACCTTTCAATTTCATATATTATAGTTTTATATTCCATCTCGAGTTTGACGCAGTTGATAAAATATGACCTCCACATGGTAGTTGAAGCTGAGTCTTCTCCCTCTTCAGTCTTCACTACCCACTAAAACTTCTCCATGGCGCCATCACTTTTATAATGTTTACAACCATATTATTCGGCCTATACCAAACTGAGTGGCTGGTATTGGACGTGCAATTTAATATTCATATTTACTGATGGAGTAACCGATAGGGTTTGTGGTTTCTTTTGTTTAGTCTGAGAATGCCCAAGAGAAACACACGCTCTGTTTCGTTGAGAACCTTAGTTCTAGCCGAAAGGAAGAGATTAAGAAAGCAAAGCTTCTTGTATTAATAAAAGATATTGAATTGTGTCCTTACAAGTCAAGGCATCAATTCTTTATATAGGCAATCTAATGATCTAATACGATAAAGAAAAGGAAAAGCTTAAGTTCTAAGCAGAAAAGGAAAACAATTAAGAAAAGGAAATTAAACTAAAAACCCAAACGAAAGCGTAAAAGGAAAAGGAGTCCATGCGGCATCAGGTCACCCGGGGTAGAGAAAGATTCGCCCTCGAATCTTCAAGCTCGTCGTGCACAACATAGGGAACCAAATGTTTTACATTGAAAACGTCCGAAGAACGAACATCCGCCGGAAGACGGACACGATATGCATTAGCATTGATCTTTTCGAGGATCTCAAGTGGTCCAATCTTTCGAGCCTTTAACTTATTATAGGTACCAGGAGGAAACCGATCACGAGTTAAGACTGCCCAAACAAAGTCGCCCACAGCAAACTGAAGATCACGACGGTGACGATCAGCATCCAATTTATACTTTGCCGAAGAGACATTGAGATTCTCATGCACCAGCGAATGAACGTAAGCAATATCAGAGACAAAGTCCACAGCCTGACCATGGTCTCGAGTTTGATTGGGAGCAACACCTAAGTCAAGAGGGCCGCGAGGGATAAGACCATACACCACCCGAAAGGGGCTAAACTTAGTACTTCGATTAACGGCGTGATTATGAGCAAACTCTGCTTTGCACAAGACGGAATCCCACGAACGAATATTGTCACCGACCAAACAACGCAACATATCTCCCAAAGAACGATTTGTAACCTCTGTTTGACCATCGGTTTGAGGATGATACGCGGAGCTCATGTCAAGGGAAGTCCGAAGCAAACGCCATAATGATCTCCAAAAATGACTCAAAAACCGGGAATCTCTATCGGAAACAATGGAGATCGGAAGTCCATGAATACGATAAATCTCACGAAAGAAGAGGATAGCAACTTGTACAGCATCAGTTGTCTTCTTGCAAGGAATAAAGTGAGCCATCTTAGAAAAGCGATCCACCACAACAAAAATCGAGTCATTCCCTCTTTGAGTACGAGGTAAGCCGAGGACAAAGTCCATGCTGATATCCGTCCACGGTTGAGTAGGAACCGGAAGTGGCATGTATAGCCCGCTGTTAGAAGCATGACCTTTAGAGCGATGACAAATCACACAACGTTCCACATGCCGAGCAACATCGCGACGTAATGTTGGCCAAAAGTAAGAGTCTGCGACAAGACGCAAAGTCCTATCTCGCCCAACATGTCCTTCTTCATGTAGTTCCTTAATGATTTTCAACCTT
Organism: Microthlaspi erraticum; assembly: GCA_902728155.2. NCBI lineage: Eukaryota > Viridiplantae > Streptophyta > Magnoliopsida > Brassicales > Brassicaceae > Microthlaspi > Microthlaspi erraticum. Next base: position 250,817 of record CACVBM020001607.1, read on the forward strand.
AAACTGCAATCAGGAACACACAAACGATTGTCCAGAAAAATAAACCCATCGAGAAGCACGTAATCTGACCGAATTCCAGCTGATAAATCAGACCATATGCTCCCAAAGAATGGATCAAGAGGGTAGAGCTCGGTGAACACAGCGAATCCCACAACAGAGGCATGCATAGTAGTGAGGAGAGAGTGTCGTCTACTTAAGGCATCGGCAACCTTAAGGTAAAATGCTGTAAGTAAGCAATCCAAGAAGCATGCCTGGCCGAAATCTTGTCTTGACTACTCAAGTGTTTTAACGCCACATGATCCGTGAAGAGAATAAACTCTTGATGAAAAAGGTAGTGACGCCAATGCTTAATAGCTTGAACAATAGCATAAAATTCAACGTCATAGGTGCTGTAGCGAGCACGAGATCCTGCAATTTTCTCACTGTAAAACGCTATAGGACGCCCTTGTTGACTAAGCACAGCTCCAATCCCCAATTTGCAGGCATCACAATGTAACTCTAAAAACTTGAGAAAAGTCAGGCAAAGCTAAAATCTGCGCAGAAGTGAGCTTCTCTTTGATGGTTTTGAATGCTTGATTCGCTTCAGGTGTCCATGTAAAGGATGAGCTTCTCAGACAGTCTGTCAATGGAGCCGTGATGTTACTAAAGTGATGGACAAAGCGGCGATAGAACGAAGCCAGTCCATGGAAACTACATACATCACTAACAGATTTAGGCGTAGGCCAAGATTTAATTGCTTCCACCTTGCTAGGATCCACTGATAAGCCACGGTCGGAGATGATATAGCCCAGAAATAACACTTGCGATGATCCAAATACACACTTTTGACGAGCGGCAAAGAGCTTGTCACGACGTAAGACAAGCAGCACGGCTTCAAGATGTTCTAAGTGGCTTTTCAGGTCGGAGCTGAAGATAAGTATGTCATCGAAATAGACGACAACAAACTTACCGATAAAAGGCCTTAATGCTTGATTCATCACTCGCATAAACGTACTTGGTGCGTTGGACAAACCAAACGGCATGACCATCCATTCAAAAAGACCTTCGCGCGTTTTAAAAGCCGTTTTCCACTCATCTCCAGGTCGAATGCGAATTTGATGATAGCCACTCTTTAAATCCAGTTTAGAAAAGATCGAGGCTCTGCCGATTTGATCCAATAGATCGTCTAAGCGTGGAATAGGGAAACGGTAGCGGACTGTGATCTTGTTGATGGCTCGACTATCTACACACATTCTCCAAGAACCGTCTTTCTTTGGAATAAGTAAGGCTGGCACTGCTGCAGGGCTAAGGCTTTCTCGGACATGACCCTTAAGAACAAGTGCTTCCACTTGACGACGCAACTCATCATGCTCTTGTGGACTCATGCGGTAGTGTGGACGGTTTGGTAATGTTGCATTAGGCATCAAGTCGATGTGATGTTGAATGTCCCGTAAAGGTGGTAATCCAAGCGGTAAGTCTTCGGGAAACACATCAGAAAACTTGTCAAGGAGATCCGTAAAGGCTGGAGGAATCTCTGTAGAGGAGGTGGTGACGATCGGAGAAGAGATCAACGCCCAAATAGGCGGGTTATCACGTAACTCTGTTTCAAAAGCGGCTTTAGGTAAGATTAACAGTGATTTGGAAGAACCTGTAGCTTGTGGTTCTGCTCGTGGTGTCACTGTTGAGGGAGAGACTTCAACTTTTTCTGGAGAAGGTAACAACGTGACTGTCCGATCACCAAAAACAAAGCTGTAAGTGTTGGATTTGCCTTTGTGAAGAACATCACGATCGTATTCCCATGGTCGTCCAAGAAGAAGATGACAAGCATCCATGGGAGCAACATCACAACTAACTTCATCATGATATTTGCCAATTGAAAAAGGGACCACAGCTTGTTTGGAAACACGTAACTCTGAGCTGCTGTCAAGCCAAGCTAATGGGTATGGGGCAGGGTGTGGTGTAGTCTTAATTCCCAATTTCTTAGCTGCGTCTTCGGCGAGAACATTCGTACAACTACCAGAATCAACGATGAGTTTGCAAATCTTTCCCTTGATTGTGCAAGTTGTGCGAAAGAGAGTCGTACGTAGCCATGACTCTGTTCCTGCTCGTGGGGCTAAACAACTACGACGAAGGACCAGAATGTTGGAAGGCGGACCTGTATCTCCTTCGATTATGTCGCCGTCGTTGTCGTGATCGGATCCGTAATCATCAAAAAGCGGTTCACTACTAAATTCTGTATCATGAGCGAGCATAGTTCGGCGATTCATCTTAGGGCATGCCGTCTGACGATGACCGTTTTCTCCACAACTGTAGCAGCGAAGGGCACCAGTACGCGGGATACGAGAGTTTGCGATGGAGTCAGTTGGAGGAGATGGCTTATCATCACGGCTACGGTTCTGCTGCTCATCGGGAGATGGGCTCGATGATAGCTGATTTTGGGACTGTGGTAAACGGGTACGTGATCCTGCAGAAGACCAGTTGCTGCGGAATTGCTGTTCCAAGCCAAGAGCTCGCTGATGAGCTTCTGAGACAGAAGAGGGGTTGAATTGTTGTAACGCGAGCTGGAGTTGATTCCGTAACCCGCCAATAAACCGAGAAACTAGTTGTTCCTCTGTTTCGAGGAGAGTTGCACGAGAAACCAGCTGAAAGAAGTCGGTGGCGTATTCCTCGACTGAACGAGAACCTTGGCGCAGATTCTGAAGTTTATTGTAAAGAGTCCGTTCATAATTGTACGGAAGAAAGTTCCGTCTCATGTGTTTCTTCAAACGTTCCCAAGACTCTATTTTTGGTTTTCCCGATCGACGACGTGATTCTTTAAGTTGAGTCCACCAAGCTGAAGCACGGTTCTTGAAACGAGTTGCCACAAGTGGGACACGCATATCATGAGGAACTTTTTTAAAGTCGAGTATCTCCTCAACCATGTTAAGCCAATCAACAAAGTCTTCAGGATTGAGCGATCCCGAAAATTCAGGAATATCAACCTTAAAAGCTGATTCCCAGCGAGAGGTGTTGTTGTTGTGAACCAAATCTTGCCGCTCTTCTTGGTCGTCATCACGTTGCGCCTGGCGGTGCTGGTCACGAACGGCAAACAGATTATCAACCAACTCGTCGTCACTAGACTCTGACTGGTGATCTCTGTTTCGAGTTGTTCTTCTGCCCTGGTGCTGATTGTCTAAGACGGCGTGTAACGCATCTGTGATGGCAGCCTTTAGGGCGTCTTGAAGACCCACCGTAAACGCCTCCAAAGTGTGACGGAGATCGTCTGGATGGTCGTCGGGGTTTGTTTTGCGAGGAGCCATGATACCTGGACCGAGTTTTAATTGAGAAACCAAAACTTCTGGTCTCTGATACCAACTGATGGAGTAACCGATAGGGTTTGTGGTTTCTTTTGTTTAGTCTGAGAATGCCCAAGAGAAACACACGCTCTGTTTCGTTGAGAACCTTAGTTCTAGCCGAAAGGAAGAGATTAAGAAAGCAAAGCTTCTTGTATTAATAAAAGATATTGAATTGTGTCCTTACAAGTCAAGGCATCAATTCTTTATATAGGCAATCTAATGATCTAATACGATAAAGAAAAGGAAAAGCTTAAGTTCTAAGCAGAAAAGGAAAACAATTAAGAAAAGGAAAATTAAACTAAAAACCCAAACGAAAGCGTAAAAGGAAAAGGAGTCCATGCTGCATCATTTACAGGGAAAGGATCACTTGGCCTTTCCAAAAACTGAAGTGACATCACATGTTAAAATATCTGATTTACCTCCTAAATTCATGGAACACTGTCGTTCCCTTATGCAAAGTCAAAGACTTGTTTGTCCCGTAATAATGTTGCACGTTACACTTCTTGATATTGAAGAACAGAGTTAAATGCGTGTGTTTTGAAATAATATATTGTTACGCATCTCTGGCCTCTAGGATTTTTCACATGGCTTATATTCTTCGACACCACTTGTGACCTATCCAAATCTCTAACTGTCTTGGTTCGTACAAGAATTTTCATCACTGCAACTAACGCCATAGATCATAATCTATCTGTCGATTGGGTCAAATCTATCAAACCTTTGTATTTTGCAACTAACGCCATAGACCAGGAGAGTGGGATCGAGTTTGTGAGGCTGAATTGTGTTAAATTCTTAAAACTAAATAAAAAAATTATGCAAATGGCTAAACTCAAGTATATGTTTGTGTTAACAAGTGTTATATACTTTTATATATAGTTTTGTTTTGTACTGTAACAGTTAATAAAAATAAAAAGTAAGTATCATCTTTGTATTATAACAGGTCCATTTATAAAAAGGAAAAGTGAGTATGTAGATTACATCGATTACACATGAATAGTACTTGGCATTCATAGTTTTGGTTTATATACACCAACAATTACGTGCACAACTTAGGATTATTTCATATAATTATATAGTGAGAAGTTAAAATCATCGAACGTAGTGAGTTTATAAAAAATAACTAGCATTGATAGGCATGTGATCAATGCCATTAGGTTATTGTCTAGGTTATGACTCACTAAGTTGTTGGCAGCATCTCTATACGGTCAAACCCCACAAGGGAATAGAGACACTCTAGAGAGCATATACATGACGTACTAGTCTCGTTCTTGTTCTTGATCACAAAAGCATTTTCACACCGCAAATGACACACTATGCAAAACTGTCGAGATACATGATTGTTAGAGACCACTTGGTACTCAAGGCCATATAAAAGAAAGCTGTGTCCTGGCTTCATGTACGGTGATTTTCCAAGCACACATTCGATATGAACAGTAGAAGCACATGTTTCACATGAGTAGAACCACATATATGGATTAGTTGGTTTCTCACAGATCTCACACCAATAATGACAATACACGTGCCTGTGATAACGCAGGTAGAGAGGATGCTTGTCGTGCTTGTAGAAGACCTCATTCGGTAAGGTGGCGCATTTGAAGCACAAAAAGTTAAAAGAACATTCAACACAACTCAGTACGCTACTTGCTAATTTGCTACAAACCGAGCATATCGTAGGAAAAGATGTGAGGATGAATAAAGAATGAGAATGACTTTCATGTCGAAACTCGCCAGAGATCATAGCACATCGAACGTCCAACTTCATATTTCCACTCTCGTATCTAAAACCATTGGTTAGTGTCTTACAAGCATCGCATCTGAAAAAACTTTTGCCAAATTCAAGCTCTTCTCCTGGTTTGGGATTAGGGCAAAGAGTAAAGAGACTGTTGTGTAACTCATGCCTTTTCGTCCGTGGAAGATTAGCACATGTTTCATGAAGAATGAAATCACAATGCATGCACATATAGCACGTGCCGTATATGTAGACTGGAAGGGTGCATGCATTGCATCTTTGGTTTTCGTCGCGTAAAAGAACATCTTGATAAAACAGATTTAACGTATGTTCATGACTAAAGTGTTTTATAGCTTTGTCATCGGTTACCTCAATAAATGGTGCAACATCCTCAGTTTTATCTTCGGTATCTTCGTCATGCCTTCCTTCGAGCTCTCTTCCATCCCATACATCATCCTTTATGGCGCATTTGGAATGAACAGAATAAGGACAAATCAAGCAAGAATAAGCACCGTATTTGTTGTTGATAGACATATGACAAACTCCGCAGATCCACTCCTCCGGAGTAAGAATGTCGACATGAGAAATTCGGTGATCATGACGATTGATACGTATGACACGCGGTAAATCAAGGCAACTTTCATGGACGATGAACCAACATTGAAGACAAACGCAAGGATATGAGCCAGCATTTCCATCACCGCAAGCCTCACAAGTGAAAGAGATGGAATTGATGGGCATGAGGGAAAGCGGGTGCTCGTGAGCTCTTGGCCGGTCATCAATAACCAATCGCTTCTTTAGACAAGACATACACACGACGAACACGCAACGTGAACAATAGTAGAACATATCCCACAACCATTTTCTACAAAGAAAACATTTGTAAGCCTTGTAATAAGGATCATGGAGCTTGAGAGGATGTCTATGATGAGAAGGGATGGTGATCTCAATGCAGTCTTTGTGAAAATACAACTCACATTGAACACACGAGAAGCCTCTGGTGTTTTCAAGTCTTTCTTGGGAACAAACAATGCATTTTGAGGAGGTGTTTGTAGGGAATAGAAGATGAGGATGTGCAGACAATTTAATTGCACCAAGAAACCCTTCATGGATTTGCTCTATTTCTTCCATAGTTTGATTGTATTGAATTGATTGATTTGATATGTGTATATATTTATATATTGTTACGTATGCGTATGATGTATCTTGAGGACGAAATGATTCTTTTCTTCTAGATTAGTGTTAAACAAACAGTGGCGAATCCACATAGAGGAATAGGGTGTCAAGTGACACCATATTATTTTGGATTTTCTTTAATAGTTATATGAAGTTTTTAACATTGACACCAGATAAAAATTGCAATTGAACCCATAAACTTTTTTCTTCTTCCAATCTTCTCATATTTATTTTGAACTCATAAGCAAATTTTAGATATTAACCCATATGTTATTGTTGAACTTGCATATCAATATATTAAGAAAGAGTCGAGGTAAATTTTAATTTTTTTTTATATGAACCCAGTTGAAAAACTTTCTAGATTCGCCACTGTAAACAAACAAAACATTTCTTAACTTCAATGCAAGAAATCCTTTTACCAAAAAAACTGATGCTTAGTTTTGTCCGAATTTTTTGTAACTATCTTGTAAAACATTAGAAAGCCAAAATCTCGATAAACACAATTAAACGAATCCTTTAGAAATTGTAATTGTAGTGTATGCAGTTCACCAATATTTTAATATTTTAAAAATTGAACTGTTGCGTAACTTATTTAAAATGGTGAATTTTGTTTTAAAAGCCTAATTATTGAGTATGATGTATGATGTATGATGTATGATGTATGAGTATGACAAGGTCCATGTAATATAATAGAGAAAATTTGTGAGTTGAGTTTTATGTGGGATTATATAAAAATCAAATTTTCATAACAACCCTTTCTTAATTTGCTCTTTGAAGAGTATGCTATTTACCGCGTAGATTATTCCAACTAACAAAGTTACAAACTTTACACCTATACAGGCCAAAATATATGAACAACAAATGTGAATGGGCTTTCATGTTTAAATTGATCAAGACTTGAAGCGCATCGCACATCAATTTCGTAGAAATCATTATACCTATATGAGAATCCGGTACAAATACAATAACGGTGACAAACGTCACACATAAAATAGTTTTTATAGTACCATCCTTGCCATTATGACTGGTAGACAAAGTAAGTTTATTTCTGCATACCATGGGTCTTTTCTTCAGAGGGAGATTAGCACATTCATCATGAAAATGAAATCACATTGTGTACATTTGTAGCACAATTTAGAATCGAAGGAAAGAGTGCATGCATAGCAATGTTTATCTTCCTCGTTAAGTCTTATTGATGCTACTGACACCATCAGATTGTGTTCATGACTAAAATGTTTTATTAGGTTTTGATCTATCACTTCGAACGGCTTACTTTTACATTGCCAAGCCAGTTTATGAGAAGCTTGTCAAAGATGGAGTCAAAGTTAATTCGTTCTTAAAGATGAAGAAACTGAGGAGCACAACACAACATGGAGCTATGTCATACCGTAGGATGGACCTACTGAAGATGTACCACATGCCAACAAGTGTCAGAGGAATGATGTAAACACATGTCTGCAGAGTAAGAGAAGTAATGTCTTCGTTGAAAATCCTTTTTTACGTTTTTGTTAAAGCAAATTATATGGACGTATTACTTTTGGGTGGAGACTTTACATGCATTGTTTGATTGTATTGTTTCTTCCTAATAAACACTTGATATGATGGTAGACAAAGTAAGTTTTCTTCTGCTTACCATGTGTCTTTTCTTCAAAGGGAGATTAGCACATTCATCGTGAAGAATGAAATCACATTGTGTACATTTGTGAAAGAGTGATTCATACTGAAATTGGAACACTAGATTACCTAATTCATACTAAAAGCTACCGGAAAGTTTTAACAGAAATGAGAATTGAGTCCTTTACGTATTGAATACAATGACCCCCAGTTAATCAGATTCATATTTCAATTAGACCCGATTCTCTTGGAATGTTTTTCTAGGCATGATTCTTTCCTTCTATAGTGCAAACTTGTATTGGTATTCAATAAACTTATAACCCAAGTTGCTCATGAATTAGGACTTTGTACTATTCTTTTTTTTTCCTTTTCGATTAGGACTTCTACTTGAGTAACCATATGAAACAGCTTATGTCACTCTTAAGTTCTTACCTTGTTAAGAGCATTAAAAAATGAAAAAACAACCGTAACACCAGCCAAAAAAGACACTGTAAAATATATGTTACTCTTAACTCTGTTTCCCTTCAAGCAAGTAGTGATAATACAATGCAAACTGCAAGCATTCTAAAGAAGTCTTTTAATCAGTACAAAAACCAAAATCGTTTTTCAAAGAAGTCCAAAAACAAACGAAACTTTTTGTTTTTACACCTGCTTCAGAGCAAGTGAATATAATTTTTTTAAGATTATAATATTGTTTAAATAGTATCACTCTTCCATGGCTTCGTTTTGAACAGACTTGCTTGTGGAGACCAAGACTTTGTCCTTCCGTGCACCTGGTGCCACAGTCAATGAACTGTTTTGATCAATCTCGTTGGTTGCATCCTCGCGTATCTTCTTTTTGTTTGGCTTCAACCTAAAGTCCCACACAATAACCAAAGCCAACCATAATCAAAAACACGAGTCTGATTTCAAAGGGTATATATGAAGATTAGGTAAAGATATATTATATTTACCTCCTCCATATGTGATCTGCTTCTCTTTTGTCTTTGATTTTGCTAATCTTCTTCATGGCTATGAGAGTGTCCTGTACAACGTTCCTGTCATATCTCTCAGGTCTGTTTCTCTTCTTCTCAAACTCAAACGTTGTATCCTTTTGTGGAAAGCAAACACACACAGGAAAAAAAAAGACAAGCGTGATGGTGAGCATCATCTAACATTTTAACTGTAATTTCATTTACAGAAAGAGTTTTGATTAAAACATTTTAGTATAAGTACCTGAGTCATATCCTTTCCATGTGCCGCTCTGAATGCTTTAGTCCATTTAACCTTACGCGGATTCCTCTTCATCTTGAAGTTCTTGTGGCATTTAGACCTACAGAACCTGAAAATCTGCAAAAGGAGAGGAAAATTTTGCTTGTAAATGTGAATCAAATGCTTAATTATGTCCTCAAAACATAGATTCAAAGTTCTAAAGAACAAACAGACGAATTAAAACTAATGATAGACATCAAAACTGGTAATTTAAAGCTAGAGAAACCATACAAGATACGAGCAGCGAGACGCTTGACATATATAGAGTCAAAAGAAAGATGAAGAACAGAGCTTATTCTTGTGACTTATCAAGACTTTTTAATAACATACAAACTAATGTGATTCTCAAAGCAAGACTATTTCTGGTCAATTCGAGATTTGAAGCCAATATTAAATTAAATTACCTTTGCATCGTTGCGGACAAACTGGATACCATGTCCTGGATATACTGTAGAAGAGCAAAACCAACACTTGACCAATCTCATTTTGCCTCCTCCTTAATATCACTACAACAACACAGAGGATTCACACACAAAAAGGAGCTTCAGACAAGAAACTTAAAGACATAAACCAACAAAAACCGACCATGATGAGACTCAACCACTGTAGTAAGATACTTCCCCAGAAACAAAGCTAAGCAGATAGAGAAAAGTTGCGATTTTTAATCTAATTCTCTGTTTCCCTATCTCAATATTTCACCTCAATTCGTCAGGAGATGTAAACAGGAACAGCTAAGGATAATTAATCATGCAAATTTCAACAATAGCCCCAAAACGAAAACGAAAATCTCGGATTTCAGCGATAAGATAACCAGATTGAAATCCAATCGGACGAGATAAATGAAGAGAATCAAAAGAAAAGAAACGATTTGAGATTTTACGGACGAACCTGCAGGTGACTGCGAGAGCAATTTCTAAGAAAATTAGGGTTTGGCTCAGAACTCCAGAAGAATGGAGTTGTAAGAGAAAGGTGTGGCGAGAAAAATCTCTTTAGGGTTTATGCAAACACAAAACCGCCGTCGTTTTATTGTGGCCCACAATGAAACGGAGACAGTTTCCAGTAATATTTCATTTGAGGCCCGTAGCCCAACAATGATGCCATTTAGTATTTCGGCCCATTACATATGGTTACTTACTTTTGATGAAAACATTTTCTGAAGAAGAAGCATGCCATGTAGACGTTTTTGATTAATACACACATTAACTCCAAGTTGAAACTTTGTGATGCTTTCGATTCAGTCTCCCTTAACTCAAATTCTTATGAAAACCCAAATTAGCGGCCATTAACGGATCAAGTTCAAATGAGCAAAGAGAGAACAATGCACAAAATGATATAAACATTGCTTGGTTTGATGGTTTACAAACAACGATATGTTTTGATTTTTTCTCATTCTAATCTCTAATGAACAAAGTTTGCAACTCACAGCAAAATCATCATCATCCAAAGATGCAAAATCTCTACATAGTGTTTTGAAACCTCCTCCTTCCTTCTCTTCTGTAGTAAGGAGTTTCATCCACAGTCCTCTTCACATACTCCATAAACGGCGATGGTGTTCTTGGAGATTCCTCATGGTATATAACCGCACCGCTTCTTCTTTCTGGTGTTACCGGTGCTCCTGCTGCTACACCGTTTGTCGCCGCTGCTGTATTGGCTCCTCCTGGACCAATTGGTCTATCTATCACTTTCATCAAGATGATCACCGATATAATCACCACTACAACACTCCATAGTATCTTAAACAAATGAGAGGATCCATCTTTTCTCCGAGACGGCACGACTAAGGATTCACCCATGTCATAGGAGAAATCGATTTCTACACTTTGGCCTGCAAAGTACAGTTTATAATTCAATTCTCATCAGATGGTAAGTGAGAGAAACAAAGCCTTTTCTCTAACATGAGACAGAGCATATTCTATGAGCTCACCAGTAGCAGGGAGAGTGATGAGTATTGTATCTGTGAATTGCTCTGATGTTAGCACATTCACCTGAAAAAAAGGTTGATGAGTTACAAAAAATATTGAGATTAGATTACCGAGCTTATATTAAGGTTTTTCAAGTGAGAAATCACCTCGTATAGTGCACGCCCTGCGATACCATAATCTTCTCTCTTGATCAAGTCGATCGATAACCTACCTTTGTTGCGCCATTGAATTTGAACATCTGCAATTGAGTAGTTTTAAGTATCCTATGCGTTTCTTCATAAGAAAATAAAACGAACTAACAACTGATATATGGATTTTACCTGTGTTCCCCAGTATCGAAATTGTAGTCTTGTTTGAATCCGGGTTTATATTCAGCTGCAAGATCATTTCAAGTCAAACCCTCATAAAGCAACATATTATGGAATTTAAGATCAGATTAACGATCCGTTAAGATATTAAGAAACTTAATAACCTTGTTTGGCTGTGTAACAGAAAACCCTCCAATAAGAAGTGCAGATGCAGAACCCGAAACATGGCGAGCTTCTTTGAGTGAAGCACTTACGGAGAAGGACACATGAGGCTTCATGTCTTTTGATCTAGACATTGAGTGAACCAGATCCTTCGGTGAGTATGGGAAGAAAAGGCAATAAGTGTTGCCAGTATCAAGATCCATCCATGGCTTTGCATATCTTCAACGCAAGATAAATAAGAGTCAGAACAAGGCCGTGCATCTATTGAAACGCACAGTTGAAGTAAGCATCATACCCTATAAATGGAGGGTCTACTTGGCAGTTAAATGTGGCCCTGTTTCCGTTTTCCCTGTTGCAGTTTATATCATCATTGGTGAGTAATTTGTTGCCTATAAGGTTTTTGAACGCAACATTAAACGCTTACTGACCTGAATTTCACAGGAAAGTTATATCCTTCTGCAGGGACGTGGACATTTGTCAGCGTTTCTCTAGGAGAGTCAACATATATGGTGTTTCCAGGCAGCACTGTGACTTTTGTTTGCAGCTTCAAACCATGACTTTCAAATGTAACTGTGCAGATGCGACAAAGGATCAGCACCAAGATAGAGAAGATCTCTTAGTATCCTCTAGATATCCAACAGATGCAGCGGATAAGCATGAAAACATAAATCGATATTACCGTGAGCTGAGCCTTGGCTGATAGCTTTAGCTTGGCCGGATGCTGCATTGACGGATAGGACACTCCTGTTTGATGTAACCCACTGACCAGAAACTTGATGATCTGCCCCTAAATCACATTGCAAATGTCTTAGATCTTGCACACACACAAACAGTGTTTTTCAGCAGGATGGGCATTAGAGTGCATTCATCATGTAGATTGGAATTGACATTTTACCTGCTATGCTGAAATTTAACAGATTCCCAGTGTGAATGACCGGGTTTTGAGGATCGATATGTGCCCCAACCGAAACCTGGCAAAACAAAACACGTTTGATATAAGCTAATTGCAGATATTATAGCAGATGTATGCAAACGTATACGACAGCAAGTTATTTTTAACTGAGAAATTTAATGAACTTATACAATAACATTCATGATATTAGCCCATACCAGAACGTAGTCTGCTTTCCTGAGATTACCACCAATGGAAATCCGAATAAGAGCTTTACCATGTTTTATTCCCTTCATTATAAAGAGAACGAGATTAGATAGGAGCAGTCGAGAAGAGAACCATAGATTTATTAACTATAAGAATAGACTGTACTTCAAGATTGCTTAACCGACCTTAATAAACTGTTTTGACCGAGTATAGTGAATGTATCAGCAAAAGTTTCTCATAAGGATTAACGCACCTTAATGTAGACACTTGTTTGGTCACTGACAGTCTTCATAGATACAACATCACGATGATTGGTCTCGACATCGTATGTAGTTACACCATGTGCTTCGAGGAAAGCGATTCCTTTTCAAAACAAAAGAGCATATATATTAAAAACGAACAAATACATCAAGAAAATGTAGTGTGCACGTAGAAGTATGAGTGTGTTACCTAAAGTGTCATAGTAATTTATTGGAAGTTGAACTTCACCACCAACGGCAAGATCTACCACGTGGAAAGGAATCCCCTCACTCTTCATTCTTATTTGAGCAACCTGAGATAATTCTATGTTACCAACAAAGTAGACAAATAGAAGATAAATGGTGCAAGAAATTAAAAGAATAGTGAATCGAGTGGCTGTAAAGCAGCCACTGATCCTCTACGATAACTTTGCCTACTGAAGGATGGTTTCTATAAATCACACTCAATATACCTCAGCAACTCTCACACAAGCAGCAATCTCGACCCTTCCACTTGTGCGGTCTTTGGCTTGAATACATGCAACATTGTTGATATCTGTTGTTTTGACGCTTCCGCCATTAATTGATATGGTATCTCGTTCAAAATCAGCCCGAGAACTGCAGTCTTTCAATATGGAATATATTATATTGCCTCTGTGGCTTTGACCATCCCTGTGCTTCTGTGGCTCAGGAGATGATGGTAATAGACTTGATGACGTATAAAAAGGCGGAAGAACCCAGGTCATAGGAACCCCGAGAGAAAGAGGAAGCTCAGGCACAACTGATAAAACCATTGACGCTTCATATGTTCTAGATTCAGAGTACAAGCCAGGAGACACGAAATCACATGAGAACGCAACAGTGACTCTGGTTTTTCCAGCTGATCTGAAAAATGGAAAAGATAAAGCTGCCCATTAGAATTTGATGAGTCCTCTAGCTTATGTGTTACCAGATCTTACATTCTGCATAGACCTTAGCTGCACAGATTACATGAATACTTAGCTCAAGTTATTACTAACAAACTGTGTCATAGCCTTCTAGGCTTGGGTAGCTTAACTCTGCTCCGGAAATTGTTAACGTTCAAGCTAAATGCGCTAGCTAAGTCTACTTATAAAAGCTGAACGATGTTGAGTATGATGATGCCTTGTTAAGATATTATAGGATAGCCAATAGTAGCTTCTCATAGAGAATGAAGTTAAAGGACAATGGTTTGCATTTTGATTCGTTACTGTATATATGCTAGAGAGCACATGCAATAATAATCTTATGTTACCTTCCTTGGACAACATTGACAAAGCCAGCATTCTCTTCCACGTCAACTGAAGATACATGAAAACTTAACACCTAGCAAGGAAAAACAGAGTTTTATGTCATAAACATGGGAATCGAAAAATAGATTGCTATAAACACAATAAGTGAAAACTAAGAATAGGACCTCCTCATCTTCGACAGTCCACTTGTATGCTCTGCAGAGCTCATAAAAAGACAAAAGATCTCCCTGATAATGTAACCAAAAATCAGTTTATGTCAAGTGAGAATAGACCGCAGACGAGTTAAATTAAGCAGTAATTTCTTTCTGGATTATGATTCTCACCTTAGAAAATGATGGGAATGTAGGCATTTCATGGCCAACGGCCACAGTGTCACTTTGAGCTATCAGCATTGCATCAGCAGGAATTCCTACTTCGGCATTTCCAACTGCCTGACAAACTACAGCACCTTCACTCCCGTATATTGTTGCATAGATTGTCTGGTCATAAAATAAACCAGGTCAAGATGTCGTATCTTTTCAGTCTAGTTGAAATAAATTAGTAGTCTTTTCATGTCCAGCTGTATCGGATTAATATTGAAAATACAAGGTATACTAAAAGAATCTCGGCCTCACCGTGTTACCGGGTGATGTTGCATAGAGACGACCTGATTTCTCGATCTTTGCAACGTGGTTATCCACAGTAGTGTAGTCAACAGAAACATTCATGGTTGGGCCTCCTTCAACAGTGAGCTATAAGGCAAGAGAAAGCTGATCAACACAAAAAGTCACGAGAAAACAACAAAAACAAAGATATCTATTCGAAAGGCAATGACCCAGAAAATAATTATTTCCATCATACCACGTAAGAAGCACCAGGAACAAGAAATATTCCTTGTGGGTGAAGTCTTGGCGAGGCATAAACTTCCACTCTAATAGTTTGACTCAGTACTTTATCTCCTGATTGTTGTCTTGCACTGACCTATTAATAATAACCTCGCTTCAGATGTTTATTCTTGAACAAAAATCTAACAGCATTGAAAGAGTCAAGAAATAAACCCACATATAGTGTTGTGATTCCCAGGCGTCTAGCAGCTATCTTAAAGGAGGAAGCTGCCACGTGTTCACCAACAGAAAGTGAATTATCATCGACAGTAATATGCTCCACAATATCATCCTCAATGTGCACCATAATGTCCATAAGCGGGTACTGCACTTATTCACAGTTCAGAAATCAACCACTTGTATGAGCAGCTAATAAGAGAATCAGTATAAGGAGACATTGTAGAACAGAAGATCGTTGTTTTTTATCTTTTTTATATCCAAAATTTCAGATACGTTAGATTGGTGAAGCTAAATAGACAATGCTTAAAGTATATCTCCGTAACATAGCAAGAAAAACAAGAACATGTGAATCAAAAGTTTTTGTCCTGAACCTGAGAAGAATCAAAGGTCGTCCCATCGTCAATGCCAGTCAACAGATCAATGGAGTGTGTATTTCCTTCCTGCCACATTTAAACTAAGTATGAGAACATCATACTAGAGATAACAGAAAGCCATCATTGGGTTCCCAGATGCATAAAATTAGGAGTATCATTTTGATTTGCATTGAGTTCAGTTTGATTAAAGAAGGCAACCAAAAAAGAAGCTAAAATAAAATGGCAAGGAAACAGTACAATACTGAAGAAAGGGATATCATACCATTATACTTATCTCATTCCCAGATGCAATTTTTATCCAGTCCAAATCTGCAACTTTAATCTGTAAAATAAGAATTGGATGAGAGAGTCAGAGTTCATGAAACTCGTTAAGCTCTTGACTAAATTCAAGAGTGGCAAACCATATACTGATCTCCACCGAACAGGCCACATCATTATACGAAAATATACTTGGCATTAAAGTCATAGTCATGTTAAATGCACAGTAACAAATTAATGAAATTCCACAAGTCTATGGAGCCAAATTACCCTGAAGTAACGACTTACCACTGCAGGAGCTGAAAGTGGAGGAGATACCCCAATATCGTATACTGTCACGAGTGTAGTCCCCAACCCTTTTGGACACAGCATCATTTGCGAGCATTGCAGGCCAGACGGGGGTCGAATAACTTCTGCTACACGAGTATCATTCACAACTGCTTCCCACAAACAGCTTCCTCCAGTCATTGACAAATTAACCTTCAGAAAGAAAACGTTAAAAATATTTACAAGTTCTGGTGCTCTCAAAACAAATAGAACCAAAGACAGAAAAATATTGGAAAATGAAACTACTCAATGCAATCCATTCATGATTCTACTGAGTCAAGGTATGCAACGAACTATCAATCAATCATCTACCAATATTTTTAAGGGAAATACTTGATGATGAGTGGGATTTACCTTGGCATTAGGATTGAAAAATACGAGGCTGAACTCTGGTGTGACTCTTAGTGTTGAAACCAACTGCATATTCAATCAATTGACAGAAATGAGAAACTACTACAGTCACGACCGAAATCGGAACAAGAATTACTGAAGGGAAATCTAGTTTGAGCTTTATTAGAAGATAAGGATATGTGGGAGTGAAGGATAAAACTATTGCAATAAGACTTATAAAAGGCATACCTGTAAGCGTACAGCATCTGTGAGAGTACTTTCATAACCTTTTGGAAGCAGAGATGAGTATTGGCTTTTTACAGAATTATCAATACCAGAAACCGTGGCACGGACAGTGCACTGTCAAAACAGTAAACTATATATATCAAAAGAACATCAATATGAGATCCGAAGAATGAAATACGACGAAGGAATTGGTTTATAGTTTTACCAATCCAGATTCATTACGAAGAGCCAGAAATCTCTCCCAGCTAGACTTTGTCATTTTTGAATTATAATCATCGTCCCAGTATGCCAAATTGTTGCAACTGCTCAATTCCCACCTGAGAGAAAGAGTTGAGGAGTTTGAAAAAGCTTCTCCAGAGTCGCTAATACCAACAGCAGCCACCCGAATAATTTGCCCATTTGCCACAGTCACAGGAGTTACACGAAGTCGTCCTGGTGCCCTGTCAGCTTGACTAGCGGCTCTTACCACATCAAGCTTGTTAACTGTAAAATGGCATGTATAACCTCATGTCATGAGAAATCATGGCATAACTAAACAATGGAGGTAAATCAACTCCTAGAGAAACTCTGAAAGATCCAGTCTGTGGAATGGGAGATAATGAACATACCAGGTTCATCAACAATGAGCACAACAGAGGATGGTAAGCTGCATTGAACAGACAAGAAAGCTTCTGCCACTGCTGGTAAAGGATGGTCCATACCCACCATATTCCCACGCGAGAAGAGAAGTTTCTGGATAATTACAAGCGAGGAAGAGGTGACAGTGTCATCTTTCACATTAGATATAATAAGAAAGACCAATGAATAAATAATAATCACACAGAATGTCTGCAACTTACATAGGAGCCAAGCTTGTGGCACGAAATTCTATACATGTTAATGTGCCGTTCAAACTCATGCTGGACGTTAACTCCACGAATAAGATGCTCATCATCTTCATTCAGTTTCTTAACAGTCTCGGTGAACTCAACATTGTCATCCCACCTTTCAGGTCCCCCCAGAAGCATGACGTCAACATATGTCCCAGGTACAAGATATAGCTTACTAACACCAAAATCAGCTTCTTCTTTGGTCTTATCAAACCAATATCCACCATGATGATTCCCGTCACTATCTTGTCTGACAGAAAGTGGCAGATAGGCCCCAATACTTAAACTTGCTTTCAAATCAATTGATTCACTCAGAGACTTATCAAAATAATGGAACTCTTTTGCCAGAGTTGCTTGTAGCACTGTGCGGCCAGGAGATGAAGTATATATATAAGCCCGAGAACAAGCAGAGCTGGATTCAATGCTACTTGGTTCTTCCAACACCATCATCTCGGATGTTGCATTAACAATAACAAAAGAGTCACTCACTGTCTTCCACTTTATCAATGAATTAAAAGCATCACATCTAGAGAATGAGGCACCTGATGTTAAGAACTCCAAGTTAAAATAATATAGAAAGAAAACATGAGAACTAAACACCAGAAGTGACAAAAGACAAGTTTCGGTCATAACCATTTGAAGCCTTCATTGTGACAGCTGCTTGCAGGTGTGATCCAACAACTGTCTCGACTGGAAAGTTTTGCAACATAACCATAGAAGATGGAATGGACACTTCAACAACAACCTATGAAGGATAAATTAATCAGTTGAAGCACCATAATAAAGAGTAGAACATAGCATAATAAGTTATAAAACAGTCCGACCAATTGGATATGTTCCTGATCCATCCCTCTTGGACTTTAAAAATTTATACATAAAATATGCCAATAAGTCAATGTACCTCATCGAAATTTTGTGAATCGAAAGCCGACACCACCTTTACAGTGGCTATTCCAGGCCTCTTTGCTTGGATAATTCCATAAGCTGACACAGACAGAATACTCATATCTGAAGTAAACCACTTGTAGTCACTCGATGCTTTCGCACAGCCTACATTGAGGAGAACAAACATCAAGTCACTATGGGTTTTCAACTGAAAAAGAATATGCCACAAGAAACATAGCTTGAGAACTGACCTCCAGTCACAATTAGCTCCATCTCCTGATATACAGCAGGGGTCCAAGGGAGTAGAATCGTAGGTGTGTCATTTTCACTGTTTAATTTGAACTGCACTTTCTCACAGACCATAATTTCTTGGACAACCTTGAGAACCTACCAGAGAAGAAGCTGTTGAACTCGCAATAACAACAAATGGAAAGGGACAAAAAAGGTTTCTCAAGAGACGAAATATAATGCTCTCACCTCTTTTGAATCATGATGCCCATTGAAGTAAGTCAATGAAGCTGTCAGCTCTCCTAATCCTGGTGAGATTGCTTTCAAAATTCTAGAATTTCGCCAACCATATTCAGACGAAAGATCATCTGGCAATGAGACAATTTTCCAGTAATCCGAGTCGTCTCCATACAATTTGATATCATCCATCTGTGAAGACAAAGGAAATTATTATGTTGAACATACCAAGGATCATAAGTTATATAATTATCTGCAATAGATCAACTGGATATAACAACAATGTGTAGTAATATTATTTGCAATAGATCAACTGGCCAAAGAAAAGAGAAACTAAAAGAAACAAACGAACAACAGTGAGAATGAATAGCCACTGGAAATACACGTCTTCAGGCTTTTCTACACTTTTCAATTTTCTACTTTGATGCAGTCCCTTAAAGATTTGAAAACTGTGTAGTCACCAGCAGTTACTTTCCAACTAAGAAAAGATGTTCAGTATGAAGACTCATATGACCACATCAAAATCAGTAAAAAGGGAAGGGCATAACCAAAGACAGTGAAGTTACTCTTACAAGCCTATGGGGGAGTAACAACCTAAAGATACACAAATTGCACACCGCGTCCTTTAGTTGAGAAAATGTAGAGGCAATGTAATATTTTACAAGTAGAGACTTAAGCAAACTTCACATCAGCATGCAATGTTTTCTTGTAAGTGCAAAAGAGGGAAAAAAAATAGGGAAATACCTCAGTTATATAGATTTCATGCGCATCAGGTCTCTCAGAGAAAATCTTCATTTGTATTCGATATTGACGACCAGACACAACATACCAATGCATAGATGATGGATAAGGTTTTGATTCTGTGATAGGATCCTCTGACATTGACCAAGGTGATATGTACAAGATAAAGGTATCTGGAATGACAACATTAATAGATGATCCTTGAATGTGGCCAGCAACCCGAGTATCCTCGACAACAACGGTTGTTTCCCCCAAGCTTAATGCTTTAGTCAGACCTATCAAAGAATCCACTTGAACAACAGAAGAGTTCAACGCAGACCATCTGTGATGTGAAGATGGTAGTTGCACGGCTGCAAATACAGTAAACCAGTAAAGAACGAGACTGGTAAACAACATAACATAAGTGTCAAAATCGAGCTACAGTGACAAGTCATATATTTAGAATATAAATCAACACCACTGAGACAATTTAAAGCAAATATTCCGATTGTTTGATATGAGAATGAACTAAGGTTACTTTATCTATCATTTTCATCTGAATAACTTAAACATTGCTTAATAAAAAGTTAAAATTAATCTTTAGGATGCAGGCAAACCTTGAGGAACATTCCCACGCATGACCTTTAAAGTGTAGCTGAAAGAAGCTCCCATAAGGACATAAACTGGTGAACGAGGTTCAAGTGACATGGCCTCCGCAACCGTTAGTACTATTTCATCGGCTATATGTGTAAGAGGAGCCTCAAGCAGATGAACAGAAACTTTTTCATGTCCAATCTTTGCTCCCTTCACCACAAACAAATCTGCAAATGCCCCCTGCATTTACCATGCCACATTAGCTTTCTCATCCATGAAACTTTTAGATTTAGTATTGAATTCACACTCAATAGCTATCATGTACATACACTATCCTCGAGCTTTTTCTGGATATCCAAGTAGCCACACAGTCCACCACAGTCAGTCAATGGAGACTCCTTCAAAGGAACATGAGCAAGATGATGCGTTGATCCACCACTTTCAGGCATTAGCTTCCACATGAATTGTAGACCCACCAGTGATGAGAACTCGTTTTCTGCACAAAGATTCCAGTAAATTCAAAATTACAGCACAAAGTGAAGAAAAACAGTGCACGTAATCAAAACATTACGCTACGGACTAGTTATCAAGCATGAATGAAGCATTTACCTTCATTATCAAAGGCACGGACTCTAAGCATGGAAAGTCCATCAAGATCAAGCTTGATAGAGTTATGAAAAATCTGGATCCGCGAGAAGTTGTCAATAAAGACCTTGCACCGAATCACCATCCCCGTCTGTATATCAGTGGCATAAACTGCCGTCTCCTTTCTACCGCTATAAGGGGAAATCGATCTTAGACGCGCGCTGGTCGAGCAATGACTGCTCGAATTAAACTCAGGCGTAACCGAGAGAATGTCGTGATGATCCCATGACCTTGAAATTAAAAACAAACAAAACCAGATTTTGTAATCAACTTTGTTCACAAAATTTCAAATTTTCAAAGGCAATCATTTCTTAATTAAAGCTCATGCTTAACACAATTTCTAACAGATATCTAAGCTGAGCTAAATTGGAGAAGATAACAAAGACGAGTTGATGGAAAAATGAGTTAAGGTACCATTTGAAGCAGCCATCGCTTCCTTGAAGCCGATACTCGACTGGATTCTTCATCCTCGGAGGTAATAGTATATTGACATCGGTAATGTGCGGACCAGAGCCCAACTGCGATGAAGTTTCTCGAATCGAAAGCAGCACCAGAACCAGAACGACGAAGCAGGACGAGAAACGAATCATTTTTTTTGTTTTGCTACATCAACGCGTAACAAAAGAGATTATACTCGGAGGAGGAGCTTTGAGCTGAATTAGGATCAGTAGCTTGGACAGTGAAGAGTGACCGTGAAATCGAAGGTGGTGACAGTGAGAGCTTGAAGATGAAACCCTAAAAAGAGGGGTTTGCAGAGGGTTTATGGAAAGGGGGAAGAAATTTGAGGGAGACGAAAGTGAAATTGTGATACGTGGCGGAGTTATAGTGGTGGTGATGGAAGGTTCAAAGTCGCGTTAGCATTTCCTTGGTCGAGTGTTCGTCACGCGCCGATGGCTTTTTGATTTTTTCAGGTGCCACGTGCGGTGAGGAAACAGCGTGTTGTTTTATGTTTTCTGGATAAAGCTGCTTCCCGTTTCGGCTTTTGGGGTATTATTAGAGAAACTGTTTCAAAACATCAGTTTAAAAACTTTAATTCCACTTAATATTGCTGTAACTTATAAGTGTTTCTTAATAACAAAAAAAAAATTATTCTATTTCATACATGAACGTGACAGAATGAATTTTTTCGTTTCCCTCGATGTCACCAAGTTTTTGTTTGACAAAGCTTTTCATAGTTATCAAATAAACAAATTGGGAGGGTTTTTGTGAGTCATTTTAAAATATTGAGTTATTTTCTTTACTTTTAAAAAGTTTATAAAAGCTGACTATAATTTTTTACCAGTATCACGCGCTTCTCCCGCATTTTAAAAAAAATCGTTAATCTTTAATCTTTGTTTTACGCCATTCTAATTTTTATCTTTAACGACAACTCAACCCCTCGGCAAAATCACCTGCCAACCTCTCTCACCTAATTTTGTAAAACTGGAGAAGATCAATTACTTATGTCAGATTGATTAACAGCGATAGGTCCCGTTTCCCATTAAGAAAATTATAATATTCGATTCTTTATACAATGTCAACACAAAACTAAAGAAGAACTGTTTTGTTAATAATTTAATTTAATTATGAAAGTTAAAACGTTAACCTTTGTATATTAGCAACAATTGAGCTATAATTTTGAAAACTAATTGGATGCTAGTATTATACTCCTATGATGTGAGAATTTCATACGACAACACAACTCAATTTTATCAATTTCTTTGTGTCTCTTGCGTGACCCAAGAACCAAGACACACAAGTGTCAAAAGCAAAGCGACGACACCAGAAGGCTCATAAAATCGTCGATTTTCATCTTTCTTCGTCTCTTCAATTCGATTTTCCCAAAAAATGGAGGAAACTCTGTTCGACGAGATTCTCCAGGAAATATTTACAAGACTGCAATCGTCTTCCTCGTTACCAACTCACGAATTGGTTCCTCTCGTCTCCAAGCGATGGCTTCGCCTCTACAGAGCTTCCAAGACTTCCATGTCCTTACGAATCAGCCCTTTCGACAGCTCAGTAATTACCCATCTACCCTCTATCCTTCACAACCATCCTTCTCTCTCCTCCCTCTCCTTCATCTTTGACTCCAAATTCCCGACCCCAATCCGCTCGGCTTCCGACGATTCCGCGGCGGAGGCGAATTTCAACGCCTATCTCATCTCGATCGTCTCTTCTCGCTGCATCAATCTCGAAAAACTCAGACTTTTAGTCAGCCCTGTTTCTTCATCTTCTTTACTTCCTCTCTCTGCTTCTTCTTCTTCATCTCTCACTTCTCTCTCTCTCGAATTGGTCAGACCCGTTTCCTTCGATTGGGTTGCTTCGTTTAAATCTCTCAAGGACTTATCAATCGATGTCTCCTCAAGAACAACCTCCGATTTCGAATCCGGGTCAAACCGTAACACTAACCCGGACGATGCCGTCGTCGAGGAATCCGGTTTGGAGTCGATTTCGTTAACCGGAATCCAATCAGACGATACCGGAGTCACCTGGCTATGGAAGAGATGCAGAAAGGTAAAGAAACTGAGCCTGAAATCATGTGGAACCATCGGAGAAACAGAGCTTTTCGGTTTGTGTTTGAAGAATCTCGAAGAGATTGAGCTGAGGACGTGTAGGAGCATAGCTGATGTGGTTCTGCTCAAAGTCTCAGAGGTTTGCGAGTCTCTCAAGTCTCTCTTGATCTACGATGGTGGAAACAGAGACGGATTGGATCATTTCATGAACAATTCCAAATGCAATGATACTTTGAAGAGTCTCGATTTGCGTCTACCAATGGATTTGATCGACGACCATCTCGTCTCTCTCGCTGAAAATTTCAGATCTTTATCTACTCTGAGGCTTGCAAGCTGTTACTTTGTGACTGGTTTGAGTCTAAAGGTGTTAGCTTTAAGCTTTAGTTCGAGTCTTGAAGAGCTTTCTTTGCTTAGCTGCGACGCTGTTGAGAGAGAGTCTGGTTTGTTGGCGACGTTAGGACAGGATTTGAGGAGGTTGAGGAAGCTTGAATTGCCGTTTAATGAGTGGCTATCTGATAAGGAGCTTGTGTCGATGTTGGCTTCTTGCGGTGGCTTGGTTGAGTTGAATCTGAGAGGATGTAAGAGCTTGACAGGTTCTGTGTTGGTTTCTTTGAACAAGAGCTGTGTGAAGTTGAGGACTTTGGATGTTGCGAGTTGTGGATTGATTGAGGGTGGTGACGTGGAGGCTTTTGTTGTGAAGTCGCAGAGGTTGAAGAAGATTGTGGTTGATGAGAAGAAGATTACAGAGGAGGCGATGAAATGGGCTTCGAGTAAGTTAATTGACGTTGTTGCTGTTGATTCGGATCTTCCTCGGTGATTACTTGGATTGGTGTCTGACTACGAAAAGCATTTTTATGCCACACACACACACACACGCAAAAGAAGCTGTTTAGTGTGAAGTATATGTAATTTATGTGCAAGCAAGTGTATATAACATGAAATAAGATGGAAACTCAATGATGTGTTATTTCTAAAAGATTAGGGGTTTGATTGTACATTATTGTGTTTATACCTCTTGAAATGAAGAAAACAAATTGTAAACTCGTATGTAAAATGCAAAAGGAAAACAAAAACTTCGTTTGTGTTCTTTTTTTTTTTTTTTTTTTTAACAACACCTTCGTTTGTGTTCATAATCTTGCAATAGCATTAAGCAGTGATATACATTGCCATTGATCAGCTCTATAAACAAATGACAGATCAGTCATATTTGGGCTTACTAATTATATTGGGCTTTTGGGTCCTGAAGAAGTTCAATGATAATAACCTATGTCTTGTATGTAAGAATTTGAATTCTTTTGGGCTTCACTTGACTTGATACACTCACTCTTCTGTGGAAACAAATAAATAGAGTAAATGTATATCTCTACTAAAAATAAATAGAGTAAATGTATTAATATTTTTATTTCTATGATTCATATATTAATATTTTCGGCCATTTTTTGTTTTGCTTTACGTACTAAAATCGAAATTATAAAAAAAAAAATCAAAATTTTCTATTATAGTGTTAACGAGAACTTAGAATGCTGACAATACCAAAGTGCACTTTTTCGTTGAAGTATCTTTTTTTTCTGTCTCTCAGCTGTAAACATGAAAACATCCTTACGCAATCATATTTGGCGACTTTTTTTTTCTTCTTACAGTCTTACTTAATAAATTTGGGGCGTCATATGTGACGAATGAGTACGTCTCACTGTCTCAACAACATTCATGAAAACCATTACAAAAATTTCACTCATGGGCCCCGCAAGATGACGTGTCATTTACCTTCAAGTGAGTCAATTCAGACAGACACGTGTTGATGACGATGACGCGGACCAAACTCCCACACAAACACAGATCAGCCGCCACAACAAAGCCCGCTTTTCCCGGGCTGACTCTCTTCGCGCCAATTTATTCGATTTTCTTTTATTTAAAGGGTTTTTTATTTTATTTTTCAATTTTCCCGCTATAAATAAACGGGCAGGACGGGTAGGGAGAAGTCAAAACCGCGTTAAAGAGGAAGGAAAGTGGGCAAATTAGTCATTTGCTCTATCTAAAGTCTACACTAATCGTTTTTAAGGCAAATCAAAGATTTGTACGGAACAAATTACACACTCTTTGAGAAGAAACATTTTTAAAATAGCTTTAGAAACTATAATTAGACATTATCAAAGCAAATTAAATTATTAATTCAAATTTGTACTTGGTCTAAATTCGGGCATAGGATACCTTTTGACGGCCCATGTGTTAATGTAAACTGGGGAAGAAAACCTCCTACGTTCAATTTTTTCTTGGAAAAAACTTCAGTTGCATTGGATTCGTTTTTTTTTTCTCTTTCACTTGTTATTAGTACGATTCTACTAAATTTTGTCATGAAAAGAATCTTTCAGTACAGAAATAGCCCGCACTCCCATTATTATCCTTTCGAATTTTGTACTCCACTTAGTTTATCAGCCATTTGATAGTATTTACATGTACAAATATTTGAGATACTTCAGCTATACTTTTGATAGAAATGTGAGTTTTTTTTTTTGGTTTGGTAATAGAAAACTAAATAAGAGACAGGTTTGACGATGTATATTTGTTCAAATTGCACAGTGTATACTCTTCATTGACAATAAGCATGTGTTTGTCAAACCTCACCGATAGCCAGAGTATAAACAATATTTATTCAAACTTTATGTGGACCACTGAGTATTAATAAAATGTATTACATGAAATGTAAGTAACTGTAATTGTGGTGGTAAATATGCGTTTTGAGGCAAGGTTGACTATAATTTCATTAGTTAATTAACGTCCCTTATTCGTTTAGACGAGTTTTTGAGCAAACACAAACATAGACAAATACACACCCCCAATTTGATCATAAAGACGAGGGCTTCGAAAATATAATGTTGAAAAAAAAAGAGGTAGCTATTTAGTAACTTAACCCAAAGAAAGTTTTAGGCATGACGCTCCTCTAAATACTAGCATCGAAAAATAACCTGACCATATTATTTTTTTCGAACAAAAACCTGACCATATTTTGTTGTGTAGAATTGTAAGCCACGTAATATATGGATCAAACTAAAAAATCATACATGTAATACATGTATGGACCTTTTTATTTTATTTAAATTGTTTGATCACCAAAATTTTAAATGGATTGGTCCCCTACAAAAAGCACATGTATTGTTGATCAGATCCATATAGACAGAGAACAAGTCACATATGTATGTCTCTGTCCAAATAAAAGAGAACCAAAACTTTCGACAGTACAAAAGAATAACAACCAAAATATGAAATTGTCTATTAATATGTATGTACATCATGTTCTAACAAAATGGTCATATATATACACACAAAATAGACAATACGAAATTACCTAAATATGAAGAATATATTATTTTAAAACAAAAGTAAAACTATAACTTACAAGCTACACGTTAAATTAAGAAAGAAATGTGCGAGGAAGCGTTTAAGCTTGATCCAGTATCCATATTAGTGACATCAAACTGACACACGTAAGGTAGATTTCACATTCTCTACAGTTTTGGTCTGACCTTTGTCAAAACATTATCCTAATTCCCTTTCATAATAATTTTAACACTTCTTTAGTACCACTTTTTGGATTGACAAAATTTTATTCAAAATTGTTTTTCAGTATTGTTTTTGGACACTGAGAATCAACATGATCTTGAGTAATGAATTCTCAAAAACGTTTCTCTATATTTTTGAAATGATACAAAGACTAATTATTATTATTTTCTAAAACAATTCGATAGTACATGTATGAGTGGTGAACAGTAGTAAGAAAAAAAAAGGTAGGGAACCATATGAATCCCACGACCACTTGTTCACACTTTGATCAAACATATATCAGTCAAAGTTTCTTAAACAATCACTTAACTCCATATTGCCATGACACACTCACAAGTCACAACGAAACATACTGTATATCAGTTCAACATAACGAAAGCGATTTGGTCAAAAAAAAAAAAAAAACATAACGAAAGCGATTCCATCTTTTCTATATACGTTTTGTCCTCCAAGCAATAATATATCATATTTTGGTGGGAGCGAAACGGAAAACGACATCAACAAACAATTGTCTGTGAAGCTCACTCTTCAAATTGACAAGACATTTCACAACCTTCAAACGCTAAAGCAAAGATGGATTGCATGGAGAATCACAACGTGATTTTCAAATCCATATTTTTCGCTCGTCTTTCCCAAATAAAACAATGAATTTTTGTTTCTGTTTCAAAGATAATTTTGTTGATGTTTGCTATTGTAAATAGTTCATAAATTTAATATTTGTACAGAAAAGAAAAACTTAATATTCAAACTTGGATCCTCATTCATTAATAAAAAAAACTTAGGAAATATTTTTAAATTCAAGTCATGACGGTGAACTATTAACTCGTTCACAAGAATGATCCAAACTCGTCAAATTTAATCGTCATAGTTTCATCAATCATCATATTCAAACACTTTTGTCCAAATCTCTAACTCGAAGAGAAAAAAACACGAGATTTGTCGCTGTCGCGTAAAGGAACCAAACAAGGCCTTAAGTCCCACATTGGATTCTCCCATCGCACCGCTATTCTCTGAACCCTATTTTGTCCTTTTCATGACTCAATCCACAAGGGCCAAAGAGAGTGAGAGAATTAGTGATTTACATGCAAACACATACATTTAATATGCAATAGTATATGCTTCCACACATACTACTGGTGCGTCGCATGAGTAACTAGCAATCATAATGTTTTAGGTGTTTATATAAATATTAATTTACTAGAATTCAAAGTAGTAGTCAATAATATAAAGACGAGACTAGTGCAGTGGCGGAACTAGGATTTATTTTTACAGGGGTCATAACAAAAACATTGTTCTAGAAAAGACTTAAATATATAAGAAATTTTTTGTCAAAGGGCTCACTAGAGGTTTAAACTTGGGTTCAGGTAGATTATTGCCCAGAAATATACCAATTGAACTGCTAGTTCTATTAGCAATTTGCTACATTAAAATGTATTTTATTCTATTCCACCTGAGTCAGCTGACCCACCTGCCATCTCTCTAGCTCCGCCACCGGACTATTGAGTGTGCAATTGTGCACGTAAAAAGCTTTTAACCTGAAAAAAGAATCACATTTGTTGGATGACTTTAGAAGAGGCCTCCTTAAAAGAGTCATGCATTGGAAGTCTTCAAAATTCTTTTGTTTTTCTAGTCATAAAATAAATATTAAATTTACATGTGTGCGTTTTAAAATTGTTCATTGCTTCTCCTTTTTAAATAGTTCCAATTACGTCGACAAAAAATAATAATTCCAATTATGTGATTTATTTTCTTTTTTATTTTTATATCAAACATGATATTAGATCCCACCAAATTATATATCAATGAAAACTACACTGACGGCCAACATCTAGAGCATGAGATAAAGTAAAACAGATTTATACATACTTGGTAAATACTTTCGTGAGGGACTTTTTGTGTATATATACAATCGTCTTTTTTATTTTTGGAGAATTTTTGATTTTTGGCAGCAATATACGTTTACCAAAGAAAACTAGAAGTATATGATACGGTTGAATCGTACCATCAAACTTAATACATAACCCCAAGAAACCAATCCAAAAATTGCTTTCTAATTATCTCCATATATATACTACAGCTTAAGTCGATATGAACTAAAAATAAAAAACCGAGTTTCTAATTAATTATATAGTTTGTTAAATCTTAAGTCCGAAACAAAACAACCTTGTTAAAAAATCAGAACTGAACACTCAAAGTACATACTAAATCGAACACTTAATTATTTACTGACATAACCAGTCTATCAGTTAGTGGGCAAATATAATTTCAACGTATGATGATATCGAAAATATTATTACGTCAGAATAACATATGCAAATTCATAACCGAGTATAGCCGAGAATCAAAGGCTTGACGTGTGGACTTCTTGTCTTGTGTAAATTATTGGTAATTTTACTATTATATTTATATTTTGGTGGTTGAGGTTATTGGTAAGATTTGCTCACGTCACTTCCTTTCCTGTCTTCGTAGGCCGAATCTAAAGTTCTGAGATTAGAATTGTCTACATATTTTTCATCAATAGTTGGCTACATTCAAATTAGTATTATTTTACAAATATGATGAAACCGAGTCACATACGGAACCAAATGTGACGAACGAAATATGGTATTCAATCTAAACTAGCAGCTAGTCATTATCATCATTAGATTCACATCTTTGTAAAAATAAAATTGTGAAAAGGTAAAAATAGAAACAAATCTTCAAGAAAACAATTTAGCTACATGATAAATTGATAATACATAATGCAGATAGAACTAAATGCGAGGAACAAAATATGGAAGAATGCTAATTTAGAAGCTAGCCATTATCATCACTAGAGTCACATCTTTGTACAAAAGACCTCCTGCTTTGTTGTCCCGCTTACAAGCACCCTCCGGCTCAGGGGGACCAGAAAAGGCCTTTCGTTTTTCCCCCTTCGTCGGCCCTTGCCGTCTTCCTTAACAGACCTATGACCCACAACTCAAAATGAGCCTTGCGACGAGACGCGGCCATTACCCATGCGACCAACCCACTGAAATGCAAATAGGGATCAGAAATCTCCTTTCTTATACAGAAGACCATAGTCAAGGAGGAACGTCACATTTTGATTCCTTCTGCCCGAGACAAAGCTGAGCTGTCAAATAAGACCGAGTAGCCTCGAATAACTCTCTTCTCCCTCTTTACTTTCGCGTACTCCTCTGAATGAAGAACAATGAGTTTAAGCCTATTTTCCCCACCGGCAAGAAGCACCTTTCCTTTCAACTAGGGCATATCAACACACCTTTGTTTAACCGGTAGTCACTTAGAAAAAACCGGTATCGCTGAGGCCCTTTAATCGATAATTGACTTTGAAGGTGGTAATACCCCAGGTTGCTTCATCCCAAGCGCTGCTAATGTGGCTACTAAGCTATTTCTCCTCCCACCTGAGGGCGAAGTCAAAACTTCCCTTTATAACAAAACAGAAAACTAGAAACTAGACAGCAAGAAAACCACTATGAGAACAACAAACTGATTTGAAATCCAAACGCTCTAAGAAAATCTAATTAGTACTATTGTAACCGGAAGTTTCATGGCTTGTAAATTAAAATGACTGAAAAAAAAAACTCAAAACTCACTAATTTGTCTCCGTTTCTATTTAACGGCGCTGAATAAACACCGTCTCTAAATCAGGAGGAGGCGTAAAGAACTCTCTAACGGCGTTACTCCTACATTTTAACGCCGGCCGTCGTTTTCTCGGCGCCGGTGGACATTTCAGTTTGTCCGGTATCTTTGCTTCCTTCGCTGTCGGCGTCGTCAAGCATTCTTCTTCAACTTCGGTTTCTATCTCCGGCGCTCTGAGTTTCGTCTTCACCGGCTTCAATGAAGCCCGCTTAGAAATTCCGGCGATGACCCATTTCTTCCCATCGGAATCTAAACCTCCGTCCAATTGAGACTTCTTCGAAAAACCCATTTTTGTCCAGTTAACTAAAACTAGTTAAGAAGATAGAAAACAGAGTGAAATGTTTCTGTTAAAAGAAGAAGACAAAAACAGAGACTTGCTCTGCTTGATGCTTGTTCAATCCTCAGGAAACAAGTAGTGTGTAGAAAATAGAAAAAGAGATTGTTTTTTTGAATCAAATGATAAGAAGAGGAATCGGAATAAGGAACATGAACACAAATGATTAGAGAGAATAAAAGGAAAGTAGGCAAAAGATAAAACTTGTGGTTGGTTGGTCAAATCTTTTGTTTAAGTGTGTGTGTGTGTGAAAGGGAGAGTTTTTTGAGAAGGAGGAGAAAAAAATGAGAAGAAATTGTGATAAAGAGAGCTTTAAATAGTCAGATAAATATTCTGTCTTTGCGTTTTGCAAATGACTCTTCTTCTCACAGGAGAAAAAAGAAAGGAAGGGGAAGTTTTTGAAGAAGATGAAGAAAAAGGGGTAAAAATGGAAATTTAAAAAGAATAAAATTTATCTGCCCGAGAAAATTTTACGGGCAGTCCCTGATCCACCGTCTTTTTTTTAGCGCCACAATTTGAGAGTTTTGGTTGGCAACGGCTCTTTTTCGCGCCTTTTATTATTCATATTCCCGCGAGATTAACAATTCTATTTGATTTACTATTAAATGTATACTCTAAAGTTTAGGACTATTTCGTGGATCCTGAACACGTTTTATTAATGCTGAGTTTATATTTTTTTTTTGATGACATGAATGCTGAGTTTATATTTAAATGCAGAAAAAATGGATTACTAGAGATGCTTTAAGCCCAGTTTTTGAGTCAGCCCAATTACAATTATTGAAAAAAGAACCACCCAATACATGATGAATAAGGAGGATTGGAAATAGAAGCAACCTTAGGTTAGTTAGTTCGGTTTACCATACCAACTAAATACGTGGTTTAATTATAAAGAATATCAATTCGATAAATTTTGTATTGTCGCATACTATAGTTAGACGTAAATAACTTCAACGGTTTCGTAACTCTTTTACACCTAAAAACTCAACGGTTTTTTAGAAATTGGTCATGTTGTCTTCATCACAATGGAGTTTTTCTAACAAAGCTGCTGGTGAAATAGTCGAAATTGTGGCAACGCAGAGAGCAAAAGAGACTGGTGAATATTAAGAGTATAAATATGATGTAATCAAATCTATCTCTTATGCCTTGCTCTATTGGTATTTTTATTTAGATTTGATCAATATAAAAATGTGACCAGTATTCAATTATTATGAGGTAGGATGAATGGACCCTTGAGAGATGTGAATGGCGAAAAAGACAAGTTGAAAGTTGGGACTAGCTAGAGCTGACATGGTGTCACATATCATATGCATTATTTTTATTCGCATTCAAAACGTTCTTGAGATCAATCTACAAATGAAGAAGACTCCTTTGAAATATATAAAAACTGAAAATTGAAATCGAAAGCAACGTAGATCATAAATGGACCCACGAAAGAGCCGACCCTTATCTATTTTTAAGTGTGAAAGAAATGGGACCCTTTTGGTCAACCAGCCTTATAAGACCTCTTGGCTAATTCTAGTACTTAACTATCGAAAGTGATCAAATTGCTACCGGAGATCAAGTTAAGTATATTCACAAGCATATTAAAGAAATACAAGAAACTTGACACATATTTTTATGCATAGCTTGCCGATTCTTGATCATCTCTCAGTTATTTTGAGGATTTTCATTTTAGGATAGACAAAATGGAAACTAGCTACTTGATTTTCATTCGTGACTTTGGTGAACTTATAACAAATTTCGTTGCAAGAAGAATTGATCCTACTTAAAACCAATCCGGATCATTGTATTTTCAGGATTTTACTACGCTAGATAAGTGATCCAATCGTCTACGCAATAAGTTCATACCAAAAGATAGATACATCGCACCAAAGGATATTCCATTTGTATATTAATTTGCCTTTATGATCCCAATTCTTATCACAACGTTAAATTTATAATTGGTATAGAGTGGCAAAAGCAAAATTGGAATTATCTTCGATAATCTTCTTTGGGACGGCGACGTAGGACAATAATTTTCGGTTTGGTCGGTTTGATGGGAACCCCTTTTTATCAATTTGCACACATATTTTTCGGTATGGCATAAGGTTGTATACATAATCACGGCTGGCTACTGACAAAACAAACACAAAATGACAAAAATAAACAGATCATTGCTTTAAATCAACATTCTTAAGACTGCGCAAAGTGATACCGATTTGTAGAAATAAAAAAAGACACAAAAACTATAAATACTGTATAAAAAAGGCGATCTAATTTTCAAAAACCCAGTTGAAGATGTTGTAGTATGTTTTTTTTTTTTTTTTTTAAAACCTTTAAAGAATGGGAGATAAATAAAATTTGGACGAATTACATTTGTTTTCTTGCATAGTTTTTTTTATGTGTTTTTGACGTATAGTAAATAATGAAATTTATTATTTTCACATCTAGCAAGGTATGATCCACAATCTCACAATGATGTAAGATTGTTTAGTCTAGTTCAACTAGCTTTTGAGATAATTATAAACATTTTCATTGACAAAAAAAACTTGTAAGCACTAAAAGATTTAATGTTGCGAAGTGATATATTAACACCTAGAAATATTTTTTCTACGATCTTTGTGGACGATAGAGGCATAATAACATAACCGTTTAAAAACCTCTTAATATCATCAGCAGTTCTTCATAATAATCACTTCATTTGTCGGCAAATTATAATTTTTAGTATTAGACTATTAGGTAGATGTTAAATTTTTTTATGGACTGTGAAAGAATTGATAAATAATATATAGTAAGGATCTTATATTATTTTATTTAAATAGAGAAAGCATATTGTATACAAGTTGGGGATGATGGGTCAGCCGGCCTAATGGCGGCCAGCTCTTTTTGAAATTGAAATGGACGATGTCTTGTTAACATTTGCAGATAATTCCACTAAAGTTGTGATCAGTGATGATGATGATGATGTGATTTAATTTATTGTTATTGCTAACTTATTTATATCAAAAAAAAGTTATTGCCTAACTTACAATTTCTTTTAGAAAAGAAAACATGATCATAGCCTTTCTAATTTTTTAAATTACCATGTATGCATAATTTAATGGTGAAAGAAAAGAAAAAAGCAGACATGTCAATCAGAATATACTTTCTTCCTCAAAGTTTAATTGATTGCGTTTAGACTAATCACAGGATAAATATGCTTCACTGTTGAAAGGAAAACTGTTTCTCTACTAAATGCCATAGTCCATAGATTGATTACCCTTAAAATTAGGAACACGCACGAGGTTAGATATCAGAAGTCGAAATCTCGTCATTTGTATTTCATATGCATATACAGAGATGTGAGCCTGTGATAATCAATAATTTAAAAACTAAAAGCTGTGAAAACAGTATATTGTAGTTAGAAATTACAGTTTTTTTGTTGAATCTGTTAACTTTTTATGATGAAAGTTATTATATACTACTTATAACAACTTCTCTCCAAAAACTATAAGTATAAATTGTATAATTAAATGTAAGTACGATATTTTTTTTTTCGAAATAAAATTTATGATTTTGTTCTATCTTTGTGATTGCTTTTCAGAGAATAAAAAAGCTGTAATTGAGGATCCTACCAATTGCATGTGGAATGATCAATTTAAAAGGCCCACAAAAGATTAATCTAAAAAGCCAACTCAGCCAACCCAATTGAACAAATGTGCTTAGATTTGTCACTATTCATCATCTATCTGTCTTCTCACTGACTTCAAATCCTTTCTCTTTTATACATCAAGTGATCATATATTATATATCTGTTTTCCACATGTTTCTAGTGATCTGTGTGATTCAGAATTAGTAGTTACAGTAGGTTTCTTGCAGAGAAAACAACTCTTCATAGAACCCTAAACCTTCCAAATCGTTGCTTCTCTGCATGAAAGATGGAAACTGGAGTTATCATCCAAGAACCAATATTTACAAAGGTATGATGATGATGATTAAGATACATATTTACATAAGATGTATATCGTTCAGAATATTGATTTTACAAGTAGACTGAATTGCTTTGTAATATGAAAAAGCATGTATCTTTCTTTAATTTTTTTTTTGTTTTTTCTATCTTTTTTCCTTTTGCAGTCTGATGATTGAAAAACTTTGAAATGATGATAGAGATATTGAAAACTAGATTTTGGTAAATCTGTAATCTGTTTTACTCTCTAGCTACAGATTCTGTATTTTAAAAACACCTTTTTTTTTATCCACACACACATAAAAAGGTAGATCTTGCAAGAACTTGAACGTCTGAGATATATCTGATCATGGTTTGGTTTGAGCTTTTGAGTTAAGGCTCTCTGTATAGAGCAGGCTCAATAATAGCTCGGATCAATGAAACTAAACGTTTTTGAGATACTAACATGTTTCCTATACACAGACAAACGTTGAAGAAGCTCCTGCAGGAGTAGGACTAGACCACTCATCCATGGATGTGAAAAAGGTAAACAATATTATTCCGGGAGAGGCAGAAGAAGTTGTAAACGGTTCAGGTAATGGAGCAAGAAACTGCCAAAACATTCAGAATTGTTTCAAAGGTTTTGAAAACCATAGGAGTTTGTGCTTAATACTGTTCTATATGATCAGGGAATAAGGAAACCGAAGAACCAGAACACGAGAAAGAAGAAGCGATGACGACTGTTTCGGTTGTGGAAGAAGAAGGTAAGATCGTTAAAGAGAAAGCTATCGAGACAGAAGAAGATGAACAAAGCTTTACATTTGTTCATGAACCTGAAAGCTTCAACAAAACCATTGAGGATTCAGAGAAAATCTTAAGTGATGTGAGTTTAGAAAAGGCGAAAGAAGATGATATTACTCCAAAACCAGAAGAGGTAATTTTTTTTTAACTTTCCTTGAAGCTTAAACATGAGATATTCTCATAGTCCACTGAGATAGAGAGAGAGTTAAATATTTTTGTTCTGTTTTGTGCAGGTAAGTGTTGAAAAGCCGGTAAAACAAGTAGACGATGATTCAAGAACTGCTGAGACCTCTGTAAATGGAACAGAGGCTGAGCACAAAGACACTGTTTCAGTAGAAGAAACTGCTCCAGAAGAAGAAACCGCAACAAATGGTGAATCACTACATGATGTTGAAACTACAAAAAGAGTCCTTCTTGAAGCGGAGAAAGATCAAACAGAGATTGTAAAGACAGTTATCGAAGACCATGGGATCGTTAATAATGAAGAAACTAAAGTTCATGAATCTGAAAGCTCCAAGGAGAATGTAAATTCAGTGGAAGAAGTCAAAAACTCAGATGATGCAGAGAAATTCTCACGTGAAGTGAATGTAGACAGAGGAAAGGAAGAGGACATAACACCAAAACAAGAAGAGGTTTGATCTTAATTCCTCAAAGCTAAATTTAGCAAAAAAAAGTTTTAGACAACTTAACTAACACTATTTTATCCTTTTATGTGCAGGTACAAGAGAGTCTTACTGTTATTGAAACGCCAACGATACAAGAAGAAGACATTGTCTCAAAAGCTTCAAAGGAGAGTGAAGAAAAAGAACATGTGTTGGTGAGAGACTTACCACAAGATGAGACCCTTGTAACTGTAGATACCTCAACAGTCCAAGAATCTGCAATGTTGAAGAGTTTGGAGACGAGAATCGATGAAACAGTTGCGGAACCGACTCAGGACCTGAATTTGGTTAAAGAACAAGAAGAAGCAGAGACGGTAAAGACCGTCAAATCATCTGATGAGGTAAAGATATAATCTTCATAGTTATAACTTATAAGTTTGTTACATCTGTTAAAGGTCAAAACTACTTTTGTCTTAATTTATCAAACCTGAAAAACAGAAGATGTTTATCAATGCGAAATATCAGATTTGAGCAAAAGATGTTTAAGAAAACTTAACAAACACTACTTATCATTTTTGTTGCAGGTGCAAGAAAGTATTATGGTAGATAAAATCTCCAAAGAAACTGAAGAAGATGAACATGTTTTGGTGACAAATATGCCACAGGGTGAGATCTTTGTAACTGAAGCTGAGACTTTGGAGGCCAAAGAAGACACAGAGCCGAATGTATACCTGAATAAAGAACAAGAGGGAACAGAAAAAATTGAAGAGAGTCCATCAGATCTTGCGTTGAAGTTAGATAAAGAGGAGGTTAAAGATGCAAATATAAATGCAGATGAAGAATATGGAGGCCAAATTATGGAGGAACAGAGAGGCCTAGACTCGAAAGAGCCAGAGGCAGAGCAAACTGATCGAAACAGAAACGATGAAACAGAGGAAAATATGGTTTCTCATCCGGTTATAGAATCAGTTAAGGAGATAGAGAAGCCATCTCTCGAGCCTCCTTCTGAAGTATCAGAGGAAACAAGCAAAACCATAGATGATAATATCGAAGAAAACCTTAAAGAAGAAGTAACACCACATCAAGAAGGTCAAGAGGAAGGTTCTTATGGATTAGAGACAAAAGAAGAAACAGTCGTGGAAGAAAGGAGTGTGGTTGATCTGACTCCTCTGCAACAAGAATCATGCCTGAAAAATGAGCAAGAAGAAGAAACAAAGTTTGAGAAAGAACAAACAGAGAAGCATGAACCAGCAAATGATGAAGTTGCTGATGACCAGAAGACTCTTTTGGAAGAAAAATCTGATGAAGTTATACAAGTTTCATCTGCATCACTTCAGGAAGGTGAGACCATTGCTGAAGCCGAAAAGATTCAAGACATAAAAGCGAATGAGGAAGAACAAGATATTGCATTGAAGGTTGATAAAGAGGAGCTAAAAGATGACAAGATGAATGAGCCAGAGGTAGATAAAATTGATCAAAACAGAACCGGTGAAACAGAGGAAATCCTAGTTGAAAAGCTGGTTTCTCCTCCGGTGGAGGATATGGAGAAGCCATCTCTCGAGTCTTTTTCTGAAGCATCAGAGGAAACAGTCAAAACCATAGATGAAAAGACCGAAGAAAAGCCAGAAGGAGAAGAAGCAACACCACATCAAGAAGGTCAGGAGAAAAGTTTTAATGGATTAGAGACTAAAGAAGAGAAAGTTTCAGTACCAGAAAGTATTGAGCTTGGAGATATAGTCCTGGAAGAAAGGAGTGTGGTTGATCTAACTCCTCTGCAACAAGAATCATGCTTGAAAAATGAGCAAGAAAAAGAAATGAAGTTTGAGAAAGAACAAATAGAGAAGCATGGAGAAGTTGAATCTGATGAAGTTACAGAAGATTCAAGAACTGCAGAGATTGAGCAAAATGCACCGGTTTCAGCAGAAGAAATCTCGGAGAACACTGTAAATGAAACAGCTCCAGAAGATGATCATCAAGGAAAGAATGCAGAACCAGTGGAAGCAATCAAAGAATCAGATGATGCAGAGATAATCTCACATGATGTGGCTGGAGACAGAGAAAAGGAAGATGACACAACCCGGAAAGCAGAAGAGGTTTTGTTTTGTCTTACTTCCTCAAAGATAAAGATCAAATATAAGTAAACATGTTCTCGACAAGATTGTTAACAATTTATCATTATCTGTGCAGGTTCAAGAAAGTCCTGAGGTAATCGAAACGCCGACGATACAAGGAGATAAGTTTGAATCGGAAGCTTCAACGGATGTTCAGGAGCAAGAACACGTGTTGGTGAGAGATATGCCTCAGATTGAGACCATTGTACCTGAAGCTGAGGCTGCAAGTACTTCACCAGCCCAAGAAGCTGAAATCTTGAAGACTCAGAAGGCTACAAACAATGAAACAGAAGCAGGCCAAGTGACAAAAGAAGACACAGAACCGAGTCTGGACATGAAAGAGGACCAAGAAACAGAGGAAACAGAGACGGTAAAGCCAGTCATGTCATCTGATGAGGTAAGGATATAGTCTTCATAGACATGGCTATTTCTCATGTGTTGGTACTTTATGTGTGTGATATTGATGATGATGAGCGGCATGAGTTTAGTACTGTTGTCATAACAGAGATAGTTCTAGTTTACTTTACAAGCTTCTGTTTCTGTTACTTCATTCATATCTTGTAGTGGAAACTTCTTTACCTTTTTGCATGTTCCTGTTTTTGAATTCTCTGCACTCCTTGAAAGTTGTTTATTTTAATCCACAGGTGAGACTTTCCGATCAAGTTGAGGTTCCAGCAGAACAATCTGTTGAGGTCAAATCTAAGGAGACTGTTCAAGACGAAAGCAGAGAGGAGAAGCATGAGAATCTTGTTGATGTACCATTTGAAGAATCAGAGAAGTATCAAGACAATGAACCTGAGACAACTCTAGCCTCCAAGAAATTTGAAGAAATGCCATCAGATCTTACGTTGAAGGTAGACAAAGAGGAGATAAAGGATGATCAATTTTATGAAACTCAAATCATGGAGGAACAAAGAGGCCTAGACTCAAATGAGCCAGAGGCAGAGCAAATTGATCAAAACAGAACCGATGAAACAGAGGACACTCCAGTTGAAAATCTGGTTACTGTTGAAGGTGAGAGCACACACAGCCAAACTCTTCTTGATGCAGAATCAGTTGCAAAGGTGGAGAAGCCATATCTTGAGCCTCCTTCTGAACTATCAGAGGAAACAAGTGAAACCGTAGACGAGAAGATAGAAGAAAAACCAGAAGAAGAAGAAGTAACACAACATCAAGAAGGTCAAGAGAAAGGTTCTTCTGGATTAGAGACCAAAGATGAGACAGTTTCAGTACCAGAAAGTAGTGAGCTTGGAGAAAAACCCCATGAAAAAGAATCATGCCTGCCAAACGAAGAAGATAAGGAAACAAAGTTACAAGAAGAGCAAATAGAGACGCATGAACCAACAATGGCAGAAGTTTCTTATGACCGTCCTGTGGAAGAAAAATCTGATAAAGTTATACAAGTTTCATCTGCATCACCTTCAGAGGAAAGGGAAGATGATACATTTGTTGAAGACAAAAAAGTAGATGAGGAAGAAAAAGTAGCAGACAAGATCCAGAAAAGTCTTGAGACTGCTGAAACAGTTGAGCCTCATAGCTCATTGCCATCATCTTCAGAGGAGAAAGAACATGAGACTGTTTCCGAGAAGATAGAAGAGGAGAAAGTGGAGGAAGAACAAAAAACTGAGGATGAAGCAACAAAAAGCCATGAGAGACAAGAGGAGTTATCTAAGACTGAAGCAACAACTGTTGAGACAAGAGATATTGGATCTTCTTCTCTGAGTGAAAAAGACTCTCTGGATCAGACGCATGCAGAAGTACAAGTCAAGGATGATGAAACTTTGACTGCAGAGGCAATGAAAGGAGATGGGGAGAGAACAGTGAGAGACATGATGCCACAAAGTGAGACCATTGTAACTGAAGCTGAGCCTGTAAAAGAGACTTCAGCAGTCCAAGAATCTCCAATATTGACGATTTTGGAGACGAAAAATGATGAAACAGAGGCAGTGCATAGTCCAATAGGTGGAGAGGAAGAAATCCAATTGGCAAAAGAACACACAGGACCGATTATGGAGGTGAAAGAGGATAAAGAAGAAGAGGTAACAGAGACGATAAAGAGCGTCATTGTATCTGATGAGGTAAGGATACAAATCTCTCTATATATATATATATATATTGTTGGTTCTTGTTTTTGTGTGATATTGATGATGAGATAAAGAAACCTTGAAATTTGTCATTTCAATCAACAGGTGAGATCTTCTGATGTTCAGGCAGAAGAATCTGGTGAGCATACCGAACATTGTAGCTCAGAGATAAAAAATGAGAGCCAGGGAAGAGATGAATCTGTTGATGTCAAACCTAAGGAGATCATTCAAGAGGAGACCACTCAGGACAAGGATGATAATCTTCTCGATGTAACATCTGGAGAATCAGCCCTTGGATCTGCTTCTGAAGTATCAGAGGAAACAAGCAAAACCGTAGATGAGAAGATTGAAGAAAAACCACAAGAAGAAGTAATACCACATCAAGAAGGTCAAGAGGAAGAAAAAGAACCAAAGTTAGCGAAAGAGAAAACAAAGAAGCATGAATCAGCAAGTGAAGAAGATGCTAATGCACAACAAACTCCTGCTGCAGAAAAATCTGATGAAGTTATACAAGTCTCGTCTGCATCACCTTCAGAGGAAAAGGAAATTGAGACCGTTGTTGAAGCTGAAAAGATTGAAGACAAAGCCAATGAGGAAGATCAAGCAGCAGACAAGATCCAGAGAAGTCTTGAGACTTTTGAAACAGTTGAACCTCATATTTCATTTCCATCACCTCCAGAGGAACACAGCACTGTAGCTGAAGGCGTAAAAGTGAAGGAGACAGAACCGGTGGGAGATATCAGCGAGAAAGGTCTTGATGTTTCTGAAACAAAAGATCTGAGTCTTCCACTAGAATCATCTAGATCAGATGAAACAGAGTCCTCTGAATTGGTTGCAGAAGCTGAAGAACAGAAGCCGAAGCAAGTCAAAGAGATTCTTGAAGGGGAAATAAAGGAAGTA
This sequence comes from Microthlaspi erraticum, assembly GCA_902728155.2. Taxonomy (NCBI): domain Eukaryota; kingdom Viridiplantae; phylum Streptophyta; class Magnoliopsida; order Brassicales; family Brassicaceae; genus Microthlaspi; species Microthlaspi erraticum. Next base: position 292,083 of record CACVBM020001607.1, read on the forward strand.
GATGAGATAAAAGCAGACACTATTCCAAAAGAGACTCACTCTGATGTTGCACAAGAAGAGCAGGCAAGAGACTTACATGTTGAGCAAGAAGTGGTCAGCTCAGCAGAAAAAGAAGAAACAAAAGCAAAAGAGCCTGAAGATGAACATGTTGATTCTTCAGAGAAAAATGATGATGAGACTCTGATTGCAGAGACAAAGAAAGAAGATGAAGATATAACAGTGGGTTTAGATGGTTTAGGTACTTCAACGACAGCAGAAAATGTATGCAGTAAACAAGAAGAAGAGTTTGAGAATGTTGAAGATCCAAAGCTAGAGGAGTCAAAAGACGACAAGAGCCAGGAAGTTTCTGAGACCATTGAAGCAGTTGAAGCTACGGAAGATCACACTCTAGTCACTGAAACATCAGAAGCTCATCAGACTCCATCGTTTCTTTCAGAACTAGAAGACCAAATTCCAAACCAAATTGAGGAGATTCATGAAGAAGAAACAGAGGAAGCACACAAGTCACAAGTTGTTGATGACCAGAATTCAAAGCAAGTTGAGGAGATTCATGAAAAATCAGAAACAAAGGAAGCTCACAGTGTAGAAGCTACAAGTGATCAAAATCTTCCAGATGAAACATCACAGACAGATAAAACTCCAGAGCAGATTGAGGAGATTCATGAAGAAGAAACAAAGGAAGCACACAAGTTACAAGAAGAAGAAGAAGTCCTCCCAACTGAAAATGTTCCAAGAGAAGCTCCAGTTTCCATGTTGGCTTCTGGGGAAGGCAATTCTGCAGGTGACGCACAAGAGGAGCAACATGTTTCTGCAGAAACAGAAGAGAGTGTAGGAGACACAAAACCAAAAGAATCAGAAGAGGAAATAACAGAAAAATCAAATGATCAGATTGAGACTTCAACTAAAGCCACAAAGGTAGAAGATGAAGATACAAAGAAACCGGATAGTGAAGTGGCTGAAGTAACAGAAGAACAAAGCCTGCCACATGCTCCGGAGAATGCACCCCTGAAGCAGGAGGAGTCAAAGGATCTTGGAACGCCACACAAAGATGTAGTCAAAGAAGAAAAAAGTCCTCTAAGGAATGATAATCCAGAGTATCTTACAGAGGAGGCAGAGCATGGAGATGAGAATATCTCAACTCTTCCAGTTGTTGATATCTTGAAAGGACTCCAAGCTACATTGCAGGAGGAGAGAGAAATCAATGATTCCGAATCAACAGAGGGAAACATGGTAACAGAGCCATCAGAACAAGAACAGAAGACAGGTGATGCTGAGGTTGAACCAGAAACCGTGGAGAAGAATCTTTCTACTGATATAAGCGAGCCGGTGCCTGAGGAAAAACAAGATGAGAAAGTCGTGGAGGAATATCCGGCTTCTGAGATCAAAGAAGCAAGTACGTTACAACAAGATGCGAGTGGAGAAACTGAAAAAATCCAGGAAGTAAACGATCTTGAAAAGAAATCTCTTCTAGAAGAAGAAGTCAAGTTGCAAGAGGAACATAAAGAAGAGGGAAATGTACAAGAAATAATAAGCAGAGAGTTTGAAGTTAACGTAGAAGAGAAATCACAAGAAGAAACTAGAGAGATTGCTGATCAGTCACTTACAGAAGTGGTACCTGGTGAGAAGATTCTGATTCCATCTTCTGATTTTCCTACTGAAGAGTCGGAGCATGTGGTTTCTGGTGAAAAGCAAGAAGAAGTCAGTGCACAGAAAGGTGCCAATGCTTCGATAACAGAGCCAGAGCAGATAAGTCTACAAGAAGAGAAGAAGGCAGAAACTCATGAAACTGTTAAAGAAGATCAAAGTTTTGATATCAAAGAGGAAAAAAAGACTGAGAAGTTGGAGGGTCTTTCTGTTACAAGGGATGATAAAGAAACTTTTGGATCAGAAGTGAAAAAGGATAAAGAAGATGCGATCAACGAGGTAACCACATCAGAGAAGCAAATTACAGAGCCACCGAGTGAAGCTGAGAAAGAATCAAATGAAGAACATGTTGAATCTCAAGCGATATCAGATGATACAAAGAACAATACTGATAGGGATTTTCCTACAGAAGAAATACCAAAGGAACAACGAGAAGAGGTTAATGCTGATAAATCTCTCACAAATGAAGTACTAGACGAGCAAGAACTCATTCAGTCTCCCAAAAAGGTTGAAGAAGAAGAGAAAAACGAGAAAACTGTTGAGGCATTGATCACGAGCGAAAACGTGCTAGTGCAAGATCAGTCCAAGGACTTTGAACAAGACAAGAAGTCGAATGATCTCACATATGTCCAGGGAGAAAATGTTACTAATGATTCAGCCCTAGCGCAAAAGGAAGAAACAAGCTTAACAGAGGAGAAGAGGGAGGTTGATAATGTGAAGACAGAGATCAAACATGGAGTTTCTACAGAAGAGGTAATTTTAAAAGCAAAGAAACCTAAGTATTTTAGTTAACTTAAACTCTACGGTTCTACTTATTGTCTTTTTTTGGCTAACTTAACGTAATATTGACAATGCAGAAGAACAATGAGTCTGAAAAGATTGATCAAGAGGAGAGTAAGCAAACAGATCATATCAAGGAAGAGATCAAAGAAGAAGATCAGGTATGAATGAGAACATTATTCTTTACTGTTCTGTTTTCACATTCATTTATATTTTAAACTGGATACTTTTCTGCAGAAGGAAACAACAACACAGGAAGCACAAGAATGTCTCAACAATATCAAGAACATTGATAATGCGACAGAAAGAACAAAATCCGAGTCTTCTCGAGAGATCGAAAACTTGTCTTCTGTCAGCAACACACAAGAAAAATCAAAGGTAAAAAGTTACTTTGGTATCATCATCATGTCTTTTGCATAAGTAATGGTCACAAACTCTTCCAAAGTCACAAATAAGTCCTTACAAACAAAAGCTTATTATCATTTTCTGCAGAAAGAAGATGAAGTTCCAAAGCTAGAGACTCTAAAGATTGCAGAAGAGTTGCAGCCACAGCCAAAGGATGGAGAAGCTGAGAACAAACAAGAATCCGAACCAACAGTGAATGAACCAGCAAGGAAATCGCAATCAGATCAAGTGAAAGGAACAAACAAGTCTGAAGATGCAGCAACAAAACCTCATATCGAAGAGGAGGCTAAAACAGAGGAAGAAGATGAAGATGGAGATGAACATAAAGATGATAAAACAAGTCCAGATTCTATTGTGATGGTTGAAGCTAAAGATACAGTAAACATTACCAAAACTCAACATAAGAAATCACAAGGCATTCTCTCACAGGTAAAGCATTCGATCTCTAAGGTGAAGAAAGCACTCACTGGAAAATCTTCTCATACAACAAAGCCTTCATCACCAAAATGAGAAAGGAAAAAAAAAAAAAACAGTCTCTATAATGTTTTGTTTTTGGTTTGTTGATTATTTTGATTGTGTTTCTTTTTGGGTGTGAATATTACCGATTTGTTTGTTGTGGGGTTTATCTTTTTTTTCTTTTCTTTTCATTGTCAATAAATTACATAATGAATTGGTGTGGTTTACAAGTATTCAATTTTTAGGGTTTTTTAAGAAAATCAAAACGGTTATTTCGTTTCTATTTGTAATCATTTGTCATTGAGAATTCGTGATATAATGTCAAAATTACAATTTATTTACAAACTTGTAGTAGTAGTATACCAAAACCTTTGGCGTCACAAATACTACTAGTGTCGAAAAATCATACTTGCATCATTGGTTTAATTTTTTTTTATCCGAATTTGAACTTAATGAATTTTATCTTCTTTGTTTGCACGCTCCTATTATTGAGTTTGGATTGCCCTCTATAATTAATATTATTTTACTGAAAGAAAAAAATTATATTTAATTACTGAATTTTTTAAAATAGTATTGTATACGACTAAAAGTAATTGATGTTATGATTTAATAAATTAATTATGACAAATGTCACTAAAGTTTCAAAAATAAATATTTACACTAGAAAATAACATTTTACTTATGGCAAATATATAGAGTATTTACGAGTTTACATCACATACAAATATAAAATCTGAAAATAAACTTACTATTAACATGAAGCTGAGAGTTACAACAAATATCACTAAAAATAAACAAATAGCAAATATATATTACAATTTTACATTATAAAACATTTTTTTTTCATGTGTATCAATTTTACATTACCAACCAAGAATGCTCTAAAGAAACTAGAGGAGCATCATCAGTCTAAATATCCAAAACTTTCCTCTCGTCTCAACCCCATTTTTTCAATGTGAACCAATTAAATATCAAAATCCCCAAAATTGTATGCAAATGTTATAGAATTTACGTATCATAAATGGCTCATTTTTCTTAATAATTTAAACATTTAAGTATTTCACATGATATGAAAATTTAGGTATTAATGACACATGCATCCTATTTTTTTTCATATCATGAAAATTTAATTTTTATAATTGTTTTTGACCCTGATATTTTATTTTCTTAGATTAGCCACCGCCTATGCCAAAATGTTTGCAGGTTTAATGTTTCTATGAACAAGATGTCAAACTCCATGAACATGAAAGAAAGTGAAAGAAAGAAATTTGAGTAGTGTGTAACAGAATAACATTTTTGGTACTTTTGGTTTTTAGCTTTAATTCCATGCAATTTCTCACTGAATGATTAATGACTATTATTATGTTATTTTGACCGGTTTTTTTTATAAATTTAATGCCTCACATTTTTCAAGAGGTACTAACATTTATATCTTTTTAATTTATCTTTTTCCTTTTTTTATCATATTACCTTCTATGAAATACAATTTTTTATTATCTTTTTCTGTTTATTGATTTATCTTCTCAAAATTCTAATAATTGTTTTCTCTAAGATTTTTCTTAAGTTTTCTTCCATTCTTTGTTTTCAATACAATTATCCGTATTTTTGAAATCAGTCAAAATAAATCTCGATTTTATACTATTGTTTTCATGTATCTCTTTTACTTTAGTGAAAAATTTGAGAGAAAAACAAAAGTTCAGAAATATAACCACTCACTTAAAAATCACAATTAATTTCATAGCTCATTGTTTTACCAGTTTATAATAATATCAATAAAAGATGCAAAAAAAGTCACCTCCTAATTATAGAAATTTTGTATATTAACCACAAATTATAGAGAGAAAATGGCAGAAATTGAAATACACTGTAACGTAAGGGTATTTCTGGAACTTTAGGCATTTTTTGGCAATTTGGAGTTACTTACATAGTATTGTCATTAAATGATTATTGTTATGGTGCTTTGACTAATAATTAATTTCATACAACTAATGACTCACACTTGTACTAAATATTATCTTTTAAATTGTCGTTTATTCAGTAAAAAAAAATTGTCGTTTATGTTTTTTTGTCGTTTATCTTTTTTTATTTGAATTACCTTTTGAAAGATTACACATTTCTCATCTATTTATATGGAACGTTTTCTCTTCTCAGAGTTCCAATAAAAAAAAATCTAAGATTTTTCTTAAGCTTTCATCCATTCGTGGTTTTCAGTATCTTCTTTGTGTATCTTCAAAAACACTCAACAGATTTTTCGATTTCATACCCATATCTAAATCGTTTTTCGTTTTGTTTTAACAAGTCACTGAAATCGTCATCTAGATCGAACTGGTTTTGAAATGGATTTTTCGTTGAATATCTCCAAGGGAGACTTTGTCATAAATAATGCTAGTCAATTACTTAATGATAATGATTTAGCTTATCTAGAGAAAGATAATCTCTGTTTTTTCAACGAAAACTTAGGCCACTCTTCTTTCAGTGGATGGTCTCCTTCTCCGATTTTGACTGGTATTTCTGATTCATATAATCAAAATATGATACCATTGATCTCAAACAAAAATTTCACTCCCTTCAGTCAAAATTTGGTTGCTACTCCAAATTTTCCAGTTTACAATTCTCTCGTAGCGGAAGTGCCATCAAATTATTCATTTATGAATATCAATTCCTACTCGAAGACCAATCCTTTTGAAGAACCTATGTATACCATACCCAACAACAATCAAAATTTTACAGCCAATGGAATTCCATACCCAACAACAATCGAACCTAAAGGTATATGCAATATTTTTCATTATTCTCGGGAAAATATTCTGTGGGATGATACTATGCACAGTAATAAAATTATCATTAGTGGTTTTGTTTTATAGCTTGACAAATTTACTGTTCAGTTTTATTCATTTAATTTTCTAAGGCCATATAGTATTAAAGTCACAATTAAAGAGATTATTAATCATCGTCAAAATTGCGTGATGATAGATACCAATCAAGAGAAGACATTTAAAGTGGTGAAGAGAAAATCCAAAGAGAAATGGAGTCCTGATGAAGATAAGTAAGTTTTCTTTTTTTATTATTAATATAAAAAAAAAATATTCATTTCCATATTTAGATTCTCATAGTAATATTTTTTAATATATAAATGATATTTTTGATGTTATATATATTTATCTGTTGGGACATTTTAATTTATAGAAAGTTGAGAGCCGAAGTGAAGGCTTATGGGGAAAAACGTTGGTCATTCATAGCAAAACATATTAAAGGACGGAAAGGAAAACAATGTAGAGAAAGATGGAAGAACCATCTACGTTCTAAATTTAAGGTAAATTTTTTTCCGAAAGCAATATCCTTCTTGTTTCAAATACCGTCATAATTCATATGTATATATATAATCCATATTTCATTATCGTGATATATTTATTAATATGTAGTTTATAACTCATATAACTTATAATTTGTGGTGAAATTGATTACTTAATCACAAAAAAAGTCAAAACTTTATTTATAAATGGTACATATATATGATACTTAAAGTGTATATAAAACTAGGAGCAAAATAAAATAGAAAACAACTTTTGTTAAAATAATTGTCATATATTTGTTTTTACGTAACTTTATAAACAAAAATGTAAATTCTGTTAATTTTATTTTCTTTCGATCAATCAAAATTCATGTATTGTACATATAATAATATAAATGTGATATACATAATATTAATATATATGATTTCAGCGAGATCCTTGGAGTGAAGAGGAAGATGAAATATTGATTGAAGCTCACAAAGCTGTTGGCAACAAGTGGACTGAGATTTCTCTTGAACTCCCAGGAAGAAGCGAAAATGCTGTTAAGAACCATTGGAATGTAGCAATACGCCGAGTGTTCTCAACAAATCGGTCTTACGATGACATACTTAAAAACTACATAAAGTCTATCACAATCAACAATGACCCTCCAAATGATACTTCTAACGAGAATATGAGCTTGAGTTTTGACGTTTCAACACAGACAGACGAACCATCGATAAATGCGTCTACATCATCAGTTCCAGAGCCAACAACATCTTCATGGGATGATTATTTTGCTAAGGTTTGTGACTCTGTTGACTTTAAAAAGGTCATGAATGGGTGGGAGTCATTTGTGATAGAAGATAAATAATGATCATCAAAGTATGTTTTATCATGTAAGATGGTATCTATCTATCTATTTATGTTTTACAAAACAGATATGTTCTGTTATTTGGTGTATCATCTGAATTTGCAATTGAAGTATTCATCTTTAAACTTATGTGTTCAATGAAAAGTTTTAATAATTTTTTGTGTAAGAAAACAAAGTTTAGATAATTAAGAAGAAAACACAAGCTATCAGTGAAAAAAAACAAGGTTAAATAATTACAATTTTACACTATAAACACATACATTTGTCATGTGTTGATTTGTAATGCTTAATTTGTAATATAAAGCTCTTGCTTAGGTATAAAATACCGACCAACGAGATCACCAGTTTCCACCACAAACTGTTCTTGGAATCGACCAACGCGTCTGCTTCCGAGATCGAACCCGAGATCTTTGAAACTCGGAAGCCCTTCTGCTTGAACTCCATCACCACAAATCAGAAACTGGTTTCCGACTATAAACGATCCAATTGCACGAATCATGACTCCGCCATTGCCATGTGGCTTGCACCGAAGCTTCTCAACGACATGGACGAGTTTCTCACTTGGTAGATCTCCTGCTAATGTGTTACGAATGTTTGATAATGATGAGACGATTTCAGTTAGTCCTGTGTAATGTTTCCCAGAGAAACTGCAAAAACAAAAAAGAAAGAACAAAATTTTCATTATAACCCGAACCAAATTTTCATTATAATATTAATATGCTACGCATTGATTACCTGAAAACAGAGGTTTCAGTGTAGAGAGATTTTGCGTGGTGCCAAAGATCATCAAATCCATCAAAGAGGGAGTAATAATGTATGGTGATCATCTGAGAACAGAGCCAATAAGATCATTAGTGTTAAATTTCATTTGAGTATTTACTGACTAATCAAATGTTGCATTAAAGCAAAACCATCATACTTACATCTGCTATATCTTTCAATCTCTGAGTTGGATCAAAGATGCTTTGAACAAAACTCGCCAAATCTACTCTTTCCTTCTCGTGTTTTGTAATAAAAGGGTGTGACAGAAGCTGTTAAAAAAACAGAGCAAACACCATCAGAATTCAAGAAACAGAGTAAACACCATCAGAACTGAAAAAACACACGCAGATTTCGAGGATATAACACAAAAATACAAAGAAAAGAACCAAACTTTTAACCAAATCTTGCTTCAAAACAGAGGAATACATAGAAAAGCACCAAACTTTAAACCAACTCTTGCTTTACACCGCTGGATTTTGGCTCAAGTACTGAACTTTTAAAGGTGTGACATTTCAATTGACAAACCTGATCAGCTGTTGGTCTAGCTTCTGGATCTTTCTGGAGGCAAGCATCAATGAAGGAACAGAACTCTGGTGAAAACTCTTGTTTAGAAGGTGTTGGTGATGGATCATCCAAGATCTTTCAATCGCACAACACAAAAAAAAAAGACAGAAACTTTTAGTTATACTAAAGAGAGACAATGAATCAGAAAGAACAAAAAAAAAGATTTGGGCCACAAGTTTATTCACCTGCAGCATAAGATTAACAGGACCTTCATTAGCTATATATGGAAACTCTCCAGTGCCGCATTCAAACAGGGCGAGACCAAGGCTCCATATATCCGCTGCATAAGAGTAACCATCATTCCTAATCCGCTCCGGTGACATGTAAGTGACAGTTCCAACAAAAGTAGCACACTTTGCAACCACCATTTTTAGATAACATACATGTTAGAAACTCAGACAAGAAATATCAGAGCCATAAGGTAAAGCAAGAGATTACATCACTCACCATAGCCATTGAGTTCTCGAGACCAGCACTTATCCCAAAATCAGTGATCTTAGGCTCTCCTTTGAGATTTACAAGCAGATTCGCAGGCTTGATGTCTCTATGAACTAGATGCCTAACTCCATGCAAGTAGCTCAATCCCTTGAAACAAAAGAAATGAGTTCACATTCACACACACATAACATAACAAAAATTGTTTAAGTAGAGAGTTAAGTATCTTTACTTGCAAAAGTTTGTGGAACATTGATGAAAGAACAGGCTCAGGCATCTTCTTTGTTTCTTTCAAGATATCTGCAAGAGATCCTCCATCCATATACTCAAGAGCTATGCTGATTTGTCCTGAGTCCGGACTATAAAACGCTCCGTGAAAATCCACAAGTCCTTCATGACAAGGAGCCTCACACAACGTCCTTATCTCTGTAAGCAGTTGCTGTCTCTTCTCCTGCTCAAACCAAAATCACTAAACATTCATTCAAAGACACATACTAAATGTAAATCAAGAAACTGATAAAATCTTGTAGTTAACATTACCCTTTCGAAGATATTAATCCTCTTCAAAGCTAGAATTCTATGATTCGGGATATGAATAGCTCGTTGAACAACGCTGCTAGCTCCGCTTCCTATAGCTCCAAAAACACGCATTTCGTGTGAAGCGCATTGATATGTCGTCTCACAGGTTTCAGACTCATCGACATGAGAAGATGTGCATTTTTGTAAACCGAGCTCGTTGAAGTTGTAAACTCCATATGATCTACTTAGCAAATTAACAGTTCCACCATCTGATAACTTCACCAAACAACAAAAACAAGATCATTTTAAGCACAATCGAAGCCTATATAACATAACATAACTTCCTTCACTATGAGATCACTAGACACTTACTAAATATGAATCGTTTGGATCTAACGATGACGATGAAGAGAAACCCTTCTCAGCATCAAACAGTGGAGAAAGTTTCTTCTTTAGCTCCTCCAATGCCGCCATAAACACTTATTCTGTGACACAGATTAAGAGTCCATTGCATCATAGCAAATACTAAATTAGGCAACTATTTTTTTGTTTCAATTTAAAAAAATTCGGAAACTTTAACTGTCTTTGTCAGTAAAAGTTGATTTCTTTCTTAAGTAACATGAAGAGAAAAAAACCCAATTTTCTCTATACATTAGAGGATCGGGCGGATCAAAGTCTTCACTAGTCAACTAAATTCTCTTCATAATTCACTAATCACTACAGTGACAAAATTACAAAACTGATTGTAAGAAATTAAGTAAAAAAGGACTTTGAATTTTGAAGAAATCAAGTTAGAACCGGATCAATCGAATTGCAGTTAAAACCCGGAAGAAATTAATCAAAACTAAAATGATGTCTCTCATTTTTCAATTACAGTAGTATCTGCAGTAAAAGAACTTACTTTTGTTTCTTTTTCGCTCTTCGAAGGTTTATTACAAAAGTTAGGGGTGCTTGTGTTCTCCTTGAGATGAGGAAGACGAACCTAACGTTTCTCTCCGAAGAAAGCAACCCAAACCGTAACGTTGTATTGTTCTATGATTTGAAAACTAAACTGCGTGTCATCTTGGAAAAATCAAACGGCACGAAGTCTAGTTTCTAAATTCGAAAACGGATTATCTTGTTTCCGTAGGCCAATATGCACCCAGAGAGTGGCCCAATCATCTCCTTTAGGCCCAGCAATATTCAGAACAGGATTATCTCTCTTTTTTTTAAGATAGTAAAATGTAAGAATTTATGAAAAATTTGCATTCACAAAAGGTTAAACACTGAATTGTTTCTTTTTGTGACCATATATGTATTAACAACTTCGAATTGAATAGTAAGTAGTAACATGCATAGGTGAATTTTGTTTTTGTCTTGTTTTAGTTTGTGTCAGCGGACAAAGCGAAAACATCTTTTAAATCTCATGAATTATAAAAACAAAAAGAAAAAAGTAAAAACAAGAAAAAAATTGAAACTTGGAAATCATGCAAAGCCACACCTCTACTTGTCTAACATCTCACCGTCTTAGGTGTCATCTTCTCATCACTCCAACTCCATCTATAAAGAAACCATCTCAAAACATTTCTACTTTTATTACAACAAATTAAGAGTAACAAAAACGAGATCAAAGAAAAAGTAGTCATTTGCTCAATATTACCATAATGGCGGATACACATCGCGTCGATCGTACCGATAGGCACTTGCAGTTTCAATCACCTTATGAAGGCGGCCGAGTTAATATTCAGCATGAAGGCGGTGTTGGTGCAGGCGGCTACGGTGCTGGCGGCTATGGTGCCAGCTTCGGTGGTTATGGCAAGAGCATGATGTCTGAAAGTGGCCCAAACAAAACCCAAGTAACGTCTTTTCTTTTAATATTTTCATTTTTGATGAATACATCTTCTTAATCTTCATACATTTCACAAATACAGAATTCATGAAATGAAATTATTCTTGGGATCAAATGAGACTATATGCTTGTAAAGAACATAACTTTTTGTTTTATTAGAAGGAAAACAAATTAGGATAATGATTTTGACATTATGAAGTTGTCCTTTCGATATACATAAGATCTTATTATTAATGTTAGTTACTTATTTTTGAAAATTCCATGTAAAATGGTTTCAACGGTATGGTTGCATGCATAAATACCTTTTCTTGATAATCTCGTTATATGATTGTTAGTTAAACATTGAAATGTCAACTATATGTACGGTTACATTCACATATTCTTGATCTTGTTCTTATGATGGTTGATATAACTTCTGTTGGATCATGCAAAAAAGAAAGGCTACATGCACATGTATATGCTTTTCCTGATTTTATAACAATGGTTGTTAACTAAACTTCTCATTGTTGAAAGGTAATATCCCTTCTGATTGGAGTCCCCCTGGTTGGTACGCTGCTTGCCTTAGCCGGTTTACTTCTAGCCGGTTCAGTGATCGGTTTACTGGTCGCAATACCGCTTTTCCTCCTCTTCAGTCCGGTTATAGTCCCTGCGGCTCTAACCATCGGGCTTGCCACAACAGGCTTCCTAGCCGCTGGAATGTTCGGTTTGACAGGACTGAGCTCAATCTCATGGGTCATGAACTATATTCGTGGGACCAGGAAGAGTGTTCCTGAGCAATTGGAGTATGCTAAGAGGAGAATGGCTGATGCTGTTGGCTACGCTGGACAGATGGGTAAAGAAATGGGGCAGAGCGTGCAGAACAAGGCCCAAGAAGCTAAACAATATGATATTTCTGCCAAGACACATGATACTACTAAGGGTCATGAGACTACTACTCAGAGGGCCACCGCGGTAGCATGATGAAGTTCTGTTCGAGAGATAGTTATGCATTTTCACTATGATATGTCCTTCTGTTTTTCATGCATTTTCGCTATTATGTCCAGTGTTTTTGTATCTTTGTTTCTTTTTGTTTGAAGTGTTGTGTCTTTGTAAGCATGAACGCCCGTAAGTGTTTGTGGTTATATTCGAATGTTTAATAATTTCTCCATCCTCTCTATGTCCGAATGTTTATATAAAATATAGTAGATGTTAATAAAGTGTGGGATATCTAGTACTAATGTACTATATAAAAAATTCTCCATCATAATTACAAAAACTCATATTGTGAAACAGAAGGATTAGCTATTGATATTCACATTATTGGAGAGATGTGTATGTAAATCGTCAGAGAAACTAACGTTGAAGTCAATGAGAAACTACCAATAATCTTTGCAAGAGCAAGAACCTTCAGAGAAATGATGAAACCTCTTAGAATCTCTAATAATAACTCTCCTTTTCTCAATCAAAGATATCGCTTTAGCTGTTTCATGACAATCTCCACAGATTCTAAGATTCTTCCTTATAATTATTGGCTCCATTGGACTAATCACCAATAGCCCAAACGCCATTGCAATCTTCTCGCTATGTTGATTAATCATCTCCTCTTTCACATCTTCATCAACATCATGTAACACAAACTCTGTTCTTGATTTAAATCCCAACTCATCCTTCATCTTCTTTCTAATCTCCTTCAGCTTCTTCTGTATCTTCTCTGATTCAGGATGAGACCAATCTCCAACAACAAACTTATGGACCTTATTACCATGTTCAATGTAGCTACACCCTGAAGCTCTCACAAGACCTTTCTGTTTCATCAGATTCCTTATTCTTGAAGCATCTTTCCATTGACCAGAAGCTGAATAGATATTTGATAGCATTATGTAGTTTCTACCATCACAAGGCTCTAACTCAAACAATCTCTCAGCAGCTTCTTTACCGAGTTTGGTATCTCCATAAACCCTACAAGCACCAAGCAAAGCTCCCCAAACACCAGAACTCGGCTCCATTGGCATCTCTTTTATCAACCTATAAGCTTCATGAAGAAGCCCGGATCGACCCATGAGATCAACCATACACGAGTAGTGATCTAACCTCGGCTCAATTCCATATCTTTTCCACATTGTTTCAAAGTAAAGCTTCCCTTCTTGGACAAGACCCGAGTGACTACAAGCACTCAACAAGTGAGTGAAGGTTACATGATCAGGACTAATACCATAATGATCAACCATAGCCTCAAAATGCTTGATTGCGTCTCTTCCATAGCCATGAGTGGCATAACCAGCAAGCATCGCTGTCCACGCCATGCTATCAGGAGAAGTAATCTCTAGAAAAACCGCAGAAGAATCCTCCAACCTCCCAAGTTTTGCATACAAATCTAATAAAGCCGTCGTTATACACTTGTTTGCACTGAATCCACAAAACAAGATCATCCCGTGAAGCCCTTGCGCCAATTTCACTGCTCCAATAGCTTCACAGACACGAAGAACAGCAAGAAACGCAGCTTGATCAGGCATATTCCCAACACTTCTGCTCATGTTAAAATAATCCAAACCATCTTCAGCTAAACCGTTCTGCAAGTGAATCGCAATCATCGTATTCCAGGAAACCAAATTCTTCACACTCAAATCCTCAAACAGTTTACAAGATGAAGTCAAATCTCCAGTCTTTCCATACCAATTGATAAGAGCATTCACAACTTTCACTTCCTCAAGAAAACCAGATTTCATCACTAACCCATGAATCCAACGTCCCTCTTCTCTACTCTTCCCATGAACACAAGCCGAGATCATCGACAAAAACGTAACTTCATTGGGTCTGAACCTAAAACCCACCTCACTTCTCATCTTAGACAACGCCTCAAAGCATTTACCGAAATACCCTCTCCCTGAATACCCAGATATCAAAGAGTTCCACGAAACCAAATCTCTCTCAGCCATTTCATCGAACAGCTTCTCTGCACAAACTTCGTGACCCAATCTCAAGTAACATCCAACAAGCTGATCCCCAATAAATCCATGGCGGTAACTGACACTCTTCACCACTTTACAATGAAGCAAACGACATTTGTAAACAGAGACGCAAGAGGTTATAGAAGCTATCAGCGATGAAACATTTGCCATCTAAACTCCAAAGAATCATACAACGGAGAAAAAGATCGTTCTTGAAATCGGCACAAAAACGCTCCGCCGATACAAAAATCTTTGCTTTGAACATGAATGAATACACATCTGCTTTGATCATCTCTCATAGTTTAGCTTTGCTTTCTCTCATCTTCTACAGTTTATTAACGGTCAAATGAAGATATGTGTGATAGAAGAAATTTTAAAAGTAACAAAAACCGGTTTAAATCTATTATATTAAACCGCCTCATTGGTTTAAACTTTGGATCATGTACATACAACTTAGACTGTTTGGAACAAACCCAACTCTCTGCATTCTCTCCTGAAACTCTAACACTTTCTTGTATCCACTTCCCTTTTCACAAATCGCTTTAACAACTAAATTGTAACTCTCTATGTCTAAGATTCTAAACTCCATAGCAAAGAAACTCAATAAACTCTCAGCTTTAGCCAAATCCAATCCTTTGCAGTATCCATTAACCAAAGCTCCACATATTAAAGAATCCGGTTTCACCTCAAAATCAAGCATTTCCTTCATCATAGACTCAGCTTCACGGTACCTACCGATCCTACACAAACAGCAAATAAGAGCTTGGTACGTCTTGACATCAAGAACTTGATTCGCGCTAGTGAGCTTCTCTTTTAGAACCAACGCCTCTTCGATAGCATCACAACGGGACAAAGACTCGATCAAGTTGTTGTAAGTCTCTGGTTTAGCAACCTCGTGACCTTCCTCTTCGCTGATTCTTTCCAACAGATGCTTCGCTGCAAACGGTTTACCTTCACGGCACAAACTCTCAATCAGAAACTCGCAAACTTCAAACGGTATTGCAACTTTTAACCTTCTAAGCTCTACAACAAAACTAACAGCTGCAAGCAACCGTCCTTCTCTCACAAAGCCTTCGACTATAACCTTACAAGTAAACCGATCCGGAACAACGCTATTCCCAAGCATTTCGTGTAACAATCTCTTCGACTGTTCCATCATTCCATCTTTGCAATAAGCATAGATCAAAGTGTTGTACGAGATACAATCAGGAGCAATTCCTCTGTCTACCATCTTGTGGAAAGTCTGATGAGCTTCTCTAACTCTCCCATCTCTACAAAGACCTTTGATTAGCGATGTATAGGTTACCAAATCCGGGACAACACTACGCCGATACATGATCTTGTACAGATAAAACGCTTCTTTCAACCTTCCTCTTCTACAGTAACTACTCACCAACGTGTTGTAAGTAACCAAATCAGGCTCAAATCCTTCTTCTTCCATCTTCTCCAGAAAGTCGTTAACTTCATGGAAGTTCGAATCTTTGCAGAACACATTCGTGAGAATGTTGAATGTATGCGTGTTGGGATGGATTCCGACTCTACTCATCGCATGGTACACTTGCCAACAATCCTCCATCAAGTCCAGTTTCAGCAAACCATTCAAGAGATGATTACAAGTGACGACACTAACACGAAAACCGGAATCAATCACCTTTCGAAACGCCGAGAATCCGTCTTCTACCAAACCTAATTTCAGGTAACCTTTGACGAGGATATCGAAAACCACAGGATCCCAATTGCATTCATCAGTAGCAGAAACCAAAACACTAAATACATCTTCTTCTTCCTTAGATTGCAATTCAATCAATTCACAGAGAAATTGCATAGCCAACGGAAACTTCTTAGACCAAGCGAGAATGTGAAGCAACAAACAGTAGTTACCAACATTTGGCCTCTTCCCTAAATCGAATTTAACCCAAGTGAAAAACGCAAGAGCTCGAGAAGCATCGGACTGAAACCTAAGCAAGACCCTAGAGATTTCACGATCGCCCAAATGAGGAATCAGAGATTTCACCTCGTCGCGAAGGTTGGATAAGACGAAATCACGCTGCTTGAGAGTCGAACAGATGACATCGACGATTTGATTAGGGTTTTGAGTTTGGGGAAGTAAATTGTAAAGCGGATTGAGGATTGGCTTAAGTGAATTATCACATCTGGGGATTAACTGCAAAGAGGAAGAAGAAGAAGAGGAGACGAGCCTGTGCCTCGAGATATCGAGAGCTCGCTTCATCAAGCGATGCAGCCAAACGAGAGTGAAGTGAAGAGAAGAGAGAAGAAACAAAATGAAATCGAAAAAAATGTTTTGTCCCACATCGGAAGTTAGCTCTTAAATTTGGAGGTATATATATGTTAAGACGAGCAAATACAATCGTGTTCGTAGAAAGGAGAGATGGTTGGCATCTCCTCTGACAGAGACGGGATTTGACCTTCGGGTCTTGAACACACTCCGGTTAAGGCTCTCCACCTTCGGGTGGATCTAAACCAAAATTTTTTGGGCCTTTTCTTTCTCTATTGGGCCTTTTTCTGTTAAACAAGTCGTCAACCTAACTAAACCAACATAGCATACACTTTTTTGCTTTGCTTTAACGAATTAAATATGAAAGATTACATATACTGATGAACAACCTCTAGTTAAATCCATTATGTGTCTGATTATTATTCAACGTTATAGGTGAGGAAGGTAAGATGTGGGTACAAGTAATGCAAGGAAAACAACTTCACAAACACAAAAATTTTAATATAAAAATAGAAGTATATCCATGTTGGTTCATTAGTCATTACTATTACTACTAAATATACAAAGTTTTGGAAAAAAAAATGGGAGACAATCAACAGAGAGTTTATCCGATTGTTCAAATGGAAGCCAAGAAGACAAAAACATCACAAGCTCAAGAAAAGACGCAACTTCCAGTACAACGGCCTGTTCTCCCTCCTCCTCCTCCTCCAATGCATAACAAGAGACGAAATATTTGCTGCAAATGTTTTTGCTGGTCGTTAAGCCTTCTAGTCATTGGATTAATCGCGTTAGCGGTTGCGGTTGCGATTATATACTTTGTTTTCCTCCCTAAACTCCCGCAGTACGAGGTCAACAGTCTACGAGTCACAAGCCTTGGAATCAACCTAGACCTCTCTCTCTCCGCGTTGTTCAAAGTCGAGATCACAGCTCGAAACCCCAACAAGAAAATCGGGATTTACTACGAGAAAGGAGGCCGTATCCAAGTGTGGTACACCAAGACAAAGCTATGTGAAGGCCCTATACCCAAGTTTTATCAAGGACATCGGAATGTGACAAAACTTAACGTTGATCTAACGGGAAGTGTGCAGTCCGGTAACACTGTTTTGTCGGCTTTGCAGCAGCAGCAACAGACGGGACATGTGCCGTTAGATCTCAAAGTGGATGCACCTGTTGCTGTCAAACTTGGGAAATTGAAGCTCAAGAAGATTCGGATATTGGGGAAGTGCAAGCTTGTTGTTGATAGTTTATCAACAAACAATAGAGTGAACATCAAAGCTAGTGATTGTAAATTTGGGCTCAAACTTTGAGATGTTTTCAGTTCTTGGGTTTAACGTTTATTGGTGTTGCTCAATCCATAGTTTTCGTTTTTGTTGATTTTTTTTGTTTTTGTCAACTCGTATGTATTGATTAAATTTGAAATTCTGGTTTTATGCTAATAAGATGGAAACTAGTCATGTATGTGTAATAGATTTAGGAACGACATGGAAACTAGTCATGTATGTGTAATGGAAATTCAGTTTAATATAAAGTCACTCTATTTCTACCGAAAAAGGAAATTAGCAAGAAAAGAAAACATAAAACATTGTCTTCAATAAACATAAATGAAATATATTAGTGGCAAACTGGCAATACAAATTCTACCAATGAAGAAGAAAAAAAAACCATTCGCATTAGCCAATAAGTGATCATATACCCTAATGAATTGGTAAATCTTTGCTGTTCACTCTCAGAAACCATATTAAGAGAGAAAAAGAGCTTAACCTTAACAGAAACATAAAGTATTCTCTTTCATAAATAAAATATGAAAATATCAGTGGCAAAACAAACTCTACCACTGAAAACAAAAACAAAAAAAATCCTCACTTAAAGCAAAAAACTTATACCCTAGTAATGGGTTAATCATAGTTGTTCACTCTCAGAAACCATATTAAAAAAACGGCACGGAGCTCAAAAGGAGTTTAGAAGGCAAACAAATAAGCACCTCCAGAAACTCTAAAACAAATACTCAATAGAAGACAAACCCTCTGGACCAGACCAAGGCACTTGAACCATCAGCATTGACTCTTCATACGCAAACTCAACAACTTGACCATCAATTTTGCAGCTCACTGGTTTCCTCGATGCATAAACCCTGAATTCTCCGGCACCACGGACTCCAATCTCAACAGACTCTTCATGGTACACCAAAGATTGAATCGCACCGCTTGTGTTTAGCATGTTAACCAATCCGATCGGAGCAACCCGAACGGATTTGCCCTCAATGGTCACAACAGGAGAAACAGTGATCAGCTCAAACTTGAAAGGCTCTAAAGTGAGCTCGAGGTCATTGTTTGGTCCAGACAACACAAGCTTCTTGGACTGAGACAAGAACAAAGCAAACTCTTCAACGTTTTCAATGGAGATTGGGTTGCTCCCACTGTTCCATTCAACGTCCTTGGGTCTTGTTGTGGCGGTTATCGTCTTAGAGCATTCAGAGAAGCATTGGTTTTGTCTGTTTTCTCGACTCCATCCTCCTCCTTGGCAGTTGAATGCTCCGATGATTCCAGTGTACTGATGGAAGAAAAAATAGACAGAACAAAAATCAAGACTGTAATGAATAAACAGAAACTTGCATGCCAAGAAACGAGTCAAATCAATCCAATAAACTTGAAATTATATCCAAATGAACTTAACACAGTCTCTCATAGCATAAGACTACCTATGCACAAAACAACGAGTACTAATTAGCTACAAAAATATCCAAAAGCTCATTCAATTTTTAGATTCACATCAGATTATAATTTGCAAGACCAAAGACCATTTGAAATCATTGAGCTCTTTAGGAGGTTATAATGGTATCTACTTGCCTAATCCGTAATCATGCTAATTAGGCTATAAAACCATGAAAAGAAAGCATTAATTATTACCTTGTTCAAGTTCCAAATCTTGAGCATGGTTTTGCCATCATGAAGAGGGTCTTCAAAGAGACGGTCACGGGTCGGGAGAGCATAGTACTCACATCTCAAGATCGAACCGTTGGGCAAAACAAGGCGTTTCAAAAGTTCGAAATCGTGCTGGCCAACGCAATCGCTGATGTAAATGGGTCCACCCGAGATGGCACGAGAAGCAGCATGGAACTCAGCACAAGGATGTGTTGACTGAAACATGTCCCAATCAGGCTGGATGAAATTTCCCATCCAGAGACTGTTGTATGCACAATGCACCATGTGACATCCTTGTAGCCAAAACGTGCCATTTGGATCACCCGATGGATCCGTGCACCAAAAGTCATCACCTAGTTAAATCCAAACAAATGTGGTTAACATCTCATACTAGAAAAAGTAATGAAAATAGTCTAATTTTATATCAATATTCAGAAAATGGTTTAGATTTTTTTAAAAAGTGACAAAATAATGTGAAATTTAATCCATAACTCTTTTTTCGAATTTCCCACATCTAAAAGTGACTTACCAACACGGCCTAGAGAGATGGCTTCAGTTCCAAGGAACATGAAGTCATTACAATGCTCCATGCTGGCGATAACGCCGTTGCCGCCAAAATGCTTATTCACTGACGCCGTTAAAGCCTTAAAGTAAGGCTTGGCCAAGTCAACTCTCCCGCCATATTTCTCGCACAACATCTCCAAAATCTACAGTTTAAAAAATGAAGAAAAATGCCACGTGTGTTAAATTAAATGAAATAACGGAAAGAAAAAAAAAAGACGATCTGTTAAATATGACAAAAACTTACGTGGATGACGTCAACTTTAACGCCGTCAATACCGACGTTTTGAAGATGAGAGTGAAGACCTTCGTAGAACTCCTTCGCCATGTCCGGCGAGACGAATCCGATCCCGGTCTCGACGATCTTATCGACGGCGAGATCTTCCATAGTGAGTTTAAGTCCCGGCGAGAGTTCTGGCCGGATAATAGTTGACGGCGGAAGAGTCGGAGCTCCGGGACGGAGACCTCCCCAGTACCCGCAAAGAGCGTGCCAAACGTAGATGTAATCGACGGTGGAGAATTCATCTTTCAGATCTTTGACGAAAGCTTTCATTCCGACATTGTTTTTGTCTTTCGGAGAGACGTAGTCTCTGAATTTGTAGTTCTCTTGAAATTTCAAAAGCCTGTAAAACCAGATTAAACCGGTGTGAGGATTTCAACAACCAAACCAAACAAATGAAAAAAATCGGAAATAATATAAAATTGAGAAGGTAAACCGGAATAAACCAACCTGCAAGGCATTTGCTCGCCGGCGACGGTACAAGTCATCCCTTCAACATCGATGTCATCGGAATCATGTCCAATTGATTGCCAACCGTCGTCGATTAAAACCAATCCCGGCGGACAACCACCGTCGACGAGACACTTAACACCTTCATGAACGCCGTCAGGATTCACCGTCAAGTAAAACGCATCCCAAGTACACCACCCGAATTTATCGACGATCCCCGGCGGCGATTTCTCTTCCATAAGTTTAAAGGTGTTCATATGAACCCTAATCACTTTCATCGCGTCTTTCACGAGCTTAAACGGATCATCTCCGGCGTGAAGATACACAGCCTGGCGGAACTCCGACCCGGTGACTTGGGTCGACCCGGATTCGACGCAGACCGCCACGTCATCGTCTTGTCCGGATTGGAAAGACGAACGGAAGGAGCCTTCGATAAGCGGTAACAAGAGAACATAAGGACGACCCAAATCCGACCCGGAATTATCGAGGATGATGATTTGGGTCTCGTTCTCGATGTCGGATCCTTTTGACCCGACCCAGTGAGTGGTCCACCACACCTTGAAACGGAATATGCTCATGAATCGAATATCCCTGAGTTTTCCGATGGACGCCACGTGGCGGCTTTGAGACTCGCCGTCGAGGTTAAACCCGACGAATGCACCGGCGGAGAAGTCGATTGGTTCGCCGTCTTTGTCGGTTAAGTAAGGTGAAGGTGTGATGGTTACGTTAACCGGTACATCGGTTAAGACGACATGACCATTGGCTAAGAGATTGGAATCCTCTAACCGGAAAAGAGGCTTTCCGGTAAAATCAATGCCGTTGACTCCGGTTTCGGACTTGATTACGCTAGGTGGAGCCATTTTTCCCGACGAGATTTTTAGGTTTTTGGATAAGTTTTTAGGTTAAGTTTGGATTAGATGGAAGAAGTAGAAAGTATTTATAGAGTGATCGAGATTCTGAATCTTTAAAGCTTTCCCGATTTTGATAATTTGATGAGATATGGATCGGAAGAAAGTTTGGAAATGTTCATATACTTATAGATTTCATATGTCGACAGGTAAGGAAATTGTAAGATAGTGTAACTTCTTTTCTATTTTGATATATTTGTTTGTTTATTTCGAAATCTTTATGTGGGGTAAGTTTGATTTGCTACCTTTAGATTTGGTCGTTGGTAATTAATAGAAAGAGAATTATAAAATTATATACTTGGTTCTCGTCGCATATATTGCATCATAATTGCGACTTTAATTCACCTGCCGACAAATGTAACTATCACGGATCGACTAGTCACTAGTGAGCTATGACAATAATTCAATACTCCACTTGTTTCACTCGTTTTCATTAAGCTTCGGAGATTTGAGGAAAAAATGTGACTACACGATGATAATAAATTTTTGGATCACTAGTATTCCCTAAATCTTGAATTGATTCGGATGATCAGTGTGTTGAAATGCTTATGGGAATTAGTTGATTGACTGAAATCTTCACATTTCTCTTTTTGAAATTTGAGAAAATAAAATATTTATAAGGTTTGGGGATATGATACAGTTTTAATTTTATCGTGATATCCGGGTTGACAATAATGATATCATGTTGGTTTAAGGAAATGGATTACACTTTTACCTCCATTTTGATTATATTCATATTCAATTTCCTTTTTAGATGATAAAAAGTTATATTGGTATATTCTCCACCAAAAATTGACATTTTTCTTTTTTCTTCTGTACAAAGTAAAAGAGAAGTGTTGCTTGGTTTCAAGAGAGACCATGTATTAAAAGAAGGTTTTGTTTTAAGCTAGAGATAGTTATTGGATTAGCCTAGAGGGTTTCGAATAGAATCGTTCTTGACTGAACCAGCAAATTAGACCAAACAATTCAAGTGGTGTGGAATAATTCAACTATCAAGCATGTGGTTTCGTGTAGGCGATTAGGTAATTTGTGAATTTTGTTTATGACTAAGCTTTCTTTCTATCTTTTTGTAACTTCCGAAAGAAAAAAATGATAGTGAACTGGTTGATACCGTACCATCTTTTTTTATCTTAAGAAACTCGTAATATGTTTTATGCAATTGATCATTCAATTCAAAGGAGTGGCTTGAGAGGTGTAAGAATCCGATTTTATATATACGGATTGTAGGTTCAAAATTTTCAACATTCATTAGTTAACCTATTATAGACATGGCAACGTACAAAACATTGCCACTCAAATAGTCAAATGCAATCGAATGAATCCCTGACATATGCATTGTATAAGCATTGACATTTTCAAAATAATTAAAATGATAACAGAGACCATATTTTGTAAATAAATATAATTTAAG
This sequence comes from Microthlaspi erraticum, assembly GCA_902728155.2. Taxonomy (NCBI): domain Eukaryota; kingdom Viridiplantae; phylum Streptophyta; class Magnoliopsida; order Brassicales; family Brassicaceae; genus Microthlaspi; species Microthlaspi erraticum. The sequence continues at coordinate 315,316 of CACVBM020001607.1, forward strand.
TGGAAAATGTAAGAATTTGATGAAATTATGATATACTGACAAAGAGGTTGGTCAGCTAAGTAAGAACATTCAAAGTCCTTGTCCTTAATGAGGTTTAGGCCACGTATAATCGATTTGGTTTCTTTGATTTTTTGTAATAAACATACCGACCAAACGATTTGGTCATATGGTCTCCGTTTAAATAACCGTTTTAAATAGAAAAGAATTGCACGTGGACTTCTTAACAATAGGCCAACGCTTAAAACATAACTTGTGAGTAAAGAAATCCAACGGTGATCATGTGAAGCAGTTACATCTCTATTTCTTGCACCGACGAAACAGAGATTAGTTTACACCTTTTTATCGGTACCCGAAACGAGTAGCTGCACTGTATCTACCAGATTATACGTAATCACAAAAAAAAGTCAATAGATTTATAATTTGAAACCATTTTTTTTTTGTAAAATTTGAAAACATACCATTTAAATTTTGATTTTGACACAACATGCTCTCTTTGCAAAGTCTCAGACACCCATGTGAAGTATACAGGAACGTGTTCGCCTAAAACCCAACGAAATTATAATGCGTGGGTTCCTCTAACTCAGACAATCAATTCGATTAGATATATACTCCAGCATTTAACACATGTTAATACATTATCGGTAATCACGAATAATATACGAAAATTATACAAAAAAAACAAATGTCATTAAGTTGAAAACTTCCGCCGTGCATATTAATTAATTAGGATAATCAAAAGGAAAAGTTGCGTTTTAGGTCGGCAACGGTCAGATAAATTAATTGACCGGTCTGATTTATGTACCGTGGTTTAAAAGAACTTGTTGAACCTTGTGTCGTCTCTTGCATTCCCTTCTTTCTAAATCTTGATTCAGTTTCGTGAGGTAATAGTCAATTTGTAGTGTGTACTTCAAGTAACAGATTGTGAATTAGAACACCTACATTTACTTTCAAGTTAAAGTGAACTTGTCCGACTGAAGCTAACGAAAAAAACCTATTGCGTGGACATTTTTTCTACCATTAATTATACGTGTCATGCATGATGTAACGCAAAAGGTCGTCGTTTTCTTATTCATCTTTCGTTTGATTATTCCTATTCTTATTATTTTAACTTCCCTTTTTCCGTAAGGTTCGTTAGAAAGTGAAAAGCGACATGTTCACGCGTCTTATCTAGAGTTTGGTGGGCTTGCTTTAATATTATTGGTGGAGAGATCCTAATGGTCCAAAAGAGATTCACCTAGCTAAAGTGTTATGACTTGTGACCGATTCTATTAAAAACAAAATCTCGTTCTCTGTGACGTCATGCAGTAGTTCTTGTCCGAAAATGCATGTCACAAAAGTTGTCCTAAGGCCCATTTATTAAAAGCATATCGTTACATTGGGCTAATTTTATCCGGCCCGTTTAAGGTTGCCAATAAGAGAGAGAAAAACCATCCCTAAATCTCTTCCGCCATTTCCTTCATCCCTCCGGTAACCGTCAAACCTATTCGCGTTTACATCTCGATCCTCGCCGCCGCAACTTGCAGAGATCAGCAATGGCGAACTTGACAACTCTTCCCAAAGATCTGTTGGTGGAGATTCTCACCAGAATCCCGACGACATCTATGAGAGCGATGCGTTGTACTTGCAAAAAGTGGAACACTTTATCCAAAAATGGAGACTTTACGAAGAAGCACATGGCCGCAGAAGCAGCAGCAGCAGCAAAAGAAGGAGAGATTCCGGCGGTCGTGTTGTTTAACCGCAGTCTTCATTTGATGAGCGTCAATCTAAACGACTCAGATCCATCTGTCACTCGTAGAGGTAATCTCACTAGCCTAAACGAAACGGATAACCTCAACGTCTCTCAAGTTTACCACTGCGAGGGTTTATTGCTATGCGCCATGGAAGACAACTCCAAGCTCGTCCTCTGGAACCCTTACTCGGGTCAAACCCGGTGGATCCTCGTCAAACCCAGGAAGTATTATCACTCTCTCGGGTACGGATACAGATCCGGCAAACGCAGCTACAAAATCTTGAGGTTTCTTGACGAATCTGTGCACGAGATCTACAACGTAAGCTCTAACACGTGGAGGGTGCTTGGTGTGAGTCCAGACTGGTACGTGGACGTGGATGAGTACGAGAACAATGGCGTGACTGTGAAGGGAAACACGTACTGGTACGCTAAGCCTCTCGATATCATATCAGCAGGAGGAGAAGAGCTCCCTGGGTTCTTACTCTGTTTCGATTTCACGGCCGAGAGATTCGCTCGGCGTCTTCCTCTTCCCGTGGATGGGTTTTTCGAAGACGCGGTGGTTCTGTCCAGTTTCAGAGAGGAGCAGCAGCTTGCTGTCTTGTTCCAGAGCATAAACACATTGGAGATGGAGGTTTGGGTGACGAGCAAGGTTGGGCCCAGTGCTGTGTCCTGGAGCAAGTTCTTGTCGGTGGATATGGCAGCGCCGTTCATCAAGTTTAATATTGGTGCGAGTTTCATGGTGGACGAGGAGAAGAGAGCCGTGGTTGTGTTTCAGCATGGGAAAGCTAAAGCCGAGTCAGGTTATCGTACCTGTCCCAACACTGCTTACTTCATTGATGGGGACAAAGGTTACTTGAGAGGAGTGGATCTCGGAGATAGAGATATGGAAGTATACAGCAAGGTTTTATCGCAGGGCTTCGCTTATGTTCCAAGTTCACTGCAGATCAACGAACCGGTTATGACTGAGATTATAGCCGGAGTAAACCGACTTTGATTTGGGTATGGCATCGTGTGTTAACGTTAATCGGTAGTTAGTTTAAGTCTTTAAGACATGATCGTTAATGTAGTAACTTGTTATGTCTTTTCTGAACTTAAGTGTTTTTGTCTTTGTTTCGGTCGTATCCTTGGTTTCAACCGAGAGTTGTAAGGTCATATGAATGATTGCTATGTTAAACGTCTCCAAGACCCTTATTTTCTTGTTGAAACATGATTTGTGTGTATCGTCTGTGTGAATAACGCAATAGTTTATCCTATCTAGTATAAGTTATAAATATAATCAAGCTCATACTTCCTGCACACGTTGGCTCTCGTTGACGATGACGTGTGTCACACTTGTCAAACAAAGAGAACATTTTATATCCGTGTTTGGAAAATATAAAATAACCTGACTCGCAAACAACCGTTGATCTTTCACGCTCTCATCGACTCTTCAATCTTAAACGTTGTTAAGGTCATAGACTCATAGAAAAAGGGTAATTACTGCAAAGCGCGTAGCACTTGATTACGCCTCTCCCTTTAGAGATCTTTCTCGTCTCTTGACTCATGAGTCTTGAAGCTTCTCTGTTTTTCTTTACTCTTCTTCGATACTCTGCTTTTAACTTACAGGTATGCCTTCTTTCACTCTCCGCTTTGGTTGCACAGAAAAATTCCGATTATTTTCCCGGAAAGTTGTAGAGGCTTTCTCGCAATCATAGTAATCTTATATACGGTGCAAAATTGGTTTCGCGTTTATATTATTACTATCTTGTAAGAAAATATTTTATGGAAAATGTTTTGAATTCCAAAGTACGATTCTTGATTTTCTTTTAGAACTGGACCTTTACTATACTTTGTTGGAACTGAATAAAAACTGAATATTGTAAGCTTTGTTTAGATTATGGATGTTGAGTATTATTATCTGATACAATATTTGTTACTTATAGGAGATCTATAATGTCGAATGCTCCAAAGATCGCAAAGGCTGTATACAAGGGACCAAGCATAGTCAAAGAGATAATATATGGAATAACACTCGGCCTTGCTGCTGGAGGGTTGTGGAAAGTGCATCATTGGAACAACCAGAGACGAACGAGGGAGTTCTATGATTTGCTAGAGAAGGGAGAGATCACTGTTGTCGCTGAAGATTAGTAGAGTTCAAGATCAAGAACCAAAAGCAATACTTTTTTTTCTTGGTTTCAATAAATGTTATAAAACAATGGAGACTTCAGAAGTTGGATGTGGTTAAAGATTAGTATTTTGTTGATGAATGATATATTATTAAAGCACTTGAATTTAAGTTAGCGAAATCTACATTCTTACAATCTTCTCTACAGCGGTATTTGCATTTTATAGATTACCCCAAGAAATTATCTAAATGTAATATATTCAAATGCAACATTAGTTTCACATGAATTTTGCATCCATATCAGACCTCTACAAATGGTGATACTTCTAGGTAGGGGGGGGGGGAAATCCTTAGCTCCCACGAGTTGTAGAATAATCTGAAGAGGTATAAGAAGCTTGATCAGTTTTGACCATCGTGGTACTATTGGTGCTACAAGATATAGTACTACTGCCCTCTGGATCTGTAGTTAAAGAGCTAATCCTCAAGAACGGAGGAGTGGTTGGTGATGGAATAGGGTAATCTCTCTCTGTCAGCATACGGATGACTTCTTCCATTGAAGGTCTCAGTGATGGAGAAGCTTGTGAGCATAACAATCCCACGCAAAGTACTTTAAAAGCTTCTGCTTCGTTGCCTTGCACTTGAAGCAACTCGTCTTTTAAACATGGGTCTATGGCTTCTACCAGTCTGTTGAGTCTAAAGAGGTTCCAGACCTGGAACAAGAAACGATTTTGGATTTAAAGATTCATAGAAACTGAACAAGAAACGATATTGGATTTAAAGATTCATAGAAACTTTTTCTTTTGATGATTATTTCTTTGGGGGAAACTTACTCTTTGTAGGAGATGACCAGTCGCTGGCACGAAAACGTTGTTTCTTGCTCCACAAGCAATCTCGAGAACAAGAACTCCGAAGCTATAAACATCAGCCTTTTCCGTTAACTGTCCTCTAACAACATATTCTGGAGCCATGTAACCTCTGCATTAAGAGCCAAAACCAAGTTTGAATGATTTTTTCTCGAGTCATCTAGCTAGTTTCTAGGTACTAGTGTTTTGTAGTAGCTTACAAGGTTCCTGCGATGCCGGTGCTAAGATGAGTTTTGTCTATACCGAGACATCGAACCAAACCGAAATCAGCTATCTTGGGATTGAGTTGCTCGTCCAGAAGAACATTGCTGGTTTTGATGTCTCGATGAATGATCCTAACCGGAGAGCCGTTACCTCCGTGTAGATAAGCCAGTCCTTCCGCTGTTCCAAGGATTATGTTTAGTCTCTGGCTCCAGTTTAAAACCTTGCTTTTACTCTCATCTGAAAAAAATCCCAAGAAATCACTCGTTAGAGTCGACTCTGTTTTTTATTAGCAAAACCTTATAATGTAAATCTTACAGGAATATTTGAGGGAGAATTCATACCAAAGAGAAAGTTGTCAAGGCTTTTGTTAGGGACGTATTCGTAGACCAAGAGACTCTCGGGTCCTTCAATGCTACAACCAAGGAGCTTGACGAGGTTCTTATGTTCGATTCCACTTATGAGATTCACTTCGTTGAAGAATTCTTCTACCCATTCTCTCGTGTTGAACACTAATCTCTTCACGGCCACGTTCTTGCCATTTGGGAGGACTCCTAAGAAAACGGTGCCGTTTCCTCCCTGCCCTAGCTGTTTCTTGGTGCTGAAGTAATCTGTTGCCTTCTCTAGAGTCTCGTACTTAAACTTCGTCTTTGAGTTGTTGAATTTCTTCGAAACCAAACCAAGGTTTCTTTGTTCTGGTCGTGTAAAGATGTTGAGGGTGATCAGATACATACAACTAGGATATCTAAAAATAATTACTATCTAAAGTGTATCTTCAAAAAATGGATTCAAGATTTAGAATGCACATGTTCGAAAAACGAATGTTTCTAACGCAAGTACCTAATCGAAATAACTCCTTAGAAAACGAATGTTTCTATTAATGGATAGATCATATATATGTACTACTTAATCCATGTGATCAAATGTGTACCTTGTTTGGTCTTTGATAGTTTGACAATAATGACATACGTTGCCAATAAAATGAGCATGGCGAATGCTGACATGGTCAAGACAATAGCCACAATGACTCCTTTGTTAAAAATCCCTGCCATATGTGTAAAAAAATACACAAGTGTCAAAAATGCGATTTAGAAACAGAAAAATCGAATCTAAACAAAAACAAAAGTCGTGAAAATTGGTCAAATTCGTATGTAAATAAACCAATTGATAGATAAGCCTTACCATGGAATTTACCATGCGCATTATAGAATTTATGATCAGAGAATCGAAGATAACAGCCACTGTTCATAGCTCTTCCTTCTCTTCTCGAAACGCAGCGTTTCACTTCTCCGACAGCTTTCTCCAAACAGACCCTACAAGCTTCCTTTTCCAAACTCTCCCAACACTGAGCTAGCGCGTGAACCCCACTCTCTCCGGCGATTCCGAACCCTCCGTTTCTAACAGCGACTCTCGCCGCGGTTTCCGAAACTCGAAACCCGAACTGAGAATCTAAAACGGTGTCGTTGCTACATGAATATCTGTCCGAGGCGTCGGAGACTGATTCTTGGTAGAATTCGTAAGTTTCGTAACGGAGGAAACAACCGTCGAGGAAGATCCTAGCGGAGGAGGAAGGGAGACAGCGAGGGAGGCGCGTGCGTGCAATCGCGTAACAGAGCTGGCAATCTGACGGCGAGAGATCTTTGTGACACTGAACCAGTGCGTAAACGGACGTCGAGTTGGTTTTGTAGCTAGAAGATGATGGCGTGGAGTTCATGGCTTGAGTTGCGAAATGGCGTGTAGTTAGTTTCAGGGAGAGTGATTGCATATCTTCGACGAAAGTTGGAATGTAGTTTGGATCGGCGGAGGATTTGCTGCGTCCGCCGCAGAAGAGACCAGACACGGCGGTTCTTGGATCGGAGGAGGAAGACGTGAAGGGGAAAAAGAAGAGGGAACACAAAACGACGACGTGTTCCAACGGTATGGTTTTTGTGGGGGAATGCATTTCTTTAATGTTTCTTCTTTGTTTTGCTTATGGTGGTATTTCAATATAGAGGAGTGTTTAGGTCTAGGCAAAATATTTGTAATATTGGATTATTTATTTGAAAATATGGAAAAAAATATATGAATAACCATAATTTAACTGAGCATAAGCTGCACCATACATACATTACAGCTCAATATTCGTAAGAACAGAAACATATTACAAACATTAATTATAAAGCTACTAGCGTTAGTTAGTTTTGTTTTTTTTCATCATTTGCAAAGATTTTTCAACTGTTTTATTCATTGTTATTAAGAAATTCGGGTGATCATATTGGTTTAACGGATATCCAAATGTGCAATAGATACACATCTAGTTTTAGAACGCATAGTACAGATCACTGATACCACAAAAATGGGATATTATTGGTCCAGCTATGACACAACACAAGCTTTATTTTCACAAATTAAATTCATAATCTAATAATTCACGTAGCTATAAAACATCTATACCAATGGATTAATTAAATGATGTGATCATAAACGAATGGATACAGATAAACGAAAGGGACATACATAGATCCTGATCAGACTATTGAATTTAAGGCGATGAAAAAAACGGTGTACAGTTGTAAAAGTCCTAGCCTAAAACTAGAGGAACATGACACGTTCATACTACTTTATTGTTCAAGTGTTCAGTTCAGTACGAACATTTCGATTGTATGATCGTTGAAAATTTCAGGAAGAAACCATTTAATTAAATTTGTAAGTAATATTTTTTTTTTCCAAAAATTATTACGGTGTGTCAGTGTGTGTGTTGCTTCTATTAATCAATTTAGAAGGAGTCACGTAGACAATTGACGATTACGACTTACGAGTATCCAAATTAATAAATGGACCATCCTAATTTATTTGTCGGTGGCTAACTCGTCGTAGGAGTGGGGTAGGGTTAGGTTGGGTGCAGCAAATTCAATAATCGTCGCCTCAATTCCCGACTCAATTCGTACCATCGCAATACAACGTTTACCTTATATAGATTTTTTTTTTTTTTTTTTTTGTAAATATTCATTGATTTTTTTTTTTTATGGTTTACATATAAGAATGAATCAAAAGTGCATAACAAATTCAATAATGTGTCAAAACTACATAACCTATAAAACACTTTTTTACTAAAGTATATGATATTTTCACAATTTTTTAAAAATGTATTGTGGGGTATATTGCATGAGAATAATAGACAAGGTTGTTTGATTCATTCCACGTAAATAATAGAATAATAATAGACAAATAATTTTTTTTTGGGCTTCGATCTTAGATTCTTTGTTTTTTTTTAAAAAAAATTTGCTTACAATCAAAACCCTAAAGACGGTAGGTAATAGCTTCGTATCATTCACCATAAGATATATCGAAAACTATATTCTCTACATCTCATCGCTAATGTCGTCTTCCGCCGCCATGAACGGCGAAGAGCCATTGTTTAATGGAACGAAGAAGCAGCTGTCGCTGGCACTCACACAGACGTCGTCACAATCGACTCCATTACCGTCACTTCCTGATGATTTGTTAATAAGCTGCTTGGCACGCATCTCTAGTTTGCATTACCCGGCTCTCTCCCTTGTCTCCAAGAGCTTCCAATCTCACCTTGCTTCGCCGGAGCTTTACAAGACGCGATCCTTGTTAGGCCGCGCCGAGAGTTGTCTCTATATATGCCTAAAGATTCGTCCTTACCCTACCCCGTTCACTCTTTGCCCGAAACCTAACCGAGCCCTAACCAATGACAACACTAGTGAGAAGGAGAAAAACAAGTCAAGTGGCAACATTTTGATCCCAGTCTCGTTTCCCAATACTGCTCACGCTCATTGGAAAGGCGTGGTTGCAGTTGGTTCTAGTATCTACGCCATAGGTGGAGGAAACTACGATTCGCCTTCTTCTAGCGTTTGGGTTCTAGACTGCCGTTGTCACCTTTGGCGCAAGGCTCCAAGCATGTTGGTGGGGAGATTTTGCCCAACAGCAGATGTCGTTGATGGAAAGATATATGTCGCAGGAGGATGCGAAGGCTTAAATTCTTTAAACTGGATGGAAGTTTTCGATCCGAAAACTCAAACTTGGGAGCTTGTTTGTTGCCCTCTTGCAGAGGTATGGAGACGCACTAGGGTAGACAAGAAGGGCAGTGATTGAAGGAAGAATCATTTACATGTTTGGGAACGAAAGCGTGGCTTACAAGCCAGAGGAAGATAGATGGGAAGAGGGATGGCTGATTTGAATCAAGGATGGTCATCGCTTTCTTATTGCGTGATCGATAACGTGTTCTGTAGCTCGTGTAGTGACTGGTTTGGCTTCAGATGGTACGACACTAGGAGACAATCCTGGGAGAGTGTGAAGGGCGTGAGAAGATTGACTGAGTTTGCTGGTCATGGTATTGTTAAAATGGCGGATTACGGTGGGAAGCTGGCTGTTTTCTGGACCGGTAGTTTCCGTGATAGGGAGAAGACTATTTGGCGTGCGGTGATTGCGCTTGAAAGACGCAACGGTGATGGTGAGGATGAGGAGATGTGGGGAACCGTCGAGTGTGTTGATCCTCTTCTTACCATCCCTACCTCTTACGATTTCGTGCGTGCTTTTGCTGCTACTGTCTGAAGAGAGTCTGGTCGTGTGGTGAACAGAAAACTCTTTGCCCTATTACCAAGTTTAATTGGACTAGCAAGTTGTAAGTTGTAACAAGAATGATATTTTCTATGTAATCTAATCAAATCATTCATCACTTCCTTAATACAAGATTAGATACTCGACATCAAATCTACATGAACACTCTTGTAAATAGCTAAACAAATTGCACTAGTCAAGAAACCTTATGTTTGACGTCCCAAACTTCAAAATATTAATCGTTAGAGATATATGCATTTATATTCACAAAACTGTTTAGTATAGACCGTAAAATCTTAAAATCATAAAAACAACTTGCGTGTTCTCGTCTTTTTTTCTTAATCAACAGTAGCTAAATGTTAATCTGGGACTTATCAGATATTGTTTCGGTGACTTCGTCATATACTTCGTTTCAACCGAGAGTTTTTAAAGTTCATATATGAAAGTAAGAAGAAGAAAAATGATAGTGAATTGGTTGGTATCATCTTACAAAACGTATATGAGATCATTTCTAATCTTAGGAAACTCCTAAACTGGATTAAGTTTGTTTCAACATTTAGTTGTTGTCACAGTATACAAAGAGCACTCTTGATCAACAAAAACTGTCACAAAAGAATAAACATAATCCGAAAAGATTCAAACCTATCTTTTTTCCCAGGTTTTGGACCAAAAAAGGATGAAACTTATTTGCGTAAAGACAATTTGTCTAGACTATCATCATCATCATCATCATCGTACATAGACTTACTTTCGGCTTGTGACTGTTCGGTTATCAGTTTCGCCTTCTTGTAACTTGCTGATCTTCTCAGTACATCTGCCAAGCTCCTGCAAAACATTATCAGAGCATTATCAGAGACAGGACAACGAAATATTAGGACTTTGAGTTTACGAAAGCTATTAATTGACCATAAAACATCCTTTAAACGGTCACTTACAACTTTGCTCCTCCAACGGACAGATTGTTTCCTGTTGAGATCAACAACCGGAATTAACATAGAGACTAGAGAGCATCTAAATCTAAATATAAGTTATATCTAAATCAATAAAGTACCTTGCTTCCTAGACACAGAATTCACATCACTCTCATCATCGTCTAATGTACTATTAGATGGTGCTCCACTGGAAACATCTGAAGATCTCTTCTCTTTCGGTTTCACTGAGCTCAATGAACCATCGATGATACTGTTGGAGATGTTGTTCTTTGCAGCTTCTTTCTTGCTGTCGACAGCGACTTCCGCGGAATGATCAACCTTTGATCTAGCCACTTTCTCTTTCGGTTGCTTTGAGCTCACGGAACCGTTAATGGAGCCATCGTGATGCATGTCAAGGCCTTTCTTCTCCTCTTTAGATTTAGCTGCATCGATCACATGATCTCGCCTCTTATCACCACCATCCGCAACATGGTCCTTTTGACTAGGAGATAAAGTATCTCCCATATCAGCCTTCACCTCTAGACTTTGATTATCCTCACTATTACCAGCGACGTCCTTAGGCGACATGAACAATGCATCGGTGTCTTTTGCAGTTTTGAAGGGAAGAGCCTCCTCCAAAGAAGCACTGTTTACCTCAACTTGGGACTCCACAATCTTCTCAACGTGTTTCCTCTTCGAAATCTTGGTTGATTTATCCTCCATCTTGTCCAGATTTCCCTTCATTTCTTGCAAAGAATCTAATACATCCCTGATGACATTATCAGCCTCTTCTCCATCTACAACTTCCATAGGTTCAAGATTCTTCACAAGAATTGGAACACTCTCTCCTTTAGCAAGTCTTTTGGCTTTTTTGGACTTTCTATTCCTTTTCTTCTCCAAATGATTCTCTGGTTGGCTCGCTAGTTTATCAGTTTGAGTATTATCTTCGACAGATTCCTCACCCGTCTCGTTTTCTACAGAAAATCACCAGTAAAATTATGAGACAATAAAGATTGCCGATTTCAAGGTCTATAAACATCAAATGTCATACTCAATAACAGAATCTACATGTTCTGTGATAGTTACCTTTTCCTAGAGCTCCACTAAGAACATCGTCTACTTCTTTTCTCGGTAAAACTTCAGATATCGGTGCATCAACAACAACAACAGCTTCAACCTCATTCCTCTCATCAATCACGCTTCTCTTTCGACTTTTCTTTCCATCCGAGCTTTTCACTTCCCTCTTCCCTCTTGTTGTCTTGTCAGCTACAGCTACAGCTACAGAGTCATTTTCAATCTCTTGATTTCCTTCAACCGAACAGTTTTGATGAACAACAACAATAGCCAGAAGATTCTCCTTCTCAACTTTAGCAGCATCGACATATAGAAACCAGTTTCTACTACTGGCGTCAAAAGCGTCACGCAGTTTCAAATGGTTTGAATACTTTTTATGTTGTTTGTTTCAAATCGAATTGCTTGTTGTTATGCTTTGATACTTTTTAGTATAACATGCAAGCAACATTTGTTTGAAAAAAAAAAAAAAACGGTGCATGCTTGCACTTATCATCCCAAACAAAACGATTAGTACTGTTGATGTTTTCCATTTAAAGTAAGAAAAGAGAATACAATCACTAAAATCTTTTCACGTTCTGTTCAAGTTGTTGTAACATTAGCTCTTACAAAGAGCACTCTTGATAAACAAAAACTGTCACAAAAGAAAACCATAATCCCAAAGGTTCTAAGTTCTAACCATCTTTTACTCAGGTTTCGGACAAAAAGGATGAAACTTATTTGCGTAAAGACAACTTGTCTAGACTATCATCATCGTAGATAGACTTATTTTCGGCTTGTGACTGTTCCGCACTCAGTTTCGCCTTCTTGTAACATGCTGATCTTCTCAGTACATCTACCAAGCTCCTGCAAAACGAGACAGAACAACGAAATATTAGGACCAGAGTTTATGAAAGCTAATTCATTGACCATAAAACATCCTTTAAACAGTCACTTACAAGTTACAACTTTGCTCCTCCAGCGGACTGATTGTTTCCTGTTGAGATCAACAATCGAAATTAACATAGATTAGAGAGCATCTAAATCTAAATATAAGTTATATTTGGACCGATAAAGTACTATTAGATGGTGCTCCATTGTAGAACATCAGATGTTATACTCAATAATAGAATCTACATGTTCTGTGATAGTTACCTTTTCCTAGAGCTCCACTAAGAACATCGTCTACTTCTCAAGATTCAGATACCGGTGCATCAACAACAACAACAGCTTCAACCTCATTACTCTCATCAATCAGGCGATTCTTTCGATTTCTCTTTCCATCTAGCTTTTAGCTTTCCTCTTCCATTCTCAGACACAACTACTTCGGTTTCGAACCCTTCTTCAAGTACAAGTACAGAGTCGATTCAATCTCTTGTTTTTGCTCACCAAAACTGTGTTCGGTTGAAGGAAATCAAGAGACTGGAATTGACTCTGTAGCTGTAGCTGTAGCTAAGAAGACAACAACAGAAGTAGCTGTAGCTAAGAAGAGGAAGCGAAAAGCTCCGATGGAAAGAAAAGTTGAAAGATTGATGATGTTAATCAATCTGCTAAAGTTGACCAGGAAGATCTTATAGTGGTTGCTGATCAAAACTGTTCGAACACTGGTTTGGTTGATCCAGAGTCGTCTCCAGCTGCTAAAATCGAAATCGAGGAAGATGAAGCGAAAGATTTAAGCAGTCTAGGGTTTACTGCAGCGTACTCTAAACATTTGGACCAAGGCCTATTTTTATTAATAATTTCAGGCCCATTAAGAGTCCATTACTGGAATTAATCTCACGCGTTTGGTGGGAAGTTACGACGGTTAAGCGTGAATCAAGTCTACACCAAGTCTCAATTCAAACCCCTAAATTAATTTTCACAGGCAAAATTCTTACCGACGAATCTCACTGCTAATGTCGTCCTCCCCCGCCACGAACGGCGAAGAGCCATTGCTTAAGAGGCCGAAGAGGAAGAAGAAGCCGTCGCTGGCTCTCACACAGACGTCGTCGTCGCAATCGACTCCGGTACCATCGCTTCCTGACGATTTGCTTATAAGCTGCTTCGCACGCATCTCTAGATTGCACTACCCGGCTCTCTCCCTCGCCTCCAAGAGTTTCCGATCTCACCTTGCTTCGCCGGAGCTTTACGAGACCCGATCCTTGTTAGGCCGCGCCGAGAGCTGTCTCTATGTATGCTTACAGTTCCCTCCTTACCCTAATCCTAACCCTCGCTGGTTCACTCTCTGCCGTAAACCTGATCGAATCCTAACCAATGAGAACACCAGTGAGACGAAGAAAAAGAAGAAAGAGACGTCAAGTGGCAACATTTTGGTTCCGATCTCAGTTCCCAAATCTCCTCAAACTCATAGGCAATGTGTGGTTGCAGTTGGTTCGAGCATCTACTCCATTGGCGGACCAATCGATGGTTCGCCTTCTGCTAGCGTCTGGGTTTTAGACTGCCATTGTCATGTTTGGCGGAAAGCTCCAAGCATGTTGGTGGAGCGAGAAAACCCAGCAGCAAATGTCTTTGATGGGAAGATATATGTAGCAGGAGGATGCAGAGACTTCAATTCCTCAAATTGGATGGAAGTTTTCGATCCAAAAACCCAAACTTGGGAGCTTGTGATGTGCCCTCTTGCAGAGAGATGCAAAAGTAGTATGTACAAGAGCGCAGTGGTTGAAGGAAGAATCTTTTACATGTTTGGGGACGGAGGTGTGGCTTACAAGCCAGAGGATGGTAGTTGGGAAGCTATAGGAGCGCTGACTTATTTGGAATTAGGATGGTCGTGGCGTTCTTATTGCGTGATCGATAACGTACTGTTTTGTTTTAGTGACTCAGATGGATTTGAATGGTATGATTCTAAGAGACAAGTGTGGATGAATATGAGGGGAATATTGAGAGGGTTGCCTAACTTTGCTGGTCATGTTTGTGTTAAGATGGCGGATTACGGTGGGAAGTTGGCTGTTTTCTGGACCAAAGGATATAAGGAGAAGAGGATTTGGTGTGCGGTGATTGCGATTGAGAGACGCAAAAGTGATAAGGAGGTTTGGGGAACGGTGGAGTGGAGTGATCCTGTTCTTACGATCCCTACCTCTTTTGATTTCGTGCGTGCGCTTTCTGCTACGGTTTGATGGTAGTGAATCTTGAGCTATTGCTGGTAGAAGATTAGTTTAGTCTAAGATTAGTTTATCTTGTGCTGGAATCTGTTTACCAAATCTACTATAAACCATTGTGTATGGCTTCTTTATTTTCTTCTTTTCTGCAAATACTAGTCATGGACTCTGTTTTCCTTATGCATTTGCAAGTTGTTCAAGCTCCTTAAATGGTAAATGGCAAGAGATTCACGAATCTGGTGATTCAAATCTCATTTTGAAGTTTGGGACAAACATAGCTAAAACTTTGTTTAGCTAGTGCAATCCTATTTTGTTTAGCTATGGCGTTTTTCTGTTTCTCTTCCAGATAGAGCAACAACTTGTAAACTCTGTGACTGTTGAGGAACGAGAACTAATTCTTGCTAGCTGCCAATTTTAGGAAGCCTTTAGGTTGAAATCTGTAAAAACACTACCACCAATTCCTTAAAATATTTATCTACGCAAGTTGAATACTGAAAATTCTTTCTTGAGCATCCATATATGGATCCCATTTTCATTTATAGCATTAACTAACGCTATGTTACAAAGATAAATTCTGAAGAGCACACGGCACACCAGAGAAACTATCTATACTCGTTTGTCATTTTACTGATTCTGTTAAGTGTTTAAACGTATGGGCCGAGGCCCATTTAGGACTCTAGAGCCGGAAAAATGTCAGGCGATAACTTTTGAAATCAAGTCCCGTCGAATCCCTAAATTTCCACTGAAGCACCCAAGACGGAGACTTTGATCTACGGCGAGTTTGTACCGCCAATGTCGTCTCCGCCGCGTAGATCTTCCCAGACGTCGGAATCGACTCAAGTTCAATCGCTTCCTTATGATTTGCTAATAAGCAGCGTCGCACGCATTCCTAGAGTACACCACCCGGCTCTTTCCTTCGTCTCCAAGAGCTTCCAATCTCTCCTCGCTTCGCCGGAGATTTACGAGACCCGGTCCCTGATAGGCCGCACTGAGAGCTGTCTGTACGTGTGCTTAAAGGTACCTCCTTGCCACTCTCGCTGGTTCACTCTCTGCCGGAAGCCTAATCGAACCATAGCCAATGAGAAATCAAGTGGCCATCTTTTGGTCCCAGTAGCTCATTCGCAAGGTGTGGTCGCAGTTGGTTCTAGTATCTACGCCATTGGAGGACCAAGCTATTATTCGCCTTCTACAAGCGTCTGGGTTTTAGACTGCCATTGTCATGTTTGGCGTAAAGGTCCAAGCATGTTGGTGAAGCGGCGTGGCCCTGCAGCAAATGTCGTTGATGGAAAGATATATGTTGCAGGAGGGTGCGAAGAGATCAATTCCTCAAATTGGATGGAAGTTTTCGATCCAAAAACTCAAACTTGGGAGCTTGTTGCAGACGGTGTGGCTTACAAGCCAAAAGAAGATAGACGGGAAGCGATAGGCAGGAGGAGTCTTTTGGATAGAGGATGGTCAGGTTGTTCGGATTGCGTGATCGATAACGTACCATGTTGTTTTGGGGGTTCAGATATCAGATGGTACAGCACTAAGAGACAAGTTTGGATGAATATGAAGGGCTTGATAGGGTTGCCTAAGTTAGATAGTACTTATGGTCCTGTTAGAATGGTGGATTACGGTGGGAAGTTGGCTGTTTTCTGGACCAGTAGTCTCCGTGCTAGTGGATATGGATATAAGGAGAAGACGATTTGGTGTGCGGTGATTGCGCTTGAAAGACGCAACGGTGGTCAGGAGATTTGGGGAACGGTCGAGTGGACTGATCCTGTTCATACGATCCCTGCCGCTTATAATATCGTGTCTGCTCTTGCTGCTACTGTTTGATGAATTGTCTCAGGGTTAGTGAATCTCGAGTGTTGCTGGTTGAGTATTGGTTTAGTTTTCTGCATAGTCATAGGAAGAGTAAGTGTAACAAGATGCACACGTAGATGAGAGTTTGGTCGTGATGTCAACATAACTCTTTGTTCTGTTTCCTTAATTTGCAAAAGCTTTGTGTGCTTTGCTTTCTTTTTACAACAATTCTATAAACCAATGAAATGTGGCTTGTTTTCACCTGATCCAAGTTATCGCAACAAATCTTGCTTATGGCAAACATATTGCATCATCATGCAAATAGGAATTGTTCTCTGCTTATATTCATAGGAAGAGTCAGTGTAACAAGATGCACAAGCTTTGGTCGTGTGGTGAACATAGGAGAGTCTGGTCGTGTGGTGAACATAACTCTTTTGTTCTATTTCCTTAATTTGCAAAAGCTTTGTTTGCTTGCTTTTTACAACAATCTTATAAACCAATGAAATGTGGCTTGTTTTCACCTGCTCCAGGTTAGTGTAAGTTACAAGCAACTTTAAGTTCACGAGTATTCAAAATTTGTGCTACCTCACTAGATGAAAACATTGTGGCTCTGTTTATACTCTTTTGAACAAGATTGCACACTTGAGAGTCTTTTTATCATATTCCCTTGATTTGGAAAGGCTTTGCTTATGGCTTCTTGTTTCACCTCCTCAAGCTCGCAAGAAAAGTCAGAGGAAAACATTGTTCTGGTTGAATTTTCTGCATATTCAGAACAAGATGCACACTTGGAAGAGAGTCTGGTCGTGTGGTGAACAAAGATCCTTTTCTCTGCAAATTAGTTCTAGTCATGGACTCTTTGTACTGTTTCCTTGTTTTCTTCATGCAATCAGCAAGTTGTTCAAGCTCCTCTAGTTAGCTCATGAGATCCATTTCTACATCTTTTTTTTCTCCAACTCTATCAATAACCAAACCTCAACATTGTTATTCTCTCTCTCATTTTGAAGATTCTGACAAACATAACTTTGCCAGCTTTATTTACTAGTGTGTTCCTATTTTGTTTAGCTATTTACAAGTTCATATAAATCAATCCCACACCATGGCGTTTTCTCTCTCTTCCAGATGGATCAGTCAACTATATGTAAACACTAAGAGACTGTGAAGGAACGACGAGAACCAGTTCTGCTTGCTCTGCCAATTTTAGCAAGTCTTTTGTGGACATATGAATTTATCTGCGCAAGTTGTATATTGAAAATTCTTTCTTGAGCATCGATATATGCTCATTTGATTACATCTATGGATTCCATTTTCATTTGTAGCACTACCTTAACACTATGTCACAGAGTATAATTTTCAAAGTATGGGCCGAGGCCCATTAGGACTAGTTCCGTCAAATATCTAAATTTGCCCTGAAACACCCAAGACGGAGACATTTGATCAACCGCAAATTCGTACCGACGAATCTTCCCGCGAATGTCGTCGCCGCCGCCGCCTAGATCTTCCGGCGAAGAGCCATTGATAAAGAAGCCGGAGAAGAAGAGGAAGAAGCCGTCGCCGGTACTCCTACAGACGTCGCAGTCAACTCCGGTACCATCGCTTCCTGATGATTTACTACTGAGTAGCTTCGCACGCATCTCCAGATTACACTATCCGGCTCTCTCCCTCGTCTCCAAGAGCTTCGGGTCTCTCCTTGCTTCGCCGGAGCTTTACGAGACCCGATCCTTATTAGGCCGCACCGAGAGTTGTCTCTATGTATGCTTAAATTTCTATCCTGACCCTAACCGTCGCTGGTACACTCTCTGCCGGAGGCCTAATCGAGCCCTAACCAATGACGACACCAGTGAGAAGATTAAGAAGAAGAAAGAGAAGCCAAGTCGCCATCTTTTCGTCCCAATCGCAATCCCCAATGCTCCTCAAGCTCATTGGCAAAGCGTGGTTACAGTTGGTTCTACTATCTACGCCATTGGCGGACCAATCGATGATTCGCCTTCTGCTAGCGTCTGGGTTCTAGACTGCCATCGTCACGTTTGGCGCGAGGCTCCGAGCATGTTGGTGGAGCGAAAAAAACCCAGCGGCAAATGTCGTCGATGGGAAGATATATGCAGCAGGAGGAGTCAACAACTTCAATTCCTCAAACTGGATGGAAGTTTTCGATCCAAAAACTCAGACTTGGGAGTTTGTGATGTGCCCTCTTGCAGAGAGATACTGTAGCAGTAGTGTAGACAAGAGCGCAGTGATTGAAGGAAGAATCTTTCACATGTTTCGGAACGAGAGCAGTGTGGTTTACAGTCCAAAAGAAGATAGATGGGAACTGAGAAGTGGCATCTGTATGACTATTTTGGATTTAGGTTGGTCATGGCTCTCGTATTGCGTGATCGATAACGTACTCTATTACTGTGATATTACATCTGGACTCAGGTGGTTCGACTTTAAGCGTGGCTGCTGGGTTAATCTGAAGGGATTGAAAAGACTGCCTAGGTTTGCTGGTTATGGCTGTGTTAAAATTTCGGATTGTGGTGGGAAGATGGGTGTTTGCTGGATCAAGTATTTCCGTGCTAGCGGATATAAGGAGTCGAGGATTTGGTGTGCGGTCATTGCGCTTGAAAGACGCAATGGTGATGAGGATGAGGAGGAGATTTGGGGAACGGTTGAGTTGATTGATCCTGTTCTTACAGTTCCAAACTCTTGTAGAATCGAGTGTGTTCTTGCTGCTACTGTTTGATGGACTTACTCAGGGTTAGTGAGGATTAGTTTATTTTGTGCTTGACTCTGTTAGCCAAATTACTTATAAAACATTGTTTTGGTTGAATAGAATGGTTTTCTGCATATTCATGAGAACTCTTTGTTCAATTCCTTTAGTTTGCAAAGGCTTTGTTTGGTTGCTTAACTTGCTTCTTACAATCTTATAAAGTTATGTGCAACAAATCTTGCGTTTGGCATCATCATGTTCATGGGAAGTGTTCTCTGCATATTCATAGGGAGAGTAGTTGTAACAAGATGTACCACTTGAACAGAGTTTGATCGTGAAGAAAATAAAACTCTTTATTATCCATAGGCTTTGCTTGATTGCTTGATTGCGTTAACGACATATTTCAAGTGATGTGTAAGGTTTTTGCCTTATATTTTACATCAATTTCATTCAATTTGTTTTACACGAATACATCAGAAATATAAGAGGACCTAAATGAATACATCATAATATAACAGACTCAATTTATAATTTTTAACTTTATGTTTTGGTATATTAACGGTTTAAAATGTACCAAAACGTAAATTAAAAAATTAAGAAAGATGGACGATGCGTGACAGAACGTATGGGCTAAGGCCCATTAAGAATCATTACCGAGATAATTCTCAGAGGTAGAAATGAAAGCTTTGATCGACGGCAAATTCGGACGGACGAAACTGACCACTAATGTCGTCGCCGCCGCATAGATCTTTCGGCGGAGAGCCAATGATTGAGAAGACGAAGAGGAAGAGGAAGAGGAAGAAGCCGTCGCCGGTACTCCCCCAGACGCTGCAATCGACTCCGGTACCGTCACTTCCTGATGATTTGCTTCTGAGCAGCTTCGCACGCATCTCTAGATTACATTACCCGGCTCTCTCCCTCGTCTCCAAAACCTTCCGATCTCTCCTCACTTCGCCGGAGCTCTACGAGACTCGATCCTTATTAGGCCGCACCGAGAGTTGTCTCTATCTGTGCTTAAAGCCCACTACCGACCCTTTTCCTATCCGTCGCTGGTTCACTCTCTGCCGTAAACCTAACCGAACCCTAACCACTGGCAACACCAGAGAGAAGAAGAAGAAGAAGAAGAAACAAACCCTAACCAATGGCTACACTACCGAGAAGAAGAAGAAAGTCAATTCAAGTGGCAACATTTTGATCCCAGTCTCGTTTCCCAATTCTCCTCAAGTTCATTGGCAAAGCGTGGTTGCAGTTGGTTCGTGCATCTACGTCATCGGCGGACCAATCAACGATTCGTATTCTTCTGACCTCTGGGTCCAATTTCACGTTTGGCGCAAAGGTCCAAGCATGTCGGCGGAGAGATACTACCCAGCGGTAGACGTCGTTGATGGGAAGATATATGTGGTAGGAGGAGGCTATGACTTGGATGCCTCAAATTGGATGGAAGTTTTCGATCCAAAAACCCAAACTTGGGAGTGTGTGGTGTGTCCTCACGCAGAGAGATTTAGTAGGAGTGTAGACAGGAGCGCAGTGGTTGAAGGAAGAATCTTCTACATGTTTTTCATGGAGGGTATGAGTTACGATCCAAAGGAAGATAGATGGGAAGCGATGAAGATGATGGCTAATATGGATTCGGGATGGCCATGGCTCTCTTATTGCGTGGTCGATGACGTGCTATTTGCTTGTTGTGATTCAGAGGGGCTAAGATGGTACGACTTTAAGAAACAGAGCTGGATGGAGATGAAGAGCTTGAAAGGATTGCCTGAGTTTGCTCGTTACTGTCATTATCAAATGGCGGATTATGGTGGGAAGTTGGCTGTTTTCTGGAAAAAGTCTGTCGGTGTTAAAGGCATTAACAAGAGTAAGAAGATTCGGTGTGCGGTGATTGCGATTGAAAAGCGCAACGGTGGTGAGGAGGTTTGGGGAACGGTGGAGTGGCATGATCTTGTTCTTACGCTTCCTGAATCTTTTGAGTTGGTGCATGCTCTTTCCGCTGCTGTTTGATGAATTAGATGAATTGACTCAGGGTCAGTGAATCTTTAGTGGTGATTGCTGGTAAAAGATTAAATTTCCGTAATTTGCGATGGCTTTGTCTTTTGATGAGAGTTTTGTCTTAGAAACAACTGAATGGCAAACGTATTGCATGATCATGTATTCATGTTCATAAGAAGTGTTGAGAAGAAGTCCTTGTTCTTCAAAGGCTCTCTGCTTGCTTCTTTCTTACAATCTTTTATAAACCAGTGAATATGGCTTCTTTTCACCTGCTATATACAGTACATGGAATTTTTGTTTTGATATTAGATTAATGTAGATGAAAATTCACAAACTTTTAAATGAAATAGATCAAATTAATGTACGTTACAAGCAACTTTATGTTCACTGAGTATCCAAAAATTTAGTTACCTTTACAAGATGAAGCAAGTGTTTTTAAGAAATACTATGCTTAAGGTTTTTGCCAAATATTTTACATCAGTTTCATCCTCTTTTTTCTATTTACTTCATTACATCATTAATTTACAGCAATTCAACCAATATAAAAAGATAGAATATTAGTCACATACGTTACATAAATTTAAAATTATATATTTGAAGACTCCACTTATTATAACTTTTGTTTTATATAAAGCTCACGAACGTTACATAATTTAAAATTATACTCCTTCCTTATATAACCGTCGATATACCAAAACATAAATAAAATAAAAATTAAGAAAAATGGCATAATTCGTACCGAGGAATCTTATGTCGTCGCCGCCGCCGCCTAGATCCACCGGCGAAGAGCCATCGATTGAGAAGCCGAAGAAGAAGAGGAAGAAGCCGTCGCCGGCACTCCCCCAGACGCCGGAATCGACTCTGGTTCCGTCACTTCCTGATGATTTGCTAATAAGCAGCTTCGCACGCATCTCCAGATTACACTATCCGTCTCTCTCCCTCGTCTCCAAGAGCTTCCGATCTCTCCTTACCTCGCCGGTGCTTTACGAGACCCGATCCTTACTAGGCCGCACCGAGAGTTGTCTCTATGTGTGCTTAAAGTTCTATCCTGACCCAAACCCTCGCTGGTTCACTCTCTGCCGTAGACCCAATCGAGCGCTAACCAATTCGACTAGAAAGAAGAAGAAAGAGAAGCCAAGTGGCCATCTTTTGCTACCAATCCGAATTCCCAATTCTCCTCGAGCTCATTGGCAAGGAGTGGTTACAATCGGTTCTAGTATCTACTCCATTGGCGGAACAAGCGAGGATTTGCCTTCTTCTAGCGTATGGGTTTTAGACTGCCATTGTCACGTTTGGCGGAAAGCTCCAAGCATGCGTGTGGAGCGGGCTTGCCCAGCAGCAAATGTCTTTGATGGGAAGATATATGTAGCAGGAGGAGTCAACAACTTCAATTCCTCAAACTGGATTGAAGTTTTCGATCCAAAAACCCAAACTTGGGAGTCTCTGTTGTGCCCCATTGTAGAGAAATGCAGCGCTAGTGTAGACAAGACCGCGGTGATTGATGGGAGAATCATTTACATGTTTCATAACGAGAGGAGTGTTGTTTACAGTCCAAAAGAAGATAGATGGGAAGGGAGAAGAGGACTGGCTATGACTATTTTGGATTTAGGATGGGCATCGTATTCTTATTGCGTGGTCGATAACGTACTCTGTTGTTTTGAGATTTCAGCTGCACTCAAATGGTTTGACTTTAAGCGACAATACTGGATAGATATTGAGGGATTGAAAGGACTGCCTAAGCTTGCTGGTTATAGCTGTGTTAAGATGGCGAATTATGGTGGGAAGCTGGCTGTTTTCTGGACCAAGTATCACCGTGCTAGCGGATATAAGGAGAAGAGGATTTTTTGTGCTGTGATTGCAATTGAGAGACGCAAAAGTGATGATGATGATGATGATGATGATGATGAGGAGGTTTGGGGGACGGTGGAGTGGATTGATCCTCTTCTTACAGTTAACTCTTCTAGATTCGAGTGTGCACTTGCTGCTATTGTTTGATGGATTGGCTAATGTAGTAGAAAGATTAGCTTTTATTGTTTGGTTGAATTTCTGCATATTCGTAGTAAGAAGAACTATAACAAGATGCATTATGTAGTCGTTTGGTGAACAAAACGTTTTGTTCTATTCCCTTAAATTTGCAAAGGCTTTGTTTGCTTGCTTTTTACCTGCCCAAGCTCGTAACAGCTTCAAAGGTAACACTTGAGAGAGCAAATCGATGTGTGATGCTCAAGGAAGATGTGACTGAATCAGAAGCTCGAGCGCTCCAGGGCCGTCCCTGACCTAAGGCAAGTAAGTCAGTGCTTTAGGCGCCAAAAGATAATATCATTTTAGGAGAGGCAAATTACAGAAAGCTTATGGTAGTGTAGTGTAAGCTTCCAGCCAACATTTTCTTGCCTTTTAAAAAAAAACCGAATTTTTAATGGGCTCAAAAAAAAATTTGGCTTTAGGCGCCAAAACAGTACGAGAGCCGGCCCTCCATGGAGATAATCTGGTGGAGAGGATAAAGATGGGTTGTTCTTGAAAGAGACAGTTTGCATCTACACTCTCTATTACATCAAAAATACAACTTGAGACCAGCGCCAAGTCCATGATCATTGATCAAGCGGATGCCATGAGATAAAGAAACTGAAGTCACTGGGTCTTTTACAGAAATAATAAAAAGAAATTAATACGATTTAAAAACAATAATGGCATAATTTAAAAACTGTGGCCCGAGGCCCATTAAGGGTCCATTACCGGGATAATTCTTGTGCAAGAACCAGAACACACAAAGTCTCAAACCCCTAACTTCCCTGAGACGGCACTTTCTTACCGCCGAATTTTACTGCTAATGTCGTCCACCGCCTTCACCAACGGCAAAGAGCCATTGATGAAGAGGCCGAAGAAGAAGAAGAAGAAGAAGCCGTCGCTGGCTCTCACACCGACGTCGTCACAATCGACCCCGATAACATCGCTTCCTGATGATTTGCTATTGAGCTGCTTCGCACGCATCTCTAGATTACACTACCCGGCTCTATCCCTCGTCTCCAAGAGCTTCCGATCTCTCCTTGCTTCGCCGGAGCTTTACGAGACCCGATCCTTGTTAGGCCGCGCCGAGAGCTGTCTCTATGTGTGCTTAAAGTACTATCCTGACCATAACTATCGCTGGTTCACCCTTTGTCAGAAACCTAGTCGAACAAAAACCAATGACGACACTAGTGAGAAGAAGAAGAAAGACAAGTCAAGTGGCCATCTTTTGGTCCCAATCGCAATTCCCAATTCTCCTCAAGTTTATCAGGAAGGAGTGGTTACAGTTGGTTCTACTATCTATGCCATTGGCCGACCAATCAACCATTCACCTTCTTCTAGCCTCTGGATTTTAGACTTCAATTGTCATGTTTGGCGCAAGGCTCCAAGCATGTTGGTGGAGAGATATTACCCGGCGGCAGATGTCGTTGATGGGAAGATATATGTAGCAGGAGGATGCGAAGAGATCAATTCCTCAAATTGGATGGAAGTTTTCGATCCAAAAACTCAAACTTGGGAGATTGTGTTGTGCCCTCTTGCAGAGAGATACTGTAGTAATAGTGTAAATAAGAGCGCAGTGGTTGAAGGAAGAATCTTCTACATGTTTGGGAACGATGGCGTGGCTTACAAGCCAGAGGAAGATAGTTGGGAAGCTATTGAAAGGCCGAGTGATTTGGAATTAAGATGGCTACAATTTTCTGATTGCGTGATCGATAACGTACTCTGTCGTCTTGCTATTTCAGATGTATTCGAGTGGTACGATTTTAAGAGACAATCCTGGATTAGTATGAGGAGCTTGAGAGGATTGCCCAAGTTTGGCCGTGAGGTTATTGTTCAAATGGCGGATTACGGTGGGAAGATGGCTGTTTTCTCCTATAACCCTAGTAGCGGACATAAGGGGATGGCGATTTGGTGTGAGGTGATTTCGCTTGAAAGACGCAAGTCGCGCAATGGTGATGGTGATGGAGATGATGAGGAGATTTGGGGAACGGTCGAGTGGCTTGGTCCTGTTCTTACACTTCCTGACGCTTATTTTTATTTCATGTGTGCTATTGCCTCCACTCTTTGATGGATTGACTCTCTAGTACAAAATTATTTTTGTTTGCAGCATCGAGCTACAAACGGATACGTTTAGTTTATTTTGTGGTTCAAGTGTTCCTTGTAAAACACTGTTTTGGTTGAATTTCTGCATATTTCATAGACTTTTGTTCTATTCCCTTGATTTACAAAGGCTTTGCTTGCTTGCCATCATTGTTTAGCTAGACAGAGAAATTGATGATGATAAACCTCGCGTATGGTTTTTAATATACCCAAGCTCGCAACAAATATGGCGTATGGTAAACGTTTTGCTTACTGTTCTAGAACAGTAGAACAGAACATATGAGCTTCCGTTGCTGTTTTCAGAAGAACATGAAGCTACTTTCTTTCTAGCTTATTCTTTCTTTCTTTAACAAAAAAATGTAGCTTATTCTTTGCTTGCTTGTTCATAATTAAATTTAAATTCCACATAAAATATGTTACTTGACAAGAAAGACTTTTGAAATAAAAGAAAACCAGACGAAACCCACGGCTACAAAACGCCGGCCCAAAAAGGCCCAATAAAGTAAATTAAAATTCCCGTTTCATAATCGACGGCTGATATTCAACAAACGTCTCCATTTTTTGTTGACTCGTTACAAATCCACTCCAATTGCGTTTTTATAAAGCAGACTGATTCGCTCTGCTTTCTTTCTCTCTCAATTCCTTTCTCTCTTTCTCAAAAACCAGATCGATACTAACAAAGCAAATTTAGGTGCTTATTTTTCCTAATAATCGCAAGGAAGATGGCGATGCAGAAGGCTAAAGATCTCGTTTCCAACAACGCCGTCGTTGTTTTCAGGTATCTTTCTCTTCTCGATTCTCTCGATTTACCTATGTTTGTTTGTGATTCTGTGTTTGTGTTTCTGTATACGGCTTTGATTGTCTGTTTTTAAATGCATTTCCATGGAAATATTTAGGATTATGTATATACGGATGTATCTAGACGGTTTTGTGTACCAAAGGGACTTGTGTTTTGTGTTGTGCGTATGTTAGCGCTTTGAGTGATCTGAATCGGTTTTGTGGTTTTGGAATTGCAGCAAGTCGTTTTGTCCATACTGTGTGAGAGTGAAGGATCTTTTGAAACAATTGGGAGCTAAATTCATCGCCGTTGAGCTCGACAAAGAAAGTATGTTCACCAAACTTTTTCTTTTCATCATCATTTATTTTCAGAAAAGTTCTGATTTTTGTCTCATATATTGTGTCCCGAGATTCGAGTTTAGATTTTTGTTTGATCCTAGTAATGGATTTGTTCATGAACTTGATTTGTATATACTCAACAGAGAATCCAAACTCAAGCTTTGTTCATTGTTGTTGTATAATATTAGGTGATGGTAGCAAAATTCAATCAGCTCTTGCAGAATGGACAGGACAACGCACTGTTCCCAATGTGTTCATTGGAGGCAAACACATCGGTGGCTGCGATTGTAAGAAAAAAACAGAGCAATTCTGTTTCAAAATTGTTTTTTTTCCTTTGGATTTTCTGGAAACTGATACTTGTGATTTTTTTTTCATTGTTTTGTAGCAACAACCAACTTGCATAAAAACGGTAAATTGGTTACTCTGTTAACTGAAGCTGGAGCTATCGCTGCAATCGCTGCAACCGCTGCAACTACATCTGCTTAAGAGCAGAGATCCATTTGTGGTTGCTTTTATCATGAATTTAAATGTTTGAGTCAGCAATAAGGATTTGTTATATCGTCAAGTTAAAAAAACAGTCTGAAATGTTATAAAATTGTGGTTATCATCTTCTGGGTATGAGTTTTGTAGAGCTTTCATTCTCGTAACATTTTGAGAGGTAAAGAGATTTGCGAGTCTTAAGTCTTCACGTAAAGCGGTAAAAGTAACTGAAATCGAAGTTAGATAGATTAATTACTGGTATGATCATATGATTTGCGACATTTTGAAGATAAAGAGAAAATGAAAATGAGTGACGATTTGAAGATAATCATATGAGTCTAGGGAAGAAAGTAACCAAATCCGAGTATGCGTTTGCGTTTACATGAATTATAAGCCCAGAAATAGAGAAAATGAAAATGATGGCCCAAGGAAAAGCCCAATAGAAGATTATAATCTCATTAATAAATTCGCGTTTTAAAATCGACGGTTGATACTTAACAAACGTTTCATTTTGCTAGACTGATTACAAATTCTCCAATCGCGTTTTTATTAAGATAACTGATTCGATTCGCTTCACTTTGTTCTCTCTCTCTCTCTCAAATTCCATTTCTTTCTTCTCCCTGAGAACCAGATCGCATACCAGCAAAGCGAATTTAGGGCTTTCTAATTCACGAAGAAGATGGCGATGCAGAAGGCTAAAGAGATCGTTTCCAGCAATTCCGTCGTTGTTTTCAGGTCTCTCCTCTCTCTTCCTCCTCGATTCTCCATTTTATTCGCGTTTCTCTCGATTTATGTATGAATTGTTTGTTTGCGAAATGTTGGTATCTTCGAATCAGTGTCTCTGCTTCTTTTATTGGCTTTTGATTGTCTGGTTTAATCGATTAAGCATCCATGAATGTATCTAGACGCTTTTACGTCCAAGGGGGTCTGTGTTCTGTGTTGTGCGTATGTTAGCAATTTGAGTGATCTGAATCGGTTTTGTGGTTTTTGCTATGGAATTGCAGCAAGTCGTATTGTCCATACTGTGTGCAAATAAAGGATCTCTTGAAACAATTGGGAGCTAAATTCATCGCCATTGAGCTCGACAAAGAAAGTAAGATCACCAATTCTTCATATGATTTCATTTTCACTTACCATGTTTCTTTAATGGTTTCGGAAAGTTTAATTTTTCTCTTGCTTGTGTGTATCGAGATTCGAGTTTCGGTTTTTGTATCTAATCTAAGTATGTATAGGCTTTTGTTCATGGATCCATTTGTTCATAGGTTTTGGACTTTTGGTTATGACCGCTCTGTTTTGTCTGGAGATTTGAGTATAGGTGTTGTTCACGAGCCCATCATTAGATTTTCTTCATGAATCTCGTTATTTTCTCTTGGATCATTACCCTCGATGAGCTATGTTATATCACATTGAGTCAGATTTGTGTATACTCATCAGACAATTCAGACTGAAGCTTTGTTCATTGTTCTTGTATAATGTACAGGTGATGGTAGCGAAGTTCAATCAGCTCTTGCAGAATGGACAGGACAACGCACTGTGCCCAATGTGTTTATAGGAGGCAAACACATCGGTGGCTGCGATTGTAAGTAAAAACAGAGCAATCCTCTGTTTCGAAGATTTATTTTTTGATCATTCCTTTCGTTTTCTCTAAACCGAATCTTGTGGTTTTTTTCATTGTTTTGTAGCAACAACTGGCTTGCATAGTGGCGGTAAGTTGGTTCCACTGTTAACTGAAGCTGGAGCTATCGCCGCAAAGACATCCGCTTAAGAGCACATTCTTTTGTGATTTGCTTCTTAAGGTTTGAGTCCGAAATAAGAACTTGTTTCTTGTCAAGTTTAAAGAACTGTCTGAAATGTTTTGAGTTGTGGTTATGTCAAAGTCAAGTCGGTTTTCGAACTTAATAGATATATTATGGTCAGTATCGTATTATAAGTTTTTCTAGTGCTTTAATTCTCGTAACGTTTTGAGGTAAAGCGAAACTCGAGCCTCAGGCTCTAAGGTAAAACCGTGTAAAAGTAATTGAATAATACAAGAGGTCATATTTTATGACATTTTGAGGACCATGTAACGAGTCTAGGGAAGAAAATAACAGAATGTTGCTACTTCAACTATAATAAGCAGGAAACTGACAAAAATGGTAGATGACGCTCTGTACACGGTCTTAAAGAAGTCTTCATTGCACTTGAGCATAAAGAATCTCTCTATCAAATTTTCTAACGAACACTATTAACAGAATACCCACTGCTTGGTACTAACTTCACTGCCGGTGGAGATAGCATTTTGAGGCATCCTTGTGACGCAAGGTTTCTCTAGGAATGCGCATGTTATAAGAGTTTCTGGAAGTGAATAAACATCCCATCAAAGTGTATCACCTAGATTTAAACAAGATTATATAGTAAAACATAACAAAAATAAGTTTTAACCAGTGTTTTTAAAACCGGACCGGAAGACGAACCGGATAGACCTTTGGGTCATGGGTCAATCCGGTCCAACCGGTTCAACAGGTTCATTATATATACATATATATTATATATTTATCACATTATATGGCATTATACCATTAAGTATATATCATGTTTAATATAATTTGCTATTTTTACTATTTGTTTATTGAGATTAATGTACTTTATAGTAAATACACTTAAAAACCCTACTTTTTCTTTTCCTAAAAATAGCCGCCGCCTAGTCTTTTGTCTTCTCCCTCTTTCTCTGTTTACCCTCCTTCTTTTCATTTTTCTGAAGTTTTAAAATTCCAGTTAAACCTTTCTGGCTTTCTTCGATTTCTTTTCGTTTCTTCTTTACGTATACGATTCTACAGTTTTGTTTTCTTACATCTGAAACAGATTGATGAAAATCAACACAAGATAATTCAGTTGTGAACAAAAAAATCATGAAAAACTCAATAGTTTCAAAAACCGGATTTTCTTGGGTCACTGGTTCAAGCCGGTTCACCGGTTTTAGCCGGTTTTTATCCGGTTTTTTGGGTTTTCTTAATATCCGGTTTTAGCAGTAAACCGAACCGGGTAACCTTTCGGTTCCCGGTTAAACCGGTTTGACCGGCCGGTCCGATCCGGTTTTCAAAACACTGGTTTTAATAAGTTTTAACAAATGTAAAATACCAAAACAAATAGATAACAAAGTTTTGCGCGGGAAATAAATAAAAAACTCCGCGTAGCTCGGGATATCCTCTAGTAATAAAAAGGAAATGTATTTTGTTTTAAAGTAATTTTAGATATGGTGGAATTTCCATGCAAACAACTTTATATTTGGTAAACAAGAAAAAAAATCAGAACCGTCAAATACATTTTTACTTATTTCAACACTGATCGAACGGTAGTTTATATAGTTGTATCCATATAGATAAGTACCACCCATGAAGATCACTCAAATTCCTACACTGAAACCTCACAAGCCGGAGACTTTAATTTGTGTCAAAGAATCATGTCTTTGTCTCCAACTCCGAATTGGTATCAAAGAATCGTGTTGCTAATCAAGAAGACGATGAAGAAGCTGAAGAAGCCGTCACCCCAGCAACCAGACATGATTGCATAAAAATCAACGTCACTTGATTCCATAGATAAATTGGATAAAGTCGTTTTGCAACATTATGTTCATAATAAAAATCATTTAAATGAACATCCAAAGAACTATAGCAGTAATGAATCTACCTAACTTCGACCTCTTTGCATTATTCAGTTACTTTCAAGTTACACTTTACCTCATAATGTTACGAGAATTAAAGCATTACAAAAGTAACAAAACCCATATCCAGAAGATGATAACATAATACGGTACTGATAATACATTAAAAGTTCAAAGACTTCGACATAACCACAATTTTATAACAAGTCCTCTTATTGCTGACTCAAACATTTAAAATCCTGATAAAAGCAATGGCAAAGAGATAGCTCCATCTTCAGTTAACATAGGAACCAACTCACCGTCTCTATGCAAGTTGGCTGTTGCTACAAAACAATGAAAATCACAAGATTCGGTTCAGAGAAAACGAAAAAGAAAAATCAAAAATCTGTACAACAAACTTGAAACAGAGTTGCTCTGTTTTAGGTATCAAAAAAGGTTTTTCAAGGAGACAAGACACAAAACAAGCCTAATACTAATCTACAAGTGAATGAGTGCAGAAATTCATAAGCCATACCTGAATTCCAAAGCTGAAGGCAATCTCAAACTATAGCAGACAGTGCATACACCAGTTCGTACGCCTCCGGCTCATCATACCACTTGATATGCCCCCAAACCTGTCCATTGCTGCGCCTCTCAAGAGAAACCTCAGCACACCAAATTTTCTTCTCATCTTCCCCAGCAAACTCGTCCCAGAGAACCACCAGATTTCCACCGTGTTCCGCAAGTAACACATTATTGCAATCACCCGGAAATTCTGGTAGCCCTTCTAGACCTTGTAGGATCCCATTGAAGAACCCAGCGTCCATACTGGCTGACCATTCAGAGAAAGTAAATTGAATTTTTATTTATTTTTCTTTAAATGTTTTTGGAAGCTTTAGTTGTTCTCTTGCTTGAGTACCAAGACTCAGACTTTAGGTTTTTTTCTGATCCAAATATAGCTTTGTTGATAAATTTCCTCACACATTCGAAAATAAGAGAATCAATGAAGTCTTCATTGCATTCAGCATTAAGAATCTCTCTATCAAATTTTCTAACAAAAACTTTTAACAGAATACCCACTGCTTGATTCTACTTTCACTGCCGGTGGGGCTATCATTTTGAGGCATCCTTGTGACGCAAGGTTTCTCTAGGAATGCGCATGTTAAGGGAAAGGGACTTTCTGGAAGTGAATAAACATCCCAGCAAAGTGTAGCACGTAGATTTAAACAAGATTAGATACTAAAAGATAACAAAGATAAGATTTAACAAGATAACAATGATAAAACACCAAAACAAAAGATACTCCCTCCGTTCCTACAAGATGAACTCTTTAGCAATTTTTTAATGTTCCACAAAGATACTAACTTTTTGATGCATTTTTCAGATTTCAAGAAACATTAATTGTATTTGTTAGATTTTTATTGGTTTAAAATTATAAAAAATTGTTTTACTGCAAAACATTTATACAATAATGATTGAAAATTAACTTTTTCTTAATATGTTTCAAAAAATTAGAAAATTTATCTTTAAGAAACGGAGGGAGTAACACAAAATTGCGCGTAGCGCGGGATTTACTCTAATCATAAAAGGAATTTTATCTTGTTTTAAAGTAATTTTAGATACGGTGGAACACAGCGCCACACATACAACTTTATATTTGGTAAAATGTTTTAGTTAATCAGAACCGTCAAATACATTTTTACTTACACTAAACGAACGGTTTGTATCTATAACCAT
Source organism: Microthlaspi erraticum (assembly GCA_902728155.2). Lineage (NCBI taxonomy): Eukaryota > Viridiplantae > Streptophyta > Magnoliopsida > Brassicales > Brassicaceae > Microthlaspi > Microthlaspi erraticum. The sequence continues at coordinate 347,351 of CACVBM020001607.1, forward strand.
TAGATAAGTACCATGTCGTCTCATGAAGATCACTCAAATTCCTACACTGAAACCTCACAAGCCGGAGACTTTGATTTGTGACGTCGAAGAATCATGTCTTTGTCTCCAACGCCGAATTGGTACCAAAGAATCGTGTTGCTCATTAAGAAGATGGAGATAAAGAAGAAGAAGAAGCCGTCACCGCAGCAACCAAACATGGCACCATCACTTTCTAATGATTTGCTATTGACCTGCTTCGCACTCATCTCGAGATTGTACTACCCGACTCTCTCCCTCGTCTCCAAGAGTTTTCAATCTCTCATTGCATCCCCTGAGCTTTACGAGATCCGTTCCCTCTTAGGCCGCACAGAGAGTTGTCTCTACGTGTGCTTGCGATTCCCTCCTGACCCCAACCCTCGCTGGTACACTCTCTGCATGAAACCTGACCACACCGGTAAGAAGAAGAAAAAGAAGAATACAAAGAAGGATGAGAAGTCAAGTGGCAGGCTTCTGGTTCCAATCTCAATTAAAAACGCTCCTCCTTCCGAGTGTTCAAATCTCGTCGCCGTTGGTCCTTACATCTACGCTATCAGCGGATCCACTAAAAATGATTCTTGCTCCAACGTCCCATTTCTTGACTGCCGAACTCACACTTGGCTCGAAGCTCCGAAATTGCGTGTTGCTCACACCAACAGGTATTTTGAACGTACGCTATATTTACCTGGAGAGTGCAAAGATCCAGATTCTTTGAACTGTATTGAAGTGTACGATGCAGAGAGAAAAACTTGGAAACCCGTTCCCCCCGAGAGACGGGAGACGAAATTTAAGAGCATGGAAGGGAAAATGATCTTACATGCATCTACTGGTAATCACATAGGTTTGGCTTTTATTCCAAAGGAATCGTCATACGAAGAACTAGGAACGAATACGGGCAGCGATCTGTTTAGAATATGTTGTATAATACACAACATATCCTACTATTACAGTTATGAGAACGGTGGGGAGTTTGTATGGGTGGAGGAGAATCTGAGGAGAATAGTAAAAGGTTTAGAAGGTCTACCGAAGATTTCCTCTGATTACAGGAATGTTAAACTGGTGAGACACGGTGAGAACATGTTGGTTCTGTGGGACGAGTCTGTTGGGAGAAAGGAGAGGAAGGTTTGGTGTGCGGAGCTTTCTTTTGAAAGGCGTAGCACGGAAGAGATGTGGGGAAAGGTCGAGTGGTTCGGTGTGGTGCTTACAGTGCCTAAGTCTTATGTGTTCATGTCTGCTATTTCTGCTACTGTTTGATGCCTCATGAGATTGCTTGCAGCTTTGGAATTCAGGTTTGTCTTATGAATCTCTGCACTAGCTCATTCACTTGTAGATTAGTATTAACCTTGTTTTGTGACTTGCTGATACCCAAAACAGAGCAACTCTGTTTCAATATTTTTATACAGTTTTCTGATTTTTATTTTTTGATTTTAATTGTTTTGTAGCATTAACCATCTTCCATAGAGACGGTAGTAAGTTGGTTCATGTGTTAACTGAAGCTGGAGCTATCCCTGCAACAACATCTGCTTAAGAGGCTCATCCTTTTGTGATTGCTTTTATCATGAATTTAAAGGTTTGAGTCAGCAATAAGGACTTGTTATATCTTCAAGTTAAAAAAAAAAAAACAATTTTATATGTTTTAAAAATTGTGGTTATGTTGAAGTCTTTGAACTTGTGATTTACTATGTTATCATCTTCTGGATATCGGTTTTGTGCTTTTTTAATTCTCGTAACATTTTTGAGATAAAAGCGTAAAACAAAACTCGAGTCTCAGCAAGGAAGACTGAAAACTGCTAAGATAATGATTTGTGACATTTCGAGAATCCATGGTTAATGTAGGGAAGAAAGTATCATACGCAATTTGTGTGTTGCTCTTGCATTTACATGAGTTATAAGCCCAAGTGATGGGTGTTTTCTCTCTTTGGTGCTTAATAAACTGGTTTTGCAAATATGAGATTCATATAGTTGAGAAATTAAGAGTGGTAAAACGGGACAAAATGTAAATATAAATGAAAAAAAATGCATAGAGAAGAAAAGCATCAAGCTCAAGGGCAAATGAATGAAAAAAAGCCTTGCTAAAACAGAGGCGAGTCCATGAAAGACTGCATTTTATGGCGTTCAAGTTTCTTGCTTTGGTTTCTTGAGAAGCAAATTTGAGAGACCATTGGTCAGTGCAGATGACGAGATCAAGGAAGCTCTGAGAATGCTGATAAGCTGCAATATATAGAGAAGCAAGAAGAAGAAAATTTTATCACCGAGACAAAAAGGATGTAGAAAAGTGCCAAGTACAAATTGTTACAAGCATACCGCTTCTCTAGAAATGCTAATCTGGTGCTCCTCGAGATCTCCGAAGTCTACATGCAAATTCTTCAACAAGCCAATGGTCGAAGATGAATTTATCGGAGTTATAACCAGATCATTAGACACGATGAACTTTGTGTTCTTCTTCATAAACCCTGATGAAGTTCCAGACATCACTTTTGGATTATTTGGAAACACCTTCACAATCTTGCCACCTTTTGAGAGCAGAGACCTTTTAATCTGCCTGGCGAGTACTTTAAAATCCCAAGAATTGCTAGGAACAAAACATTCATACACTGGTGATAGCCAAGTGTGATGGTTAAACAGTTCGTTGTGGCTGCACTTATAATAATAAGGATACTGATAAAAGTTGGAAGCTGACGCTCTTCTACACGGGCTTCTGCACAAATTTCCAACACATCCGAAAATGGTATTATCATTACACAATGAACAGGCCAACTCAAGAGGGAAGATCAGGAAACTGAGAAGAGAATCAATGAAGTCCTCATTGCACTCAGCAAAAAGAATCTCTCTGTCAACCTTCCTAACATACACTTTCACAGAATACACACTGCTTGGTTCCACACGACCCGTTTTTGTTTTAGCCACAGGCGGGGATAACATTTTGAGCATCCTTGTCACACAAGGTTTCTTGAGGAATGCGCATGTTAAGGGAGTTTCCGTAGTGAATAAACATCCCAGCAGAGTCACCACCTAGATTTATACAAATTGAGACAATTAGAGGCCAATGAGGAAACCAAGATAAGCTTTAACAAACCAAAAAAACAAAAAAATAACAAAGATAAGAAGACAAAATCTATGTACCTCTTCGAAACCTACATCAAGTAGGGTTTCTTGCAGATCACTAAAACCATGATACCCTTGATTATTAAGAACTTTCATAATACCACCAATTGAGTTCGGTGTCACCTTAAGGTCATCAGTCACAATGAATGAGGATCTGCAACTGACAAAAACTCCATCTGCACTATCTCCTATCACTTCTCCAAGTTGATCTTCTGAGACCGGAATCTGATAATTCATCAAACCTCCACAGCTACATCTTGAGGTGTTAAAATTGCTGTATAAGTTGCTGCATGAATCACCATTCTTAAAGAACTTGGGACACATAAAGAACTTTGTGGCATCAGTATCACCCATGTTCAGCTTGAGCCTTCTGCAATGAATCTCCTCGCTACTCTTCGGATTCAGTAACATACTCTTGCACGCTTGAGTCTCAAAGTGTTCCATGCCCATATCTGCAACACTTCTTTTAAGGTTCTTATAACAACCTAGGACAACTGTCTGAAAATCTTTATGATTCTCCAGCAATCTAGCGATGATACCCATTGGGAGAGCCAAAAGACTAATGAGCACGTCAACAAAATCTTGATCTGCCTCAGCTAAAACAACTTTGTTTCTCTTCTCATCGATGAGAAGTTTCAAGCTAAACTTTGCACTTTTCGCCATTGTAGGCTCAGGAAAGCGAGAAAAACCAGTAAAAAAAAAAAAAACAGAGTAGAGAATCAACTGAGACTTAATATGTTGTAGAAGAACAAAAAGATTTGCCTTTATACGTAGAAGAACCAGTTGTTATGAATCTGAAAAGGTTTCAAAACGGTAAATGATTATAATATGAACCCCAAGAGTAATATTCCTTTGAAATTCCTCGTGACTTAAAAGCTCGGAAGTTGGAATACAAATTCCCAAGAAAGTTAGTTAATGAGCGAGCAATTACGGCTTTACTAATCATTAAATTCTTATTTTCAGATTCAATGAATACACCCCTTCGTTTTTCAATATGACTATGATTTGCGACACTTTGAAGATCATCAAATGAGCCTAGGGAAGATAATAAGCTAATCCGACTAAACGAGACTGTTTCATACACAATTTTCTGTGTGTAGCGCTTGCATGTACATTACATGACTTCAAATTGGTAAGTTTTGCAAATCTGTGATGCTTAAGCTGTGGCATATCCAGTAGATTTATAAATTAAGGCCCAATAAGACAAAATGGAGGCCCATTAAGACCCGTTCCCGGGACTCTTGAACTTAACTTGATGTGCACTCAAAAGTCAAAACCCTTAATTTTATTGAAACGGAGAGTTGATACAGACGAATCTTACTGCTAATGTCGTCGCCGGCTAGATATCACGTAGAGGAGCTATTGACTAATAAGAATTCGACGCAACAATCGTCTCCGATTTCGTCACTCCATGATGATTTGCTATTGAGCTGCTTCGCACGCATCTCTAGATTGCATTACCCTGCTCTCTCACTCGTCTCCAAGAGCTTCCGATCTCTCCTTTTTTTCCCGGAGCTTTACGAGACCCGGTCCTTGTTAGGCCGTGCCGAGAGTTGTCTCTACGTGTGCTTAAATCTCTCTCCCGATCCTACACCTAGTTGGTTTACTCTCTGCCAGAAACCTAATGGGACGAAGGATAAGAATTCGAGTGGTAACATTTTGGTCCCAATCCCAGTTCCCAAATCTCCTCAAGCTCATTGCAAAGGCGTTGTTGCAGTTGGTTCGAGCATCTACGTCATTGGCGGACCATTCCACGATCCGCCTTCTTCTGACGTCTGGGTTTTAGACTGCCATTGTCACGTTTGGTGCAAGGCTCCGAGCATGCTTGTGGACAGGGCTTATCCAGCAGCAAATGTCGTTGATGGAAAGATTTATGTAGCAGGAGGATGCAAAGACTTTAATTCTTCAAATTATATGGAAGTTTTCGATCCACAAACTCAATCTTGGGATTTTGTGGTGTGCACTGTTGCAAAGAAATGTGCCCCTAGTGTATTCAATAGCGCAGTGATTGAAGGAAATTTTTTACTCTTCACGTTTACGAACGAGTGTTTGGCTTACACTCCAAAGGAAGATAGATGGGAAGTGATCGAAATGCTGGCTAATTTGGATTCAGGATGGTTATGGGCCTTATGGCACTCTAATTGCATGATCGGTACCATACATTATTGCTGTCGTTATTTAGCGGGACTCAAATGGTACGACTCTAAGAGACAATCTTGGATGGATTTGAAAGGTTTGAAAGGACTGCCTGAGTTTGATCATCATGATTGTGTTAAACTTGCGGATTATGGTGGGAAGCTGGCTGTTTTGTGGACCAAGTTTTCTCGTTCTAGAGGACATAAGGAGAAGACGACCGGGTGGTGTGCGGTGATTTCGCTTGAAAGACGCAATGGTGACGAGGATGAGGAGATTTGGGGAACGGTCGAGTGGATTGATCCTGTTCTTACACTTCATAACTCTTATAGATTTGAGTGTGCTCTTGCTGCTACGGTTTGATGAATCTTTGAGTAATGCTGGTTGTGGTTTTGTTTGGTTTGCATTAGGAAAAAGAACTGCAACAAGATGCATAATTTGAGAAAGTTTGGTCGTGTGGTGAACATAACTCCTTGTTCATGGCCATTGATGATCTCTCGACAACGAAGCTAGTAATTGAAATCTCTTATTATTATTTGTTTGTAATGTTTTCGGAAAGCTTTAATTGTTCATGGACACCTTGTCGAAAATTTCTCTACTTTCTTTGAGATATTATGATGATGTTATTCTATTAGGAAGCACGTTCATTGTCCTTAAGTTAGTTTCTAATTCTCGTAACGTTTTGAGGTAAAGCGAAACTCGAGCCTTCGGCTTTAACCTTTAAGAGTTCACAGCGAGGAAGATTTATTTCTGGTTTATGACATTTTTGAGGACCATGGAACGAGTCTAGGGAAGAAAGTAACAGAATGTTACTACTGCAATTATAATAAGCAGGAAACTGACAAAAAACTGGTAACGCTCTTCTACACGGGCATAAAGAAGACTTCATTGCACTCAGCTGGTTGGTTCTAAGTTTCACAGCCGGTTTTTTCTAGGAATGTGTATGCTAAGGAAGTTTATGAAAGTGAATAAACATATATACTATAACAAAGATAAGGTTTAACAAGATAACAAATATTAAATACCAAAACAAAAAGATAACAAAACTCTACAACACAAAACTGCGTGTAGCTTGAAGATATCTTCTAATAACCTTAAAAGGTTTTTTTTTTTTTAAGTAATTTTATATATGGTGGAACACGCGACAGCCTGCAAACAATTTTATATTTTGTAAAAAGGTTTTACTTAATCGGAACCGTCAAATTTGTTTTTATTTATTTTGACACTGATCGAATGGTTTATGCTTTATATAATTTTATATCATGAATCATTAGATAAGTATCACCCAGAACTGAAGCAAAGAAACACTCAAATTCCTACACTAAAACCTCACAAGTGGGAGACTTTGATTGAACGGCGAATTTGTGTCGACGAATCATGGCTTTGTCAACAACATGTAAATGTATAGAGAAGAAGAGTTTCAAGCTCAAACTACAAAAATAAAAAGCCTTAAGAAAAGCTGCTTGAAATAAATGATGCAGGATAAAAAAGAGGTAAGACAGGATTTGATCAAATTTAGGATATGATTGCAAAGATTCACAGCATCACGATAATAAGTTAATAACATGCATGGGATTACAAAATGAAATAAGTTGATATCCAGTATATTTATAAATACGAAAAAGTATAGGCCCATTTTTTTTTTGAAACAACTTTTCATTAATTGAAAATAGACGATTACACACTGTTAATTAACGGAGGGAAGAGAAGCGGTGCGACAAAATTCTCAGTGAACATGCAAGAAGCCGCTTTGGATAGAGAATCCGCCTTCGAATTCTCTGATCTCGGGATGAATCGAAACGAGATTGAGTATAGGCCCATTAAAACCTCGTTCCCGGGAACTCTTGAGTCTTGAACTTAACTTAATGTTCACGCAAACGTCAAAACCCTTAGATTCATTGAAACGGCGAGTTGGTAGTTGGTAGTTGGTAGAGACGAATCTTACTGCTAATGTCGTCGCCGGCTAGATCTTCCGGGGAGGAGCCATTGATTAAGAAGACGAGGAGGAGGAAGAAGAAGAATTTGACGCAACAATCGACTCAGATTTCGTCACTCCCTGATGATATGCTATTGAGCTGCTTCGCACGCATCTCTAGATTGCATTACCCGGCTCTCTCCTCCGTCTGCAAGAGCTTCCGATCTCTCCTTGCTTCACCGGAGCTTTACGAGACCCGATCCTTGTTAGGCAACGCCGAGAGTTGTCTCTACGTGTGCTTATATCTCTCCCTGGATCTTAACCCTCGCTGGTTCACTCTCTGCCAGAAACCTAATCGGAAGAATAATTCGAGTGGTAACCTTTTGGTCCCATTCCCAGTTCCCAAATCTCCTCGAGCTCATTGGAAAGGCGTTGTTGCAGTTGGTTGGAGCATCTACGTCATTGGCGGACCATTCCACGATTTGCCTTCTTCTGACGTCTGGGTTTTAGACTTCCATAGTCTTGTTTGGCGCAAGGCTCCGAGCATGTTGGTGGGGCGAGATTACCCAGCGGCTAATGTCTTTGATGGAAAGATTTATGTAGCAGGAGGATTCAAAGACTATAACTCTTCCTCAAATTGGATGGAAGTTTTCGATCCAAAGACTCAAACTTGGGATTTTGTGGTGTGCCCTGTGGCAGAGGGATGTAGCGCTAGTGTAATCAAGAGCGCAGTGATTGAAGGAAAAATCTTATTCTACACGTTTATGAACGAGTGTTTGGCTTACAGTCCAAAGGAAGATAGATGGGAAGTGATAGGAGGGAAGACTTCTTTGGATTCAGGATGGGCATGGCAATCTTATTGCGTGATCGGTGACGTACTCTATTCTTGTTGTATTTCAGTGGTACTCAGATGGTTCGACTCTAAGAGACAATATTGGATGGCTTTGAAAGGTTTGAAAGGACTTCCTAGGTTTCATGGTAATGATTGTGTTAAACTTGCGGATTATGGTGGGAAGCTGGCTGTTTTCTGGACCAAGTACTCTCCTTCTAGCGAATATAACGAGAAGACGATCTCGTGTGCTGTGATTTCGCTTGAAAGACGCAATGGTGATGATGAGGATGAGGAGATTTGGGGAACGGTCGAGTGGGTTGATCCTCTTCTTACACTTGCTTACCCTTATAGATTTGAGTGTGCTCTTGCTGCTACGGTTTGATGAATCTTTGAGTAATGCTGGTTGTGTTTTTTTTGGGTTTGCATTAGGAAAAAGAACTGCAACAAGATGCATATATAATTGGAGAAAGTTTTTTTTTTTTTTCATGGCCATTGATCTCTCGACAAAGAAACTAATAATTGAAATTATTATTATTATTTGTTCTTAATATTTTCAGAAAGCTTTAATGGGTCCTTGTAAATGTCAAATGAGAAATTTGTGTCGACGAATCATGTCTTTGTCAACAACATGTAAATGTATAGAGAAGAGTTTAATTTCAAGCTCAAACTACAAAAATAAAAAAACCTTAAGAAAACACAAGAATCGAATGTAGAGCTTGAAATAAATAATGCAGAATCAAAAAGATGTAAGACAGGGTTTGATAATTTTTAGGATAAGATTGCAAAGATATAAAGCATCACGATACTAAGTTAATAACATGCATGGGACTACAAAACGAAATAATTTTAATTGTATAAATTTTAAATACATGAGCTGTGTGGCATAGCCAGTAGATTAAATTATGGCCCAATACGACAAAAAGGCTCATTAAGTCTTGAACTTAACTTAATGTTCACGCAAAAGTCAAAACCCTTAGATTCATTGAAACGGCGAGTTGGTAGTACAGACGAATCTTACTGCTAATGTCGTCGCCGGCTAGATCTTCCGGGGAGGAGCCATTGATTAAGAAGACGAGGAGGAGGAAGAAGAAGAACTCGACGCAACAATCGACTCTGATCTCGTCACTACCTGATGATTTGATATTGAGCTGCTTTGCACGCATCTCTAGATTGCATTACCCAGCTGTCTCCTTCGTCTCCAAGAGCTTCCGATCTCTCCTTGCTTCTCCGGAGCTTTACGAGACCAGGTCCTTGTTAGGCAGCGCCGAGAGTTGTCTCTACGTGTGCTTAAATTATTATCCGGAACCTAACCCTACCTGGTTCACTCTCTGCTAGAAACCTAATCGGAAGAAGGAAAATACTTCGAGTGGCAACGTTTTGATCCCAATCCCTGTTGAAGTAAGCTTGAAGAAAGCTTGAGTAACAAGTTAAACCTAATCCTATTGTATTGAGGAGTCCTAATGAGTTTAGGATTAGAGAAAGTGTTTCTCCATTAGGATTAGGATATGTGTGTGGCTATATAAGGAGATACCAAGTTGTGGTATAACTTATGAGCTTAGAGATTGAGAGATTGAGAGCTTAAGTTTTTGAGTGAGTTTTCTTAAGCAATAAAGAAGAGTTTCTTTAATCTTTGAGTTCATTACTTGAGTTTCAATTCTACAATTGGTATCAGAGCTTGAGTCGTGAAGATCATAAGAAGCGACATGGCTGGAGACGATCTCGCGATCGTTGAAGCAAAACCGATAGAAGGAGGAAGCCTTACATCGATCCAATGCCCTATGCTCACTTCCACAAACTATACCGTATGGGCTATGAGAATGAGAGTAGCGCTGGCAGTCCATGAAGTCTGGGATGTCATTGAAGATGAAGATGAGGCAGAGTCGAGCAACAAGAAGAAGAACAACATGGCTCTAGCGTTACTTTTCCAATCAATACCAGAAGCGCTTGTCTTACAAGTCGGTGAACTAAAATCAGCTAAAAAAGTATGGGAAGCGATTAAGGGAAGGAACATGGGAGCAGATAGGGTTAAGGAAGCAAGATTACAAACGCTGATGTCAGAATTCGAGCGCATAAGAATGAAGGAAACTGACACGATTGACGACTTTGGTGGAAAACTAGCTGAGATCGCATCGAAAGCATCTGCTTTAGGAGAAAGCATCGAAGAGCCAAAGTTAGTCAAGAAGTTCCTGAAGAGCCTCCCTAGAGCGAAGTTTATACATATTGTAGCATCTCTTGAACAGCTGCTAGATCTAAACAAAACAAGCTTTCAAGACATCATGGGACGCTTGAAAGCGTTTGAAGAGCGAGTCCGTGATGAAGATGAGGTTCAAGATGATCAAAGCAAATTGATGTATATGGAGGGTCAAGGGAATCAATCGAGTCAAAAATATAACTACAGCGAGAGTAATAGAGGCAGAGGTCGTGGAGGACGGTTCGGAAGAGGAAGAGGTCGCGGTGGTCGTGGCGGTCGCTCAAACGGAGACAAAGAGAGGGACACGTCAAACGTTGAGTGTTTTAGGTGTGACAAGCTCGGACACTATGCGATTGATTGTCCAGACAGATTGCTAAAACTCCAAGAAGCTGAAGAAGATACTAGTGATACAAAGGAGGCTGATAAGCTTATGATGCACGAGGTGGTATACTTAAACGAGAAAAACTGTATACCAAGCAAGTTTGAAGCCAACACTGGAGAGGAGAATATATGGTATCTTGACAATGGGGCTAGCAATCATATGACTGGAGATCGACGATACTTTTCAAGTATGGACAACTCTGTTACCGGGAAAGTACGGTTTGGAGATGATTCCAGAATAGACATCAAGGGAAAGGGAACAATCTCATTCTTTGACATGAATGGAGAACCAAGAATGATGACAATGTCTACTTCATCCCTGACTTGAAAAGTAACATCATTAGCCTTGGTCAAGCTACAGAATCAGGGTGCGATATAAGAATGCAAGGAGAGTGTTTGACGATGCAAAGGCAAACAGAGCAAAGAATCGGCTATACAAAGTCCACATGAGAATAAGAGAGACAGCACAACTGTACCTAACAGAAACAAGCGAGTCTAGTAGATGGCATGCGAGGTTGGGCCATCTAAACTTTGAGAACCTGAAGACGATGATAGACAAAGGAGTTGTACGAGGAATCCCAAGAGTGAATATCGAAAAGAAGATATGTGGAGCATGTCTACTTGGGAAGCAGACAAGGCAAGTGTTTCCACAAGCTTCTTCCTTTAGAGCAAGCAAGAAGCTTGAACTAGTTCATGGAGATCTCTGCGGGCCAATAACTCCAAGTACAGCTGCTGGAAACCGATACATATTCGTTCTCATAGACGACTACTCCAGGTACATGTGGACAGTTCTGATGCAAGAGAAGAGTGAAGCTTTTACAAAGTTTAAAAACTTCAAGAACTTGGTGGAGCAAGAAGCAGGAACAAGGATTCAGACCTTCAGGACAGATAGAGGTGGAGAGTTCTTATCACATGAGTTTACTCGGTTCTGTGAAACTTCAGGTGTAAAGAGGCATCTTACCGCTCCTTATACTCCTCAACAAAACGGCGTTGTTGAAAGGCGAAATAGGACTCTGATGGAGATGACAAGGAGTATAATGAAGCACATGCATGTACCAAACTATCTCTGGGGAGAAGCAGTACGACATTCAACTATCTCTTAAACCGAATAGCCACGAGGACACTTAAAGATGTACTCCATATGAGATGTTCAGAGGAAAGAAGCCAATTCTCGATCACATACGAATTTTCGGGTGTATTGGTTATGCAAAGGTGGAGAAGCCTCAACTCAAGAAGCTAGACGACAGATCGCGTGTCCTTGTGCATTTAGGAACCGAACCAGGGTCCAAAGCTTACCGACTACTTGAGCCACAAGGAAGAAAGATAATAGTAAGTCGAGATGTGGTGTTTGATGAATCAAAAGGATGGAACTGGAGTCATAGTAACTCGGCTCAGGGAGATAACAAAGAGTTTAAAGTGATATTTGGTGAGTTTGGAAATCGCGGGATTCAAGAGATATGGGAGAATGATGGAATCGAGAGATTCAATGGTGAAACTAAGATGATTGGAGGTTCTAATGACGAACAAGTTGAGAATAGCCCTAGCTACAATATCGCAGAGACGCATGAGGAAGAGGACAGAGGATACAGAGACACAGGAGAGTCCTGAAGTAGAACTGAGAAGATCGACAAGAGAAAAGTTTACACCGAAGTATCTTGAAGATTATGTGCTACTTGCGATCGAAGAAGGAGAAAGGTTACTTTTGTGCTTGAACAATGAGCCAAATAACTTCTATGAAGCAAGAGAATCTGGAGAATGGATGCTCGCGTGTGAAGATGAGATCCGTTCGATCGAGAAAAACAATACGTGGACTCTTATGGAGTTACCACATGGTGCTAAGGCAATTGGATTGAAGTGGGTGTTCAAGCTCAAGAGGAACTCTGATGGAAGCATTAACAAACACAAAGCTAGGCTTGTTGCCAAGGGATATGTTCAACGTTATGGAATAGACTTTGAGGAAGTGTTTGCACCAGTAGCTCGGCTCGAAACAATACGGTTTCTAATTGGTCTTGCTGCATCAAGAGGATGGGAGATACATCATCTTGATGTCAAGACAGCTTTTCTCCATGGAGAGTTAAAAGAAATCGTCTATGTCTCGCAGCCAGAGGGTTTTGAAGTAAAAGGGAGTGAGAACAAAGTCTATAAGCTCCATAAGGCACTATACGGTCTGAGGCAGGCACCAAGGGCGTGGAACAATAAGTTGAATCAGATTCTCATGGAACTTAAGTTTGTTAAGTGCTCAAAGGAACCATCGGTTTATCGCAAGGCTATTGGTGATAGTCTCCTCCTTATCGCCGTGTATGTTGATGACTTGTTCGTTACAGGAACTAACAGAAGGATCATTGATGAGTTCAAAGACGAGATGGCCACCAAGTTTGACATGAGTGACCTCGGGAAGTTAACATACTACCTCGGAATGGAGGTGAAACAACACGATGGTGGAATAATGCTTAACCAGAAGCGTTATGCGTTGAAGATCTTAGAGGAAGCTGGAATGGAGAACAGTAATCCTGTTCACACACCAATGGAGTCTGGACTGAAGTTGTCCAAGGCCGGAGACGAGACAGATATTGACGCCACCCTGTTCAGAAAGAATGTTGGCTGCCTACGATATTTACTTCACACAAGACCGAACTTGTGTTACAGCGTGGGCGTGTTGAGTAGATACATGCAGAATCCCAAAGAGTCTCATGGTGTTGCCATGAAACAATGTTTAAGGTATCTACAAGGCACAACCACTCTGGGACTAACCTTTGAGAGATCTACTTCAAAGGTACCAAGGTTGATAGGTTACAGTGACAGCAGCCACAATGTGGATCCAGACGACGGGAAGAGCACAACGGGCCACATATTCTATCTTGGTGAAAGTCCTATCACGTGGTGTTCTCAGAAGCAAGAAACAGTTGCATTATCATCGTGTGAAGCAGAGTTTATGGCAGGTACAGAAGCGGCGAGACAAGCAATTTGGCTCCAAGACTTGCTTGGTGAAATCACTGGTACAACGCGTGAAAGAGTTGTTATTCGCATTGACAACCAGTCTGCAATAGCTCTCACAAAGAATCCGGTGTTTCACGGTCGAAGCAAACATATACACACGCGGTATCATTTCATAAGGGAGTGTGTCGAGAATGAGCAAATTGAAGTCGAACACGTTCCCGGAGAAAAACAAAAGGCGGATATCCTGACCAAAGCATTGGGAAGAATCAAGTTCAAGGAGATGAGAGATCTCATGGGAGTTCAAGATCTAGAGAAGACAGACTTCAAGCTTAAGGGGGAAAATGTTGAAGTAAGCTTGAAGAAAGCTTGAGTAACAAGCTAAACCTAATCCTATTGTATTGAGGAGTCCTAATGAGTTTAGGATTAGAGAAAGTGTTTCTCCATTAGGATTAGGATATGTGTGTGGCTATATAAGGAGATACCAAGTTGTGGTATAACTTATGAGCTTAGAGATTGAGAGATTGAGAGCTTAAGTTTTTGAGTGAGTTTTCTTAAGCAATAAAGAAGAGTTTCTTTAATCTTTGAGTTCATTACTTGAGTTTCAATTCTACAATCCCCAAATCTCCTCATGCTCATTGCAGAGGCGTTATTGCAGTTGGTTCGAGCATCTACGTCATTGGGGGACCATTCCACGGTTCGCCTTCTTCTAGCGTGTGGGTTTTAGACTGCCATTTTCATGTTTGGTGCAAAGCTCCAAGCATGCGTGTGGAGCGGGCTATCCCAGAAGCCAATGTAGTTGATGGGAAGATATATGTAGCAGGAGGATGCAGAGACTTCAATGCCTCAAATTGGATGGAAGTTTTCGATCCAGAAACCCAAACTTGGGAGTTTGTGTTGTGCCCTCATGCAGAGAGATGCAGCATTGGTGTATTCAAGAGCGTAGTGATTGAAGGGAGAATTTTTCACATGTTTGAGAGCGAAAGTCTGGTTTACAAGCCAGAGGAAGATAGATGGGAAGCTGTAGGAGGGTTTAATAATATGGATTCGGAATGGCCATGTATTTCTTGTTGCGTGATCGATAACGTACTATGTTCTTTTGTGGATTCAAAAATGAAATGGTACAACACTAAGAGACAAGTTTGGATGAATATGAAGGGCTTGATAGAATTAAAGCCTAAACTTTATAGTTATTGTCCTGTTTATATGGCGGACTACGGTGGGAAGTTGGCTGCTTTATGGACCAATGATATCGGTGCTAGTGGATTAGAGGAAACGAGGGTTTGGTGTGCAGTGATTGCGCTTGAAAAACGCAACGGTTGTGAGGAGATTTGGGGAACGGTTGACTGGCTTGATATTGTTGCTACAGTTCCTGTATCTTCTAGTGTCCAGTGTGTTGTTGCTGCTATTGTTTGATGAATCTTTTTGTTTTAGTTTGCATCAGGCTGCAAACCCAATCCCTAAACTTGGTTCGAGCATCTACGTCATTGGAATCGACGGTTCGCCTTCTTCTAGCGTGTGGGTTTTAGACTGTTATCGTCATGTTTGGCGCAAAGCTCCAAGCATGCGTGTGGAGCGGGCTCTTCCAGAAGCAAATGTAGTTGATGGAAAGATATATGTAGCAGGAGGACGCAGAAACTTCAATTCCTCAAATTGGATGGAAGTTTTCGATCCAAAGACCAAAACTTGGGAGTTTGTGTTGTGCCCTCATGCAGAGAGATGCAGCAGTATGATACAAAAGAGCGCCGCGATTGAAGGAAGAATCGTTTACATGTTTGTGAGGGAAGGTCTGGTTTACAAGCCAGAAGAAGATAGATGGGAAGTCATAGAAGGGATTACTAATATGGATTTAGGATGGCCATGGATTTCTTGTTGCGTGATCGATAAGGTACTATGTTGTTTTAGGAATTCAAAAATGAAATGGTACAACACAAAGAGACAAGAATGGATGAATATGAAGGGCTTGCTTAAGCTTGATAGTTATAGTCCTGTTCATATGGCGGACTACGGTGGGAAGTTGGCTGCTTTCTGGACCAATGATTTCGGCGCTAGTGGATTTGAGGAAAGGAGGGTTTGGTGTGCTGTGATTTCGCTTGAAAAACGCAATGGTGATGATGATGAGGAGGAGATTTGGGGAACGGTTGAGTGGCTTGATCTTGTTGCTACAGTTCATGTATCTTCTAGTGTCCAGTGTGTTGTTGCTGCTACTGTTTGATGAATCTTTTGTTTAGTTTGCATCAGGCTGCAAATGTAAGACATCATGAATTCGTTTCTATGGACCGAGGCAAACCAACAAACGCGTCATACTTTTTATTTGTAATTATCAAAAAAATATCAGATCAGTTGGGCTTTACTAATAAGTAAATTCTTATTTTCAGATTCAATGAATACATCCCTTCGTTTTTCAATATGATTTGCGACACTTTGAAGATCATCAAATGAGCCTAGGGAAGATTATAAGTGTGGTAAAGTGTGGTAGTTTTGGTAAAATATTTCTCAATATTCTGGTAGTTTTGCAAATCTGTGATGCTAGTTCAGAAATAAAGTGTGGTGAGACAGAAGAACAAAATGTAAATGTATAGAGAAGAAGAGTTTCAAACTCAAACTACAAAAAGAAAAAGCCTTGAAAAAACACAAGAATCGAATGTAAAGCTTGAAATAAATAACGCAGAATCAAAAAGACGTAAGACAGAATTTCTTAAATTTTAAGATATGACTGCAAAGATTTCCAAAACGAAATAATGTTAATTGCATAAATTTAAAATGTATATATCTAGTAGATTTATATATAAAGGCCCAATAACACAAAAAATGAAGGCCCATTAGACCTCGTTCCCGGGAACTCTTTTAACTTAACTTAATGGTCACGCAAAAGTCAAAACCCTTAATTTAATTGAAACGGCGAGTTGGTACAGACGAATCTTACTGCTAATGTCGTCGCCGGCTAGTATCCCGTGGAGGAGCCATTAATTAAGAAGACGAGGAGGAGGAAGAAGAAGAAGAATTCGACGCAACAATCTACTTCGATTTCGTCACTCCCTGATGATTTGCTATTGAGCTGCTTCGCACGCATCTCAAGATTGCATTACCCTGCTCTCTCCCTCGTCTCCAAGAGCTTCCGATCTCATCTTGATTCGCCGGAGCTGTACGAGATCCGATCCTTGTTAGGCAGCGCCGAGAGTTGTCTCTACGTGTGCTTATATTTCTATCCGGATCCTAACACTCGCTGGTTCACTCTCTGCCGGAAACCTAATCGGAAGAAGGGGAAGAATTCAAGTGGCAATATTTTGATCCCAGTATCGTTTCCAAAATCTCCTCTAGCTCATTGGAAAGGCGTGGTAGCAGTTGGTTCGAGCATCTACGTCATTGGCGGATCATTCATGATTCAACCATTTGCCTTCTTCTAGCGTGTGGGTTTTAGACTGTCATTGGCATGTTTGGCGCAAAGCTCCAAGCATGTTGGTTGAGCGGAGTCGCCCAGCAGCAAATGTCGTTGATGGAAAGATATATGTAGCAGGAGGAGTGAATAACTTCAATTCCTCAAACTGGATGGAAGTTTTCGATCCAAAAACTCAAACTTGGGAGTTTGTGTTGTGCCCTCTTTCAAAGAGATGCAGCAGTTATATATCCAAGAACGCAGTGATTGAAGGAAGAATCTTTTACATGTGTGTGAACAAATGTGTGGTTTACAAGCCAGAGGAAGATAGATGGGAAGCCATAGAAGGGTTTACTAATTTGAATTTCGGATGGACATGGCTTTCTTATTGCGTGATCGATAAAGTACTATGTTCTTTTAGGGATTTAGTTGGTATGAAATGGTACTGCACTAGGAGACAATCCTGGATGAATATGAAAGGCTTGATAGGATTGCCTAAGTTTGATAGTTATAGTTGTGCTCATATGGCGGATTACGATGGGAAGCTGGCTGTTTTCTGGACCAATGGATATGGATATAAGGAGAAGACAATTTGGTGTGCGGTAATTGCGATTGAAAAACGCAACGGTGGTGAGGATATTTGGGGAACGGTCGAATGGCTTGATCCTCTTCTTACGGTTCCTAAATCTTTTAGGTTCGAGTGTGTTGTTGCTGCTACTGTTTGATGAATATCAAGACACCGAAAATTCAACTAATTTTGGAGCATAAACGAATCTGATTATTGATCATATATTATACGATGCAGTGTTTCACTATTATATATACATGGAGATATCCCTTTTTGCTACGTCGCATTTCTATTGTATTTGTGGTGTTTCCCACTTGCTAATTAAAACGCTAGAAATAAAATAAAATGCATATCTCATTCCCCAAAATTAATTATTTTAACTAATTGTACTTCAAATAAGTAACGATTGGTATCAATCAAACTTTGTATTTTATAAACTTCAACCTTTTTTTCTAGACGAACCAAAATTTAAGTACAAATTATAAGTGCTTAAGACGGAAGTAGATAAACATTTCCACTTGGTTAGGTGAGAACCACACAATGAGTTTCTTTATAATCGGCTTAGAGTAGTACTATAAGTTTTGGTTGATGGGGCAAATCAAGTCCACTTCCATATGTGGATACCTATTAATCATGCTTTATTTGATATTTAATTATGACAATGATAAAGTTGAACTTGGTTAAAGTTCATAAGATTTCTGAGAACCTTTAAAAACTTAATAAATAAAAAAACCAAAGAATCCATGGAGACGTGTAAATTTCCCCATCCCTCAGTACCTTGGCAGGCACTCTCCCGAACAGTATCAGATTTTGGTTCATGATCTCTAAGTATGGAGACCAGAACGGATTAACCATTCCCTCGAGATTTCAACTCGTGACCTTAAAGGCTTAATACTCAGTACAATCTGCATATGAGGGTTAAATGCACCAAAAAAGAGTTTATTACCATAACAACACAGTTATATAAAAGACAATATATGTACATACATGTTTATATATGCATGTGAGAAGAAGATAGATATCATACAATATGATCATAGTTAGGTCTTGAAGCTGTATATAGCTCCCCATGTGTTATTACAATTTATAAAATAAAGTAAAAACGAATACAAGTGTTGTTGATAGATATGTTTTAGTCTTTATAGTAATAAATCACTTAAGATTATAGATTAAGGGTTACTAATAACGCGTTAAAATTTAGAAACTTCTCTATAAAAGCAATAGCTAGCTACTTGCCCACCACATCAAACTATCACCTCTATCTCTCACTTTCAGTACTCTTCCTTTATACTTTTCTCTCTAGAAAAATATCTTGATCAATCAATATTTATAGCAAAATAATAAGAGTATATTCTCATAAAAATGGAGAGCAGAGAAATTAGTGGTGGGACGGGATCAGGAGATGCAGAAGTGAGAAAGGGGCCATGGACGATGGAAGAAGATTTGATTCTCATCAATTATATCGCCAACCATGGTGAAGGTGTTTGGAACTCTCTTGCCAAATCTGCAGGTCAAATTCTTATATATATATCACAGATTTTGTTTGATATGAGACATATCAGAAACCTAATTCATAACTAATTAATCTCCAATATTTTGTGTCCATGTATGTATGATATGATCATATACGTATGCATCTGTGTGTGTGTTGATGAACTAGGGTTTGGCCCTACACATGCGGAGATATTTTAATGTCTTCATGTTTCTTTATAAATTTACATGGACGCTATTTGAGCTTTGTTACGCAATCGATATAATTGTAACTTAATAGATTTTCTTTTCATATGAAACCAATTGGAACTAAATCATCACTTACAACGCTCTGTTATATGCACATGTATATCTTTTTTTAATCATTTGGAACTCATTATTCTTCAACTTTCTATACACTCAATTTCAAGCAATTATATTGATCGAACTATCTAGGGTTTATAGAATTGACCTTTCCTCTTACATTCTCGATATGTAATTGTAAACATATATTAATATAGTTTTATCCAAAATAAACGCTATATATGTATCTACTATATGCAACATATTTATAGAGCCAATCTAATCTGTCCGGTTGGAAATGTTTACCGAAATCTGGTATGACTGATGACATTAGGTTTTATTCATTTTACTTGCTCAGTGGTTATTTTATTTGTTTAAAAAATAAATACTATTGATATTCTGTACATAACGAAACAAACACTGAAAAACAGTGTTTATCATTTTTCAAAAGAATCTATCGATATATAATATAACCATGCATGCACCCACACATATATAATTGATATTTTTTTCATAAATGATTGTATAGTGATAAATATATGTGGATTACAGGGCTAAAACGCACCGGAAAAAGTTGCCGCCTCCGGTGGTTAAACTACCTCCGACCAGATGTACGACGAGGAAATATCACACCAGAGGAGCAACTCATCATCATGGAACTTCATGCCAAATGGGGAAATAGGTTAGTAATTTGTTTCCAACCTTTGCATATAGATACCTAAACATACAATGTAAATATAATAAGGCTATATGTATGTATTATATGTATAGCGACTAACAAAAGAAGCAACACTAATTTTTTTGAACTTTGGATCCGTTTTATATATATTCTTGAGGCCAAAGAGGGAAAGGATATTTAAAAAGAAATCAAAGCAAGACATTAGGTAACGAAGCCAAACATATTGGTGGGTGTGACAACTTTTCAATTCATTTCATCCATATGTTTGAGTTTTGCAAACGTGTCGAAATTTCCTCACCACTAACATTATAACCTCGTGTCGAAACTCCTATCTAATTTTTATCAAATAAGTTTGCAAGGACTAAAAGCCGCATGCATGAGATTTTCAATAAATGGCTTTTTGACAAAAAAATAAAATAATTAGTGTTATGTAATTGCTTGTGGGTATACATAAAAGTGATGGATACCGAAAGTTAGATATATATATATATATATCATGTGGTCGTATTATTGAAAATTTGAAAAAAGGTTAATATTTGGACGTATTTAGACGTGTTTTGCATAGCAGATACGTCTAAATAATTGCAGATACATTTTGTCAAAACGACAACTAATTTGAAACGGAGGGAGTATTTGATTTAATTAAATGCTTATCTTTGGTATTTGGCTCTCAAATTTTTTTAATCAAAGCTTACACAAAATGTCACTGATTTTTCTTTTTTTTTTTTTAAACAAAACGGATGCAAAGATCATGTAGCCAAGCTGATTCCTTCTTGTAGCCAGAGCATGACAATAATATGCACACATATAACACGTGATAATTAAATTAATCTTAATTTTGATTATGTGATTAGATGGTCGAAAATTGCAAAGCATCTACCTGGAAGAACCGATAACGAGATAAAGAACTTTTGGAGGACCAAGATCCAGAAATACATCATGAAGCAAGGACAAACGTCGACCATCGGATCCCAAAGCTCCGAGATAATAAACGATCATGCGACAAGCACGAGCCATGTCTTGAATACTCAAGAAACCATGGAAACATATTCTCCAACAACGTCGTATCAACATGTCAACAATATTGATCACCAGCTTAATTACGGCAATTATGTGCCTTCGTCGGAATCGATCATGATGCCATTATCGGTTGATCAGTCCGAAGTAAACTATTGGAGCGTTGATGATCTTTGGCCCATGCATTTACTTAATGGTAATTAATTAATTGGTTACTGAAAACCTATACGGTCCAAAGATGGTTATATTTTATACTACTATACGAGTAAATAAATATCAACCGTTCACTTCCAAACACAATACTTCGAAGTTTTCTATATACATTCCATATTTACTATACTTTTGATAACACCCATTCGACCCTATATGTAAATAAAACTACGGATGGATCATATTTTGTTTCTCCATCATATTAAATAAGCTGGTTAATTATTGCTTTATCTTTAAAGAATGTTCGTTTGATGTATGAACAAGAACTCCTTCAATACTTATATTGTTTCGTACGGTAACATATTTTGTGTGTACGTAGTTCTTTTCTATTTATTAATTAATGATGATTGATAATGTCAATCCCCGGAAAATATGTATTTGTAGTTATGTTAAATGATAAGTTATGAGAAAATACGATTCAACCATATGTTTTCTTCATCATACATGATATTACGGATATTTGTATAAGATAGGTCAAGATCAACGTACCTAGAAGCCAAATCCAACAAATTTAAACATATACTCAAGAAGTTGACTAGCCAATCAATCCCTATCATCAGTTAAAGAAACAGCCTGAATTAGTAATCTATCTCTATACATAGTTCAGATTCATGCCTGCATAGTGTAAATCTCTAATCTTTGGATACAATTAGAACAAAAAGAGTTTATGACCTTTTATTATTATTGTAACATAGAATTATCAAACTTTTTTTGCAAATTTATCATTTTGGACTTTTTTTTTCTTCTAAGAATCATACAAGATTTTTATTAACGTAGGCACGGCTCTAATATAGTTGCTTTGAAAGAAAATACATGTACATGCATATGTGGAAGAATGAACACACAAGGCATATGATGTATTATGTATAACATTCATGAACATGCATAACCTATAGAACATGTGCCACATAGGGCTACAAGTAGTTAGATGTTTATATATAGATACAATTCCCCCACTTCTTATTAGTCTTATTTCACCATGCATACCAATTTGTGCATGACCAGACAACATGTAGAAACGTTAGGTCGTTAGCCTAACTCTTTGAACCGAAACACAAATATTTATATGTACATAATTTTATCCAAAAAAAACAAAAAATTATGTACATCATATTCATTCAGTCTCATAGATATTTCTATTCCAAAGTTCCAAACCCAAAATATTTAAAAGAAATTTTCACTAGAGAAATAAAAGAAAGAGTCGATGAATGAAGCAACAAGTTAAATAATCGATACAAAGAAAGTTATAGCGGGAAAATAAGAAGATCGTTTGTGTGGACTAATTAGTGTAGTTAATGTGCTCTAATATATATTGGTGCGAAATAAACATAGCGGTTAAAATATTGCAAAGTACTACATTAGAGTGCTATAAGAATTATCGTCTAGGTTAATTATAATTTTAGTTGACGAAATCGAATTTCATTCGATAATTAATTTTATATTTTAGTCCAAGAGTTTTTTTTTTGTTTTTTTCAAAGAATAATCGTATACCGACAAGAATATTACTCGTGGACGACAATAAGTTAGGTAAGGGAGTGAGTTCATTATAGTAAGACGGCATACGTATTTAAGGTTTACCAAACTTTTAGCTTTAGCCAAGGAAAGCCCTTAATCTCAAATGAGGCACTTGAATAAGATATCTCCAACTCCAAGCTCCAATCTCTTCTTCTATATCAACTTCCTATGTAACAGATATGCAGTGGTGGAGATCATCATCATAAATGAAAGACGAGTCAAGCTATATATGGATTTTTTTTGTTTAAATGGCATAATTTATACAGACTAAAGATTAGTAATTGGAATTTGAACTCGTGATCTTGTAAAGTCCCTTATTTTAGGTCGCCGGCTAGACATGATATATGGTTTTGCTCTTCTTTTTACTCATGTAGAGTTATAATGCCCACTTTATAATTTCAGCTGGGGCTTAATGTTTTACAAAAAAATATAAAAAGATAGGTTCTTTTCTCCCATTGTCTGAATACATTAAACCCCCTTACACTAATGTCAGCAAAAAGATATATAATCTAAGTCACACAACCTAGATTTGGATGAGTAAAGAACGCAGAGGCATTGGTGAAGTGATTATATGCTCTCAGTTCTCATAAAACCAAGATACTTGAACCTCAGATCAATGATTCCATATTGACAAGAAAGAAAAAAAAATTGATAAAGTAGACAAACCGTTGGTATAAGATTTCACGTCCAAAGAGAATATTGATCACCACATGACCAAATTGCTTTATAGTGTTTAGATTGTATAGCATTCATATTCTAAATGAAACCTAGAATATATGCTCAAATTATATCGTTTTGACCCGCCCTCGATCATAATATATATATATATATATATGCAGTTTATGCACGTACAAAATATTAAAAGTTAAAAGATTTGAATGGTTGTGGAATTAGGCCGCATGACTATTTAATTGGTCACACGTTTTTCGTGTGAAAAATGTGGACTTTCCATGTGAATATCAGAATATAAATGAAAACAGTCACATGGCTAGTCGGTCACAACTTACAATTGGGTATTATTGAAAACGTGTATGAATGTGACTTTCATTTTATACGAGGTCCAAAAATACTGACAATAGACAAAGTCCAATAATATTGTAAAGTAAATTATTTAGAAAAATTTATCTTTTTTTTTTTTTTGGTAATATGTGAAAGTAGAAAAATTTATCTTAAAATGTATAATTAGAAAACTAAAAAAAAATATTATGACAATAACAAAATTTTGACGATCGTTCAGGTTTTATTACAAAGACTCGAAGGCAAAGTGCAAGGAGGATCAGGTGTAAAATCAATTTAGTTATAACCTGAAAATAGTCATTTTGCTTGACTTTGAAATCAAATCGTAGTAAAATATATTAAGTCGTGTTATTATATCGTATAAACTAAATTGTCGATTGTGAGTGCGTTGTGGTTTGGTTTTACGAGGAAATCATAATGTTTTAAATTTAGAAATAACGTTTTTAGCTTAAGATTCTCTATTTTCTAAATGTTGTTTGTAACCCTATAAACTCGACTGCACAAAATGGAATGCAAAATTTTTTCACAGAACGAACTTTACTGGTTTTTTAAACAATGCGATAATTGGCTTCTTGTGACAATGGTTCTCGCAGTCTATTAACATGCATATGTTGGCGCTCTAACATATATATATATATATATATATATATATATATTGGCACTGACAATCATATACGTAATGTAATACTATAAACGAGTAGTTAGAACAGTTTTATAACAATCATAACTACCTCCAATAGGATGGTGAAAGTAAAGGAAGCATGGCAGAGGTGGTGGATGCTGCTAACTTTTTAATAAACTAATTAACAGATTTTGTTAACAAATCATTGTTAACATCCTCGTTAACAAAACACAAGGATTAGCACATAACAAATTTGTTAAAATATCTCGTTATCGATCTAAGTCAAGACTATTACTAAGTCTAAGGATGGAACATCTAAATATGTTGTAGTAAATTATTAATCCCCATTATGTAGTAAATTATTAACCCCAGTAACCTCTATAAAGTAATAACGTCGGGATTATAATATTTTATTACTTTAACGAGATGTTGATTTATCGAGAGATAATTAAACTAAAAAGTTAATTTGGGACTCGGAAATTCTATTATGTAATCTATTATGTAATCGAGAGTATTACTTTATCAAGCATCACCTTTATAGAGGTTATACTGTAGTTCTTATGACGTGTTTTAATAAATTATTAGTACCAAAATATTTTATTCTAATAGTATTTTAATTTTTTTGTTTAACTATTTCAGTAAGAAGTCTACTTATTCATTAGGAAATTAATTTGTTAAATTCCACCATATTCAGCCAGCTTACTCTATTACCATTTAAATCTTAAAATTGTTTCCACAAATCATTAATTTGGATAGACTCAAATATATTGATATAATATATTTATCTTAGATTTATATTATATATTTTAGAGTCAAATATATTGTTAAAAAAATGGAAACAAATCTTGTGGTATTTGTTGACTAATTGAAAACAAATCTTTGTACTTAAGTTTTGAAGATCTTGGATGTAGATTTGGATTATATACTTAATATAGAGTCAAATAGATTGGTCTAAATTAATTGATTTTTAAAAAAAATCATGTATAAGAACATGTCTTGTGTAATAGTTATCATCTATAAATAAAAAAAAAAGATCTTGTTGAAAGAATCTATTACAAATTAAAATTTGTGAATAACTATATATATAGATGATTCTAAAGCAAGATATTTTACCCACTTTCATGGATTTACGATAGATATGTTGTTGTGGTTTCACGTGCACCAAATTACCTTTGGCACGTGAGACCACAATAGAATGTCCGACTTGCACATGCTAAAAAAACAAGTGTAAGTTTGTATCTAATCTTTATTCCTCTTTATACCAAAAAATGATCAAGATTCAAAATTATTAATCTAATCATATTTCATGGATCTACGATAGATATGTTGTTGTGGTTTCACGTGCACCAAATTACCTTTGGCATGTGAGACCACAATAGAATGTCCGACTTGCATATGCTGAAAAAACAAGTGTAAGCTTGTATCTAATCTTTATTCCTCTTTATACCAAAAAATGATCAAGATTCAAAATTATTAATCTAATCATATTATTATTGGTTTCTTCTAGATCACACCATTTTAATTTTGATGATTGCTATGATATTTCTTCTATCATACTCTCTTAATTGATGATTCTTCAGACCTTTGTAGAGTAAAGAGAGCTTGTGACTGAATTTTTAATATTAAATGGATTGTATTTAGAATCTGGAACAGATTTCTGAAAGCTAAGTATTTAAAAATCTGGAAACAGTTTGTTATTAATGTTTTTTTAATATGAAGGAGAGAGAAACAAGTAGTGGAGATGCTATGGTGGTGGTATTGATTGAAATTTTGTTGGTTTGATATAATATATAAATTGTGTGCTCCTACATATGATCTTATTACTTTTACTTAGGGTTTTTCGGCACACTTTCATCAATCATATGGAACTGTGAAACATCCTCAGATCGATAGTGCACATACATCCCATTTCAGGCTTATTTCAGGTTAATAAATTCTCACTCTTCATAAACCAACGATATCTGATTAATTATCTGATAGCATAAATAGTAAAACAATAATATAAACCATGAATACGTGAAATGGTGTTCTACCATCTTTATTTCACTGTATGTCGGCTGTCTTCGCCGGCGGAAGGATTCTTCCGGATTCCTATCTGGATTCTGGCCATCGCCTTTTATTTCAAATCCTCTATCATTTCTCCATCCATCCGCCTCAGATCTGTCTTTATTTGCTTGGCTCTTCATCTGCCGCTGTCCGATGGTCCGTTTCGCCTCACACCGAAGCTGTCACCATCTCTTCCTCCACATTAGTCATCGATCTTCTCACATGTGTATTTAGGTTGTGCTGGTGTGGACCAGTCACCTTCCCAAGTTCCGCCAATTATTAAGTTGCTAAGAGAAACTTTGATCATCTCATATTCAAATCTCTAGATCATGAGGGTCCGTTCTTTTCAAATTTCAAATCTCTAGACCATCTGACAAACTGAAAAAACCCTAGCGGATCGTCTAAAAAGGAATAAGGTTGACTATAGAAGAAAGGAAACCTCCATGCAAAAACGAAAATCTCTCGAAAAAAGAAAGACAAGACCCATAAAATGCAACAACTTTTCATGTTTTTCACGTTTTGAAAATATGATTCCGCTATTTTTTTACCATTCACATTATTCATCAATTTTTCACGTTTTTCAAAAGTGATTCCGTTAAATAGAACTAGCGTAGGTGTTAAAAATATGACTAGAAAAACAAAACTTGATTAATCTATTAAAACTAGGTTTTCTGCAATTTATAACTTTTAATAAAAAAATTATATTCAGTCTAGTTTATGCCGCAAACAGTTCTTCACTTATTCTCTTATTTTGCTATCCATCTAACATATCAATAGGACCCTAAGAAGTGTAAACTGTCTTTCAACATCAGTAGTCAAGTTACTACTTTTCCACCTCAACGTCAGAGGTTTTGAATCTTTTTTATCACTTAATTATCTTTTATATACGGATCTCTCTTAAGTACGCTTTGATGTAGCGGAAGCTAAGATAAACACAGCTCAACCTATGATTCAAAGGAATCAATCGGGACCTGCCAGCTCAACCAAGGGATTTGATATAATCCTCGCTTGGGACCTGCTTCTTGAACTCGTTGAGGTCTCTCTAGATCTGCCGAAAACAAGGATAGAGAATACTCTTCTCTCAAAAGCCAAAGTTCCTTTATTAATAATCAATAACTTCATACAAAATGACGCCTAAACGGCTTATTTATAATAAATCTCAAACTAGAAAACCCTAAAATAATAATAGGAAATTATCAAAATAATAAAATAAATAAAATAGAATATTTCTAAATATCTCTCTGCATCATTCTCTCCGGGTTGGAGAAGATTCGTCCTCGAATCTTAGCCGTGATCTTCGTTTCCAAAACTCCATCCAACAAAATCATTCAATAATTTTCTTTCCCTTTTCCTAATCTTCCACGAATAGTATCTTTTGCACAAAAGAATATTATTTTGCACCTTAATTCCTTTAATCTTCCAACTTTCAATAGGAATATAGCACGTTCCTTGTATGTGTTCCTTGACTTCCTTCAAATCACAAAACCAAATCTTCGCCATCTCTTTTCTTTCACGTAAGAAAATATGATTTTTTATACTTCGTAGAAGCTCACCGCTTTCTTGATCGATGCACACCATCTTGCATATGTGGACGTCTTCATTCAGATCCACACGTTGAGATTGATACACAAAGGTATCATTATCTTCATCGTATGTATCATAAATTGGATCACCAATAATTTCTTTGAAATTTTCAGAAAAATCTTCACATGCAGCAAACGGATATTCATCTTTATGATAGTAAAAACTTCCAAACAACATGATATAGAAGAACAAGATCGAACCTTGATTGAGAAATCAAAGTGCTGTCTCTGATACCAACTGATGTAGCGGAAGCTAAGATAAACACAACTCAACCTATGATTCAAAGGAATCAATCGGGACCTGCCAACTCAATCAAGGGATTT
This sequence comes from Microthlaspi erraticum, assembly GCA_902728155.2. Taxonomy (NCBI): domain Eukaryota; kingdom Viridiplantae; phylum Streptophyta; class Magnoliopsida; order Brassicales; family Brassicaceae; genus Microthlaspi; species Microthlaspi erraticum. The sequence goes on from CACVBM020001607.1 coordinate 375,587, forward strand.
GATATAATCCTCGCTTGGGACCTGCTTCTTGAACTCGTTGAGATCTCTCTAGATCTGCCGAAAACAAGGATAGAGAATACTCTTCTCTCAAAAGCCAAAGCTCCTTTATTAATAATCAATAACTTCATACAAAATGACGCCTAAACGGCTTATTTATAATAAATCTCAAAAACTAGAAAACCCTAAAATAATAATAGGAAATTATCAAAATAATAAAATAAATAAAATAGAATATTTCTAAATATCTCTCTGCATCATTTAAGTTCGCTTTCATTTACGTTTAGAAAAATAAACCTTTCATTCATAATTTTCTACTATCATTTGACACTCTAAGCTTTAACACCACCATCTTCCCTGGATTCTCCTATTATGTTGGATTAACACAAACATGAGGGGCCAAGTATTTGGTTAACATACTCTACTCTCATCCATGGAGGCACTTGCATCCATTTCTTTCTTCAAAGCTACAAGTGAGTGCAAAGATTCATTAGCCAAACCTGCATTTCAAAGCTGCAACCAATCTCAGGACTCATCATCCATCCATCAAACAGTAGCATACAGTGGATGCACGAATTCGTACCCCTTCGGGACTGTATGCACCGCATCACACCACTTGACATGTCCCCAAATCTGTCCATTGCTGCGCCTATCAAGAGAAACCTCTGCACACCAAATTTTCTTCTCATCTTCCCCAGCAAACTCGTCCCAGAGAACCACCAAATTTCCACCGTGTTCCGCAAGTCAAACATTCTTGCAATCACCCGGAAACTCTGGTAGCCCTTCTAAACCTTGTACTATCCCACTGAAGAAACCATCGTCCATATTGGCTAACCTATCAAACTCCCTAGTACTGGACGTATAAAAGTATCCTACATTCTCTATACGATACAATCGCAATCCCTTTCAAAATAGTATTTGATCCTACATATTCTATTGTCTTTGCCTTTGGAATAAAAGCCAATAAACCTGAGTGAAAAGGCAAAGAAAATAGAATATATATGATCGAATACATATTTTGAAAGGGATTGTGATTATATAATAGAGAACATAGGCTATTTTTATATGTCCAGTATTGGGAGTTTGAGTGATCAGCGAATATGGACAATGCTTTCTTCAGTGGGATAGTAAAAGGTTTAGAAGGGCTACCAGAGATTTCTGCTGATTACAAGAATGTTAAACTGGTGAGACACGGTGGAAACATGTTGGTTCTGTGGGACGAGTTTGTTGGGAGAAAGGAGAATATGGTTTGGTGTGCAGAGATTTCTCTTGAAAGGTGCAGTAATGAAGAGATTTGGGGAAAGGTTGAGTGGTTTGATTGGGTGCTTACAGTCCCTAAGTCTTATGTGTTCATGTATGCTCTCTCTGCTACTTTTTGATGGATGGATGGATGATGACTCGATCATGAGATTGCTTCCAGGTTTGGTTTTGAGACCTCTCTCTTTCGGAAAACAAGATATATAAGTTGATGACACTGACATTTTCCAACGTTTTTGTGGATTGGCTGAAGAGGATTGTGTTGTTGTGTCTAAAGCTGCAAAGAAAAGCTTGAAGAATAAAAGGGCTTCAGTTCAGATGCTGTCATGAAGGAGAGCAATGTATGTGTTAACCAAATGGTTGCCTCCACATGTTCAATCAAGGAGAAACTAGTGGAGACCTTGATGTTAATGCTAGGCGTTAAAATGATGATAGAGATAATGGATACATTTCGTGGTTATGTTTGTTTGTTGGAAAGTCATTTAAAAAAAAGTATGATTACAAGATCCAGCTTTTGATCCAACGCCACCTTCCTAATCTATAGTTTCTGGTTTTTGTGTTTGACTTCTCTTTGTTAATAAGAAATATATTTTTTTTCTTTTTGGTTAAAAGCCTTCATAGAAGAAATAAATCTTTTGAAACAAAGAAAAAGGAAGAAATCTGGGGGCTAAATCAATTTGTTTATATAAGTGACAGTCAAAATTCTACTAATACCAATCGAAACCTAAGATATTATAATATATTATCAGACCTAATAGTCATTTTTTAAAGAAACCATATCCAAAAAAGTTTGGCTATTTTAAGTTGAACTATAGGATTAAGTTGGATTAAATTGGCAACCTCTACTTTGTTTTGTCAGAAGAGTAAAAAATAGAATACAAGTGTACTAAGGGAGAGGTTAATGCATGAGAGATGAATTTGTGTACAGTTTGTTGATTTTAATAATTGAAATATTTGGTAAATTTGCTGAAATATTTGTTGATTTATAGGGTTTTTATATTTCAAAATTTATCAAAATATTTTAGTTTTAATGATTCTGAGACTCTAAAAGCGATACACAATATTTTAAAACTTCTGTTTCATGATTTAATTTGTTTAAAAATCATATTCGAATAATAAAGATTATAATAAAATCATAAAAGTCATTAGAATCTAAACCCTTTTGAGTAGAGTTGTCAATATGAACAAGAGTCCATTGACTGTCTATGATCAAATAATTATGAACCATCCATGTATGGAGAAAGCCAATTTCGACATGAGTATAATTGGATATGTCTAACTACGTTCTTGACAAACGTAAACTACACTGTAAAAAGTGGATATGAAAACCTGTCATATCGATTTAGAGAAAAAAAAATTTCAAAATCTATGTAGAGTAAAAATAATTTATTTTTTTGTTTATATGATAAAAATCTGTTTTTTTGGTCTATGCAACCAAATTTGGATGGTGTATAATGGACATGGTTTTTATGGATTTTTAAAATTATCAAACCAAATAAGTATAAATTTGAAAATTTAACAAAATAAAATATACTAATTGATACTGGTCAGTGACTCAGTGAAAACTCACGACTACAGTCTATAGATAATAATTTTGAAACGACAAATATTGGTGTCGTTTCGCATTGCCAATTTCCGAATCTCACTGCTTTTACTACCGCAATTTATAAGCCGTCCACTTAATGACAGCTGTCGAGCATCGGAAATATGTGACACGTCTTCCGGCTCCCGTCCCACTCGTACAAAGACGCGCGTGCTATCTACTCTCCATCAGATACTCGCTATCATCTGATCCAAACGAGAGTAACTAGCGAGTAGACTTTAGTTATATACTCGCGGAGCTGTCTTTTTATCTTGTTTGTAGTCTTTTCGTGACGTGAAAGTGACCCGTCCCGATTAAATGTTTTTTTTCCTAAAACTAAGTAAAAATTAAAAAACGTTGTCTCATTCTCAGGGCTAAAAATCAGATAAGTAAGGAGAGAAGCATTTAATTACTAAATTACCCTTTAAATGTGTAAATTTTCTACCGAAAGGGAAAACCAAAATTGCGCCGCGTTTCAACGCTAATAGCTTTTTCATTTCCTCTTTCGAATCCAGAAAGAGAGACAGAGAGAGAAACATGATTTTTCTCATCAGATTCTGAGAATCGATAATTTCTCTTTGTTGTTTTGAGATTCTTAACCAGAAGTTTGAGGATTCGCTGCTCGAGAGCTGTTGTTTCCTCCTCGAGCTCAAATTATCAGGTGATTATTATAAATTTTACTTGTTCTTCTGGAGATATGTTGTTGTTGTTTGCTTTCCGGAAACCCTAATTTTATAATTTATAATTTTTGATATTGTTTGTTGGTGTGTTGAATGGTCAAGTTGCTGGCTTTTTTTTTTTAATACAGTCGGCGAAGAACAAATTTTCTCGAGAAAAAAGTTAGGAAGAACATTGAGATGGAAGTTGTTTTGGAAATCGGAGAAGAGGCTAGACCTAAACCTTGTTCTTCAGAAACTGGATCAGCTAAACAACAAGACGAGCCAGCTGAGAAAACCCTAGGAGACGATTCTACTCAGGAGAACGGTGTTCGGGTTTCTGAAAACGGAGAGCAGAAGATTTTGGGCGATGTTGACGAGGGTGACAACAAATCGAAGGAAAACGTTGTTGTTGAGGAGAAATTGAACGGTTCTGGAGTAATTGAAGATTGTGTGATGAATGGCGTTTCGTCGTTACTGAAATTGAAGCAAGATGTAGCTGAAGATGAAGATGGAGAAGAAGAAGAAGATGATGATGAAGAGCATGGATACTGTGTAGGAGATTTCGTGTGGGGCAAAATCAAGAATCATCCATGGTGGCCAGGTCAGATTTATGATCCATCTGATGCTTCAGATTTGGCATTGAAGAAGAAGCAAAAGGGGAAATTGCTTGTTGCGTATTTTGGAGACGGGACGTTCGCTTGGTGCGGCCCATCGCAGTTGAAACCGTTTGCAGAGAGTTTCAACGAGTGTTCAACGGCAAGCAATTCGAAGAGCTTCGTCGTTGCGGTGAAAGAGGCTGTTGAAGAAATGGGTAGACACATGGAGTGTTTACTGATCTGTGAGAAGCAGAAGCTTGATAATCCAGAAGCTAAGAATGCTGGGATAAAAGAAGGTGTTCTTGTTCGTGATGTGAGAAGAGAAATCATTTCGTCTTTGGTGCTTGGCAAATCTGAAGGGATTCTTAAAAATGTTAGAAGCTTGGCAGAGACTGTTAGCTTTAACGGTTTGCTTGAGCTCGAGGTTTTCAAAAGGAAGGTGTCTGCGTTTTATCGGTCACAGAGAGGATATGGTTTGACTGAGTATCATGAGCCCCAAACAGTCCCAGGACTTGAAGACAAGAACAATGACGACGATAATGATGAAGACGTTAACATTGATGAACGTTCTAGCATCGAGGTGGAAGAAAAAGATGAAGAAGAAGCGTTGGATCCTGGAGGGTCTTCTGTTCAGAGATCGATGGTGAAGTGTTCTGGGTTTCCTGATCATAGGCAGCAACACAGAAGGAAGCAGAAGAGCATTGCTGAGATATTGGAGAATGAGTCGTCTGCGATGGTGAGATTCATGACGGAGCCATCGAATGGAGCTGTCAAGTCTGGTAGGAAGAAAGAATCCGCCACCACGCCGAGGAGGAGGAGAACGAGCAAACTTTCTGCAATTGAAGACAAGAAAGTGGAAGAAAATGGCAACGGCGAAACTTTGTCGAGGAAGAAGAAGAGAAGCGTCGTGGATGATGATGGTGGGAGCGAAGACAGAGAAGAGTCAGCTCATGTAGTAGAAGAGACTGTTAAAGACGAGGTCTCGGATCCGGAAACCGATATTGATTCAACTCCATTGGCTTCACTGAGGAAAAGGGTCAAGGTTGATGCAAAGAAGACTGAAAATGGTGAGACCGCTACACTATCATTAAAGAGAGAGAGGAAGAAGAGCAAGTATTTTTCGCCTGAGTTCTTGTCGGATTTTTCATCGAGAGGGAGAAAAAAGAGCAAAGTCGAATCTGAATCTTCTAAAGCTCCAAGTCAGAGCCAAGCAGGAGATCACCAAATGACTGATGCTAGTAATAGCCTAGCCATCGTGGTAATGGAAGAGGATAATAAGTTGGAGAATGTTTTAGGTAATGAAGAACAGTCGGAGGAACTGAGTAACGCAGTGGAGTTTCTGAGATTGGGAGCTACACCAACGGAAATGAGGGATCTGATTCGTGTGGCTGCTCTTGGTATACAGTATCCAAAAGACAGTAGCTCAAGAGACATGGTGAGAGAATTCATGTCCATCTACAGAAGCTTCACTTATCATGAGGGTGCTAATAGCAAGGTTTTAGGGAGTTATAGTGGTTCAGGTAAAGAAACGGAAGAACTTGCTGAGACGGGAAAGCCCGAGACTAACAGCAAAGAGAGAAAAGATAAGAAGCGTAAAGCAAAGCAGCAAACAGAGGAGATTGAGCAGATTGGTAAAGAAGAGAATGAGTCAACAAAGAAAGAGAGAAAGGCTAAGAAGCCTAAATCAAAGAAGCAAGGGGATGAAGAAGGAGAAACTCAGAAAGAGGCGGGTGGTGGGTCAACAAAGAAAGAGAGAAAGCCTAAGAAGCCTAAATCAAAGAAGGAAGGAGATGAAGAAGAAGAAGAAACTGTGAAAGAGGCGAGTGAGTCAACGAAGAAAGAGAGAAAGCCTAGGAAGCCTAAAGCAAACAAGCAAGCAGATGAAGAAGAAGGAACCGGGAAAGAGTCGAGTGAGCCAAGAAAGAAAGAGAGGAAACCAAAGAAGCCTAAGGAAGACGAAACCCAGAAGGAGGCAATGGAGATAGAGAAACCTGAGAAGTCTGAGAAGGAGTTTTCTGGAGCTGAGCTGTTTGTTACATTTGGTCCTGGTTCAACTTTGCCTAAGAAGGAAGAGCTAATCGAAGTCTATGGAAAGTTTGGAGCGTTGGATGAAGAGAGAACGTTCTACACCGACTTATGCGCCCATGTCGCCTTCTTGAACACAGCTGATGGTGAGAAAGCCTTTGAGTCCTCACTAGAGAAATGTCCATTTGCTTTTACTTCCAAAATTAAGTTCAGGCTCAAGTATCCTAATGAGAGAGCAGAAGAGAAGAAACCTGAAGCTGAAGTTGAAGTTGCTGAAGAGAAGACAATGGAGGTGGAGTGTGTGAAGAAGAAGTTGGATGAGATGAGATCATTGGTGGATGGAGCTGATGGAGGAATAATGACTGAAGAAGTGAAAGTGAAACTAGAAGATGGGATTGTGAGTTTGCTGGAGAAGGTGAGGACGATGAAATCATCTTAGGATTATGTTTTTTTCTCTTAATTATGTTTTGTTGGTTGAGAGTCTCCTGAGACTATTACAGGTTTTTAGGATATTTATGGTTTCTGCAAAACTATTTTCGGGAGTTTGATGATATACTATGATCTTGTCATATGTTAGAGATAGATTTGTTGTCTTGTTCTTCCTCTAGACTCGAGAGTTGTATAAGTTTTCCAAAATTCGGAACTAAACCCATTCGTGGGCTTTTGGTATTTACCATTCTCTTGAAAGCCCATTGATATTGGGCATTGACACCAAACTAGTTTGAAGCAAAAGAATTATTGAATCGAAATTCTGTCAACGTGAAATCAAACAGTCAAATTTAGTTAATGTTCCCTTTTGTATCAATTTAGATGTTATTTTCAACGATTAGAACACTTTTAATTTGAATTTATAGAAAGTTACATTCGATCTTTTCCTATGTTCTTTGTGTGTATGAAATTTGGTTTGCTCACCAACTTCTGATTGGTATCATGATTGGTATCACAATTCCACTCCAATATAAGTCACTTTTTTAGTGGATGCATCAGTCACAAGTTTACGATATTACGTACAACATACACTAGTTGGTTCGTTTTCATAACAGCACAACATTTCTAAAACATCCCTAACTTAAATTTGTTGATGGCAACTTATTTCTATACGTATCCGTTTAAGTTGGGGTTTAATATTGTTTACGGGGGAAAAAAAAATATCCTGAAATTGACAATTAGTCCAAGTTTGTAAAGACGATATATAATATGTATGGTGGTGCAAGGACAAAAGAGTTGTTAGAAATTAGAGTGATATGAATCGTTCTACATCGGAGAAGGAAAGACAACTCAAATAATTGAATTGATTTTGAGATCGATGCATACCAAACAAATCTTCTTAGCTTCACCCTTAAGATTCATCAAGACAATTATGATATAGTACACATAATATAGGTGTGTATTGTGTATACATTAATTATAATATGAATTTATTGAAGCCACGTTGTTGAGACGAGAGCAAAAACAAATGCGTTAGCATGAAGTAATTGAAGCAATCGAACCTTCGTTTTCGGGGAGAGTTTATTATAGAAAGAAAAAAAACAATCGTTGGAATGCAAGAACTGATCATGATTCTTTTTTTTGCTCTTCGTCAGCAATTACGTATGCATTATTGTATCTGATGTTTCCAAAGGAATATGATATTTTAAATTTTTTCATTCAACAAACATTTTCTTACAGAAGAGAAGACTATACGCATGTGACTGATGATGATAATGTGTTGTACCTAAATTCCTTGCACCTCAAGGCTTGGTATTGTATTAGCATAAAATTGATTAGAAGTGACATGATATATCAAAAGCTGGTATAATCGAATGGTTACATTCTTATTTTATACGTACTATTTGTTATTCAATTTATTGTTTCTTGTGAAGAATCAATAGATGATCAATTTAAATGTACATAGTACCACTTTTAGTAGCTAATCAAAAGAATCAGTAATCACCCAATACAAAAGAGTCAAGTAATACCTCATTGTCAAATAATTAATTTTAAAGAAAAACCATTAATATAATCTCCACCTAAACTTCTGGATCCAATTAGCTTCTAGAAAGTCCACGCTTTTGCTTCATCACAATTTCCTTTAATTTAACCTAAATTGCCATTTTCAGGAACCAACAATTTCTTCCTATAAATACACCAAAGGAGACAAAACGTCATAACAGAGAAAGCTCTTCTTCACACTCAAGAAAAAAAAGAGAAGAGAATCATGGAGAATGAAGATGACTACACGGCGACGTTTTGTCCCAGCTTTAGCAGTTACACCGGCGATCGAATCGCTGAAACCGCCGAGCGAGTTCGACTCGAGTTTTCCGATGAACACAACGATGATTTTGAATTCGTCAATCCACGATCGTATTGCGAGGCTGCGTCTTTCTCCGGCGATGGCGATTTGGTATTTCCAGTTTTCAATCGGATTCTCATCCCTAAAATCTCCGCCGTAAAATCCGACGACGATGATAAAAACGAAATTTTGCGTGCGGCGGTGGTTACTACTCGACTGAGAGATTTTATACTCCGCGATCGTGAAGATTCGCAGATACAAGTGTGCTCATCATCTTCGTCAGATGAAGAGGAGGAGGAGGAGCATGAGCTTGACAGAGTCTCGAATGTGATTGATCGTCCATGGACGCCGGAGAAATCGCCAAACGGAGGTTGGAGAAAGAGCAAATCGACGGGATCATCAACATCGTCGACGACGACGAGTTCGCGACGGTGGAGGATTAGAGATTTGTTGAAGAGAAGTTACAGCGAAGGGAAACAATCGCTTAAATTCCTGAATTCGAATTCCACAAACAGAGAAGAGTCCTCAACGAAGAAGAAGGAGAAAGTTTCTGCACATGAGAAGTTTTATCTGAAGAACAAAGCGAAGAAGGAAGAAGAAAAGAGAAAATCTTATTTACCATATAAGCAAGATCTCGTTGGGTTCTTGTTCAACAGAAAAACTATTCCTTCTTTTTGATTTTACTGTACAAAAATATGGAAAATCTCGAGGAACCTTTCAAATTCTGAGAATTTTGTGCAAAGTAACATTTTCCTGAATTTTGATAGCGTTTTTCTCAACACTTTTTGTGATTTTTTTACTGTGAGGTTAAACCTTTGACTCGATCTCAATCCAAGTCTATGCACTTAATCTCTCTGTGACTCTGTGTAATTATCGATCAATCAAATTATTTGACTACATCTTATGTGGATCAACAAACATCCTCTAATCAGTATCCCAAATACAAGATGATCACTGGATCTCTGTTTCAGATGAACACTCATGGCGTAGAGAAGAAGGTTAGAATATGCAAGCAAGAAGATTACAGATAGAAGAAAGAAAGCTTATGGAGCTTGAGGATAAAGCTAGTGCTCTGTTTCCTAACCGTTTTGCAACCACCTCTTCTTCTCGGGCCTTTCTTCAGGCCCAGTTGAAATGAGTTTTGTAGCTTCTTCTAATTCTTTAGAAGCCCACATCTTGTTAGCCCATCAATTGAACCAAACCGAAACTTGAAAATTGAATTAGAACATAATCGAGTTTAAACCAAAAATGTCAATTAGGTCTAACATTTCCAAATGGCACACATTAACGTCCTTGAAAAAGGTGTGTTACGTGTGTACACAACAAACATTCCTAATTTACGGGTCAGAAAAGGAATGTTAACCACACAAAGAAATACTTACCTAAACAAAAATAAAATTTAGACTAAAACGGACTGTTTATGAACCGGTTTCGTAATGGTAACACACTATGATAGGTCAACTTTGACTAGTAAAATATTCAGATTCGTTTCCAATTTGAAACGGAATGCGATATTCTACCAACTTACCTTTCGTGCATGGTTTGTTTTAAGACGCATAAATTCTTTTAGTAAATGATTTGCTTAACATTTTTGTTGGAACTTGGAACAATTTATTCAAGTCAACCACTAAAATACTCCAATCTCTAACAGTTTAGGCATCCTCAACTAACTTTCTAATTCCCAACGGACGAGGTCTGGTCTCATCCAAATGGCTTATTAAATTCATGATTACTCTCGTCATTCATTTCAAAGTTTTCATAATTGGTTCAGTTGGACTGAAATGCTAACCCTAATATTAAAAGATGTGAGAGACACAAGATCGTAACCTGACAAGACCTCCTTTCACAAGGTTTACTTTCAAAATATTTGAAGGATATAATTAAAGAAACAGCTGGATTATCTTGGTTACGTTGGTCAAAATTATTGACTTGGCTAGAATGTTAATTTTTCTGACTCCATATGCAAGCAAATATTATACATATCCTCTCTCCTTTCTATCATTTTAGTATTCCTGACGCTTATTATAGAAACATAGACGTCTTATTATACCTTAGACTAATATACATTACTAGAATATATTTTTCAATGAAGGAGCTGAATGATGGCTAAAAGTCAAAGTAAATCTTACTATTTGAAAGATGCCAAGTGAGAATAATGTGAGATTATACCGTATTTTAAGAATACGTATCTTTTTCGTTATACAAGTTACCAATGTATAATTTTCAAAAATATCCTATCACAATATTGGAGAAAAAGAAAACCAAAGAGTTATGCATAGGCGACAATGCACTAGTTTTTTAGATGCAACGGTGACAATGCATTAGTACCACATCATGCTTTTTTTAATGAACGCTAATGTATGAACTGCACTATATATGTTAAGAAAAAAATATAACTATACAAACTTTAAACTAAATATAATTTGGTTTAACTATAGGGAAATAACAAAATCACTTTATATAACATATCCGTACTCTTACAAATCATCCTTACTTTTACAAAATAGTACAAAAACTATAATCTAGTGTTCGAAAATCACTTCTTAGAAGGCAACCTAAACAAAGATTCAGAGTCAATACGCATTAGCAAAATCCATCATAGTGAGTGAACTAAGCTCGAAGTCGTCTTCAAGAACCCAAAAAGTGTCGAACAGATTTGGAACCGTAGCTGCAACGTCGACGTTCGTTTGTAATAAGCGGACCGGTTTGGGTTTTGGTTTGGGTTTGGACTCGTTAAGTAAAGTATCCAATCTTAAGTTTGAAACCTTTTCGCTGGTGATATCCTGATGCGAGGAAGAAGTTGTGGTTGTGAGGACCAAAGTCGGTGGAGTCTCCGAGTCGCAAGCCGGTTTGGCAGCAGATGAATGATCTCCAAGACCGAGTTTCTTGCTAAGATGAGTGTTCCAATAATTCTTTACTTGGTTATCTGTTCTTCCCGGAACTCTCTTTGCTATCAAAGACCATCTAAATCATGAAAAAAAAAACAAGGATCTTATAAACACGATAACATGATTTGTTGCTACAAAAGTTTATTTATTACCTGTAAGCTATATATATACTTTTTCTTTTGTAAGAAATGTTGTTTTATATTTTCTGTTTCTCATATAAATTGACTTATACAACTATACAAAACAGGTGTATATATGCATACATAATCCATAAATGAGACAACTATTAGCTACTGTAAAGTTCGAGGAAACATATCTTTGAATAGGTCAGATCTAAGATCATTGATTCAAAATCACGATCCTCATTTCTTTCGATCACTAGTCTCTACTTTTTTAACAATCAATTACTTTAGACGCATAGATCTAAAAGAGATCAACAAAAACGATTTACTTAGCTAGCAAACGTATATGTTATGAATAAAGATGATTAGATTACATATATGATTTATCTATATCATATAGTGAGATAGATGTACATATATATTTAACAATTAATTCAGAGATTCATGTGAATTAATCGCTAATAAGAAAACTATATATAAGTAATAGAATTGTGTAAAAGAAAATATTAACAAAAATATGTAAGAACTAGAAAAAAAAACCTATTGCCGAGGAGCTTGTGGAGTCTGATGATGAGATCTTCTTCTTGGTCAGTGAAATTGCCTCTGTTTACATTAGGGCTCAAGTAGTTCATCCATCTCAATCTACAGCTCTTCCCACATCTCTTGAGTCCTAAATGATTATCCAAATTTTTAAACTTTAGTACTTTTTTTTTTCTCTTACATGAAGAACAAAAGAATCAAGAGAGAGAAAAAGGACCTGTTTTCTTGGCGATGCGGTTCCAATGACTTTGGCCGTGAGTTCGGACATAATCCATGAGGATCTTGTCTTCTTCCACTGTCCATAAACCTTTCTTGTACTCCTGTTCTTTTCCATCTCTTTTCAGTCTCATCCTATTTTTCTACTTTTCTGGATCCCGAGAGAGAGAGAGAGAGAGTATCAAAAAAGAGAGAGGGAGAGAGAGAAGGTGGATAAGTCAGTGGTGCATGTTTAGTCGAGCCTTTAATATATAGTATCACTATGTATATTCCATGTGACATACTGTATATATCATTCCGTTTATATATATATATGTATATATGTAATATGTGTATACATACTATGCATATATACACAAGGGAAGGACATGTTGTATGTTTTTTTTTCTTTACAAGAAGGTCTGTATATGGTAAAGTCAATCCCCATATTGTCAACCTACCGAACTTGATATTTACCAATTTACACGGATGTAGGTATTTACTATTTATCAACACATGTTTCTAAGAACTATTTAGTATACACATATATGACATACCACAACCATTCCTATCGATAGAATACAGGTAAATGGCAGATAGGAAGGATAGATTCACATAAGAAAAAATTAAGTGGTGAAAACATATATAGTTGATTCTAAAACTGTATATTTGCATGGCTATATGAATACAGAATATACATAGTGCAACATTATTTATAATAGTGTATAGTTATAGAGATAAGTAAAAATTTTGAATTAGTGGCCAATAGCTTCGAACAGGGACAAAACTAAAGGCAAGGGGATGTCACTTTGCCGCTAGTAAAATTTGAATGTAATTATCTCTTTTCTTTTTCTCAAATTTGATTCCATTATCTTTGCACTTGACTAAATTAGAAAGAAAGAATTTAAAGGATTTGTTGTCTATAGATTTTGTTGTTTTTGGTTGAACAAGACAAAACGTGATCCGAATTTTCCATAAAATTAGAGTAAGCCACCGAAAACGGTAATGACTCAACCAAACATGGTTTACTATATCTGTCAAACAAGATTTCTTGCTACGCACATGCTTACTACTCAATCTAATAAAGTATGTAAAAACTGTAGGTAGATAGATATGTTTATATGATTATATCCCAACTAACAAGTTAAGTGAACCGAAAATTGAAAACGGAAGGTAATTATTGGACACAAATCTCATTCGGGATAGGGATTAGGCATATAGCTTTTTTAACCTTTTTCTTAATATAAAAGATGCTTCTGCTCATCCAGCTAGCTAATGTATTATTTATCTCATATCGCACCTGTTTTTAACCCAATGAGCGCAGAATTAATTCATTCAAATTCGGTATGTGTTATTTTACTATGATAAACCAAAGATGTCCAAGAAGTTCTGTTAATTAATCATGTTAACACTCTAAAACTTCAAAAAAAAAAAAAACAAAATTTTGTACTTGAAAACTTAGTATTTGATAGGTAAATCGGAAGTTACTATATTCTCGTTCAACAGAAGCGTTACAAGCAAGTTTTTTGGAACATATCAGAACAATACATCTCCGATAACATACATGTGGTTATCATTACACTAGATATATCATGTCGTGTATGTATATTTTATGTATATCTATGAATTATAGCTTCAACTTGATATAGCCTAGCTACATTTATTAGTTTTCATGGATAATTAATGAGAGAGTGATGACTTCTATATGGACCTCTTAATTCCAAACATCACTTTCGAATCGAGCCAACTACTTGATGTTGATCATCTAATCTATTTAATTACATTAATATACATTGTATGATTGTATCTGTAAAGCCCTGATTGAAGTAATTTAATTTGATCTATTTTTGTCGTATGAAATTCAAAATATTTGATTTATTCGATTTGTTTGGTTTGAGTACATACTGTTCAGTTTCACTATGGTACCAATCGATGATGTATATACATAAGAAGATGTTACAAAGAAAAGGATCATAAAAAGTATTCAATCTCTTATACTATCGAATACAAGCGTCTCTCCTTTCCATAGACATAAAAGAGAACAAACATAAGAATCATCATAGTCTACACTCACCACAACAAAAGGTCCCTTACAACGAAAGCCACACTTGTAACATCCTGGTCGATTTACACCATTCAAAGCCACTTTCCATTTCTTTCCATTGAACTCAAAACACATCCGAGGCTTCACATACCTGAAGTCTCCGAGTACACAATCAATATGAATAGTCGGACCACAACTTTCACAAGTGTAAAACATTATCCTCTGATCCATTTCTTTCTCGCATATCTCGCACCAGTAAGTACCGGTAATGTCCTTATCTCCATCGTAGCATAACTTGAGAGGATGCTTATCGCATTTGTACCTTACTGTATATGGTAGAGTAGCACACTTGAAATCCAAAACAAAGTCGCAATCCATACAAGTAAGAACATAACTTGACTCTTCCTTGCAAACCACGCAAATCTTGCTATCTAGTGAAGTTTGGAAGAAAGGATGTGGATGGCATTCGTAGAGAAACGGTTCGGATATGGAACCGCAACGTACATCTAATTTGATATCACAACATTCGTACCTGAAACCGCTGCACAGCCGGTCACAAGCAGAGCATAAGAATATTCCACGTGTCATCGGAAAATCCATGACGATGCTATCATCAGTACATAGAGTCAGTTGATGGTTGTGTAGCACATGACGTTGCTTCCGAGGAAGGTTTGCGCATGTTTCATGGAGAATGAAATCATCACATTGCTTACACTCGTAGAATGGATTAGAATAAACCGGACGTACACACGCTCTACAACGTATATCTTCGTCGTGGATAATATTCGTAAGACCATACTCAAGTCTTAAGTCATGCTCTCGATGGCTAAAGTGATTTATCACTCCATCACTCACAACCCTAAAAGGTTCTTCACATTCATCTTCTTCTTCTGGCACGTCCTCAAGCTCTCTCCCATCCCACACGTCCCTCCTCGTGGCGCATTTTGAATGAACAGCATAATCCGAACATATCGTGCAAGAATACGCTCCATATCTACCATCTATTCTTCTTCTACAAACTCCGCATATCCAATCTCCAATACCAAGAAAATAACTGCGAGAGATACGATGCTTGTGACGTATAATGCTTATGACACGTGGTAAGTATATACAATCTTCATGGATCATGAAATCACACTGAGGACAAACGTAAGGAGATCGATCCGTTTCAAGACCGCATGCATTGCAAGTGAAGCGTATGAGCCTTGGCATGAGAGTGAGTGTATGTTCATGGCCTTTACGGTAGTAAACTACTAGCTCAAGAGGGTTTCGAGCACAAAGTAGATCTAAACTGAAATTACAGATGGAACAGTGATAGACTAGTTTACCAAGATTTTCCCCACATAGACGGCATTTATCGTCCTGAGCTACTAGTGGCAAGCCATGTGTGAGGAGTGTTAGAGAATGTCTCTGGTGAGAAGGATGGTTGATTTCTGGTGATGACTCAGCACATTCTTTGTGGACGGTGAAGCCGCATGTATGGCAGTTGTAGCCGTTGAGACCGTTGTCTCTAAGTTCAGGACAACCGTCGCAGTGACCGTTGCTGCTACCGTGGGTGTGTAAAGGGTGTTCGTGAGATGGAAGCGTCACAGTGGGTCCCATGATTTGGTCGAAGACCATGGATGGGGTTAAAGATTGGTCATCATCATCGTAGGAGGATGAGTAAGCTTCATTTTCTTCATGTGAAGTTGATACGTCGGAGAGTTCCTCAACGAGAACCATGTTTTTCTTGACGAACTTGATCTTTATTTTCTTTTTTATTTTGGGTAAATTTGACGAATGAAATCTTTCGGTTTGCTAACTTTGCTTGTAGTGTCGTTAGGATATTTGTTTAAAAAATGAGAAGAAGAAAATATAGCCGTTAGGGAATTAATTTTATATAAACCGTTTCGTTTTTTGAGGTGTTGTGTCCCCTAATCTTACAAAACTACTGTTTATATAAGATTCGAATATTTGGGTTAAAGTGCTTTTTCTTAGAGCAAACAATTGAACACTTGACTCCATACATGTGAAAAAAAGTTGTGTCCTCTTTTTTTTTTTTAAATGCTTCCATATATTAAAAGAAAATCAGAAACTGGACCTCTTCATCTTTTAGAGAGTTTCAGGGTCAAGTTCCTTGTCAAAACCAAGAAGTAAAAGTAGAAGGATACAACTTGGAGAGTGATCTGTATATGTTACAAGTTGTAACTTACAACAAAACGAGATTTGTTTATCTCGGGCTTATGCGTGTTTTGGTTTAGATAGACCGGAGTGAACAGAGAGCATAACCGGAAGCCAATGAGCAAAAGGCGAAGGAGACAAAGGAGATGAAAGACAATGAGACTGATGCTCTAGCTAAGTCTGGGAACTTGTCTGCTCCCCAATTTGATAGCCAATCGTCTACACGGATCGAAGCTGAAGTTGATGCCGATGCAAGAAGATACGCTATCATCTGCAACATCAAAACCCTTTTAACCCTTAAGCTTAATGAACAGTTGAGTGGTAGTATCAATGATATGCCATCAAACAAAGCACTAAAACCATGTACAAGAATCAGAAGCAATTAGCTCAAATGGTTAAATGATTTCACAAGCATATCAAGTCAGGTTTCAGGTTACTACTTACTACAAGAAAACAGAGTTTTAATCACTGAGAGGTAGAAGAAACATACCTGATCAAGACCAAACTCCAAGAAATGTCGCAAGTTGTGTCGTGATCTTCGGATGCTAGTGGATAATAGATACACGAGATCACATATCATAAAAGCTGAGTAGACACAACCAATCACATTCGCAGCCAAACAGAACCTGCAACCACAAATGCCAAAACATAAAAAACCATTTGCAAGCAATATTAGCAGTTTAGAAAGTACTCTAAAGACAAAAAACATTATAGTTTAGCTAGAACAGGTCATTAGATAACTTCATGAGCTCAAAGTCAAAGACTTTCACAGCTAATTTCAAAGGATTCAAATTCCACACAGTGATTAGACCAAATTAGAGTCATTTAGCTAAATCAAACCTAAACAAAATTTGGATAGTGGATCTCGGAACCCTATTTTCTATATTCTATTCCACACAGTGAAATATTTTTCAAATTCAACAATTTCGACCAAGTCAAGAGCCTTCTAGCAAAAAAAGAATTTGAGCTCAGATGAATATTAAAAGCTGATTCTTTTTCTAAACAATATCAGATTCAGATACTTCAAGTTCAATGTTATAGTGAAGGTTGGAGAGTGAAGAAATGTAAAACCTGAACTCTTTGTATTTGTAGAAAGAATCACGAGCCCATCCTTTATCTCTATCAGCAACCATAACAGAGAACGAAACAAGACATGACACAAACGCAGAAACCCTAAAGACAAGCAGAGCTTTCCTAACAAAACTTCCCCATTTCGAATCACGCGGAGCCGTAGAGAAACTCGGCCCCCTCAACTGTCTCCTACTCTCGCCGACTTTCTGCTCACCGTAGTCTCCGTTTGTTACCCTAAAAGGAGTCTCGTTTTTCGCCGCCACCGAAGCTACAGACGGAGTTTGGATGATCGTGTGAGGCGAAGATCCATGGCTATCGGGGATTGAAGAGACGGTCGGTGAATCAGGAGGAGAATCCACCGTTGTTGGAGGTAATGAATGAAGCGACGATCTAGAAGACATCTCGGTGATTCGATTTTGGAGTGGAGGAGATTTTGCAGATTGCGAAGACTGGTCTCTTTTTTGCTTTCTATCGCCTTCTTCCTCTAGTTGCTTCTTCTCCTCTTTCTCCTTCTGCGTCACTTCTTCGTCTTCTTCTTCCATTTTCGTTGATATTTTTGGATTTGAATTAAAAATATTTTTCTTGCCAGCGGAAGTGATGAAGTAAACTCTTCCACTCTCTCTGGGTCAATGGACTCTAATGGGGAAGACGACGAGAGAGACAAACTTTAAAATTAAAACTTTGCAAAAAAAGGACTCAGCTTGGTCGTTTCTTGCACTTTGAGCCTATATTTTGTTTTCTAAAAAACTCCCCCAAAATGCAATTACAAATCAAAATAGTAAAAGGTTTTTAAACTAATTAGACTTCTATTGAGAAAGTTACATATAAGCAAAACACTTCGAAAACTCATACAAATCGAAATAGATTGTTAAGGTTAAATTAGTTGTTGAGCTTATCTTGAGAAAGTTACATATAACAACTCTTCTCATTCATACCACCATTGCCATAGAGCTTATGTGGCTGAGAACAGGTCATGCTGCTGCTCGATGATAGAACTCGATAGCTTCGTTGTATTGATCCATGACGACGTTGTGGAGGAGGTGAACAGGTTCAAGGTGATTCGCGTAGCCACCAAAAATGTCACGAGTCAAAGGAGGAGTGTCCTCGTCTTTTGAGCAAGCGTGCTGAGCCACGGACAAACCGCTTAGGCAGTAACATGTGTGGTAGAAGTCGCGAGGCTTGCTCGGCTTATCTCTGAATCCACCTTCATGGATCTGTTTGCCCCCAAAATTATTAAAAAAAACTCATAGATGTGCAGAAAATACAAGTGTGTGTGTACTAAAGCAACTAAGAACTAACCTTAGAGCACAAGAGTACATATCTCTGCAAACCGAGGCTATCAGAAAACGGTTGCACTCTCCTGTTAATGTAGGTCGATGTATGATGCACATGAACATTCCCTGAAACTGCAACATAAAGATAACTATTTCAGTTGTGTTTTGAAGTTTCGGATTAGGACTTGATGGTATATGAGAGAAGTAATTGCATACCTTCATCGCTGTCGTCATCAGAATCATCTTCATCACTCTCTTCATGATCATCTTCATCATCATGATCATGTTCCGTGTGAGCTTCATCAGTCCCTTGTGATACATGTGATGATGATCCATGAAGTTCCAGATCATGGGTCAGAAAATATCTTTGTAGTAGAACACAAGGTGCTGCCTGTTTAACATTGTACCAAGAGAAAAGATAACGATGGTGATGAGTATAAGAGAATTTTGGAGAAGAAACGAAGTTACAAAAGGACACAAAGAGAATCAGAAGATTGACCTGCCAAAAACTGTAGCAACCATCGACCAATTTGTTGGTCCTACCTTGAAATCCCATTTCTATTCCTTGCCGATGTACAACCCAATTCTGGAATCACAAGGAAACTAATTTGTAAGAAAAAAATACATCTTTTAAGTAAAAGAATAGGTATATGAGTATATCTATTAATCATCTCAAATCAACATTGTATGTTACCATTAGTGAATCCAAATTCAAACGGTCGACTTCATTGATTAAGATCATAGTAGCCAATCCACAGTAGGTGTACCTAAACAACAAATGACATGGTGATGAGCAAAGGTAACAACTCCGAGATTTCATGAAATAAACACAGTTTGGATCAAATCAAAGCTTCAACATAATAGAAGTAAGTTGGAGACCATACCCACCGTGAGCTTCGGATCCAGGTTCTCCTCCAATGCCACCTTCATAAGTTTGGCAACTGCTCCAAATAAAGCAGAAGTTTGTTAAGGGAAATCGATGAATTAAGAACTTACAGCTACATAACAGTAGTTCAGTTTTAGTATGTGAGATAACAGTAGAACGAAAAACTACCTCAAGATGTAATCTCCAAGGCCTCGGGTGAGTTCATCATCCATAATGTTCAGGATACTTGCAATCTGTTTCACAAGAGACGTCAAACATATCAGGAGACAAACTAACCATAGGATGCAAGAATTTTAAGCCTTTATACAAGTATGCAAATAATTTGATCATTAACCATATCCTAATGTGACGTTTTTAAGCCAGGAAAAATGGAAGAAACATAGCAAAGTGGGCTCTGAGTTTGTTGGTTTCATTGAGCCTATATAGTTTTGGTGTCCGCAAGGAGAGAAAACAAGAAAATGAAAATTGGTAAAACTCACCGAAATCGCAGTGTAGCATGCTCGAACATCCATTTCTCCCATATCATGCATCCTAGCAATCAGTGAGTAAGTCAGAATTTGGCACTAAGAGTAAGCGTCAACAAATTGTATGAAAAAATAAGAATGCATAAAGAGTGCGCTGTCAATAAATTGATGCCTTAAAGAAGTTCAAGCAGGTAAAAATAGAAACAAACCTGAAACCTCCATTACTATCCTTCATTCGTCTTAGAAAAGAAGACATGTTTACTCTGAGAAAATGACAATTCACGTGTAAGTCTCCTACAGGAAGCATCAATTGTCTCTTACTGAAAAGATATCTACCATAAACAAAAAGACTCCACCACCTGTTGATTGACGAAAGGGCTCTGTCACCTCCTAATGTAACAAGTGCGTTCACTGCAGCATAACTTGTTGCAAGATGTGGAAGCTGTGAAGAAATTATATCAATTAACAGTGGACGAGGGGGGTGGGGGGGGGAGGGGAAAAAAAGAAGACAAATAGAGAAAAAAACAAGCTAAAAAGCTATATATCCTAACTTTTCTCTGCCATGTTCTGAAGATTTACAACCAAACAATGAGAGAGTGCTTAAACTACACCATAGAGATCTAGTCTCCATATTAAGTAGTGATCAACACATTTTTCAAGAAACAGACATATACTTACTTGGCCAGGACCACCACCGAATCCACCATCAGAGCCCTGACAAGCAATGCGTGAAATCAAACTAAGTACCGAATGAAAAACTTCATGTAACAATAATAAGAATAGAAAGAAAAAAAACATGAACTTTGAGGCAGAAAATCAAAAAGGATGGATGAGAATATCAGAAGAGTTTCCAAGATTGGCTAAAACAGCTACCAAAGCAATTGAATTTGAAGCTCCTAACCTGGCAGCGTCCAAGAAAGTCGATGGCATTTTTTTCTAAATCATTATCCACAGACTCTCCAAGCAAAGCAATTGAATGAAGAATCCAATAGCAAATCCAAGGTCGACTGTTCAAAATCCAAAAGCCAAAATCTAAACTTAATCTATTTGGCATCCGAAAATACACGCTTGATATCTAAAACTAAAACAAAGCATCATGTTTTCACAAGGAGAAAGGTACGTACTTAGCATCTAAGGACGCAAACGATGGACCTAGCTGCCTTAAACCATTCATCAGATAATCCATCTGGTTGTCTCGCTGAATCCCCACCCTAGATAAAATAATTTTCGAAGAAATATTCATCAGATTGTGAAGAATGCTAGTTAAAGTCAAAATCAAAGCAGGCACAAAGCAAGGATCGATTTTTTACAGGAATTCCTTAGTAGCAATGTCGCTGGCGTCAAAGTAACTGTATAACCCAAAAACATCGTTCTCCACCAGAAATTGCTCGCGCTGACTCACGGTTATGCTCGGAAGCTCTTCCATCACTCCGCCGCGTTGATTCGCTGTCTTGAAATCTCTCTCTCTCCGTCTCCGAGTCACGCTTCGCTAATTGAGTCGACTCTGGTCAAAGGGTCTTAATCACAAATAAACCTCTGTAAGAAAAATAAAAATAATCCGAAGTAACCCCTTGTAAAAATATTTTCTGTTCATTTCCTTTTTTCTGTCCAACGAACTTTTATCTATTTACTTAATTTTGCCTTTGCCATAATTTTTCCATTACTTTTGTCGATCAATTTTACATTTAACGTTTTACTAAGCTCATCGATCAAATTTTACATTTTTTGTAATTTTTGCGTTTTAATGATGTCACTGATGTTTTTGTACAAATAGTCGTTTTTAAAAATCGTTTAAAACTCATTAAACTCAAAATGTTGGTTCAATACACCCCTTCAGTTCACTATTAAGTGGTTATGATACAATTATCATCCTCCGCATATTACGAACTGTATGTCACCAGTAACCCACTTCTCCACCACCACCAGTCCACCACCAAAAAAGCACCATTATCTGAAATTATAAAGTTGAAATTTGCAGAATACACCTCTATATTTTCCATTTAATAAAATAAAACCTTATACTAAAATAATATGAGCAACAAACCACAAGTTATGTAATACGATCAAAACGCTAACACTTTTACAACAGTGCTGATTTGTCATACCGTATGAAAGACAACTTTTATCTATCCGATTGGACTGAGTGGATTCAGGTAACATAGGTTTTTGATATTTGTACCTATCTGTTTTTATTTTAGATAATAACTTATAAAAATGGTGATAAAAAGTAGAAAACATCATTAGATTATTATGAATAACTTCAACAGAAATTAATATTCAACTGAAACTAAACCCTCAACTTTCAAAAGTAAAATCATATAATAGAATTATAAAAATCTAGATTCAAATCCAATAAGTTGTTCAAAAAAATTCAAAATGGAAGTTGAGGGTCTAGTTTAAGAGATTTTAAGTACGTAGGCTTGTTTTGGATTAAAAGCAAAAGTATAGGGCTCTATTTGCAGTTTTACCATGATATTAAGGAATATTAATCGCGTACAAACAGCAAAAAGGCCTTTAAGAATTAGAGATACCCTCTCTTTCTCTCTCAACTCCTCCAGGCTCCAACTTATAAAATTCAAATCGCTTTCTCAATTTTCCGTTTCTCTCGACGTACTTACTGCATCCCCGGAGATATAGCGAGCGAGCAAGTGAGAGGACGACGCCGAAATCCGACTGATGGGAGCGTATTGCAACGAAGACCTAAGTTTACCGGTTTACTCCGCCGGCGCTCCGACGGACGAGCTCCGGTTCAGCAAGCATGTCTACGACAACGTCCATGGAAACATTTATCTCGATCCTGTAAGTAATTCTTCGTTTCCTGTTTCCGTCATTCCAAATGGTTCATTTGCGAGATAAGGCTGCCGGGATTTTCTGTTAACCGTCTTTTTCGGAGATTTTCTGCAAAATTTCCGGCGACTTTTGTTCGAGTTGGAATCTGGATTGTAGTTTCTTCATCGTTGATTTCTCGCCGTGTTTTTTTGGAAGCTCGTTAGATAGAGATTGATGTTTTTCGGAAGATTTAACTAGTTTTATGGAATGTATGAGGCCGCGGACACATTTGATGAACGAACCGCAAAAATTTACTGGTGGTTTTTTCCTAGAACTGTATAGGATATTCTGTGGTGAGATTCTTCTTTGTGTTTCTGCTCTTGTGTGAGATTTTACAATTTTGCTTGAGTTTGAAATTCTATAAACCACTAGACTTATTTTCACATGTCTTTGAAATTTCATCACAAATGTAGCTTTTCCTTGACTCAGTTTGTCATATGTACTAATACTCCAGTTGATTTTTTGCAGCTTTGTTTAAAATTCATTGACACGGAGCAGTTTCAGAGGTAAATTGTTGGATTGTGCTCATTTCAGTGATATATTTTTGATAATTTGTTAAAGCCAGTTCTGACTCTTTGATCTCATTCCTTGTGGCAGGCTTCGTGAACTGAAGCAACTTGGTAAGTTGGCTTGCGTTTTCAACTCAAGTTGCCTCTCTTCTTGTATAATATAAGCAAGAGAATCTTGTTTCGTCTATTTGTTTTGTTCTACACAGAAGAAGTTATCTTGGGAATCACCGTATCTCAAAACCTTGTTATCCACTATTTGGAAAATTCTTTGCCTAGATTACTAGTTCTAACTGTAATGAGTCTTGAGTGGTGTAACTTCTTTCTCTGAGGAAATTTTCTTTACATGGTTCAGGAGTGACAAACATGGTATATCCAGGAGCTGTACATTCTAGATTTGAGCACTCTCTAGGCGTGTATTGGCTTGCAGGTGAAACGGTTCAGAAGCTGAAAAGTTTCCAGGTATTGGAAATCTTGTACACTTCTCAGTGCTACAGTCACATTTTTGTTAAGTAACGTAAGGTTGTGATGTATAAGCTTTACTTTTTTTTATAGGGAATGGAGCTTGGTATTGATAAGTATGATCTTCAGACTGTGCGACTTGCTGGTAAACGATTGTTACCTCAATGAACTACATTATTCCTTGATCCAGTTTCTGATATCTGTTTGTATATTTGTAGGACTTCTCCATGATATTGGTCATGGGCCTTTCAGTCATATGTTTGAGCGGGAATTCCTCCCACAGGTCATAAGCAACTGTCAGTGGTATGTTTGCACTTTTCTGGAGAATATCAGTGCGATGGTGTTCAGATCTCAGGGTTATTCTTCTGTCCAGCTCTTTATATTCCTGTTATTGTATGCAGGTCTCATGAATCAATGTCTGTTAACATGATTGACCATATCGTTGATACACATCATATCGATGTTGATGCTCAAATGCTCAAAAGAGTGAAGGTAATTTCCTCTAATATGTGAAACTGGAAACTGTGACATTTGTTTCAGTCTTTACTAATCTCATCTAGGATTTTTGCTTCTCTCTTTGCTGATGATTTCCCTCTTGACAGGATATGATACTAGCTAGTACTGAATATTCACAGCTGAATGTGAGTTTTATAACATTCATGTTCTCCATTCTAGTCGAACATGAACAACTACTTTACTTATACTTATGAATATATTATCCTTTTCTCATAATTTGCAGAGCAATGCAGAGAAACGTTTCTTGTATGATATTGTTGCTAATGGTCGAAATGGGATTGATGTGGACAAGTAACTCTACCTACTCTTTAGTTGTATACTTGTCTGCAGTTTCTTTCTTTCTTTCCCTTTTCACTCATCATGCTGCTTAGATTTGCATCTTTGTCCTAGGAAGTTGACTTGAATACAATATTGTGCAGGTTTGACTACCTTGTCCGAGATTCACGAGCATGTGGACTAGGATGCAATTTTCAGTTCCAAAGGTCATTATTCTACTCTAATAGTCATTTCAGTCTTTGCTAGTAAAGCAATTTGCTAATTCTCAGAACATTCTAGACTGACAGAGACAATGCGAGTCATGGACAATGAAATCTGCTATCGCGCTAAAGAGTGTGAGTATTGTCCACCTGATATTCTGTATATGCTTTTGCTTCTGTCTGCTTATAGTCTGTTAAACTCTGGTGACTTTGTAGATCGCAATGTCCACAAGTTATTTGCAACTCGAGCTGATCTTTATCGAACTGTCTACACACATCCGAAAGTTAAGGTACAGTACCATTATCATTCTCTCTCTCTGTTCCATCTCGATGTTATCTCTCTTTCCCACTTGTTTCTTTCCATTCAATTTTCAGGCAATTGAGCTTATGATAGTAGATGCAATGGTCAAAGCTAACGATCATTTGGGGATTTCTTCTTACATCAATGATCCATCTGAATACTGGAAGGTACAGTCATTCCTCAGGAAACAAATCTTTACAATTCGTTTGCTTGTTTATATAATTTCTGTTCTCCACAATTGCAGTTGGACGATACAATTCTCAAAATTATTGAAACAGCTCCAGATCCAGAACTAGCAGAAGCTAGAGACCTGATACTCCGTGTTCGAAGAAGGGAGTTGTACCAGGTAATTATACAATTTTACTGCTTTTCTCCTTCTTATTTACACCTCATCGGTATAACATTTCTCTCCTGGAGAAAGATCTGTAATTAGTTTTTACTTGCAGTTCTGTAACGAGTATGCAGTTCCAAAAGACAAAATCGATCATTTCAAAGCTGTCACTGCTCAAGATATCATCTGTTCTCAGGTTTGTAATCTTTAACACTTGGATAAATAAGATGAAACTATTTACAGTCCATTGCCATACTTACAACACTTTTCATTTAACAGAAGCATACTAGCTTAACACTTAAAGAAGAGGATATCTCTGTTACCAACGTCAAGATTGATTTAGCTCGTGGAAGAGAAAACCCTCTTGAATGGTAAAAACAAACCACTTTTTCCTTCTTTTATTTTACCCTAGTTTTCGCTAATCAAATTCTAACCAACCTATATTCTTTGCGGGATTTGTCACCCATCAGCATCCACTTCTTCAAGGTACATGCTGATCTCTCTGTTCTTGTTGCGGATTCTTTTTCTAATGTGTAAAGAGAGAATCCATAATCTCAAATTACGTTTCTAACAGGATTATGAGAGTGAGGAGAAGTTTTTGATACCTGAGGAAAGAGTTAGTCACTTGTTCCCAACAACATTTCAAGACATGATTGTGAGAGTCTATGCCAAAAAGCCAGAACTGGTTTGTGATCAATATTTTATCATCAGCTCTTTATTAGTAGTATCACATTACTTTGTTCTTTTGAACTTGACAAAGTAACGTTTTTTTCGTTTCGATTGCAAACAGGTAGAAGCAGTTTCAGAGGCATTTGAGAATTTCCAAATGAGAACGTATGGAATCAAAGCTCAAGTCCACGCAACTCCTGAGAAAAAGAAACGGCGTATGATGTAAGCTACAAATCCGCTTACTCGGCCATAGTATTCATTTCATGGTTTAATATTCTTTTTTCTCCCGTCTTCAAACTTTAAATACGGATGTGTGTGTATATATTAGCACGCGTAGTCGTTTCAATACGGCGTTATTTTGGTTCCTGTCGGAGCCTTGTATTGGATCTAGACGAAATTTATATACGTAAGAGAAAAAGGGAAAGCAAATACTTTCGGAATTTGTTTATTTACGTCCCTTTACGAGGTTAACTAAGGAGAATCCTGCTAATCACATGGGAAATATTTGTATTAACGGCAGCACTAAACAACTCCAATATGAGATTAACAAATATTAACGTGATACTTAAGCGAACACAACTTCGGTAGATTAAATAATTTATATCCCTATACTTTTAAACAAATACGAAAAAACCCCGTACCAAAACAATATACACAGAAAACCCCAACTTCTGAAGTATGCTTACGGCCATACCACTTATATCGATTTTCTTTGGAATAAAAGAAGAGTATAGGGATCTATTTGCAATTGAATATAATTTTCGTACGAACGTCAAATAAAAGTCCTCTCTCTCTCTCACTCAAGTCACAACTTCAAAATTCAAATCATTTTCAAATTCTCTTTTGGGTCTCATTTTCAGTTGCTCTCGACACTTGAAATAGCGATCGCGAGCGAGCGAGTGATTCGACGCGCGGATTCAGCAAAATGGGAGCGAATTGCGACGACGACCTAAGTTCGCCGGTTTCCTCCGTGGCCGGTGCTCCGACGAACGAGCTCCGGTTGAGCAAGCATGTCTACGACAACGTTCACGGAAACATCTATCTCGATCCTGTAAGTTTCTCTTGATTCCTCCTCTTCGTTCTATTTCCGGAATTTGTAACTGCGACGACGACGCTCTGTAACTGCTTGTACCGTGAGATTTGAGTTTCCGATGCCTTCTGGATAAATCTCTTCGTTATCTTTCATTTTCTCTTGACGAAAATCGTTTGGTAGATGCGTTTGCTAGAAATTGTATCTGATTGTTCTGTTACGCGAAATTTTGCTCCGATTTTGCTTCGAGTTTCAAATTCCTCAATCTGTTAATCGGTACTAATTCTCTTATCCTTCTTCGGTCGATTTCCGGAATTTGTATCTGTTACGACGACGCTCTGTAACTGATTTTACTGTAAAATTTGAATTTCCGATGCCTTTTGTTCGAGTTGAAATCTGGATAATGTCTTCGTTATCTTTCATTTTCTCGGGAAGAAGATCGTCTAGTAGTTGCATCTGGTGGATTTTTGCTAGAATTTGTACTTCTGTTATGCGGTTTTTCTCCGATTAAGCTTCGAGTTTCAAATTTCGTTGAAATCTCAATCTGTTCATCTGTACTGAAAACTCCATTTTAATTTGCAGCTTTGTTTGAAATTCATTGACACGGAGCAGTTTCAGAGGTAACTTATCGTTGGATTGTGCTCGTTTTCATTTCCACTATTCGTATAAATTGTCGAGGATTCTTTGGAATGTGCTGATTCGTTGATCTAATTCATTGTGGCAGGCTTCGTGAACTCAAGCAGCTCGGTGAGTTGGATTGCGTTTTCCGATCTTGTTTTTGTTATTAAGAAGCATTTACCTGAGAATCACTCTATGAGAAGATACGGTTGTCAAATATAGAAAGTTTCCAATGAAATCTTCAGAGGATGTGTAGGATACTAGCTGTATCTGTAATGAGTCTTGAGTCTTTCTCTGAGAGAAATTTTCTTTGCATGTTTCAGGAGTGACAAGGATGGTGTATCCAGGCGCTGTGCATTCTAGATTTGAGCACTCTCTAGGCGTGTATTGGCTTGCAGGCGAAACTGTTCAGAGGCTTCAAACTTTCCAGGTACAAGATTTTTTGCTCTGAAGTAATATTTTACTAAGTATGGTAAAGTTTTAATGTAGGTGCTTTAATTGTTTATAGGGAATGGAGCTTGATATTGATAGATATGATCTTCAGACTGTGAGACTTTCTGGTAAATTTTGTTTGTTAGCTAAACTACTTACATTATATCTTGGTGCTTTTTTCTGATCTCCAGTTTTTGCATATATAGGACTTCTCCATGATATTGGCCATGGCCCTTTCAGTCATATGTTTGAGCGTGAGTTCCTCCCAAGAGTCATAAGTGACTGTAAGTGGTAAGTCGCACTTTCTCTAACATGTCAAATTTCAGAACATTTAGTGCCTTATTTTTTCACTACTTTGGCTCTCTGGATTATTCTTCTCTCCAGTTCTTTACATGCTAATTCTTGTATGCAGGTCTCATGAGTCAATGTCTGTAACCATGATCGACAATATCGTTGATACACATCACATTGACATTGATCCTCAAATGCTGAAACGAGTGAAGGTAAATAGTATTCCTTCTTAAGACTGTTTAGTTTCTCTCAAATGTCATCTAGTATCTGAGATGGGAAACTGTGACAATGTTTCTTGCTTCCTTTCCCTCTTTGTTGATGATCAAATCTAATGCTTACTTGACAGGATATGATACTCGCTAGTTCAAAAGGTTTTGAGCTGAATGTAAGTTATATATTAGCTAAATTGTGCATTCTGGCCGCGCATGAACTACTGCTCATATTTGATAGTTTCCTTTTCTCATCATTTACAGAACAATGAAGAGAAACGTTTCTTGTATGACATTGTTGCTAATGGTCGAAATGGGATTGATGTGGACAAGTAACTCTATCATTTCTTTCTTTCCCTTTTCACTCATCATGATGCTTAGGTTTCATCTTTGTCATAGCAAGTCAACTTTTAATGTCTACAATAAACTTACAGGTTTGACTACATTGTTCGTGACTCTCGAGCATGTGGACTAGGATGCAATTTTCAGTTCCAAAGGTACTATTATTCATTGTAGACTTCACTCATTTTTAGTCTTTGCTAGTAAAGAAGAGTTTGCTAATTCTCTGAACTTTATAGACTGACAGAGACGATGCGAGTCATGGACAATGAAATCTGTTATCGCGCTAAGGAATGTGAGTTTTCCTCCACCTGAATATATTTTGCTTGCGTTTGCTTTGGTTACCTTATAAAAACTGGTTGACTTCTGTAGATCGTAATGTCCACAAGTTATTCTCCACTCGAGCTGATCTTCATCGAACAGTCTACACACATCCGAAAGTAAAGGTAGAGTACCAATAATAATCATCTTTCTTCATAGTTCTCTGTTCCTTCTCTGTTCTTTCTCTGTTTCTCACTTGTTTCTTTCGAATCATTTACAGGCAATTGAGCTTATGATAGCAGATGCAATGGTGAAAGCTAATGATCATTTGGGGATTTCTTCTTACATTGATAACCCATCTGAATACTGGAAGGTTCTATTTTCTTCCTTTCCTGTATGCAGCAAATTCCTTTTGCTTCTTTATAAACATTTTGTGCTTCCACAATTTTCAGTTGGACGAGACAATCCTCAAAACTATTGAAAACTCTTCACGTCCAGAGCTTGCAGAAGCTAGAGAGCTTATATCCGTGTTCGAAGAAGGCAATTGTACCAAGTAAGAACTCAATTTCACCCATTTTTTCCCTTTATTTTATGGTTAAATTAGTTTGATGTACGAATATTTACTTGCAGTTCTGTAACGAGTATGCGGTTCCAAAAGACAAAATGGATCATTTCAAATCCGTCACTGCTCAAGATATCATCTGTTCTCAGGTTCGTAATCTTTGACACTTAACTAGTAATAAAGGAAAACTATATTGCAGTCCATTGCCATACTCATGAATTTTTTATTTTACAGAAACATTCTAGCTTAACGTTGAGAGAAGAAGACATCGCTGTTGCAAACGTCAAGATTGATTTAGCTCGTGGAAGAGAAAACCCTCTTGAATGGTAAGTAAGCAAACATTTTTTTTACTTCTTTGTTTATCTCTGTTTCGGTAGTTAAATTCTAACCAACTTATCTTTGTGTGGGGTTTGTCACCCATCAGCATCCACTTCTTCAAGGTAACAAAATATTAATATATAGTCTCTCTTCTTGTTTACATAACATAACACTTCTTAAATGTGGAAAGAGGAAATTTGGAAATAGCCCTGTTTGATTTACGGTTTTTCACAGGATTATGAGAGCGAGGAGAAGTTTGTGATACCTGAGGAAAGAGTTAGTCACTTGTTCCCAACAACATTTCAAGACATGATAGTCAGAGTCTATGCCAAAAAGCCAGAACTGGTTTGTGAATTGTGTGATCAATATTTTATCATCACATTACTTTCGTTTTTCCTTCAATACATGATAAAGTAACGTTTCTAAAAATATCTTTTGTTTGCAAATATCAACAGGTGGAAGCAGTTTCTGAGGCATTTGAGAATTTCCAAATGAGGACGTATGGAATCAAAGCGCAAGTCCACGCAACTCCTGAGAAAAAGAAACGCCGCTTCATGTAACTACCTAATACCCGCTTACGTGGCCATACAATTCATTTCATGGTTTTTCTCTTTGAAACTTTAAATACGGATGTGTGTGTATAGTAGCACGCGTATAGGCACTTTACAATACTGCGTCATTTTGGTACATACCCAAGTCTTGTACCTAGCTAGACAGTCTTTGTACGTGTGAGGAAAAGGTAAAGTAGACATATTTCCTTAACATTTCGGAATTAGTAAGGTTTTCTCCAAAGATGAAACTAAATATTTTAAAAATTTTGGTTAAGACCTTTACGAAAAACATCATGTTCTGTTGTTTTTCTTTTCGCTTTCTTCCAGTCCGATATAATCCGTTATAGTCGTCGTTACGTGTTTGCGAACTTTTTAGTTTTTAATCTAATAAATAAATCGAGCCATTGGGCTTGCATACGATCTTACCGTACCATTTTTTGGACTTGAAAATAAATTTGTTTGCTTCAAAAGTGATTTTAGCTGGATTTGCCCTAATCGATCTTATTATTTTATACTCCGGAGTAATAAAATTGTTGGTCAACTTCGGCATTTTAATAATAATTTATAACCTGGTCCAGTTATCTACATGATAAATTATTTAAATATTTATCTAACATGTTAGGAAAAGGTATCGAGACTGTCGACTATAAGCTCGTGAATTTCTCACATCGACAAAGCAATTGGAAAGCAAAAATAACAACACAGAAAATAAAACTAAAACTCAATATTTTGGTCAAAAACCGTTTCACACCAAAGGGGAAAAATAATTTCCTGACAAAATCATATCCGCTAGAAACAATTGAAAAAGTCTATTATTAAAAACTCTAAAACCAAAAGGAAAAAAAGCCCTACACATACACACAAAACTGTGTATGTATATGTACGTAGTAGAAGAATCAAAACACCCCAAACTTCAGACTCTCTCCGTCGCCGAAATCTCAATTTCCGATGGCTTTCCAGCTTTATCCTTTGGTGTAGACTTGAAGAAACAAGCATAGACTACTAGCTGTGATAAACACAAGAAAGCTCCGATTCCATTGCTTATCTGTATTAAAGATCAAAACACAATAAAAAAAACGTTACAAATGATAATCAAACCAATCAATTAATTGGAAAGAAAAAAAAAACACAAAAAACTTACAAGAACGTAGAGGTCGACTTTGTAGATCAAAGAGTAGGAAGTCCAAATCACAGCGTTACAGAAACTAATGAAAGATAACCAAAACGGCATGTACTCAACACTCTTTGTATCCCAAACTTTTTTCTGTTGATTAACACACAATGAAGAAGAAGAAATCATTAGAACACATAATTAATAACTATTTACCCAATAATTAAGTGAGAAATATACAGAGAGAGAGAGAGAGAGAGAGAGAGAGAAAGAGAGAGAGAGAAAACTTACGATGACAAGACAAGGAGCTGCATACATGGCAACGTTGAAGACATCACAGATAATACCAACGAACATTTGTTTAGTAGCAAAGTTTTGGATTGCGAGGAGAGTAATCAAAACAATCGCTGCTACAGCAATAACCTCAGCCACCAGAGATATCACAATGTTCCTCTGCACATTCACATTCACTCACATCAACATTTCATTAACCATTATGAATAAAAAAACCAAGACTAATAAAGGACTAAAAGATTTGAAGCCAACAACATACGCGGAAGTTCTTCTTTTCGCCACAGTGGTACAAGAAGATGGCCAAGTAGATAGCTTCGATAAACAAACCGACTCCATTAATGGTGGTGACAAGGATACTATCCTTGTGAACAATAGGGAGTCCATAGAAGACCCAAAGCATACAGTTCATCACTGTTGCTACATAAGGATACGGTTGAAATTCCTCTACCGATTTCTTCTTGTGGATCCTCCAAAACGTTGGCCTGTATAATGTATATTACATATTCATCAATAATGTGTACTCATAAATCTTCAATGTTAAATCTCAAAGAATCAAACGTTTCAATAGTCATGAAAGAGGTCTTACACAGGTGAAAGGAAGAGAGCAAAGGAAACAATATTCCCTGCATCGATTATACGAGAGAAAACTTGTTAACCACATAGCTAATTATGAAGATCGAGTTTAATTAGTATGAAAAATCGATCGAGACTAGTAAACAAAGCTGTATCAATTAGTTTTAATATGAACAGAGAGATCCGCCATTTGAGACAATCGAGCTCAGATCAGCACACAATATTGAGATTTAACGATCGATTAAGAGTGCACGAATCTATAACTTATTTCGCATTCAAATTCCATGAACAATATCTGTCGAGGTTAATTAAAAACGAAGCAGTTTCACAAATCAAATAACGCATGAAGAGATCCGCCATTAGAGTAAAGCTCAAACACACCAAACAAATGAATAACGAACAGTCGATTGAAATTCGGATGAAAACAATCTAATCTACAGCTTCATCGGATTCAAATCACTGTTACAGTGATACATTGAATCGATACGAATGAAATCAGTAAAATACAGAGAGATTTAGCGTTTCGACTGTGAACAGAGAGAGAGAGATAGAGAGAAGAGATCTATCATCTATCTTACGTACCGATAACTCCGATGATGAATCGAATTTGTTTCGCGTCAACCATTGTGAAATCGAACGGAGAGAGAGAGATTGATGAAGACGAAGAGCTAAGAAGAAGAAGACGATTGTGTAGAAGAAAACCTAATAGAGAGCGTATGAGAGGTTTTGTGTGTGAGTATTGAGTTTATATATATAGTCAGATATGTATATATAGAGAGAGAAAGAGAGAGATAAAGATAAGAGAGACGTTTGAGTCAAGGAGTCAATATTTAGTTTGTTACGATCTCTCTTGCGCATCACTCTCCTCATTTATTTTCTCATTTTTCCCTAAACGATGATAATTACTTAAAAAAACCTTTCGTAGATTTGAATTTTGACTGGTTAAAAAACTTGTTCAACGATGATTTATTGCATGTTTGGAAAGTAATCTTCGTCTTTTTAGGAATTATCCAGATCATTATCCAAGACAACTGTAATTATTTTCAATTGTTTGACCACGGATTATCTTAAAAACGCTTTAAATTCTTATTTTTAATGTAATATCTAACTCTGCAAGGCAAAGAAAAACAAGGTACATTGTCTGTTGACAAAAAGAAGAATGTTTAATGTCTAATCAGTAAATACTAATACGTTTTGGATAATATTAAGTTTTCAAACACATCCATATATAAGTTATATCCAGAACAAAAATAACCGACAATATTAAAATATCTCTGTTAATATTTATACTTTTTTTAGAAATTTATCTCTGTAAACATTGAAATGTATAATATACAAAATTATTTGATTAGCCGACAAAAAAATAAAACATTATCTGATCGATATTTATTTATGTAGGGATAGATTTGAATATTGTATTAACCAGATGCAAATATTATTTGAATCTTGATATATTTGAAATCACGCTAACTATTTTACAGTTACTAGAATATGATTTTTTCGACGGTCGTATGTTTGTTATTGACGAGATTTCTATTTACGTCCGTACTAGTTGTTACACGCCACGTCAGAATTCTGTTTCTGAAACTACTTGTAGGGTCTTAAGTTTCCAAGTAATTACAAGTTTTGCCATCAACAATACAATTCACAACAAACACATGCAAAATCTACAAGCGATATCGTGGGACTTGTTGCCCAAGGAAGATAAACCGGATGGTTGATTTATTACTTTATATCGGTTTTGCAGAGTAAATTCCGGTTTACTCGTAAATGTAAACGTTTTAGTTTACCCTGAAGTCAGTTTTTATTTCAACGTCTAGTATTTCCAAAATAACAAAATAAACAATTAATTCACGTCACGTAGAAGTAGTTTTAAACTTGTACATTTTAAAGCACGTAATTATTGGTCAAACACAGTATAAATTATTCTCGAATAATTTATCACCATATCCAATATCTTTGTATAACCACATACCAAATTTTCTATAAATTTAAACGAAAAGATGCAAAAATCAGATATATAATACTATAATTATTGAGATTTCACTTTTCGAGCGGTCACTAATCAGAACATTAAACTGGAATAGTCCTAAAATTATCAACGAAATTTTAGTGAAATTGAGTCAAGAGATCACTGATTTTGGACTTTGCCTTATGAACTAAATTGGCAATTCACTTTTTTGGTATTAGCCTTAGCTGGCGATTATTGTCACGTTTCGTTTGTTATTTTTACAACACAAACATATTGTGGCCTTTAATGTAGTAGACTAGTAGTTATCGGCAAAAGAAGAAAGATATACAATCCGATGACAAACCGAAACAGTCAAGCCGGTATTCAATGGGACAGAATACGGCTACGTCGTTTTGGTAATTGTGCAACTCCTCTTGGAAATTGCAAAATTCTCTTAAGTTTGGTTCATTCTTGCATTATGTTATTCTCCAAGACATACTCCATTTGCTTATCATCTGATATCTATCTAACTATCTTTCTATTTGCTTGTTATAGTTTCATATGTGTCGAAAGATATGGATTGTGCACCTCTTCCAAAGACAGGATCGCAGATTTTAACCCTTATTGGACCTTTTGCAGCGTTATATTGTCTGAGTAATTATTATGACTTAACCGTAACATTTTGAGTATGAAAAAGCTTGTTTTCTTCAGTCTTCAGTACGACCCATCTTTTACCATAGATGAAAGATTATTTAAGGGTCAAACATTTTTGGTCATGAAACGTTTTGTATTTGTTTTGGAGTGGTGTTTTAGTTTTTGTCTTTTGAAAATCCAACTTTTCTTCATTCAAATTTTTAGAATTGCATATTGTTTCTTTAAAACTAGAGAACGTAGATCTATATATGTGGTTTTCTTCTAACTTGCAAGAAAAATAAACCCTGTGGTTTAGGGTTTATCTTACATGCTTATGTGATCTATATATGTGGTTATCTTCTATATATGTGGTTTCTCATAAAAAAAAAAAATTTGTTTAATTTTTGGCTTTGCTTTATTTTGACGAGACTATTGTTTTTGTTTCGTAGCAAATGTATTATTCCTTTACACTAAATACCACTATAATATACCTGATGTAAGTATGTAACGATAAGAATGAATATGTGCTACTACTACGTTACATTAATATTCTCTTTAGAAACAAATGTTCAAATTGTTCTCTTTCTTTTATGGTCACTTTCTTCTCTAAATGATTCGTTTATTCTTCAAATTTCAAACCTCAAATGTTCAAACCGCGTTAAGGGCAAAAACGTAACTCAGATTACCTATAAGTAGAGTCACCACTCTCACTCCTAAGCTTTACCCGCGAAGATTTACACACATTTTCTCAGATGAATATTCTTCTGTGGAAAAGTCTTTACATTTGATTTTGATCGTTTTTGGTTTCTCTTGCTTTCTTGCTTTGATCTGATCTTCTTCATTTACTGGAAACGATGGGATCTTTCCTCTGTCCGTTAGATTATCCGGCGAGAATGTGGACGACGAGTTTCTTCCGCCACAAACTCATGATTTTCTAACGAATCGTTTACTTTTCAATTTCGACATTTACGTTTACTTTCTCTCTTACCGAAAACATTTCCTTTGACTCCGGCGGCGATCGCAATGGATTCCGATCAAGAAGATACTCACGGAAAACCACTTTCTCTTGAGAATCTTGTCCTGATTTTGCAAGGTGATGATGATGCTCTGTTTCTTCTTCAAATCTCGTAAAATCTTAATCAAATTGGCTAAATTTGGTAACTTTGTTGGCAATTCAGGAACAAAACCAGCCATGGAAATCAAAGAAACTCCAACCTGTGAAATGGATGATCAATCATCTCCTGAGAAAAAGCGTAGACTAACGATTGAACAAGTATACAAACACAGATGTTAAAAAACGGAAAGATCTTCGCTTCTTCGTGTTTTGATTTCATCTGGTTTCTTCTTTGTTTATAGGTGAATCTGCTAGAGAAGAGCTTTGAAGAAGAGAACAAACTAGAACCAGAGAGAAAGACTGAGCTAGCTAAAAGGCTTGGATTGCCTCAACGTCAAGTAGCCGTTTGGTTTCAGAATCGAAAAGCTCGATGCAAGATCAAACAAATCGAAAGAGACTACGATGTTCTCAAGGCTTGTTACGATTCCCTCCTGGCAAAACATGAATCAGTCATCTCAGAGAACGAGAAGCTCAAATCTAAAGTAAGCAAAACCTCAACTTTTTATGTCTTCCATAGACAGAAATTGAGCTCAGTTTCTAAGAGACTTTTCTCTTACAGGTCTTAACTTTGACTGAGATGCTTCTTCCTGCAACAAACCAAACACAAAGAAATCTCCAAGACAAGCTTAACTCTAAAGGTGATGAAACTATGAGCTCTTCCACAGCTTTAGTTCCATTAGCTAATGAAGATTACTTCACCAACATCGATGGATCATTCAGCTGTTGGGTCTGGCCATCAAATCTTAAGTGAAAAATCAGAGAATCCAAAG
The DNA here is from genome assembly GCA_902728155.2 of Microthlaspi erraticum. Taxonomy (NCBI): domain Eukaryota; kingdom Viridiplantae; phylum Streptophyta; class Magnoliopsida; order Brassicales; family Brassicaceae; genus Microthlaspi; species Microthlaspi erraticum. The sequence goes on from CACVBM020001607.1 coordinate 412,766, forward strand.
TGACTTAGTATTCTAAGATTGGATAGTATTGACATGTGACAAATAAGAATGTACAAAAAAAAACTACTACCATCACTATTTCATAGTATAAGATATATTATATGCATCCATCAGAGTTTTCTAGTTGTTTATGTTTTCTTGAGTTAATTATTTATTTGTGTGCAATCAATCAATCATATATCTAGTGGGTGATGGGTTGTATGTAAGAGTCAAAGAACATATTGGCCCTACAACAACCAACATAAACACCATTAGAGCCAAACACTTTTGAAATTTTAAAGTCTTAAAAGGTCATTCATTGGTTTATTCAAGATTTCATTTTTGTTTTTGGCTAACACAAAAGAGCCAAAATGAACTACAAACCTAAACCAAAAACCAGATTGTGTTTGAACACAAAACACAAGTATAAAGTTCCGGTTTGCTTTCTATCCACACTTGAGTGTATATCACTCAAAATCCCAGAAACTAATCAAGAAAACTTAAAATATACAAAAGTAAATCATAAGATCATCAAGCACCAGTATGTATACAAAAATGTGTGTATAAAGCTAACAGTGAATTTGTTGAGAGAGTAAAGGAAAGTATATTGAAAAGAGGAAAGAAAAGAGAACCAGTGACTCTAAAGTGAAGAAAAAAGAGGCGAAGATAATAAAAATAAAGCTAAAGCATCAGTCTTTTGGAATCCATTATTCTTGAGCATGCGAAATTAAAAATTTGATCTCATATGATTAACAACCAAAACTGCAATTGAAATCTTTTTTATAAATCATTTTAACAATATGGTACAACAGATGATCAGTAAACCCCTAAAAATATCAATAATCTCGATTGAAAAAAGAGTTACAAGTTACTACCTTTCGTCGTTGTTCTCCAGCTTCTTATGATCTTCCATCCATGATGGAAGTTTAGGAAGATCATCAACATTAAGCGACGAAGAAGGCAACCTCCTTTGAGCATCTTTCTTCGGCCATAACCAAATCTTGGAAACCGAAAAGCTCTCTCCTTTCGCCACAGTGTTAATCTTCTTCTCTTCTGAAGCTGACGAATTCTCAATCTGCTCAGACTCTTTCCCCTGAAGAGCCGTCAAACGCTTATCGTTGCTGCAAAACGGAACCTTAAGCTCAGAGTTACCGAGTATATACTGATACGAACCCATTGAGAAACATCTTCTCGCATCCAAATTACTACTACTAGTCTCTCCTCCAGCAACAACAACAGCATCAAGATCTTGATCTTGACCAACATTGTCAAGTCTCTTAAACTTCCCTAATCTCACAGGCAAAACTCCTTTCTCCACAACAATTTCTTGAATCTCCTCCATAGTCTTCTCTGTTGCTGTTGTCACACACTCTTCCTCTTCTCTAATGTCATCGAAATCGAACATCGGATTCTCCATCGAGAAGCCAGGGGAGAAGAGAGTGCCACGACAGAGAGGGCAAGTCGAATTCGACTGAAGCCAAGTGTCAATACAGTTGAGATGAAACGCATGGCTACACGTTGGCAACAATCTCAGCTTATCTTTCTCAGTGAACTCACAGAGACAAACCGCGCAATCGAACGGCTCTTTGGACGCACCGCCGACGAGTTCCTTGTAGTGGAAAACAGGTAACGCGTCGATGAAAGCTTGGTCGAGACCTGAGTCGTTGAGATGAAAAAGCTGTTGGAGCTGTCGTTGGAGAGCGTCGCTGGTTGAGATCTCTGGGTAACGATTAGACCTCGAAGAAGGGGAGGTTGGAGAAGGGTGCTTGACGAGGAACCTGACGAGCAAATGAAGAAGCCCGGAGATGAAGAAGAGGACAGCTAGAATCACGATTACGAATAGCACCGCCGGGCTGATTTTGTTGCCGCCGGAGGACGACGGTGGTGGTGACGGCGGAGAGAGGATTGTTGGGTCTTTGTAAAACGGTGGTGGGTATGCAAAGTTGCCGTCTTTCTGCTCAATTGCGAATCGAACCCAAGAAGACATGTTTGTAGATTTAGAATCCAGATTTCACCATGAAAAATATCTCAATTTTGAAGATCCAGGAAAAAAAATAAAATTTCCAAGTTAATTGGAGGAAGAAGAGTTCAATAAAACTGAAATAACATCAACATCGAGAAACAGAGATAGCTCAAAAACACTCACTTAATCCCTCTCCCCAGATTCTCAGAAAAAGTTAAACTTCCCGTGAAGTAAAAACCCTAATCAAAGAGGGATTTTTTTTGTTCTCTGTCAGATTTGCAGAGGAAGAAGAAAGTAAAGTCACACTCTTTCTCTATTCTCTCTCTACCCTCTATGTAACTATCTATCTATAAGACCTTTCCTTGTCTTGAGCTTTTATGGTGGAAATAGAAGACCCGAAGAAAATGGCAATTGATTTTATAATTTTTCGAAGTGCGAGGCAAAGTTGAAAAACAGCGACAAACACAGAAGAAGAAAAAAGTAAAAGCTTTGAAAATGAAAGTAAAAAAAAAAAAGGAGGTAGATTTGGGCCCACGTGCATAGATGAGCGAGTTGGTGTCAGATTGGTCAACTCATTAGACAAAAACAAAATGACGGTTTCCTAAGTTTTTGGTTTTATGTAAGATCCGTACTGGGCCGGACCAACCAGCCCAATTTCAAATTTGTTAATGTGAGCTGATACATTCCATTTGCTTCCATTTTGATCTTCATGAATTTGTCTTTGCAAAACTCAAAAAATGGTGGTATAAATTTTAACATTTGCACCCAAAAAAGAGTCTTTCAAAACAATTAAGCAAACCCCTAGAGTCATGTATTAAATCATAATATTTTTTCACCAGTTTATTTGTTTTTTGTCGTCTACTAAATTAATTTGCCTTGTTCTTTCTAAATTCAAAAACATAATGTCAATTTCTGTTAAAATATGATTGGCTGGTGACTTTAATACATGACTTAGTTTAGTCCTTCAAAAAGATTTTATAAATCAAAGAGCGTATCAAATCCTAGCCGTTGGATCAAACACTTGAGAAGCGTGTCATTGAGTCAACGAGCGTCTCGAAATCTAACCGTTGGATCAATTCATCTTGCCGGAAGCATCGAACGGGAAATCGCCGCACAGGCGGTGGCAAAGTCCCGGCCAGTGAACTTCTGAGTCCATTTCGCCATCGTCGAGGAATGTCAAATTGGTGCGATTCTGGTGATCCTTTTGAACAAGTTAACTGAGTTGAGTTGCTGGTGAAATCGAAGGTCCGTGATGATTTATGGGTTTGTTAGATCACATTTCTGCTGAATTGAGATTAAGCAATCGATGTCACTGAAGTCTTAGGGCTACTATTTTTAATAAGATTGCTTTAGGTTAGTTACTATTCATGGAGAGATTGCAGTTTTTGAAATGATGCTGATGCAAATGCAATTGATGCAGAGATGAGTTTTAAGCATTTGAAAACAGCCAAAGCAAAAGCTATTAGTCTTCGTCAATGGAAGAGGATGTTCAAATGGAAGTTGAGAACTTCTTCTGTTTGATGACTCAGCTGAAGGTATTGGCCAAACTTCCTTATCATGGGTCCGTAGAATATTCGAATATAATAGTCGTGGTGTGATGGATTTTGGTAAAGTTTGGATTTTTAATCATGGAGAAAGATTAATATATTCCACAGATGTCGTCACTGATAAAAGAATGAGTCAATGACCATTTAGTAAGCGTGGTGGAATTAATCACCAGCTCCATGATTGCTTCAAAACCTGCTTCTAATCTTAAGAGAGTTTCTGAGAATCAGATACTATCAATATCATGAGAGAAACAGGAGAAGAGACAGTGGCGTGGAAGTACTTTAACAGAGATGTTTTGCCGTTTGCTGCCATGTTTGCAGTTGAATGTGCAGCGGTTGGGTCAAACACACTGTACAAGGCTGCAACTTTAAGAGGATTAAACTTCTATGTCTTTATCTTCTACTCTTACGCTATCTCAACGCTTGTTCTTCTTCCATTTTTCCTCATCTTTGGAAGGTACTGATATAATCATCTCATCTACTCTCTTTGTCTTAGTTTTTAATTTTCAAGAGTTGAGAAGCTTATTTTAACATTTTCAGGTCAAGAAGATTACCTTCAGCCAAGTCTCCTCTCTTCTTCAAGTTTTTCTTACTTGGTCTTTTCGGGTAATAATGATACCCTCCTGCTTCTAGATTTATGGACATATTTGTTTCTAACTTGAGGAGAACAGGTTCTTTGCGCAGATGGCTGGTTTTAAAGGTATAGAACATAGTTCTCCTACTCTTGCCTCTGCTATGAGCAATCTCACTCCAGCTTTCACATTCACCCTCGCTGTTATCTTCAGGTTATACATTGTTCTCTTTCGTTTTTGTTTTGCGAAAATAGTCTTGGACAATGAAAAAAGGGGTGTCTCAAAATCTCAGGCCTCTTGCTTTTTTTTCTTGATAATCAATACAAGAAAACATTGTCTCATGTTATTCACTACGAATCTTATACTAGTGGTCACTGGTCTGTTTGTTAACTATAAATCTTACTGCTGAGTCTGCAATCTAACTGGTTCTGCTTCTGCTTCTTTTGGTTGTAAAGGATGGAAAAAGTAGTGTTCAGGAGCTCTGCGACTCAGGCTAAAATCATCGGAGCAATTGTATCTATATCTGGTGCTCTGGTTGTTGTGCTATACAAAGGCCCAAAAGTTGTCTCTGCTACATCTTTTACACCTTCTTCACCTAAGAATTTGACTTCATTGGAATCAAGCTGGATAATAGGAGGCCTTTTGCTTGCTCTAGAGTATTTTCTTGCTTCAGTCTGGTTTATTCTTCAGGTATAAACACTTGAAGAAGTTTATTAAACACATAAATCTCTTGCTAAATCCGGTAGTTGTATATATGGTTTCAGACTCGGGTCATGGAGGTACACCCTGAAGAAATAACTGTAGTCTTCTTCTACTACTTATTTGCAACGCTAATCTCAGCACCAATATGTTTGTTTACGGAAAGAAACTTCACTTCTTGGGTGCTTAAACCTGATATTTCCCTCGCTGCAATCATATACTCGGTGAGAATAAAGTCTTTAATAATATACTTCCACTACCGACGAAGTTTTAATAAGCTCTCAAACTGTTTTCAGGGAGTCTTTGTTTCGTTATTCAGCTCAATCACCCACACATGGGGTCTGCATCGGAAAGGTCCGGTTTACATATCATTGTTTAGGCCATTGTCTATAGCGATTGCAGTCGTTATGGGTGCTATATTCCTCGGCGATGCACTTCACCTTGGAAGGTAACATATCTTTGCGTGTGAGAAACACTTGGTCTCTACAGTTTCATGCTATACATATCTTTATAAACTAGATTATGGTTTTTGATACGGTAATAACCGATAGATTTCACCATATGTATGTGTTGTGGGCAGTGTGATTGGATCAGTGATATTGTGCTTTGGAGTATACGCTGTGATTTGGGGCAAAGCAAGAGAGGATGCAACAAAAACAGTAAGCGATTCTGAGCAGTCACCTTTGTTGCCTACACACAACAAAGAAGATGATGACTCCTTGTCATTAAGATAGGATTGATGCAAGTGATGACAATGCTTGCTTATATTATTCGTTTGTAAATGTGGATAAGTAACTTTGTATAGTGTAAAGTCTCAAAAAATATTTAGCAATTTGCACAATACAAATTTCAAAATGTTACCAACCGATAACTGAAATGGTTTGTTTGTTTGTTTTGGTTCCGGTTTAGTTAAACTTCTTGTGCTGGTTCGGATTTGGTTTAAGCTCACTAATAAAGTAAAATTGAGTTACATTTTCTTTGGTTCGGTTCGGTTCCACGTTAGTATCAAAAGAGCGTACCAAATTCCTAACCGTTGGATCAAATCGTGTCACTGTCAACGAGCGTCTCTCTCAGAATCTTTTGACGGAAAAGTACGCCGTGGGGCTTCTGGCTCAGTTCCACCGTCGCGTACGGCTGAGCAATGGAGCGATTCTGAGGATCCTTTGAAACTTAATTGAGTTACTTATCTTCTGTCGCTGGAGGAATCGAAGGCCAGTGATGATTTCGGGTTTGTTAGATCACATTTCTGCTTGATTTGGATTAAGTAATCGGTTTTAGTAATACGAATTGCTTTAGGTTAGTTGTTATAGATGGAGGTTAGGTTTAATTTCTGTGGAAGGTAAAGAAACGTCTGGCGATTTTTTTTCTCTGGAGATGAAGCTGATGCAGAACGATCAAATGGAAGTTGGAAAATTCTTCAGCTGAAGGTATCGGAGTCTTTGGAGCTATAAGAGCCAAACATTCTTTGGAATATTTACGTATGGAGAAATCGATCAAGTATTGCCCTTTTGAAGATTTTTCTCAGAATTTGAAGCTAAGACGATGCCACGGCTGAATTTTTAAGCACTTGGAAACAGCCAAAGTAGAAGCTACAAGTCTTCATCATTGGAGGAGAAATGTTCATATGGAAGTTGAGAAAATTCTTCAGTTTGATGATTCGTGTGGGTTAATAGAGCTCCATGGTCAAAGTTTCCTTGTCGTGGGGTCATGAAAATATCTTAGAAGATAATCCTTGTGGTGTGAAGTTTTGGTCAAGTTGGAATATTGATTTATGGAGGAAGACTATTTCCACACTGTCTTCATTGATTATGTCATCCACTTCTGAAGAAAACAGCGCTACAAGTTTAGCAAGCGTGTACGGAATTAACATCCAGCAACATGATTGCTTCTAAACTCATGTGAATTTCAAGAGAGGGTTGATTTTTTTCTGAGAATCTGGGTATCGAATCTATCATGAGAGGAAGTGGAGAAGAGACAGTGGCGTGGAGGTTCTTTAGCAGAGATGTTGTGCCGTTTGCTGCGATGTTTGCAGTTGAGTGTACCTCTGTTGGGGCAAACACACTGTACAAGGCTGCAAGCTTAAAAGGATTGAGCTTTTATGTCTTTGTTTTCTACTCTTATGTCGTTTCCACACTTCTCCTTCTTCCACTTTCCTTAATCTTTGGAAGGTACTGATCTCCTTCACTACTTATTTTTCCCACAGTATAAACTTTTCAAGAATCTGAACTTAGTTTGCATATGCAGGTCAAGAAGATTACCTTCACCGAAGTCTCCTCTCTTCTTCAAGATCTTCGTACTTGGGCTTCTCGGGTAAAAATTACTACTCTTTTCAACTAGATTACTTCCGTTTTCTTCTTCTTCTAGTTTTTTTTAACTTGAGGGGAACAGGTTCATGTCGCAGCTAGCTAGTTGTAAAGGAATAGAATATAGCTCACCAACTCTTTCCTCTGCTATCAGCAATCTCACACCAGCTTTCACATTCACGCTCGCCGTTATCTTCAGGTTCCACCTCCTTCTCTTTGGTTTCTGTTTTAGGAAAATAGCTTGGACAATAATGTTACCGAGTATGTAACTCTTACTGGTTCTGCTTCCTTGGGGGACTCTACAGGATGGAACAAGTAGTGTTAAGGAGATCTGCGACTCAGGCTAAAATCATTGGCGCAATAGTATCTATATCTGGTGCTCTGGTTGTTGTGCTATATAAAGGCCCAAAAGTTCTCGCTGCTGTATCTCTTACACCTTCATCATCTACCGTTTCATTTGAGGATTTGACTTCATCCGAGTCAAGCTGGATAATCGGAGGCCTTTTGCTTGCTTCACAGTTTTTTCTTCTATCAGTCTGGTATATACTTCAGGTAAGTTCAATGAGGTTTTGGGTTGTTGTTGACACATAAAACTTTTCCTAAATTTGGTAGCTGTATATGGTCCCAGACTCGGGTCATGGAGGCATACCCTGAAGCAATAACCGTAGTCTTCTTCTACAACTTATTTGCAACGCTAATCTCAGGACCAGTGTGTTTATTAGCTGAAAGAAACTTGACTTCCTGGGTGCTTAAACCAGATATTGCCCTCGCTGCTATCATATACTCGGTGGGAATCAAATCTTACAAACTGCTTGTATTACTGACGATGTTTTAAGTTCAAAATATAACACTTTGTTTTAGGGAGTCTTTGTTTCATTATTCAGCGCAGTTACCCACACATGGGGTCTGAATCTGAAAGGTCCTGTCTACATATCCTTGTTTAGGCCATTGTCTATCGCAATTGCAGTCGCTATGGGTGCTCTATTCCTCGGCGATGCACTTCACCTTGGGAGGTAACATATCTTCATCTGGTTCATTTCCATCACGTTCAGAAGATTTTTATCTACATTAAGAAACATAGAGCTCAACTCTAGGTTGTTGAAATGCTTAGTATCTATCTAACTAATGGAATGACATTTTGAGAATTATATGGTTTCTGGTTTCTAGTCTAACCGTCACAACTCAAACCTGACCACTACATCTACATGAGCTCTCATATATGGTTTCCGTGGTATATCACTGGATAGAGTATAGACTCTAATATGCTTTTTGAGACGGCAATAACCGATATAGTTTTTGCCATATGTGCTATGGGCAGTGTCATTGGATCAGTGATTTTGAGCTTAGGGTTCTACACTGTGATTTGGGGAAAAGCAAGAGAGGAAGCAGCCAAAAATGTTGCTGGTTCTGAGCATTCACCTTTGCTGCTTACACACATCGTAGAAAATGAAGCATAGGAATGATGCAAGTGATAATCCTTATATTTTTTTATCCATCTATGAATATGTATCCTTTAGAAGATAGTCCCTATTCATGGGTATATAAATGTCTATATTTACATATTTTTTTTTTTTTCTGTTCTCTTTTCTTGTCTTGTATTACTTTGAGGTTATAAATGAGAATGGTGATATACTTTGATTTCTTCTATTTTTATTTTATCTTGGACTCGTGCAATGATTTTGAAATGGTGACTACTTACACACTGTACAAGGCTGCAACTTTTATTGGATTGAGCTTTTATGTCTTTCTGTTTTACTCTTATGTTGTTGCTACACTTGTCCCTTTTCCACTTTCCTTCATTGTTGTAAGGTATTTATCTCCTTCACTACGTTTTTTATTTGCCCAGTATAAAATTTGCAAGAATCTGAACTTATTTTACATATGCAGGTCAAGGAGATTACCTTCTCTCTTTTCAAGATATTCTCACTTGGGCTTCTCGGGTGATAATATATTCTCCTGCTTCTAGATTACTGTGCATTTACATATATATTTTTTTTGAGTATGATCCTTGTGGCGTGAAGTAGGCCTAGCGTGAAGTAGTGGTGGTATATTTTATATGGATAAAGAATACTCCGACATTAGTAATGTCTTCCATTTCTAATTAAAATATTGCTACAATATTAATTCTTAAAGCCAACTGGATAAGTATGTCAAAGACAACTTGATTACCTCTAAACTCCCTTTAATTTCAGAGAGTCGTTTCTGAGAATCTGAATATCAATTCTATCATGACAGGAGCTGGAGAAGAGAAAGTGGCGTGGAGGTGTTTAACTAGAGATGTTGTTCCGTTCGCTGCGATGTTTGCGGTTGAATGTTTCTCAGTTGGGTCAAACACACTTTACAAGGCTGCAAGCCTAAGAGGATTAAGCTTTTATGTCTTTGTCTTCTACTCTTATGTTGTTTCAACGCTTCTCCTTCTTCCACTTTCCTTTATCTCTGGAAGGTATTGACCTCCTCATATACTCTTTGCCCTGTATAGACTTTTCAAGAATCTGAACTTATTTTACATTTTCAGGTCAAGAAGTTTACCTTCAGCAAAGTCTCCTCCCCTCTTTAAGATTTTCTCACTTGGGATGCTCGGGTAATAATATACCTTGCTTCTAGATCAATGGGCATTTCTGGTTTTTTGTTTTCTAACTTTTTAACTTGGGGGAGGAACAGGGTCATGGGGCAGATAGCAGGATGTAAAGGAATAGAATATAGTTCCCCAACTCTTTCCTCTGCTATCAGCAATCTCATACCAGCTTTCACCTTCACCCTCGCCGTTATCTTCAGGTTCCACCTCCTTCTCTTTCGTTTCTGTGGTTGGTTAGAAATGTTATGTCCTCTTTCATTCCTAAGAGAATTTGGTAGGATATGATGTTATCAGTCTTATTACTGCTTATATAACTCTAGCTGGTTCTGCTTCTCTGGCTGTAAAGGATGGAAAAAGTAGTGTTACGGAGCTCTGTGACTCAGGCTAAAATCATCGGCGCAATAGTATCTATATCTGGTGCTTTGGTTGTTGTGCTATATAAAGGCCCAAAAGTTCTTGCTTCTGCATCTTTTACACCTTCATCATCTACCATTTCGCTTCAACAGAATTTAACTACAGTCGAGTCAAGCTGGATAATAGGAGGCCTTCTGCTTGCTTCACAGTGTTTTCTTGCTTCAATCTGGTATATTGTTCAGGTATAGACACTTGAAAAGTTCATCAAAAAAGACTTTGGGTTGTTGTTGACACACAAAACTCTTACTGAAATTCGGTAGCTGTATCTGGTTTCAGGCTAGGATCATGGAGGTATACCCTGAAGAAGTAACTGTAGTCTTCTTCTACAACTTATCTGCAACGCTAATCTCAGGACCATTATGCTTATTTGCGGAAAGCAACTTGACTTCTTGGGTGCTTAAACTGGATATTTCCCTCGCTGCAATCATATTCTCGGTGAGAATCAAATCTCTTTCCGTTATTGATGATGTTAGAAGCTCAAAGATTAACAAATTCTTTCAGGGGGTCTTTGTTTCATTGTTTGGCGCAGTCATTCACACATGGGGTGTGCATTTGAAAGGTCCGGTCTATGTATCCTTGTTCAAGCCATTGTCTATTGCAATTGCAGTCGCCATGGGTGCTATATTCCTCGGCGATGCACTTCACCTTGGGAGGTACCATTTATATCTTTCGTCTTCTCCTTTTACAGCATGTATAGAAGATTTGATCTCTACTGAGATACATAGAATTCAACTCTAGGTTGTTGAAAATGATTAGTAGCTAACCAATGTAATCACATTTGGAGAATTATATGGTTTTTGGTTTCTACTCTATCCGGCACAAGCCAAACCTGAGCTCTTTTCTTCTGTATTATTTTTTCATATGGTGTGTGAAAATATGATTATTGAGACAGCAACAACCAATATAGATTTCCCCATTTCTGGTTTGGGCAGTGTGATTGGATCAGTGATATTGTGCATTGGATTCTACACTGTGATTTGGGGAAAAGCAAACGAGGATGCAACCAGAAGTGTTAATGATTCTGAAAATTCACCTTTACTGGGTACACACATCGTAGAAGATTAAGCATAGGAATGATGCAAGTGATAATCCTTTAATTATTTACTCATTTTTGAATATGGATCCTTTAGTAGATGATCCGAGTCATGTGTATATAAATGTCTATCTTTACATACAAGACTGTTTTTGTTTTTTTCCTTTCTTGTATTGTTTTGAAGTTATAAATAAGAATGATGATATATATTTTCTTGGATTCATGCAATGATTTTGAAATTGTGAATACATACACAGCCGTGTCCACTAGTCAAGGTAGGCTACTAATATTTTGGTTCAGTTTGGTTTAACTTTTCCGTTAGGTTTTTTTGTTCGGCTGCAGTGGGGAAACGAGGGCTATGATGATGATTGATGCATGCAGAGCATTCAACAACACTAGGTCTTCATCATTGAAACAGAATGTTCAAATGTAAGTTGGAAAAATTCTTCATTTTAATGATTTCCGTGGACCAAATTTCGTTGTCGTGGGATCCCTGAACTATACGAGAAGATGATCCTTGTGGTTTGAAGAAATGTTCAAGTTTATTTATTTAAGTATGGAGAAAGATTGATACTTTTTCCAGGTTGTCGTCACTGAAAATGTCTTTGGTTCTAAATAAAATAATGCTACCATTTAGCAATCGTGGGTGGAAGAACAATCCACCATTTAGATTGCTTTTAGTTTCAGACAGTTTTCTCTGAGAATCTGGATATCAGACCTATCATGAGAGGAGCTGGAGAAGAGACAGAGGCGTGGAGGTACTTTAAGAGAGATGTTGTGCCGTTTGCTGCAATGTTTGTAGTTGAATGTACCACGGTTGGGGCATACACACTGTACAAGGCTGCAACATTAAGAGGATTGAGCTTTTATGTTTTTGTCTTCTACTCCTATGTTGTTTCCACAGTTCTCCTTCTTCCACTTTCTTTCATCTTTGGAAGGTATTTATCTCCTCTTATGTTCTCTTTTCCCAGCGTAGACTAATCAAGAATAAGAAACTTAATTTTGCATATGCAGGTCAAAAAGATTACCTTCAGCCAAGTCTCCTCTCTTCTTCAAGTTTTTCTTACTTGGACTTTCGGGTAATAAATACACCCCTGCTTATAGATAATGTGCATTTCCTGTTTCTCGAGTAATAATTCCTGTTTTTGTTTTCTTATTTTTATATCTTTTAACTTGGAGGGAACAGGGTCATTGGGCAGATAGCTGGTTGTAAAGGTATAGAATACAGTTCACCAACTCTTGCCTCTGCTATGAGCAATCTCACACCAGCTTTTACATTCACCCTCGCCGTTATCTTCAGGTTCCACCTCCTTCATTCTTTCCTTGGATAAGTTGGGTGGATATGACGTCTGTGTGCTACTATCATTCTTATTACTGAGTGTGTAACTCTAATTGGTTCTGCTTCCTTGCGTGTAAAGGATTGAAAAAGTAGTGTTACGGAGCTCTGGGACTCAGGCTAAAATCATTGGCGCAATAGTGTCTATATCTGGTGCTCTGGTTATTGTGCTATATAAAGGTCCAGAAGTTCTCGCTGCTGCATCTTCAACATCTACCATTTCACTTCACCAGAATATAATTTCAGTCGAGTCAAGCTGGATAATCGGAGGCCTTCTGCTTGCTTCACAGTATTTTCTTGCTTCAGTCTGGTATTTTCTTCAGGTATACACACTTGAAAAGTTCATCAAAGGAACTTTGGGCTGTTGTCGACACATAAAGCTCTTGACAAATTTGTATCTGTACATGGTTTCAGACTAGGGTCATGGAGGCATACCCTGAAGAAATAACCGTAGTCTTCTGCTACAACTTATTTGCAACGCTAATCTCAGCACCAGTGTGTTTCTTAGCAGAGAGAAACTTGAGTTCTTGGGTGCTTAAACCTGATATTGCCCTCGCTGCAATAGTATACCAGGTGAGAATCACATATTACAGTCTAATTCTATCACTGACGATGTTTTTAGCTCAGAAATTAACACTTTGTTTTCAGGGAGTCTTTGTTTCATTATTCAGCGCAATTATCCACACATGGGGTCTGCATCTAAAGGGTCCGGTCTACATATCATTGTTTAGGCCTTTGTCTATTGCGATTGCAGTCGCCATGGGTGCTATATTCCTCGGCGATGCTCTTCACCTTGGGAGGTACCACATATTTCATCTTCTTCATTTCCATCTCTAGATTTTATCTACACTGAGAAACATAGAACTCAAGTCTAGGTTTGTTTAATGCTTAGTATTGTGTATACATATGTCTAACTAATGGAATCACATTTGGAGAATTATATGGTTTCTGGTTTCTACTATAATCTTCACAAACTCAGACCTGACCACTACATCCACATGAGCTCTCATATATGTTTTATGGGCAGTGTGATTGGAGCAATGATCTTGTGCTTTGGATTCTACACTGTAATTTGGGGCAAAGCGAGAGAGGAAGCAACCAAAAGTGTTGCTGGTTCTGAGCATTCTTCACCTTTGCTGCTTACACACACATTGTAGAAGATGAAGCCTTGTCATTGAGATAGATTGATCCAAGTGTTTAATCCTTAAATTTGTATCATTCACTAATGAATATGGGGATCCTGGGCCCTATTTATGTTCATATAAATGTCTATATTTATGAGGTTTTTTCGTTCTTACTTGTAATATTTTGAGGTTACAAATAAGAATGATATTTCTCCTGTGATTTTCTTGGATTGTCTATTGGTTAAATTAGGCTATGAATTTTTTGGTTCGGTTCGGTTCAGTTTTTTGGTATGTCCCATGCCAAATTCCTAACCGTTGGATCAGAAATCTACACTTGAAGCGTGTTGACGAGCGTATCGAAATACTAACCGTTGGATCAAAACCTCCACCTGGGAAAGAGTATCAACGATCGTCTCAAAATCGGACATATTATTTTGACGATCATCGTCTCGCCGGAAGCATCAAACGGGACCGGCGACGGCAAAGTCCACTCCGTAAGCCGTGCGACTGTACATCGATGGAGATTGCAGCGTTGGTGTTAATTTCAGTGGAAGGTGGAATAGGAAGTTTTGATAAATCGATCAAATTTTCCCTTCTGAAGATGAAGCTGAGATTAGCGAACAAATCTTTGAGCTGGAGTGAGGATTCTTCTGATCGCTGCTGCATTATGCGTTGATAAAAGTGGGAAAACGAGGGCTATGATGATGCTGATTGATGCAGTTTTGGCAGAGCTGAGTCTAAGCATTCAACAACACTATAAGCCTTCATCGTTAGAAGAGAATGTTCAAATGAAAGCTGGTAAATTTCTTCAACTGGATGATGATTGAAATTGATTGGTAGGTTAATAGAGCTCCTTGTCGTGGGGTCAGTAGAATATTCGATAAGATGATCCTTGTGGTTTGAAGAAATTGGTCAAGTTGAGATATATTTTATTATGGAGAAAGATTGATACTTTTCCAGTTTGTCGTCAACGATAATGTCTTTGGTTCGAAATAAAATAATGCTCCAATTTAGCAATCATGGTGGAATTAACCTCCAAACAACATGATTGCTTCTTAATTTCACAGAGTTTCTGGGAAACTGGGTATCAGATCTGTGTAGTATCATGAGAGGAAGTGGAGAAGAGACAGTGGCGTGGAAATACTTTACCAGAGATGTTGTGCCGTTTGCTGCAATGTTTACAGTTGAGTGTACCACTGTTGGGTCAAACACACTCTTCAAGGCTGCAAGTTTAAGAGGATTGAGCTTTTATGTCTTTCTCTTCTACTCTTACGTTGTTGCTACACTTCTCCTTCTTCCACTTTCTTTCATCTTTGGAAGGTATTTATCTCTTTCACTTTTTTTTTTTCCAGTATATCAACTTTTCAAGAATCTGAACTTTATATTGCATATGCAGGTCAAGAAGATTACCTCCAGCCAAGTCTCCTCTTTTCTTCAAGATATTCTTGCTTGGGCTTCTTGGGTAATAATATACTCCTGCTTCTTGATTACTGGGACATTTTTGGTTTTTGTTTTCTAAATTATGACTTGGAGGGAACAGGTTCATGGCGCAGCTAGCTGGATGTAAAGGAATAGAATATAGTTCTCCTACTCTTGCCTCTGCTATGACTCTATGAGCAATCTCACACCAGCTTTCACATTCACTCTCGCTGTTATCTTCAGGTTTCACCTCCTTCTTTTATATTTCTGGTTTGGGAAATTAGTCTGGACAAAGAAAAACCTTTTGTGAAATGACTAAGATTTTGTTAGTGACTAGTAGTTCATACCAGAGAAGTTCTCATGTTATTTTAAATTATAAAGTTATGAAGCACTTGTAGTAGTGGTCACGGAATAGCCACTAGTACAAAAACAACCTTGTGGTTAGATATGACGCCTGTTTGCTACTATCATTCTTATTACTAAGTATGTAACTCTAACTTGTTCTACTTTTCTTGGGTGACTCGTAAAGGATGGAAAGAGTAGTGTTAAGGAGCTCTGCAACTCAGGCTAAAATCATTGGCGCAATAGTGTCTATATCTGGTGCTCTGGTTATTGTGCTATATAAAGGCCCAAAAGTTCTCGCTACGGCATCTTTTATACCTACATCATCTACTATTACGCTTCACCAGAGTTTAACTTCAGTCGAGTCAAGCTGGATAATCGGAGGCCTTTTGCTTGCTTAAGAGTATTTTCTTTGTTCAGGTATAGACACTTGAAAAGTTCATCTAAGAGACTTTGGGTTGTTGTCGACACATAAAGCTCTTGACTAATTGGTAGCTGTATATGGTTTCAGACTCGGGTCATGGAGGTATACCCTGAAGAAATAACTGTAGTCTTCTTCTACAACGTATTTTCAGTGCTAATCGCAGGACCAGTATGTTTATTTGCGGAAAGCAACTTGACTTCTTGGGTGCTTAAACCTGATATTTCACTCGCTGCTATCATATACTCGGTGAGAATCACATTATACAATCTGCTTCCATAACTGACGATGTTTTAAGCTCAGAAATTAACACTTTGTTTCAGGGAGCCTTTGTTTCAATATTTAGTGCACTTATCCACACATGGGGTCTGCATCTGAAAGGTCCGGTGTACATATCTTTGTTTAGGCCATTGTCGATTGCCATTGCAGTTGCCATGGGTGCTATATTCCTAGGCGATGCGCTTCACCTTGGGAGGTACTATATCTCTCATCTTCTAAATTAATTTATCGTGTGAGAAAAACACTCTGTCTCCATTGTTCAATGATATATCGCTTTATAAACTGCAATATACTTTTAAGACTGCGATAACCGAGTAAGATTTCGCCATATATTTTTTTGTGGGCAGTGTCATTGGATCAGTGATATAGTGCTTTGGATTCTACACTGTGGTTTGGGGCAAGGCAAGAGAGGATGCAACAAAAAATGTAGCTGGTTCTGAGAATTCACCTTTGCTGCTTAGACACACCGTAGAAGATGAAGCCTTGCCAGTAAGATAGGATTATGCAAGTGGACTCCTTATATTATTCATTTATAAATATGGTTACTTTAGAAGATGGTCTTTGTTTATGTGCATATATGTCTGTATTACAGATAAGAGTTTTCTCTTGTTAATTAAGAATGATATAAATTTTGTCTTCTGTAAGAAATATTTGTTGTTGTTTTTTTTTTTATTATTCGGGATATGCGTTCACTTGCCTTGTTTAGGTATAATTGTATAAACTATTGGTCAAGTTGGAATACTTTATCTAAATATAATAAATTATTAGCAAACATGGTGGGATTAACCATTTTGATTGCTTATGAACTCACTTTGACTTCTGAGAGTTTTTTGAAAGTCTAGAAATGGCAAGAGGAGCAGAAGAAGAGACAGTGGCATGGAGATACTTTTACAGAGATGTTGTGCCATTTGCTGCGATGGTCTTAGTGGAGTGTGTCACGGTTGGATCTAACACACTGTTCAAGGCTGCAACCTTGAGAGGATTGAGCTTCTATGTCTTTGTCTTCTACACTTATGTTGTTGGTACACTTGTCCTTCTTCCTCTTTCCCTCATCTTTAAAAGGTACTTGATTTCCCCAACTAATCTTGCCCTGTATAATCTTTTCAAGAATATGAACTTATTTTTCTTATGCAGGTCAACAAGATTACCGCCAGCCAAATTTCCTCTCTTCTTCAAGATTTTCTTACTTGCGTTTCTGGGGTAATTTTATACTCTTAGAGTTATAGGCTTATAGCCTTATGAGCATTTCCATTTTACTAAGTTGGAGGATACAGGTTCGTGGTGGGGATGATTGGTGCTAAAGGAATAGAATATAGTTCTCCTACTCTTTCCTCTGCTATCAGCAACCTCACACCAGCTTTCACCTTCACGCTTGCCGTTATCTTCAGGTTCCACCTCCTTCTCTTTCGATTCTGTTGTGGAAAAGTAATTTATACGGCTAAGTGAACAATGGGTGATTCCAATGTTTTTGTGGACTGACCAAGATATGTTTTGACATCCTAATCTTCACTTCTTCTGGTCAGTGAGTAAGTAGTTTAGACATTAACTTTTACTGGTTCTGCTTTTCTTGGGTGACTCGTAAAGGATGGAACAAATAGTGTTAAGGAGCTCTTCGACTCAGGCTAAAATCATTGGCACATTAGTATCTATATCTGGTGCTCTGGTTGTTGTTCTCTATAAAGGCCCAAAAGTTCTCGCTGCTGCATCTCTTACATCTTCATCATCTACCATTCCTCTTTACCAGCACTTGACTTCGTTCGATGCAAGCTGGATTATCGGAGGGCTTTTGCTCGCTATACAGTATTTTCTTATTTCAGTCTGGTTTATTCTTCAGGTATGGAAAAGACTTTGGATCTGTAGGTGACACATTTAAACTCTTGCTAATTTTGGCAGCTCTGTTTGATTTCAGACTCAGGTCATGGAGGTATACCCTGAAGAACTAACTGTAGTATTCTTGTACAACGTATGCGGAACACTAATCTCAGCACCAGTATGTCTATATTTGGAAAAAGACTTGACTTCTTTTCTTCTCAAACCTGATATCT
Source organism: Microthlaspi erraticum (assembly GCA_902728155.2). NCBI lineage: Eukaryota > Viridiplantae > Streptophyta > Magnoliopsida > Brassicales > Brassicaceae > Microthlaspi > Microthlaspi erraticum. The sequence goes on from CACVBM020001607.1 coordinate 430,817, forward strand.
CCCTTGCTGCAGTCTTGTACTCGGTGAGAAACAAACCTTATATGTTGTTTCAAGCAGTGACTATCTTTTTATGCTCAGAAATTAACACTCTTTTTCAGGGAGGCTTACTTTCATCATTTGGCTTAGCTATACATTCATGGGGTCTGCATCTGAAGGGTCCAGTCTACATATCCTTGTTCAAGCCATTGTCTATTGTCATTGCAGTCGCTATGGGTGCTATGTTCCTCGGCGATGCACTTTACCTTGGGAGGTACTATATACCTCTCTATATCATATCGTCATATGTCTTTGCAGACAGTAATAACTGATATTGATTTCCCCATGTATTTGTTGTGTGCAGTGTCATCGGATCAGTGATTTTGAGCTTAGGATTCTACACTGTGATTTGGGGCAAAGCAAGAGAGGACTCAACCAAAACTATGGCTGGTTCTGAGCATTCACCTTTGTTGGTTACACAGTCACAAACCATAGAAGATGAAGCCTCATCATTAAGATATGACTGATGCAAGTGTAATCCTTATGTTTATTCATTTATAAAATATTGAGTCATTAAGAGATGGCCGCCAATAGTGTTTACATGTAACAATTCTCTGTTATAATCTTGTATTATTTCAAAGTGTTAAATAAGGATGAAATTGGTACAAACGAGCGATAGTTCCATACTACCTTCACTATGCTTGCTTCTGAGCTCATTTTGTCTTAAGATAATTTTTCAGAGTCAAGACAAGCAAGGGAAGAGACAAGGCCATATTCTTTTGAAGATTCGCTGCAATAGCCGCAGTGGAGGATTGAACTTATATGTCTTTATATTTTAAAGAATATGAACTAGCATTTAGCAAACGTGGTGATATTAATTACTAATGGTTGCTTATGAGAAGTCACTTCGACTTTTTGAGATTTTTGGAAAGTCAGATCTATGACGAGAGGGACAAGAGAAGAGACAGTTGCTTGGAGATACATTTTGTGCCATTTGCTGCAATGATCGCAGTGGAGTGTGTCACGGTCGGATCGACCACACTGTTCAAGGCTGCGACATTGAGAGGACTGAGCTTCTATGTTTTTGTCTTCTACACTTATGCTGTCGCTACACTTGTCCTCTTTCCACTTTCTCTCATCTTGGGAAGGTAACTAGTCTTTTTTGACCATTGTAAAGTTTTTCAAGAATGTGAGCATATTTTTAAATGTGCAGGTCAAGAAGTTTACCATCAGCTGTATCTCCTGTCTTCTTCAAGATTTTCTTACTTGCACTTGTTGGGTATGAACATTCAACAACATTGGTTCGATGCCGCCTTTAAACGATGAGATTGAGGTTGAGGGTGAAGAAGACAACGGAAGGAGAGAGAGTGGGAGTGAAGAGAGTAATAATGGTGATGGTGGGGAAACACTTTTTGATTTGTTTAGGAGGACTTGATCTTGTTTCTTCTTCTTCTTCTTCTACTTCTTGCTGAAGCTTGGTTACGTTGTAATTACTTGACATCCATAAAAACATAAACTACTTAACAATGTAAACTAAATTATTCTTTTGACTGTCCTTAACTAACAACAAGGGTGTAGTGGAGCTGTCAGTCATTCCGGTTTGATGCGGTTTTCGTTTGGTTCACTTCGGTTTAAGAACATTTACAGAGTGACCAGAACAGAACAACGTCTCAGTGAATAAATTTGGGCTTACAGGGCCAGGCCCATTTGACAACAAATTAGCCATTTATGCATAGCTTGGAGAGGATATGTACGTACGGAAAATGAGCATGAAAATTTAAAAGAAAATAAATGATGTTTATATTTTCCAAAAGAGGGCTGCAATTTTTGCGTGACTGTGTGAAGCAGAGAGAGAGACAGAGTGAGAGTAAGCAAGTGAGAGTGAGAGGAAGCAAGAGAATGGGGAATCGTTCGCTAGGGTTTTGGGTGACTGCGTTTTTCTTACTCGGAAGCTTGATCGACGCGGCCGATGGCTCGATTCACGAGTACAAGGACGAAGGGTTCGTCAAAATCGCCAATGCTCGCTACTTCTATGGTGGTCACGAAGGTCTTTACGCTTCTGAGTTTCTGGGTGTTGATGCTTCTTCTGCTACAGCTCCTCCTCTCAAGGGAAACTCCTTCATCAGGTACATATTTCACTTTTCTCTTACTGATTATGTTTCCGTTGAGCTAGGGTTTTTATGTGACTGGGTCGATTCTGTGTGTACTTTAGCTGATGGATCGTCACAGGAGGATAAAATACTTGATTTCTGGTGTTTCGATTTATCGATTCGTTACCAGATTTTGTGCGTTTTCACTAACCAGGGACATTTCAAGCTTTACGCAAAAAGATTCATCTTTGAGCTTTTATATTTGGTTTACTGCTTCTTCGTTACTGGAATTGTGCTTTTGAGGTAGCGTTTTCTAAGGAGAATTATATGTATCAGCTTATAGATTTGTATTTGTAGATGAGAATTTTTGATATCTTATAGTTCTCCTGTTTATTTTTTGAGTGTGTGTAGGTTTGATGATGTCTCTTTTGTAAGAAGCAAGGAATCCGCTAGCAAGCAGAATTCAACTCAGGCGAGTGCAGGCTTGGTGGAAGCGATACTGTTTGAGGCGAAGCAAAAAGACAGAGTTGGTGGATCTTTTTTCAAAACAGAGAGCTTCTGCTGTACACCAAACTTGCGGATGCTGGTTCCTGCAACCTTGGGGAAGTTATGATTAGTGCAGATCCTAATGACCCTGAATGGCCTAAGCGGATTCACACTTTCTTCAAAAAGGGTGAGGAAGAAGTGAAGATGTCTCCGGAAGCTGTGATCATTAACAAAACTGGACGGTACATTGTGTACTTCACGACCTGCGATGAAGATTTGGATGGCACTGTTGTCAGGGGAAGAACAGTTTGGAAGAACCTAGATGGGTATTTACCAGGAGAGACAGCTCCTCTAATGAAGTTCTATGGATTCATGTTCGTAGCTTATATGTTGCTTGGCGTAGTTTGGTTTCCACGATTTGTTAGGTACTGGAAGGATGGAATCCAGCTGCATAGTCATGTTAGCTTGGTTATTGCATTTTCCATGTATGAGTTGGCCTTCATGTACTCTGGTTTTGCCTATCTCGACTCGGTTGGTACAAGTCCTGTGAAGGCAACGTTATGGGCTGTGAGTTTTTCTTCTGCGAGGAAGGCGTTGTCTCGGCTTCTACTGTTGGCTTTAACTTCAGGATATGGACTTGTGAAGCCTGAAATATCCGGCTTTACACCGAGGATGCTTCTTCTTGGCGGCATGTGCTATGTGATTAGTCTATCTCTGGGATCGGCGCAGCATTTTGGGAGTCTCACTGAAGATGGGATGACTTTGTTGATGCTGTCTTGGGCTATAATGGAAACATGCTTTCTCCAGTGGATTTTCAGGTCCTTGTGGAATACGCTTAAGAAGCTTAAGGTAATGAACCTACAGTACTGTAACATATTAACTATAACTCTATAAGTAGCTCTCCTGGTAACTGTTGAAAGTTGCAATTGAGCCATATATGAAGATGCAGTTCTAAGCTTTTCATCCCTGCTAATCCCATCTAGTTTATTTGATGTAGGTGAACAAGAGGAACATTGCTAAGTTGCAGCTCTACAAGAACTTTGCAGTTGTACTAGTAACCATGGCGGTGCTTAACTTTGCCTGGGTTTATGTGGAGGTAACAGCTCGCTAGTCTGATAATAACTCTGGGAATCACTTGATAATGGCAAGTCATAGGATCGGTGTGACTGATACATGTTTTTCTTGAAACAGGTATATATCAATGACTCCCTGAGTGAGCTTTGGCAAGTGAAGTGGATGATCCCAGCATTTTGGTATGTGCTTGCCTATGCACTATTGGTAGTCATCTGCTGCTTTTGGCCTCCAACCGAAAAGCCAACCAGGTAAATTAATATTAATCTCTTACCCTTTTATCATACCAATTTGATATAGTTACTAACTAATCCTACTGTTTAATGCTTGTAATGAATATGTTTGCACATTTGTCTAATGTAATAAACTGGTTTGAAATAAGCAGGTACCTCTACACAGCTGAAATGGAGGATGAGTTTGAGGAAGAAGATGAAGATGAAGATCTAGTATTGGCAGAAGCAGGGATGAAGAGTGAAAATGGGAGAAATGTGGAGAGGGAAGAGAGGAAGAGCCTTCTAGAAGCATTCATTCTCTTGTTTGTGAATATACGTGAGAGGTGAAACAATCAAATCCTAACCCAAGCTGCCTCCTAACCATCCTTTTAATTAGCTTCGGTTTTAAGTGTGTTCAAGTCTCTAAACTCTTTAGTACAACTAGAATCATTTTCCAGCAGACTTTTATGTAGTTTCCCTTATGTAATCCGTTTTTCTATTTCATGACAAACTAATGGATGAAGAATATTTTAGTTGGAACCGTCATCATAATTACAATTACTTCGCTCAATGCTACTTGTCAACTAAAAACGTAATGCAATTAAAACTCTACATCTACAATCTGTCAACTTTCTACAATCTATAAAAATGTAGATAATTTTACATTTACAAAGAATAACACAATCGTTCTTCTAGATTATAGAATAACACTACAAACCACTGAAGAAGAGAAAAGGGATAATACTAGCATCTTTTTACTCAGTAAAAGTTGTTATTCAAAATAAGTCTAGTGAAAGTTGTTATTACGAGTTCTTTGTGTATTTTTTTTTTTTCGTTACTACTTGCTAGTATATTAAAATTTCGTCTACACCACGGCATCAAAAGTCAAATCTGATAAATGATAATACAATAACATAGCTACGTAGGGAGCCTTAAGTTTAATTTTAAAATTAGAGTGGGCAGAATTATATAATTATCCTTTTTGAAGAAATGTGAAAGATGCATAGTCCAAACTTGAAGTTTATTAGTATAGAAACTCGAATGCTAACTGTATTAGACATTTTGTTTAAGACATTTTGTTTAAGTCTGTTTTGTTCTAGACATTTTGGTTCGATTCGGGTTGGTTATTTCCGGTTACACCTAGTACTGAATCATAGAGCATTAGAGCGTAGCAAAATCCTAACCGTTGAATAAAAAAAATCTACGCTTGAGTAAAGAGTCAACGAACTTCTCAAAAATCTAACCGTTGGATCAATACTTTTGACGGTCATCGTCGTCTTCCCGGAAGCATCAAACGGGACAGTCGACGGCAAAAGTCCCTCCGTGAGCTTCTGGTTCCGTTTCGCCGTCGAGTACGACATGACCATTGCTGCGATTGCGGGGATCTGTTGAACAAGTTGATTGAGTTGCTCATCATCTGTTGCTGGAGAAATCGAAGGTCAATGATGATTTAGGGTTGGTCGAATTGCTGTTGGATTTCAATTAAGTAATCAATTAGGGATAATTTGGGTAAAAAAGATTGCTTTAGGTTAGTTGCTAATTAATGGCGGATGGTTCGCTAATCTCCGCTTCAATTAGCGAACCATCGATGATGATCCTTGTGATTGTTGATGCTGATCCAATTTGATTCAGAGCTGAGTTTTAAGCATTCGATACAAGAAAGTTTATTTGTGGTGGGTCCCTTTAATATTGTGATATGATCTCTGTGGTGTGAAGAATTAGTCGCATGGTGTCACTAAGACTATGGTTGCTTCTAATTTTTAAATTCACTTTTAAATTGAGAGAAGTTCTGAGAATCATTGGATATTATGAGAGAAACAGTGGCATGGAGGTACAGTAACAGAGATGTTGTGCCGTTTGCTGCGATGGTCTAAGTGGAGTGTGTCACGGTTGGATCTAACACACTGTTCAAGGCTGCGACCTGGTTGTTGTTTTGTATAAAGGGCCAAAAGTTGTAGCTGCTTCATCTCTTACCATCTCGCATTTGACTTTTATCTGAGTCAAGTTGGATAATTGGAGGCCTGTTAATTGCTGCACAGTATATGCTTGTTTCAATCTGGTTGATTCTTCAGGTACATAACAGTTCATGAAAAAAGAGTTTGGATTTGTTGGGGGCACATAAAATTTCTTGCTGAATTCAGTAGCTCAAAATATGATTTTCAGACTCGGATCATGGAGGAATACCCTGAAGAAATAACTGTAGTCTTCTTGTACACCTTATGCGCAACACTTATCTCAGCACCAGTATGTCTTCTTGCGGAAAAAGACTTGACTTATTTTCTTCTTAAACCTGATATGCCCTCGCTTCAGTCGTGTACTCGATGAGAATCAAACCCTATATATGTATGTTGCTTCTAGTATTGTCTCTAAAGATAAACTCTGTTTCAGGGAGCCTTAGTTTCATCAATGGGCTCAGTTATACACACATGGGGTCTGCATCTGAAGGGACCAGTCTATATATCATTGTTCAAGCCTTTGTCTATTGTTATTGCGGTCATCATGGGTGCTATCTTCCTCGGCGATCCACTTCACCTTGGGAGGTACCGTTATCTTTCACCTTCTTTTTTAGTACCACTTATAGTAAGATGTTATCTACATTGTCTCTTTATTGAGAAACAGAGACAACTCTTAAGTAGTTTTAGTTTCATGTATATCTATCCATGGAATCACATTTGGTTCTGGTTCTAATCCATCACAACTTAGCCTCCATTGTTCCTTCATAAGCCTCTGTATATGTGTTGTGTGCAGTGTCATCGGGTCAGTGATTTTGAGCTTTGGGTTTTACACTGCTTTGGGGCAAAGCAAGAGAAGTTGCAACCAAAACAGTAAGTGTTTCTGAGCAGTCACTTCTGTTGCCTACACACAACATAGAAGGTGAATCCTTGTCTTGAAGATATGTTGGATACAAGTGAAATTTTAGCGATTTTCATTCTTTAAGAAATCTATTTTTGAGTTTTTGTGATCAAGTTTATGTGTTACTAACGTTTCGTTCATGTAGTATCAGCAGAAAGAGAAAAGAATATACAGTATAGACAAACCACAAACACTTTAGTCTCAGTAACAAATATTTTTTGAACGAACAGTAAACAATTTTATCTCATGAAGACAGAATTAATACTAGTGGCCTTCGTGAGCAAGTTCATATACATTAATATTCAAATCTCGTAACAGCAAGTTCCTTTGTATTGTCCATATCTCATGTTACATCAATAGTGATTCTTAAAATTTGTCCAAGGAAGGTTCCTCTGACACGGCACTTTGATATACTCCCTCCGTTTTTTTTTAATGAATTTTCTAACCATTATATGTTGTTTCATAAAGATAAAATTTTTACCTTTTTGATGCACTTTTTCAGTTTTCAAGATACAATGATTATATTTGTTGGATTTTTATTGGTTTAAAATTATAAAAAGTTGTTTTATTGCAGAAATCTATGCACTAATGATTGAAAATCAACTTTTTCTTAATCTGTGTGAAAAAACTAGAAAATTTATCTTTAAAAAACGGAGGGAGTATTATTTTAAACCAAAGACAAAGGGTCACTACGTCAATAAGAACTATTTTATACTCTCTCCGATTTTTTTTTTATAAATTTTCTAGGATTTTCACACATATTAAGGAAAAGCAGATTTTCAATCATTAATGTATTGATTTTTGTAATAAAATAACTTTCTATAATTTTTAACCAATAAACATCTAACAGATACAATCATTGTTTCTTGAAAACTGAAAAAGTGTATTAAAAAAGTAGAAAATTTATCTTTGTGAAACAACAACTAATGTCTAGAAAATTCATCTTAAAAAAACGGAGGGAGTAAGTTTTAGTCAATGTTTATTAGAGCATATTTAACGCAGGTACCTTAGAGAGGTGCTAAGGGAATCTTGCATTTAATTTAAATCAAAAACTCATTTTTAATCAAGTTTCGACGCTTATATAGTCGTTATAAGCGTCAGAGCTTATGTTCATCATGAGTCTTTTCTCTTCATTTCTCAGTTTCTCTTTTCTCTTTCTCTCTTTGCAAACTTTTTATATTAAAATATTAGCTAAGCGCATTATCAAACGTTCTTGCGTTATACATGCTCTTACGAGTCTTTGTGTATATATTTTTTTCATTGCTACTTGCTAGTATTCTAAAAGTTCGTGTATACCACACTATCAAAAATCAAATCTGATAATACAATGAATTTGGTAGGGTGATTTTAATATAGACACTATTTTAACAACTTTTTAGATTGGGACTCTTTTTCATAGACACTATTTCAACAACTTTTTTAGATTGGGACACTTTTTCCATGGTATCATTTTTATAAACCCAAAACTGCACTCGGTGGAGATACGAATTATGGATGAATTACCATAGACTGATAGACATGATAATATTTTTGAAGAAAATTAATTATTACTGAAATTGTCTTAGTAACAATGGACAAAATAGAAGATTGAAAATGGTTAAATGACAAAACCGAGTCTAGAAAAGTATATCTCTAGCGGCGTCTACGGTCTACCTCTTCTCCACGTCCTCTGCTTCCATGTCCACAGCTTGTAAATTGCCAGTCCATCTCCTTAACCCAATTTGTTTTCTTAACGAATTAAATGTGCCAGCTGCATAGGCCGACCTTAACCCTTACCCTCATAACCTCATTAATAAAATCAGAGTCGATCATTGACGCAATGTTCGGATCTCCGGCGACTTGTTAAAATGGTATACTTTAAACATTTTCAATTATACAGACAACAAAGCAAAGATCCGGAAGCTACGGGACAAAATAGTAAAAAAATGCATGAGGACAATAAACACTGCTACGTGGGGAGCATTAAGTTTTAATGTTTAACTTAGAGTGGGCACGATTTAGATTTTCGAAGGAGTTGTGAAAAGATGCATAGGCCAACCTTGCCCCATCAACAGAAATGTAGAGGCTAATCATTCTTTTATAGTAGTATAGGAAGCCATATAATTCCAAATTGATCGTTGATCGTTGACTTTTGTTCAGACAGCCTGTAAGCTTGAGATTGTCTCGTGTTTTTATTTTATTTTTTAATTATTACAATCTATTATTATGTTAGGGATTGTTGTTATACATTGAGAGAGAGCGAGAAGCTAATCACAGTCAAAAACCATACTAAAAAATCTCTCATATTACTCGTTCGTTATTATTCGAAACATCTCTCTCCACCTGACTGGATTCGGATTCGGATTCGGAGCGGGAGTCGAAGCTCTTATTACTCATGTCTGAACTAATGAATGTCGACGACTCTACCGATTCATATGACTCGGATTTCATATCAGTCATTAGACGGATCTACTCTCTCATCAACTCTATGGATTTGGATTCGCAATCGAAGCCGGAGTCGGAGCTCATGTCACTCATTAAGCAAATAATCTCTCTTTTCAGCTCCATATCGGATTCGGAGCCGGAGTTAAAGTTCAAATCAGTCCTGACCGAAGTGATCTCTCTCCTAAGCTCTATAGATTCCGATATGGAACCGAGGCAGGAGCAAGTGCAGGAGCTCATGTTACTCATTGCTCAAGTTTCCGATTGTATCCATTCTATGGCTCCGGGTTCAGAGCTCAAATCCGGCGTTACTCGATTACTGTCTCTCCTTGACCCTACGGAGCCGAAGCAGGACAATCTTATTTCTATGGATTCAGATTTGGAGCCGGAATCGAAGCTCATATGGCTCCTTTCTCAACTCTTCTATGTGCATCCTCTATCACTAGATTCAAAGGACGTACCACTCATTCATCAAGTAATCTCTTTGCTCAAATCTATGGATTTGGATCCACAGCCGAAGCCGGAGTCGAGGCTCATGTCACTCACTACTCAAACAATCTCTCTTTTCAACTCTATGGATCTGGATTCAGAGCCTGAGGCACTGTCGGAGCTCATATCAGTCTTTTCTCAGAAACCCAACTCATGGGATTTGACATTAGTATTACTTATTGATGCCACATTGGATCTCGAGCCAGAGCCGGAGCTCATGTCACTCATCCATCAGATATTCTCCCTAGCCATCTCTATGGATTCAAAGTGCCAGAAGCTTATTTCCTTATGCCCTCAAGTAGAGGTAGATTACGAAGAAGGGAAACTTCGTGTGACTGGAAAAGTAGAGGGGAGCAATAAAAGGAGGGATTGTCTCCCTATGTCCTGGAAAAAATTCAGTTTACCTGGGGAAGAAGCTACCCATTTTCGCTGCGTTGGTTGCAATGGGGAGAAACATGGAACATTTGAAAAGGCTCCACTCAAGATCAAACACTCTTCATCCAAAACATTCTCTTCAACTTGTCTTGCGGAGGGAATATGCTAAAAAGATGAAGTGTTATTGCTGTGGTGTACGTCTCAAAGACATATTCTATTGTTGCTTGGTTTGCGCTCATCTTATGAGTGTAGCTTGTGTGGAGAAGCCACCACTCTTATCTATAGACCAGTCAAAGTGGCATGAGCATACACTTACTCACTTTCCAAGACAAGCTTCCTTGACTTGCGACCTCTGTGCCTTGGCAAATTCAAGCTCTCCTTTCTATGTATGTCTCCTTTGTGACTTTGTGGTCCATCAAAGCTGTCTCAGCTTACCACGTGTCATCCGGATATCTCGCCATCCCCATCGAATCTCTTTCACTCCTTCTTTTGACCAAGGAAATTGGTCTTGTGGTGTTTGTCGCAGAGAGATCAACAACGACTACGGAGGTTATTCTTGCATCAAGGATGATTGTTCGTATGCGGCTCATTCAAAATGTGCCACACAGAGCAATGTGTGGGATGGTAAAGAACTAGAGGGAGAGCCTGAAGAAATTGAAGAAGAAGTCATGCCGCCGTTTGTGAGGATAAGCGATGGTATCATTCAACATTTCAGTCATGAAGATCATCATCTGAAACTTGATGAGAATGCCGGCAGTGATTATGACGAGAACAAGCAGTGTCAAGCATGCATCACACCGGTATATTTCGGCAACTATTACTCTTGTATGCAATGTGAGTTCATATTACACGAAACTTGTGCAAATCTTTCTCGCAAAATGAATCATCCTATACATCCACACCTGCTTACTCTAGTGACAAGACACGACGGTGTTATAAAAATAAGCTCTGATACGGATATCACCAACTATGAGAGTTCATGTTCAGCTTGTCCTTGGTTGTGCACAGCTGGTTTCTTCTATGAGTGCGGTGAAGAAGGATGCTGTTTTAAGGTACATGTGCAGTGTGCTACAATTTCTGAACCATTAGATCAAGGAAGCCATGAGCATCCTTTATTCCTAACATCCAAACCAGGAGAGAAGAGAAAGTGTTCAATTTGCCAAGATGATGATTACACAGAAACATTCAACTGCATTGAGTGCGACTTTGCTTTGTGTTTTGGGTGTGCTACTTTACCTCAAAAGGTGAGGTATAAGCATGATAAGCATACGCTCGCTCTTTCTTATAGGAAAGAGCCAAGTACCATGACGTATTGGTGTGAAGCCTGCGAGAGAAAAATAAAACCGAATAAGCGGTTTTATATGTGTGATAAGTATTGTTGTGTTACCCTACACATTGGTTGTCTGATTGGAAAGGACTTATACATGAAGCCCGGTGCATCGTGGTTATACAACAATAGAAAGGTAGTTGTTGTGCCCAACAATCAACATATGTCTCGTCCTTTTTGCTCTTGTTGTAAGAAGCGTTGTCCATACAAAACGTTGTTCCAGCGCTATGTATTTACAATTTGTTCCACAAAGTGTATGTATCATGGTATTCCATAAAGGTGACCAAACAGCTTGATGGAGATTGCTATCGTTGTAAGAAATATTATTGAATTATTATTCTGTTGCGTTGCTTAGTCAAACAGTGATACGTAATGAGATATTTCCGCACATATTTGATTTAAGACGTTTTTTCAATCTGAAACTCTTTTTAGCGCGTCTCAAATGCTCCAAAATATTCCACCATACAATTGACTGAGTCCGGTTACTCCGGTTTATTTCGGTTCCATTCTGAACCGCAATGTTGAGTCTTAAGTCTTATAGCAGAGTGTGAGAGTGGCCAAGAAGCAAGTAAGCGAGCTTAAGGAACAAGGGTAATGGCGATGCAGATGACTCACCTGGCTCTCCCCAGGGCCGGCCCTGATGCTCATTATACTTCCTCGTTCAAATTTTAGTAGCTTATCTCCATGTATCTTCTACCGCATCTCCAGAGAAATTTGACCATCTTGTCGATCTCTCTTTCAAAACAAAACCTCCGGCCTCAAAAAACAGGATTTTCCAGTCGAAATATCTCAGTTTGGTGTTCTCATCAGGTTCGTTTATTTGTTGTTATTTTATCTCACCAAATATCAGAGCTTCTTGCTCCGTTAAACAAGTTCATTATCATTAGTTTATGGAAGTATCCATGGTCAGTGGTTATTTATGGTCTGTTAGATGACATTTACTGTTGGATTTCACTTAAGTACTTGAAGTTACAGAAGAGTAAGGGCTAATTTATGTAGTACGATTGCTTTAGGTTACTTAATACTGATTGAGATTGCAGATTTTTGGGGTTGATTTCTCTGGAAGGTCAAGAGGAAATGCAATAAGTCAATCTTTGAGCTGTGGTGATGATCCTTGTGATGGAATTTGATGCATTGGAGAAGAATGTGCTAATGAACGATTGACCTGAAAGTATTGTAGCTATAATAGGAAAATTTTATATTTGTGGTGAGGTCCCTAGAATATTAGGATAGGATCTCTGTGGTGTGAAGTACTAGTCACGTTGGGACATTATTGGCACGTTGTCGTCTAGTCACTGAGACTATGGTTGCTTCTAAAACTCACTTTCAACTTGAGAGAAGTTGTGAGAATCTGAATATCAAATCTGGATATCATGAGAGAGACAGTGGCTTGGAGGTACTTTAACAGAGACGTTCTGCCATTTGGTGCAATGATCGTAGTGGAGTGTACCGCGGTTGGGTCAAACACATTGTACAAGGCTGCAAGCTTAAGAGGATTAAGCTTTTATGTCTTTGTCTTCTACATGTTCGCCGTTTCTACTCTTGTCCTTCTTCCACTTTCTCTTATCTTCGGAAGGTTCTTCATATCTCCTCAACCAATCTGTTTTCACCAGTGTAAATTTTTGTTTTCAAGAATGTGAGTTTATTTTTTACATGTGCAGATCAAGAAATTTACCTTCAGCTAAATCTCCTGTCTTCTTCAACATTTTCTTACTTGCTCTTTTCGGGTAATGAAAATTCAAGTATATACTATCTACTCACACATTTATGGATTTATCTTTTCTAACTTAGAGAGAACAGGTTCATGGCGACGATAGCTGGCTGTAAAGGTATAGAGTATACTTCTCCTACTCTTTCCTCTGCTATCAGCACCCTCACGCCAGCTTTCACATTCACCCTCGCCGTTATCTTCAGGTTCTTGCATCATCCTGCTTTATATATAAACACACTAGAAGATCTTAGTTTCACGATTGTTAACTTGTGTGTCACGACATCCCCGCCTATCTTCTTACACATTCTGTTTCTTGAAGTGGTTTTTGACTTTTTCTTTTATTGGAGGATGTGAATAAGTTGAGAGATTGTAAAAATAGGCTAAAACCCTCTCGGGCATTGGAAATAGACGATGTAAGTAACGGCTATGATCTAAACTTAACTGGTTCTTTCAAATCTTTGTAGGACAGTTTCTTTGCCAAGTTGAGTGTAATACTGTAATTAACCCAACTTGTTTTGTTAAAGAAAATGTGCCAATTGCATATGACGACCTTAACTAACCCTCATTAATAAAAAAACATAAAAAGATAATTGACTTAATGTTCGTCCAACGTGTAAATCACTAAATTGTACTGCTTTAAATATGTTTAATTATACATACAACAAAACAAAGATCCGGATTCCGGAAGGTAAAGCTACGGGGACAAAATAGTAGAAAAACTGCGGGAGGACAATAAACACAGCTACGTGGGGAGCATCAAGTTTTAGGTTTAAGTTAGCGTGGGCACGAAGTAAATGGAGTATTGTTTTTTTCCGAAGAAACTTCAAAGATGCGTCGGCCAACCTTGCCCCATCAAAGAAATGTGAGGCTAATTTCTTCTTTTAGTATGGAAACTCGAATGCTAATTCAAGTAATGTCGACATATATGATTACAAAATGATGTTAGACTTTTGTTAAGACAGCCTGTAAGCTTGAGATCGTCTCCTTATTTTATTCGTTTTAATTATTTGAATATATACCGCTTGCCCGAAAAAAAGAAAAGAAAAATGTCAATATAATCGCACCATCATATTCAAAAATCTCTCAAAATCGCTCGTTCGTTACTCAGATCATCTCTCTCGACAACTCTATGGTTTCAGATTCGGAGCCGGAGTCGAAGCTCTTATTACTCCTTTCTCAACTAACCGATCTCGAGGAAGATACGTCTTCAGACTCAGAGTTCAAATCAGTCATTAGAGGGATTTACTCTCTCATCAACTCTATGGATTTGGATTCGCAACCGAAGCCGGAGTCGGAGCTCATATCACTCATTAAACAAACAATCTCTCTTGTCAGATCAATACCGGATACGGAACCGGAGTCAGAGCTCAAATCACTCTTGACCGAACTGACCTCTCTCTTAAGCTCTATAGATTCCGATCATGAGCCAGGCCCGGAGCTCATGTTACTCTATACTCAAGCATTCAATTATCTCCCTTCTTTGGCTCCAGGTTCGGAGCTGATAACCTGCTTAGGGAGATTAATCGTTCTCGTTGAAGCTCCGGAGGAGAAGCTGGAGCCTCTTATTTCCATGGATTCAGAGTTGGAGCCGGAATCGAAGCTCATATCACTTGTTTCTCAACTTCTCTTTGTGCAATGGGGGCAAGATCTGTTATCGCTCTCCAACCAAGTAATCTCTCTCCTCAGTTCTCTGGATTTGGATTCACAGCCGAAGCCGGAGTCGAGGCTCATGTCACTCATTACTCAAACGATCTCTTGTTTCAACTCTATGGATCTGGATTCGGATGAGCCTCTGTCGAAGCTCATATCAGCCATTATATCTCAAACATCCAACTTTATTTTGGAATGGAAAGACCTTTCACTCGTTAATAGCATACTGGATCTCGAGCCGGAGCCGGAGCTCATATCACTCATCCATCAAATATTCTCCGTCGCCATGTCTATGGATTCAGAGTGCCAGAAGCTTATTTCCTTATGCCCTCAAGTAAAGGTAATTTTCAAGGAAGGAAAATTTCTTGTGACTGGAAAAATACAGGGGAGCAATTTAAGGATTGATTGTCTCCCTACATTCTGGGGAAAAATCCGTTTGCCTGGGGAAGAGGTTACCCATTTTCGCTGCTGGGGTTGCTCTGGGGAGAACCATGGAACATTTAAAAAGGCTCCACTCGAGATCAAACACCCTCTTCATCCAAAACATTCTCTTCAGCTTGTCTTTTTGAGTGGATACAATCATAAAAAGAAATGCTATTGTTGTGATGGAGATCTCGAAGAGATAGTTTATTGTTGCTTGGTCTGCACTTATGTTCTGAATGTCGCTTGTGTGGAGAAACCATCACTCGTATCTGTAGATCAGTCCAAGTGGCATGAGCATACACTTGCTCACTTTCCAAGACAAGCTTCCTTAACTTGCGACCTCTGTGCCTTGGCAGATTCAATTCGTCCTTTCTATGTGTGTCTCCTTTGTGACTTTTTTGTCCATCAAAGCTGTCTCAGCTTGCCGCATCTCATACGGATATCTCGCCATGCCCATCGGATCTCTTTTACTCCTTCTTTTGACCAAGGAAATTGGTCTTGTGGTGTTTGTCGCAGAGAGATCAACAACGACTACGGAGGTTATTCTTGCATCAAGGATGATTGTTCGTATGCGGCTCATTCAAGATGTGCCACACAAAGCAATGTGTGGGATGGTAAAGAGCTAGAAGGAGAGCCAGAAGAAATTGAAGAAGAGGACATGCCGCCGTTTGTGAGGATAAGCTATGGTATCATTCAACATTTCACTCATGAAGGTCATCATCTCAAACTAGATGAGAATGAAGACAAAGATTACGATGAGAATAAGCAGTGTCAAGCATGCATGGCGCCAATCTATTTCGGCAACTACTACTCTTGTATTCAATGTGAGTTCATACTACACGAAACGTGTGCAAATCTTTCTCGCAGAATGCATCACCCCATACATCCACATCTGCTTACTCTAGTGACAGGATATGACCGTTTTATAAGAGTTAAGTCTGGTGATACGATCTATGAGACTTCATGTTCGGCTTGTCCTTGGTTGAGCACATCTGGTTTCTTCTATGAGTGCGGTGTAGAAGGGTGTAATTTTAAGGTACATTTGCAGTGTGCCACAATTTCTGAGCCATTAGATCATGAAAGCCACATGCGTCCTTTATTCCTAACATCCAAACCAGGAGAGACCAGAATATGTTCGATTTGCCAAAATGATGATTACACAGAAACATTCAACTGCATTGATTCTGACTTCGCTTTGTGTTTCAAGTGTGCTACTTTACCTCAAAAGGTGAGGTATAAGTATGATAAGCATATGCTCGCTCTTTCTTATGGGAAGGAGACAAGTACCATGACGTATTGGTGTGAAGCTTGCGAGGGAAAGATAAATCCGAAGATGGGGTTTTATATGTGTGATGAGTATTGTTGTGTAAATCTACACATTGATTGTCTGATTGGGAAGGATTTATACATGAAGCAGGGTGCTTCGTGGTTATACGAGAATATAAAAGTAGATGTTCTGCCTAACAATCAGTATGTGTCTCGACCTCTTTGCTCCTATTGTGAGAAGCGTTGTCTTTACAAAACAGCGTTTCAGCGCTCTGGAGTAATATTTTGTTCAATGAAATGCATGGGTGATGCTATTCGTTCAGATTGATGGAGATTTTATAATCAAGTAAAAGGTGACCAAAGAGCTTGATGGGGATTGCAATTGTTGTAATAAGTATTCTTGAATTATTATTGTGTTGATTTGGTTACTCAAACAGTGATACGTTTTTTTTTGTTACTGTTGTAATAAATTTTTTTATTCAAAGACGTTTTCTCGATCTGAAACTCTATTTAGTGTGTTTCTCAATTTTTCCAAAATATTCCACTACCATTCTGTACAGCTGAATGAGTTCTGTTACTCTGGTTTACTCTGTAAGTCGTAAAGCAAAGCGGCCAAGAAGTACGCGAGCTTAGGGAACAAGGGAAATGGCCATGCTCTTTATCTCCTAGATAACAGCAGCAAATCTCTCATGGATAATTATTTTTATTTTTTTAGGAAAACGACTAATATTGCCATATTACCAACACTATGCTTGCTCACTCTGAGCTCGTTTTTTCTTGAGATGTTTCGTCAGAGTCAAGATCATATGTCAAGAGTAGAGACACTTTTTGCAGAGATGTAGTGCCATTTGCTGCATTGATGCTGATGCAATTTGATGAAGAGCTGATTTCTAAGCATTCGATACAGCAACGAAGCAAAGATATAAGTCATTACTCATTGAAGAAGAATATTGTAATGAATGATTGAGCATGAAAGTATTGTAGCTATAATGGGAAAAGTTTATATTTGTGGTGGGGTCCCTAGAATATTAAGATAGGATCTCTGTGGTGTGAAGTACTAGTCACGTTGGGACATTATTGGCACATTGTCGTCTAGTCACTGAGACTATGGTTGCTTCTAAAACTCACTTTCAACTTGAGAGAAGTTTTGAGAATCTGAATATCACATCTGGATATCATGAGAGAGACAGTAGCTTGGAGGTACTTTAACAGAGACGTTCTGCCATTTGGTGCAATGATCGTAGTGGAGTGTACCGCGGTTGGGTCAAACACATTGTACAAGGCTGCAAGCTTAAGAGGATTAAGCTTTTATGTCTTTGTCTTCTACATGTTCGCCGTTGCTACACTTGTCCTTCTTCCACTTTCTCTTATCTTTGGAAGGTACTTGATATCTCCCCAACCAATCGTTTTCACCAGTGTAAATTTTTTTTCAAGAAATGTGAGTTTCTTTTTTACATGTGCAGGTCAAGAAGATTACCGTCAGCTAAATCTCCTGTCTTCTTCAACATTTTCTTACTTGCTCTTTTCGGGTAATCAAGATTCATGCAAGTATATACACTCAACTCACACATTTATGGTTTTATCTTTTCTAACTTGGAGATAACAGGTTCATGGCAATGATAGCTGGCTGTAAAGGTATAGAGTATAGTTCTCCTACTCTTTCCTCTGCTATCAGCACCCTCACGCCAGCCTTTACCTTCACACTCGCCGTTATCTTCAGGTTCTTGCCTCTTTACTCTTTCGGGAAACTTAATCTTACTGAGTATGTAACTCTTATACTTGTTCTGCTTTCTTTGGTGACTCGTAAAGAATGGAACAAGTAGTGTTAAGGAGCTCTGCGAGTCAGGCTAAAATCATTGGCACCATAGTATCTATATCAGGTGCTCTTGTTGTTGTTCTTTATAAAGGTCCAAATGTTCTCGCTGCTGCCTCTCTTACATCTTCATCATCTACCATTTCGCATTTGACTTCGTTTGATTCAAGTTGGATTATCGGAGGGCTTCTGCTCGCTTCACAATATTTTCTTCTTTCAGTCTGGCTTATTCTTCAGGTATGGAAAAGACTTTGGATTTGTTGGTGGCACATAAAAAAAGCTCTTGCTAAATTTGGTAGCTCAATATGATTTTCAGACTCAGGTCATGAAGGTATACCCTGAAGAAGTAACTGTAGTATTCTTGTACAACTTATTCGCAACTCTAATCTCAGCACCAGTGTGTCTATATGCGGAAAAAGACTTGGCTTCTTTTCTGCTTAAACCTGATATTTCTCTCGCTTCCGTGTTGTACACGGTGAGAATAAAAACCCTATGTATTTGTATGTTGCTTCAACTAGTGACTAAATTTTTAAGCTCAGAAATTAACACTCTGTTTCAGGGAGTCGTACTTTCATCATTTGGCGTACTTATACTCTCATGGGGTCTGCATCTGAAGGGTCCAGTTTATATATCCTTGTTCAAGCCTTTGTCTATTGTTATTGCGGTCGCTATGAGTGCTATGTTCCTCGGCGATGCACTTTACCTTGGGAGGTACGTACCATATATATCTATGATCTATCAATTATTCTTTTCCTTTTCAAGCATGTTTTGAATATTTTATTACATTGTTTCTTCTATCAAACGACACACAAAGTTAAAAGTAGCTTTGGTTTCATGTAGTATATCCATGGAATTTAAAAGATTTAAATGGATTTTTTTTTGTTCTGACTAATCACAACTTAGCCTTCATAGTTACTTCAAAATGCAGTGTCATCGGTTCAGTGATTCTAAGCTTAGGATTTTACGCTGTGATTTGGGGCAAATCAAGAGAGGATTCAACCAAAACTGTGGCTGCTTGTGAGCGCTCACCTTTGTTGCTTACACATACCATAGAAGATGAAGCCATAAGATTAAGACACACTAATGTTTAGTTACATATCTATATTGACATAATGATTTTCAATTTGCATTCGTGTATTAAGTATAAACATTAATTTTTTTAGCATGGGAGGAAACAAGCTCATGTCTCACATGGCTGCTTAAATAAGAAGAACAAGAAATCATATATGTTTAAGAAGTGTACCAATAGCTCCGGTTTAGATCTTGTTATAGCATTTGGTTCGATTCGGGTTGGTTATTTCCGGTTACACCTAGTAACTAAATCATAGAGCGTAGCAAAATCCTAACCGTTGAATAAAAAAATCTACGCTTGAGTAAAAACAGTCAACGAGCGTCTCAAAAATCTAACCGTTGGATCAATTCTTTTGACGTATTGTTTATTCCTTAAGCTCGCTCACTTACTTACTTCTAGGCCACTCTAAGCCTTAAAAAGGCAACAATTTGCTTCAGAAACCGGACTCAGTCAGTTGTTGTACAGAATTGAGAATGGTGGTGGAACATTTTGAAGAATTTGAGAAACACACCAAAGAGAGTTTCAGATTGAAAATGTGTCTTGAGAGTAAAATTTATGTGGAAATATCTCAAAGTCATAAGGTATCACTATTTGACTACCTAATGCAACAGAATAATAATTCAATATATTTCTTACAACAATAGTGATCTCCATCAAGCTAGTTGGTCACCTTTACCAAATACTATTACGCATACACCTTGTGGTACAAAATATTGATCCAGAGCGCTGGAACACTATTTTGAAAGGACAACGGTTCTCACAATCAGAACAAAAAGGTCGAGACATATGCTGATTGTTGGGCAGAACGCTTACTTCGCTATCTTTGTATAACCACGATGAACCGGGCTTCATGTATAAGTCCTTTCCAATGAGACAACCAATGTGTAGAGTAACACAACAATACTCATCACAAATATAAAACCCCGTATTCAGATTTATGATTCCCTCACAAGCTTCACACCAGTACGTCGTAGTACTTGCCTCTTTCCCATAAGAAAGAGCGAGGATATGCGTATCATGCTTATACCTCACCTTTGGAGGTAAAGTAGCACACCGGAAACACAAAGCGAAGTCACATTCAATGCAGTTGAATGTTTCTGCGTAATCATTATAGTGGCAAACTGAACATATTCTGGTCTCTCCTGGTTTGGATGTTAGGAATAAAGGATGGATATGACTTTCGTGATCTAATGGCTCAGAAATTGTAGCACACTGCACATGTACCTTAAAACGACATCCTTCTTCACCGCACACATAGAAGAAACCAATTGTGCACAACCAAGGACAAGCTGAACATGCACTCTTATAGTTCTTTCTACCAGCGCTTATTTTTACAACACGGTCATATACGTTTACTAGAGTAAGCAGATGTGGATGTATAGGGTGATGCATTTTGCGAGAAAGATTTGCACATGTTTCGTGTAGTATATACTCACATTGAATACACGAGTAGTAGTTGCTGAAATAGATCGGTGTGATGCACGCTTGGCACTGCTTATTCTCATCGTAATCTCTGCCAGCATTCTCATCAAGTTTGAGGTGATGATGTTCATGACTGAAATGTTGAATGACACCATCGCTTATCCTCACAAACGGCGGCTTCTCTTCTTCTTCAGTTTCTTCTGGCACTCCCTCGAGTTCTTTACCATCCCACACATTGCTCTGAGTGGCACATCTTGAATGAGCCGCGTACGAACTACCATCCTTGATGCAAGAATAACCTCCGTAGTCATTGTTGATCTCTTTGCGACAAATACCACAAGACCAATTTCCTAATTGGTCAAAAGAAGGAGTAAAAGAGATTCGATGGGGATGGCGAGATATCCGGATGACACGTGGTAAGCTGAGACAGCTTTGATGGACCACAAAGTCACAAAGCAGACATATATAGAAAGGAGAGCTTGAATCTGCCAGGGCACAAAGGTCGCAAGTTAAAGAAGCTTGTCTTGGAAAGTGAGCAAGTGTATGCTCATGCCACTTAGGATGATCTATAGATAAGAGCGGTAGTTTCTCCACACAAGCTACATTCATGACATAGTTGCAAGCCACGCAACAGTAAAATATGTCTTTGAGATATCCATCACAGCAATAACATTTCATGTTTTCTTCATGTTCACTCAGCAAGACAAGCTGAAGAGAATGTTTTGGATGGAGAGGGTGTTTAATCTCGAGTGGAGCCTTTTCAAATGTTCCATGCTTCTCCCCATTGCAACCAACGCAGCGAAAACGGGTAGTTTCTTCCCCAGGCAAACTGAGTTGGTCCCAGAACATAGGGAGACAATCCCTCCATTTATTGCTCCCATGTACTTTTCCAGTCACATGAAACTTTCCTTGTTCAAAGTCTACCTCTACTTGAGGGCACAAGAAAATAAGCTTCTGCCGCTTTGAATCCATGGAGATGACGAGGGAGAGTATCTGACTGATGAGTGACATGAGCTCCGACTCCAGCTCCAAATCGAGTACTTCATCTATAAGTTGTAAGAGCTCCGATTCCAAACTAGAGTAGTGTTCTTGAGAAATGAGTGATATGAGCTGCGACAGTGGCCCAGGCTCCGAATCTAAATCCATAGAGTTGAAAAAAGAGAGTATTTGAGAAGTGAGTGACATGAGCTTTGACTCCGGCTTCGGCTGTGAATCCAAATCCATAGAGTTAACGAAGGAGATTATTTGATGGATGATTGATACGAACTCCGACTCCATTTCCGCATTGAACAATTGAGAAATAAGTGATATGAGCTCCGATTCCAGCTCCATTTCTGAATCCATAGAAATAAGATGTTCCGGCTTCGCCTCCCTCTCCATAGTGTCAACGATAGATAATAATCGAAAAATGCAGGATCTGAGCCCCGAACCCCTAGCCAAAGAAGGGATACCATGGAATACTTGAGTGATGAGTAACATGAGCTCCGGCACTGGCTCCGGATCCAGATCAGAATCTATGGAGCTGATGAGAGAGATCAGTTGAGTCAGGAGTGATTTGAGCTCTGTCTCCGGTTCCGAATCTGAACCCGATATGGAGCTAAAAAGAGAGATTAATTGCTTAATGACTGATATGAGCTCCGACTCTGGCTCCGGTTGGGAATCCAAATCCATAGAGTCGATGAGAGAGTAAATCCCTCTAGCGACTGATATGGACTCTGAGTCTGATACGTCGATGTTCATTAGTTGATAAATGAGTGACGAGAGCTTCCACTCCGGCTCCGAATCCATAGAGTCGAGAGAGATGATCTGAGTAACGAGTGATAATGTGATATGAGATAATTTTTTGGAGTATGGTTGTGTGGTTAGTTTCTCTCTCTCTCTCTCTCTCAATATATATAGTTATAATAATAATATATTGAAATAGACAATCACAAGCTTACTGGCTGTTATTCAACCATTTTCATTTTGAGTCTTCGGCTATTGTTGTCCACATTAAGTCGTCCAAACTTGAAATTTAGGGTGAAATTTCCAAACAAATGTATTAGATAATAGAGATAAGCAATTGACTATTAAGCCCATTGCATTGGTCACTTTCTAGAGCAATTACGGCGAAGAAACACAAGGTATCGAGCCAAATACTAACTTGAATAGAAGTAATACGTACACACGAGATATGGACAATAGTATCAAGCTGGTGGTGATATGATACGTACACACGAGATATGGACAATAGCATCCATAATACCACAATTATCTTGTGTATCACCGGCTCTGAAACCATGTGACATTAGCTCAAATGAAAATTTACTACATTTTATGAAATTTTACATTAGTGGTTTCCACCTACAAATTAAAACCCACTATCTAATTTAAACATGGAATCTTTCTAAATTTAACAAAGAAAAAAAGTTTTCTGCATTTGACTTTTCCGTTCACCAACTCGAATAGTTAATGTTGTACATATGAGTAAGTAAATTGTGCGGACCAAATGCATTTCATCTGCCTAGTTTTTTTTTTTTTTTTTTTGACCAAAATTCATCTGCCTAGTTAGTGTATCAATAAATTAACTCCGACCAAGTAATTAATTATCTTACGTAATTGATTTAGAAAAAAATGACTACTATTAATCGATCGTTGTGAAGCTTATAAATTTTCATTAAAATATATATGAAGCACAGATCAATATAGATATACCAGTCACTTTCAGGCACTCAGCTTACATAATCTGAGCTACCTAGAATTTAGCAGCCCGAGTTTTAAACTGTCTAATTGTTCTATGTTATAGCGGCTAGCTAACTCGGACAACAATCACATAATCTCATATAAATCTCTCTCTAATTGGTATAAGGAACCAGCACTATGGTTTCAAAAATTGAGAGTTGTTATACACTTCTCGTGGAACTTGGTGTTTGTAGTGTAATAATTGTCCTTTTTTATAGGAAATGGCATGAAAAGCGGTCGTGCTGGTGGTACTGGTACCATAACGCTGCCTTCCAAGCTGAATTGAAATTAGAAAAAGAGATAGAGAGAGAGATTAGTATGAAGGGGAAATATAAAAAAGATCAAAGTGATCAATCAATCGATCAATGCTTACCTCAGGTAAATCAGGATGGGTTTCAAAATTTTCCGCAAACACAGCCGACATTCTGTTTCCCGGGACCGTTTCGACTCTGTCGTTCATGACCCTCTCGGCGAACGTTCCAAGTGATATTCGATGAGAGTAAAATCGCCAATACTAGCATCAAAAAGTTGTTTCACACGTTTAGCCTGGACACAAGTAGTTACCAAATCAATATATGAGAACATATGATAACATGACTCGATCGATATATGATAACATGACTAGTTGTGATATATTTCTCGTGGAACTCTCGGTGGCCGTAGTTGTGATAATGGCCAAGTACGTGTGATCAATGGAATTATTAAAAAATAGTACGATATTAAAAAAAGGTTTGCCACCGAATAGAAAATGAGATAAAAGAAATTTCATGTGATAAAAACATAATTAAATTTTCTTATATAATATTTTATTAAAATTTAGTATTAGTTTAGACCTAATTTAGCAAAAGACGAGCAAATAGTTATCATTAGTTTAGATCTAATTTTAATAAAAGACGAGAAATTTTTTATTATGTTTTAAATATTTTCCTGATATATATCTCTTTTACTATTTTTTTATTGATAAATCGATACTAAAAGAAAAGAAAAAAACAGAACAATGTATTTTAAACAAAAATGTAAAAAAATAGTAAAGATAGTATATGTTTTAGAAAGTATATACATTTTAATGGATCTTTAAATCCAAAGTTTTATTTTTAGTTTTTTCTTTTGGCGAAATCATGACAAAAAAATTTAAATAAATGTTTTTGATGAACTATGATGAACTTAGTTATGATGAAGACTACTTTTTGTAGTACGTATATGCATTTTAGTGGATCTTCAAATCCAAATTGTTATTTTTTGTTTTTCTTTGGCAAAATCATGACCAAATTTGAAAATAATAAATGTTTTTGATGAACTATGAAGAATAATAATATAAAAAAAAATATGCTTTGTCAAAAGAGTAGTAACATTTTGGTTCGATTCGGTTTAGTTGTTTTCGGTTCGATCCTACTGTCGAAGAGCGTGTCAAAATCCTAACCGTTGAATTAAAAAATCTACGCTTGAGTAAACTGTCAACGTCTTGCCGGAAGTAACCAAACGGAAAGTCGCTGGACAGTCGACGGTGACGTTCTCCGTGAGCTTCTGACTCCGTTTCTCCGTCGAGTACGACTGATCACTGGTGCGATTCTGGGGATCCTTTGAAAAAGTTGATTTAGTTGCTTATCATCTGTTGTCGCCGGAGAAATCGAAGGTCAGCGATGATTTAGGGCTTTTTTAGATCGAATTGATGTTCAACTTCGCTTAAGCAATCGATGTTACTGAAGCTTTAGGGCTAATTTTGGGTAAAACAATTGCTTAAGGTTAGTTTCTATTGACGGAAATTGCAGAGTGGGATGGTGAAAGAGGAAATCCGATAAATTGATCAAAATGTTCACTTGTGAAGATGAAGCTGAGATTGATGCTGAAGCCATTTGATTCAGAGCTGAGTTTTAAGCATTCGATAACAAAGATCTTCTTCAAGAGCTACAATGGCGAAAGTTCCTTTGTGGTGGGACCCTAGAATGTTGGGATATGATCTCTGTGGTGTGAAGAATTAGTCACGTTGGGAAATTTCTCCACTTTGTCGTCACGTTGCTTCTAATTAAACTCACAATTCAACTTGAGAGAAATTCTGAGAATCTGAATATCAAATCTAGATGCCATGAGAGAAACAGTAGCTTGGAGGTACTTGAACAGAGATGTTGTGCCGTTCAGTGCAATGATCGTAGTGGAGGTTGTCACGGTTGGATCAACCACACTGTTCAAAGCTGCGACCTTGAGAGGATTGAGCTTCTATGTCTTCGTCTTGTACACTTACGTTGTTGCTACGCTTGTTCTTCTTCCACTTTCTCTCTTCTTCGGAAGGTACTTTGATCTCCTCAACTTGTCTCTTTTTTTAACAAGTTTAAAACTTTTTCAAGAATTTGAGCTTCACATGCGCAGGTCAAGAAGATTACCATCAGCCAAATCTCCTGTCTTCTTCAAGATTTTCTTACTTGGGCTTCTCGGGTAACTAAGTAACTAACCATAGACACTCCATGATTTCCAGTTTATTCTTTTTTTCTAACATGGAGGGAACAGTTTCATGTCAATGATAGCTGGATGCAAAGGAGTAGAATATAGTTCTCCTACTCTTGCCACTGCTATCAGCACCCTCACGCCAGCTTTTACCTTCACACTCGCCGTTTTCTTCAGGTTCTTGCCTCCTTCTCTTTCCATTCTCTCTCAGGAAAGTGATCTTTACTCATTATGCAACTCTTACTGGTTCTGCTTTCTTTGGTGACTCGTAAAGGATGGAAAAAGTAGTGTTAAGGAGCTCTGCGAGTCAGGCTAAAATCATTGGCACCATAGTATCTATATCTGGTGCTCTGGTTGTTGTTCTTTACAAAGGCCCAACACTTCTCGCTGCTGCGTCTTTTACATCTTCACCACCTACCATTTCTCTTCACCAGCTGTTGACTTCATCCGATTCAAGCTGGATAATCGGAGGCGTTTTGCTCGTTTCACAGTATTTGCTTATCTCAGTATGGTATATTCTTCAGGTATATGGAAACAGACTTTTGGATTTGTTGGTGATACACATTTACAAAGCTCATACTAAATTTCGGCAGCTCTGTATTGATTTCAGACTCAGATCATGGAGGTATACCCTGAAGAAACAACTGTAGTCTTCTTATACAGCTTATGCGCAACGCTAATCTCAGCACCAGTATGTCTACTTGCTGAAAAAGACTTGACTTCCTTTCTGATTAAGCCAGGTGTCTCCCTCGCTTCAATCATGTACACGGTGAGAATCGAACCATATATGTATGTTGCTTCAACTAGTGACTATATTATAAGCTCAGTTATTTATCATTAACACTCTGTTTCAGGGAGGCACAGTTTTATCATTGGGCTCAGTTATACACACATGGGGTCTGCATTTGAAAGGTCCAGTCTACATATCCTTGTTCAAGCCTTTGTCTATTGTCATTGCGGTAGCTATGAGTGCTATGTTCCTCGGCGATGCACTTTACCTTGGGAGGTACTATATGCCTCTATATATATCGTCATATGTCTTTGCAGACGGTAATAACTGACACTGATTTCCTCATGTATGTGTTGTGTGCAGTGTCATTGGATCAGTGATTTTGAGCTTAGGATTCTACACTGTGATTTGGGGAAAAGCAAGAGAGGATTCAACCAAAACTGTGGCTGGTTCTGAGCAATCACCTTTGTTGGTTACACAGTCACACACCATAGAAGATGAAGCCTCATCATTAAGATGAGATTGTGCTAGTGGAATCCTGTTATGTTTAGCTTCGCTATGCTTTTAGTTTAGAACTGGTAAATGGTAATCAAAAGGGGATATAATCTTAAGTAAAAGGAGAATTTTTTTTAAAAGAAGCCATAAAGTTGCATAAATGAAGTCTCGTTACAAAGCAAAACCAAAAAAAAAAACAACAAAGACATGAGACTCTCAAATGTGATTCGGGAAAGTATGGAGCGTAGGCGTAGAATAATAATGGTTTAACGGTATGGGCCTAGCTTCGTCGTCTGCGATTCCTCCAAGTGAAAATCTTCTATACCTTATTGTCACCGGATCACAAAACAAAATATAATGCGATTTGCCAAAGGTATATGGTGCATAAATCAAGTCACCAGCTTGAGTGAATCCTTTTAGTTCGGAAGAAGTTCTCAAACTATCATCAAAGTGACCAAAAGGTACATCAAAGTTTTTATACGACCACCTTTGTTTCTCAGCATCTTCCAAAATCCACAATGTGTTCTTCTCTATGAATCTGCCTTTGTCACCAACACAAGCTAATCTCCCCTTATAATTTAGCAGCTTATCCCTAGAAATAGCTGCTGGTAAATTTAGCTTACGAAATGTTTCGGACCGAACATCAAAGCTCATTAAAACCCAAACACGAGTGTGATAAATATAGGCTTGATAATATATAACCCCATTAATGCATCGACCATAAGTATCCCATGAAGAACGATGCATATGGTTAGTTTTGACTGTTCTCCATGTTTCTTGATCTGATCCCAACGTTAAAATTCGGCACACATCGCAAGTTCTATTTAAAGGCATGCACATTACCTTGTGTTTATGTTCGATTGGATCGTATCCCAAGAAAACTTTTATTCTATCATTCCAGCTCAATCTTGGCTTAGGTAAAGTCAAGAACTGTCTTTTGCTTGGGTTCCAAACTATCGGCGCTGCTGATTCTTGAAAGCAGATCAAACCCTTGACAGATTCCGTAGGGGGCACGTTACTGATTTTTGGAAATTCCATATGATAACGATAAATGGGCTGCGATGAAGAGTATGATGATGACTCTTCTTTAAAGAGATGATCATGTTGCGGAATCGAGGAAACAAACAACTTGTTACCTTCTTTGAAGCAGAGTAGAACAGTCGGTTTTGGCAACCGAGCTTCAAACGAGTTGATGAAATATGGATCGGTGGTGATTGATAACCAAAGCTTCGACACGCAGCCAAACCTCGCAACAGATTTTTCAGGCAGCCTTAAGAGTATCTCCGAGGTTAGATCAAGAGGAAAAGACAAAGTTGATTTCGATTGTCTTCTTCTTTTTTCGGGGACGTAGACTTTTTCTCTTCTCTCTTCTTGTTGCTCCATCTTTTTGGTAAATGCTTATGCGTTGCTCTCGATCTTCATGATCTAGGGTTTTTACTTATTATCAAATTTAATGATACATGCAAATATGAAACAATTTTTTTTTATATATATATATAATTAAAGTGGAAAGAAGAAACGTTGGAGATCTGATTTTCTAACTAATCCCCTTAAATTAGGAGGAAATCAGCGTGAAGATATTAAGAAATATATATTCAAATTAAATGAACTTCCACTAAATCTTCAATTACTTATTTCTACAACAAACCCTCTTGAACAAAAATCACAAACGTGAAGAACAAATCTTTATTTAATTTCATTCATTTTTTAAAAAATTTTAATATGAGAGACTGACAATGAAGATGATTACTTTACCACAAAAAAAAAGACAATGAAGATGATTCGTAAAAATGTTTAGATTTTAGATTTCTTTTCCAAAGATGATGTGGTTGGCCCAAACGTGAAGAATTCTCTTTTCCAAAATTAGAGTTTAGATTTATTCTTTAAGAAAAAAAGGTTTTGAATTTTGTGCTACTATTGAATTTTTTTTTTATGAGATTACTTTTGGAATAAAAACTTTAAATGGCTCATTTTTTTAGAATTGCGCTTTTATGATTCGTAAGATGACATTGTTATTGGATTCTTAAGTAATCAATGTTACTGAAGCTGTATGATAAATATTTTGTGTAATAGGATTGCTTTAGGTTAGTTACTATTGGTGGAGATTGAAAAATATATCCTAGTGATCTCTGGTGGATTCTTGTGATCGTTGATGCTGATGTTGATGTTGATGCTGATGCGGAGCTTAACTTGAAGCGTTTGATATAACTTATAAGTAGTTGGAGTGTTTAAGTGGAAGTTGGAAATATCTTGAGCTGAATTATTACTCTGAAAGTATTGTAGCTGTAATGGGCAAAGTTCATTGTCGTGGGTCCCAAGAATATTCAGATATTATCCTTTGTGGTGTGAAATACTTGGTCAATTAAGTTGGGATTTTTTTTTTTTTTTATTTCTTCTTCACTGAAAATGTCTTGTTTCTACATTAAATAATTTAGCAAGCGTGGTGGATTTAATCTCCAAGACCATGAATCCTTCTTACTAAACTCAAGAGAATTTCTGAAAATCTCAACATCATGAGAGAAACAGTGGCTTGGAGGTACTTCAACCAAGAAGTTGTGCCGTTGACTGCAATGATCGCAGTGGAGTGTACCACCGTTGGATCTACCACACTGTTCAAAGCTGCTACCTTAAGAGGCTTGAGCTTCTATGCCTATGTCTTCTACTCTTATGCTGTTTCTTCACTTGTCCTATTTACACTTTCCCTCATCTTTGGAAGGTACTTTTGATCTCCTCAACTACTATTTTTTTTTTTCAAGAATATGAAATTAATTTTACATATGCAGGAAGAGAAGATTACCTTTAGCCAAGTCTCCTCTTTTCTTAAAGATTTTCTTGCTTACGCTTCTCGGGTAGTAATATATACATTCTTGTTTCAAGATTCATGAGAATTTCTTCGGTTTTTTCTTTTCTTGTTTTGCTGAAATCTCCTTGGACAAAACAGGCTCACTTCACGGATAGCTGGTCTTAAAGGTATAGAATATAGTTCACCAACTCTTTCCTCTGCTATTAGTAACCTCACGCCAGCTTTCACCTTCACTCTTGCCGTCTTCTTCAGGTTCCACTTTCTTTTCTCTTCTCTCTGGACTAGTTTCAAGTTACAATCTTGCACGGTTTGTTTGTTACTCTATATCTGGTTTTGCTTATTCGTAAAGGATGGAACAAGTAATCTTAAGAAGCTCAGCAACTCAAGCTAAAATCATTGGCACAATAGTATCAATATCTGGTGCTCTGGTTATTGTTCTTTATAAAGGCCCAAAACTTCTTGTTGCTTCATCTTTTACTTCTTCATTTGAGTCAAGTTGGATCTTTGGAGGCCTTTTTCTTGCTACACAATATTTGCTGCTTTCAGTCTGGTATATTCTTCAGGTATTAGATAGACTTGGATATCTTTTCATGAAAGGTTTGTTGTTGACACATAAACTTAGCTAAATTTTGGCAGCTGTACACTGTGGTTTTTAGGCTAGGATCATGGAGATATACCCTGAAGAAATACGTGTAGTCTTGTTCTACAACTTATGTGCAACGCTAATCTCAGCGCTAGTATGTCTATTTGCTGAGAAAGACTTGGATTCTTGGAAGCTTAAACCGAGAATCTCACTTCTTGCAGTCATATACTCGGTGAGATATCAAACCTCATAAGTTAAGCAGTGACATCTTAGCTTAAGCTCAGAAGCTAACACTCTGTTTCAGGGAGTCTTTGATACATCATTGGGCTCAGTTATACACACATGGGGTCTGCATTTGAAAGGTCCGGTCTATGTCTCCTTGTTCAAGCCTTTGTCTATTGCAATTGCAGTCATCATGGGTGCTATATTCCTCGGCGATGCCCTTCACCTTGGAAGGTACCATATCTTTCTATCTTCTTACTTTCAAGCTTCAATTAATTTTGTCTCTTTCTTGTTAGTCTCTAGTGATAAAAACATAAGTGTTGAAGTAAGTGTTTTGTTTCATCTTCAAATACATAATGCTTAACTCAATGACTATTTTAAATTTGTAAAATTTCAACTTAGGCTAGGCTTTCCAAAAGACTAAATGATTGGTACATATAATCTTTGCATATATGTTTTTCGTGGGCAGTGTGATTGGATCAATAATATTGAGCTTTGGGTTTTACACTGTGATTTGGGGCAAAGCAAGAGAAGTTTCAACCAAAACAGTAAGTGATGATTCTGAGCAGTCACTTTTGTTGCCTTCAACACACAACAGAGAAGATGAAACCTTATCTTGAAGCTATGTTAGATGCAAATTACTTTATTCATGGACACATTAGAGATATAATCTTTCTCGAAGTGGGAATTTCTTGGACTTGAATACAAAACCTCAATACATCAAACATTAAACAACTTGAAGTTACCAAAAAATCCCAAAAACGAGAAAGAGATGATTCTACTTTGTTGATCAAATTTGTAAATTCTCCAAGAGATGCTCTACGTTTACTCTATCTTTCCTTGCTCTGGATTTGGCTCTCTTCTTCTCAAGTTTCTCCAACCTAGTTTTGACCATCATCTTCCTCAAAAGCTGAGGTTGACCTCTCACGAAATTTTCATGCCCAAACTCCAATATTCCAGGAGGCCCCTTGATCCTTTTAAAGCCATGGCGATGAATATTGTAGAAAAACCGTGAGAAACATCTGTCGAATTCTGCCGATTTCAGAACAATCTCTTTGTAAAACTCTCTCAGTTTCCAGACGATGAAGCTATTGTTGCTTTTGCTCCACGAGATGATCGGATCCAACGAAGGGTCGTCCACAATCTGGTACACTCTGATGTAGAACGAAGGCAATCCTCTTGGGAAACTGTTAGCCATCCTGTTCGGTGAAAGTGAAACAACCCTAGCTTCCATGCTAAAACTTAAAAGGCAACGACTAAGATCGAGTAGTCGTAAGTAGAAGCAGAACCGGAGAGAGAGAGATCAAACGGAACAAAAAGTGTGTAGGATCTTCTGATTAGGGTAAGCTTTTCTAATCGAAATCCAGGAGAGAAATAATGGATTAGTATTTGGTTAGGGTGTGTATATATAGAGATGAGCCGTGAGCGTCAAGTTTATGCTACGTCCATTGCTTCATTATTGTTGGGCTTAATTTCGGCCCATCGTTAAGTCGGCCGAAAGAAGCGCTGTAGATTTGAAACATCTTTTTTCGGTTTAGTATCTTTTTCTTTGTGATAACTAGTTTTTCAAAACAATCTTTAACAAACCATGTTGTATATGTGATTGCACTTAGCTTAAGATTAGACCAATCACCAAATGTTGTTTTTGTTTTCTAACAAACCTTGAGTTACAACAAGACAGTAAACTGGTAATCAAAAAGAAAAAGAATTACAAGTCCAAGAATTTATATTGATGGAAAGAAAATAGATCTTTTAGTCTCCTTTATGTTAAAACTACGGTTTAGTCTCCCATTCACATATCACAAATGTCTATTTCAGAGACCAAAAACAAAAGGAAAGGTCTCACATATGTCCAAATAAGTATTTGTTTACGTATTTTAGAAATCTATATAGGACTTACAATGATCTTTGGTGGGTTCTTGTGATTGTTGATGTTGATGCAGAGCTTAACTTTAAGCGTTTGGTCAATGGAGTTGATGAAATGATTAAATGGAAGTTGGAAATATCTTGAGTCGAATTGTTAATGGGCAAAGTTCCTTGTCGTGGGTCCCAAGAATACTCAGATATTATCCTTTGTGGTGTGAAATACTTACTCAAAGTTTGGATATTTTCATTTTTGTCGTCACTCAAAATGTATTGGTTCTAAATAGATTTAGCAAGCGCGGTGGAGTTACTCACCAAGATCATGAATCCTTCTTACTAAACTTCAGAGATTTATTGAGAATCTGAATATCAAATTTATCATGAGAGAAACAGTGGCTTTGAGGTACTTAAAAAGAGAAGTTGTGCCGTTGACTGCAATGATCGCAGTGGAGTGTACCACCGTTGGATCTACGACACTCTTCAAAGCTGCAACCTTAAGAGGCTTGAGCTTCTATGTCTATCTCTTCTACTCTTATGCTGTTGCTACACTCTTCCTATTTACACTTTCCCTCATCTTTGGAAGGTACTTTTGATTTCCTCAACTACTCTCTTACTGTTTCAAGAATATGATCATAATTTTACATATGCAGGAAGAAAATATTACCTTCAGCCAAAACTCCTCTTTTCTTCAAGATTTTCTTGCTTGCGCTTCTCGGGTAGTAATAATATACATTCCTGTTTCAAGATTTCATGAGGATTTCTTCGGTTTTCTTTTCTTCTTGCTTGCTAATTTCTTCAATTTAAAACAGGCTCATGTGGCGGATAGCTGGTCTTAAAGGAATAGAATATAGTTCACCAACTCTTTCCTCTGCTATTAGTAACCTCACACCAGCTTTCACCTTCACGCTTGCCGTCTTCTTCAGGTTCCATTTGCTTCTCTTTTTTCTCTGGACTAGTTTCAAAAGTTACTACAACCTTTGCGTGTTTTTTTATATTATATCAACCTAAGTGAGTTTGCTTCCTCGTAAAGGATGGAACAAGTAATATTAAGAAGCTCTGCAACGCAGGCTAAAATCATTGGCACAATAGTATCAATATCTGGTGCTCTGGTTATTGTTCTTTATAAAGGACCAAAACTTATTGTTGCTTCATCTTTTACTTCTTCATTCGAGTCGAGTTGGATCATTGGAGGCCTTTTGCTTGCTACACAATATTTGCTTCTTTCAGTCTGGTATATTCTTCAGGTATTACATAAACTTGGATAGATTCATGAAATGCGTTTGTTCTTGACACTAAAATTTGGCAGCTGTAAATGTGATTTTTAGGCTAGGATCATGGAGATATACCCTGAAGAAATAAGTGTAGTCTTGTTCTACAACTTATGTGCAATGCTACTCTCAGCGCTAGTATGTCTATTTGCAGAAAAAGACTTGAATTCTTGGAAGATTAAACCGGGAATCTCGCTCACTGCAGTCATATACTCGGTGAGAAATCATACCTTATAAGTTATAAGCTCTCTTCAAGTAGTGACTCTTAGCTTAAGCTCATAAACAAATACTATGTTTTAGGGTTTCTTTGATACATCATTGGGCGCACTTATCCACACATGGGGTCTGCATTTGAAAGGTCCAGTCTATGTATCCTTGTTCAAGCCATTGTCTATTGCAATTGCAGTCCTCATGGGTTATATATTCCTTGGCGATGCACTTCATCTTGGGAGGTACCATATCTTCTTATAGATCCAAATATAGCGTCTCTCTCTAGGAAAAAGTTCATTTCCAGGTTGTTGAAATATTTAGTTTCATCTTCAAATGCATAATGCTTCACTCAATAACTAGTGAATACAACTTACCCTCCACAATCTTTGATATATGCAGAAAGAAAAAAAAACTGATAAGACTTTCCATAAGATTAGATAATTGGTACATATAATTTTTGTATCTGTGTTGTTGGCAGTGTGATTGGAGCAATGATATTGAGCTTTGGGTTTTACACTGTGATTTGGGGCAAAGCAAGAGAGGTTTCAAGCAAAACAGTAAGTGATTCTGAGCAGTCACTTTTGTTGCCTTCAACACACAACCGAGAAGATGAAACCTTATCATGATGATATGTTAGATATATCATAAACCATATTTCGAAAAATCACAACAACTTTCATTAATTAACACTAGAATATTGATGATATACAAGACGAGAGAGATGAGTCTACTTTTATTTATTTTACTCAAATTTGTAAATTTTGCAAGAGATAACAAAAAATTTCATTAATTAACACTAGAATATTGATGATATACATTATACAGGACGAGAGAGATCAGAGATGAGTATACTTTTATTTATTTTGATCAAATTTGTAAATTTTGCAAGAGATGCTCTACTTTGACTCTAGCTTTCCTAGCTTTGGCTCTAGCTTTCTTTGCTTTATTTTTCTCCATCCTCTCCGTCCATGTTTTGACCATCATCTTCTTCAAAAGCTGAGGTTGTCCTCTGACGAAATCATCATGTCCAAATTCCAATCGACCAGGCCTCCCGTTGATTCTTTTAAAGCCATGATAACGAAGATCGCAGAAAAACCGTGAGATACTTCTTCCCAGACCTACTGATTTCGGAGAA
Source organism: Microthlaspi erraticum (assembly GCA_902728155.2). Taxonomy (NCBI): domain Eukaryota; kingdom Viridiplantae; phylum Streptophyta; class Magnoliopsida; order Brassicales; family Brassicaceae; genus Microthlaspi; species Microthlaspi erraticum. The sequence continues at coordinate 465,943 of CACVBM020001607.1, forward strand.
ATCACTCGGCAAAACTCTTCCACATTCCAAACGATGAAGCTATTGTTGCTTTTGCTCCACGAGATGATCGGATCCAACGAAGGATCGTCCACAATCTTGTACACTCTGATGTAGAATGAAGGCAATCCTCTTGGGAAACTGTGAGTCATCGTTATCGGTGATAGTGAAACCCTAAGCTTCCACGCAAAAAGGCAAGACGAAGATCTGAGTAGTCGTAAGCAAATATTTATAGCTGAGCCGTGAGCGTCAAGGTTACGCTACGTCCATAATTTCATTAGTATTGGGCTTCGTTTCGGGCCCATCATTTATTCTTGATTTCTCATAATTTATGGGGCATGTAAATTATGATGATTTTGTTTTGACCAATGGCTTAAAAGTTAAATCACTGTATGATGATTTGAATTATCTTTTTTTTGGGGTTTTAATTTTTTTAGGCTGATTAGTGATTGCGTTTCTGTGATTGCGTTGGCGTTAGACCCATCAACAAATGATGTTTCGTTTTCCAACAAACCCTAAATTACCACAAGACAGTAATCATTTATGTGATGGAGATATTTCACCGGTTTTTTCCCATCCCCGACCCCAAGAATTTAAAAGATAATTTACTTTTGGAAAGAAAAAAAAAGAAAATTTATGTTGATGCAAAGAAAGTAGATCTAGTTTAGTCTCTTTTTCCTTAAAAGCTATACTTAAAGAAGAAAAGTCACACACATATGTCCAGTTAACAATATCTCCAAGACTCACGCTAGGTCAACAGGATTGGATTATTTGTTTTATAATATAACAAATTAACAATTGAAAATGTGTACGAGTTTTTACTTTTTAATATATTGAAAAGTGAAAACGTGTGAAAACTTGCATGACTAAAACACGTGTGAAAAAACAAACAAACCATGTTTTTTTTTTTGACGTAAACAAACCATGTATCTTATTATATAAAGCTGGATGCATGCGACGTGGTTGCGACACATAAGATTTTTATAATTTACAGGATCACAACATGTGTCACTTTTCATATTACATCCGTTAAGATCATGACACATGTCTTGGAAAAAAAATAATTAAAAAATGTTAGAAAAATAAAAGAAAATATTATTTAATCTATTATAGTAAAAAGAAAAATATTATATAAAAGTTATATTTGTCATATCCTAATAGAAAAAAAATTTCCATTCATCAAAATTATATTATCTTTGACACATATTAAATTCAAAATAGTTTGATACATAAAATTCTATTAGTACATGGAATAGATTATGCAAACTAAATTTTCTATAATTGCATGAGATAAGTTACATGAACTCCTATAAAAAAAAGAGTTAAGATAGTCTATTTTTTCTCATTCACAAACTTAACTCATCAAAGCAAATTCATCAAATCTCTTTGATTATCACTTGCACAAACTACGACATGTATTTTTTTTAATTCTGAAAGTACTAAGATCATGACATATGTCATATAATAAGAAAAAAATATATATCAGAACAACGAAAAATCAGAAAAACAGAAGAAAAAAAACAATTAAAAAGAAAAAATACTACTTCCATTAAAGGTAAAAAAACATATTTCTATTACGTAAAGAAAAAAACCAAAAATCAGACAAAGGTAAGAAATAGTTACATCCATTAGAAAAAAAGTAACCACATTCTCATTACAAAAATGAAAAGAAAAACAATATTATTATATAAAGTTGGATGCGCGCAACGTGGTTGCAACACGTAGGATTTTTATAAATTATAGGATCGCGGCATATGTCACTTTTAATGTTAAGTCCGTTAAAATCGTGACACGTGTTTAAAAAAAAATATTTTATTTAAATATTAGAAAAACGATGGGTAGTACCATCAGAATATTTAAATATTTAAATATGAGTGATTAAATATTTAAATCGTGATGTTAAGTCCCATCAGAACTCCGCAGTTAAGCGTGTTTGGGCGAGAGTAGTACTAGGATGGGTGACCTCCCGGGAAGTCCTCGTGTTGCACCTCTTTTTTAGATGACAAAAAAAAAAAACGAAAAATTAAGAAAAAGAGAAAATTTTAATTATTATATTAGTGAAATCCTAATAGAAAAAAATTTACCATTCATCAAAATTATATTATCTTAATACATATTAAATTGAAAATAATGTAATAAATAAAATTCTATTAGTGCATGGAATAGGTTATGTAAATTAAATTTTCTATAACTGCATGGAATATGTTAAGTGAACCCCTATAAAAGAAAGTTAAAGGTAGTCTCTTTGTTCTCATCCACAAACTCATCAAATCTTTTTGATTATCTTTCTCTAAAAAAAAATGTCTTTGAAAGTTCAAGAAAAGGTGGAGAATATTTGACTGTAAGTAAACTGGATCGAAATAGAAACTATCGCCGTACTATACGTGTTATTGGACAGTGAAAAGCTAAAAATCCTAAAGCAAATAAAATATTAATGGGAGTTGAGTTTCTATTACTTGATGAAAATGTTATTAACATATTATATTGATATATTAAACATATTATATTGATATATTATTATATAATTATAACATAGATTAACATTAAATTTTTACATTTGTTTGAATCAGGAAAATACAATTCAAGGAAAAATAGGAAACAAATAGCAATTTTTTTAAAAAAAATTATATCCATTAGGAAAAGAAAAAAAAACATACTCCCAATATCAAAAGGAAAAAAATCGAAAATCAGAAATTTATGAAAAATTATTACATCCATTAAGAAAATGAGAAAAAACATATTCTCATTAAGAAAAGGAAAAAAATAATATATAATAAGTTATAGCGTGCATGATTTATATGTGTGATTCTATCTTTTGTTTAAACTTTCTATTTCATTACAAAATAGAAAATAATGTATTTTAAAGTTCAAGATATCAATGAAAAATATTTAACTTTAGATCAGTTTGTTTGAAATTGAAATTTTTGTCGCAATATTTTTCTAATATATGATCATGTGATAACATGTGTTAACAAAAGAAAATTAGTAAATGTAATAACATAAATAGAAAACTAATAAAATAATTGTAAATAACAAACTAATTATGAATAAGAACATTTACAATGGTCCGAGGCAAAACAAATTGAAAAAGAACATGATAAATAGAAATTTAACAAAACAATTATAACATTAAAAATATATATAATTGACTGATATTCTAATTTTAATTAGATTAATTTTCAATTTTTTGGTAGGTAAAACAATATCAAGAAAAATATTTCATCAATTGAAATCTCTTAAAAAAAATAATCAAATTTTCATGAATTAATTAGCCTATCAGATTTAGATTAGATACGTGTAAGTCTTTCTATATTAGATAAAAAGAAAAAGAAAAAAGAATAATTCATTTTCATATCATTAATTAAAAAAAAATGTCAATTATGATTAAACTGTAAAAATATTACCATTTTATTTTATTTAGAGATTTGTTATTGGATTTAAATATTATTCTATTTACTTTTAAAAGTGACCAGATTAGGTTTAATATTTTCCTATAATTTATTTTATGAAAAATAAACCCGTGTATACGCGGGCCTAATCGAGTATGTAATAATCTTCGGTTTAATATGTTTTTTTTAATATACTTGCCTTTTCTCTCTTTGTGATATATGGAACATATAAGTTTCTTCTTAGGGGATATTATGTTATACATGCTTGGGCTTTGAGTTACAAGGGAACTGTGTATTTGTTGATGTTCAAGCCTTTATCTAATATTTGATTGCATCCGCATCAAATACCAATTTTCCTCGGTGAGTCGCTCTACCTAAGTGTCTAAGACAGTATACCATAATTTTGTTTGCTTCTCTTTGTTTTTGAATATGTTTTAATTCCATTACGTAAATCTCATCTCATTATTCTCCTTTGTTATGTTTCAATACACAGTTTGATAGGAGGAATAGTGATTTCAATAGAACTTTAATTTACATGGTCCTTGTGGGGTAAAAGCAAAGGAAAAGAAAGTGGACACAAAAACGACAGAGACATCTCCTATCGCTTTCATCTTTTGGGTAATTGAAAGGTAATATTCACTTTAAATTTTTTATTCTTTTTTTGTAAAAATATAAACTAATACAGATGAATGATAAATGTTTGTCCCCCCACAAAAATTATTGACGATAAGTGATATTTTGGAAAGATAGATGATAGTTGCCATGCATTTTACAAAATTTTGTAAACAATATAAAAAAACATGTACACATTTGCAGTCTTTAATTTGTAATAAATTGATAACTTGCGTTCCACACGTTCTTGGTCATATTATACATGTTTCACTGGGTCTGTTCCCATCAAGATTCCAATAATTGAAGGATCAAATATTTACAACAATCTTACAGAGAGAGAGAGAAAACAAAAACAACAGAAGCCAAGAACTGAAAATGGCTCCGGGAAGCTTCAGAGACGGTTGGATCTTGACGGCGATGGTGTTAACGGAGTTTTCTAACGTCGGAGTAAACACTCTGGTCAAATCAGTGACTTCCAAAGGACTTAGCCCATTTGTGGTTCTCGTCTACTCTTACAGCATTGGATCTCTTCTTCTAGTTCCTTTTGCCTTCTTCTCCTTCAGGTTTTCATCATTCTCTGTTTCCAAACTTTGATTACAACTTTTTCTTACATTACCTCATTCATCTCTACAGATCAAGATCTCTTCCTCCGTTGACTTTTTCAGTTCTTTGCAAAATGGTGCTTCTTGGTCTAATTGCGTGAGTTTCTTTTATTTGGTAACCGTACATGGTGTATCATTTGATCCACCTATATATTCATAAATACGTTTCAAATACATTTTGTTAATTGGTTCTTGAATTGCATGAAAAAGATTTGTAGAAATGTTTTTAGTTTCTTACATCTATTTTGTAATATTTTTTTCTTTTTTTGGGGAAAACAAAAAACAGAAGTGCATTCCAGATCGCTGGGTACAATGGTATAAAATATAGCTCGCCGACATTATCTTCGGCAATGAGCAATGTGAACCCTGCATTTACCTTCATTCTCGCCGTTGTTTTCCGGTAATGTATTTTCCCCCAAATAGTTGGTTTGTTTAAAGGGGAAATTTCAAAACTACACCTTTTGAAGTGCAAATTTTCAAAAATACACCTTTATGGTGCCAATTTTCAAAAGTATACTTTTTTCATTTAGTAAAAGAACTCCAAACCCTAAAATATAAATTCAAAACCCTAAAATCTAACATTGAACCCTTAAATCTAAACCCTAAACCCCAAAATCTAAACCCTAATATAGTATTAGTGAACCCAAACATATATATTAAAATTGGGAAAAGGTGTATTTTTGAAAATTTCCACATGTAGTTTTGAAAATTTGCACCTCAAGAGGTGTATTTCATAAAATTTCTCTCGTTTAAATCATTTAGCTTTTTTTTTTTTTTTTTTTGCTTTATAAGATTTAGTCAGTCATGCTTTCAAATGAATTAGAGAAAAGGAGAAGGAAATTTCTTGTTTCTTTTCTGTTTTTTAATATTATGAGTGATGACCAAGAACGTGTGGAAAGCAAGTTATTATTTTATTACATATACTGCAAATATATAAAGTGTTTTGGTGTATGACTAAGAAGTAAGAACATGTGGAAAACAACTTCTTAAAAAGTCACAAGCCACAACACAAATATCTACTACATTTGAGTCATTTGACAACAATTAAAAGTATACATTATTTTTTCATTTATAAGTCTGTTTTTCATTTTATCTCTTACAATTTTGGCCCACAGTAGAATAGTAGATTAAGAAAAAACACTGTCTATTGCAAACAAATTTTATGCAAGATAATATATGTCAACCTAAAAACAGAGTGATCTGAGGAAATACTCATGTAGTCTTGTGCTTCGTTTTTTCACACAGTAATTGGATTTCATCTTTCTTCTTGATTGTATTAAATGAGCGATCTAATATACATCGTTTTCTGCCACGGAGCAAATTTCGATTACTAAACCTATTGTTTGTCATATAACAAACACACACAAAGAATAAGAAAAAAAAAATATTTTTTTTTAATGTAAACTAACTTGCACTATTTGGTGAAGGATGGAGAAAATATCCTTAAGGAAAGAGAGTAGTGTAGCCAAAGTGTTGGGAACAATAGTTTCTATAATTGGTGCACTTGTGGTTACTCTCTACCATGGTCCAATGCTAATGTCTTCACACTCCGATTGGGTCTTTGGCGGTTGTCTTCTTGCTCTCCAATACATTCTTATCTCCATCTCTTACCTTGTTATGGTAATACATTACATCTTTTTATCATATACATATTAATGTTCTTCTTTCAAATGTTGTTTAAATTATTATATCGATTAGAATATATGTTAACTCGTAACTTGGGTATGTATAGGCTCACGCAATGAGTCGATATCCATCTACGGTCATTGTAACGCTCGTCCACAATGTTTGCATTCTCGTTGTGTGTACATTCGTTAGTCTTTGGGTGGAGAAGGATGACTCGAAGGCATGGATCATAAGATTTGACACAACCTTGATTTGCGTTGTGGCAACGGTAATATTTGATTTGTTTAGATTTGTTTTGTTAATTTATTCGTTTTTATTGGTCTTGATGATATGAAATACAATTTTTTGTTCATAGGGTATTTTAAATTCAGGATACTATATTATACATACATGGGCGGTTAGTCACAAGGGACCGGTCTATTTGTCGACGTTCAAACCACTATCTATATTGATCGCAGCCGCTTCAACTACCATTTTCCTCGGCGAATCGATCTACCTTGGACTGTATATAACTTCTGATTTTATGTCTTTTTGTTATGTTTTTAATCTCACTGTGTTTATCCCATCTCTCAATTTTCATGTTTTTCTATCTTTGAATACGCAGCTTGATCGGAGGAATATTGATAGCAATAGGATTTTACATGGTGTTGTGGGGTAAATCCAAGGAAAAGAAAGTCGAAACGTTAACCATGGAGTCATCTCCTTCCCACAAAACTCCTCTCTTGGGTTAAATATAAAGCTCATATCCACATTATAATATTATATAAGTGGTCTTTTAGGTATCGATACATCTAGAGAATGTTAAAAGACCGAAGCCAAAGAAAGAGCAGAGACACATATTGTTTGTTAAAGATTTATGTTTCCTATAATCCATGTTTATGTATAGTGAATACACAAACTTTTTTCTTTCTTGTTATTGCAATCATCACTTAGCTGTAAAAGAAATTTGATTAATTATATAGTAGTTAGATCTCTTCTAAATTCAACGAAGCCGAATTCAAGCTCGTACTATACAGTTAAGATAAAAGATTCTTTAAAAAGTCTATCTTAAGCAACTTTAAATTTTAAAATTCGCAAAATTTTGTAAACAACATATGTTGTTTTTACCAAATGCTCAACACACATTTGCTAGTCTGTGTAATAAACCAATAACTTCCTATCCACACGTTCTTGATCAGTCGTAGTATATGTGATGGACATTTTGACAGGTCTATTCCCATCATGAGTCCAAGAATTTAAAATATGAGATATGTACAACAGTCATAAACAGAGAAAGAGAGGAAACAAATTAAAATAAAAACAACAGAAGCCAAGAACTGAAAATGGCTCCGGGAAGATTATGTAACAAAGACGGCTGGATCTTGATGGCGATGGTGTTAACAGAATTTTCTAACGTCGGAGTAAACACTCTGGTCAAGTCAGTAACTTCCAAAGGACTTAGCCCATTTGTGGTTCTCGTCTACGCTTACACCATTGGATCTCTTATTCTTCTTCCTCTTGCCTTCTTCTCCTTCAGGTTTTCATCATTCTGACGACTCTGTTTCCAATTTTTTTTTAATAAGAACTTGCTCTTATATATCCTCATCTCCACAGATCAAGATCTCTTCCTCCGTTGAGTTTTTCAGTTCTTTGCAAAATGGTGCTTCTTGGTCTAATTGCGTGAGTTTCTTTTACTTGGTAACCATAAATTTGGTATCATGCGATCCATATCTATTCATAGATAGCTACCTTTCAAAAACATTTTGGTAATTGGTTCTTGAATTGCATACATAGAAAAATATCTCTACAATTCTTTTTTTTTTAGATTATTAGTTTCTTACATTTATTTTGTATTTTTGTTTGGAAAATAAAAACAGAAGTGCATTCCAAATCGCAGGGTACAATGGTATAAAATATAGCTCGCCGACATTATCTTCGGCAATGAGCAATGTCAATCCTGCGTTTACCTTCATCCTCGCCGTTGTTTTCCGGTAATGCATTTTCTCCCAAATGGTTAATTAGTTGAAATCATTTAGTCAACCATGCTTCCAAGTGAGCTAGTCGTTGACTTATTAAAAAAAAGGAGAAATATATATATATATATATATATTTTTTTTTTTTTGGTTTTTTAATATGACCAAGAACGTGTGGATAGCATGCAAGTATTATTTTGGACCACAGTAGAATAGTATATTAAGAAAAAACACAATCTCTTGTAAGCAAAATTTATGTCAAAATAATATACACCTAAAAACAGAGTGGTCTGAGGAAAAGACACGTATAGTCCAATATTGCTTGTTTTTTTTTCACACAGTAATTCAATTTCATATTGTTCTTAGTTGTGTTAAATGAGCGATCTAACAGTACATCGTTTTCTGCCACTGACCAAATTCCTATTACCAAGCCAATTATTTATCGTATAAAACATACACACACACGAGAATACCTTTTTAATGTTTAATAATTTGCACTATTTGGTGAAGGATGGAGAAAATATCTCTATAAGGAAAGAGAGTAGTGTAGCCAAAGTATTGGGAACAATAGTGTCCATAATAGGTGCACTTGTGGTTACTCTCTACCATGGTCCAATGCTAATGTCTTCACACTCCGATTGGGTCTTTGGCGGTGGTCTTCTTGCTATCCAATATATTCTTGTGTCCATCTCTTACCTAGTCATGGTACATGCATTACATATTTCCATGCACTTCAAATAAAAATACAATCCACAAAACAGTTTTCTATATACAGTAGAAACTCTATAAATTAATACTCGATAAATTAGTAAACACGATAAATTAATAAATTTCTCTGGTCTCAAGTTGGGCCAGTGTAAAATATGACACAATTCGATAAAATAATAAGATAATACTTTTTTAAAACTCTCATGTAAAATATGGTCCCAATAATATCATAAATTAATAATTATCATATAAAAAAAAATATATATTTATATATATACCTAAGATATCTAACTACTAAAATATGAATCTTTCACACACCAAACCGATATGGAAACTAAAAGAAAAAAGAAATTTAAAACAATATGGCAAATATGAGAAAATGTAAACAATAAAGTAAAAGTATAGAAACATCAAAAATAAAAGTTAAGAAAATATACATATGAGGAAAATTTTTATTAAATTTGAAGGAAAATTTAAAAGATTATTGATATTGAATTTTCTTTTTTTGAAAAAGATTTTCTAGTCAAAATCTATATATAACTCTATAAATTAATAAATTATCAAAGTTCCGACATTATTAATTTATAGAGTTTCTACTGTAACTTAAGTACCATAGACATATTCAAACTTTTACCAATGTGTTACTCGAGTATCTATAGGCTCACACAATGAGTCGATATCCATCTACGATCATTGTAACGCTCGTCCACAATGTTTGCATTCTCGTCGTGAGTGCATTCGTTAGTCTTTGGGTGGAGATGGACAACTCGAAGGCATGGGTCATAAGATTTGACAAAACCGTGATTTGCGTTGTAGCAACGGTAAAAATTCTCTAATATAATTTGAAACAAACTTTGGTTTTACATTTTTGTTAATTTACACGGTTTTCTTGATCTTGATGATATATGGAATATACATTTTTTTTCATAGGGTATTTTAAATTCGGGATACTATATTATACATACATGGGCCGTTAGTCATAAGGGACCCGTGTATTTGTCTACGTTCAAACCACTATCTATCTTGATCGCAGCTGCGTTATCTACCATTTTCCTCGGCGAATCTATCTACTTTTGAATGTATGACAAATAACTTTTGATTTTATATGTCTTTGGTTATGTTTTTATACTCATTTTGTTAATCTAATCTTAATGTTTTATGTCTGTATACATAGTTTGATAGGAGGAATATTGATAGCAATAGGATTTTACATGGTGTTGTGGGGAAAGTCCAAGGAAGAGAAAGTAGAAACGTTAACCATGGAGTCATCTCCTTCACACAAAACTCCTCTCTTGGGTTAGCGATTGTGCTTATATTTACTTTATATAAATGATCATTTAGGTTTCGATGTCTCTAAAGAAAGTTATAAGACGTACATTATTTGTTTCCTATAGTCCATCTCTCTGAATCCAAGCTCGTACCATACATTTAAAATATATATGATTCTTTGAAGTATATTTCTTATATATCAAATAAGGCAATTTCAAAACCTCAAAAAATCATTTCTTTGATTATGTCCCTAAAAAACTAACTTACCAAAACAAGATGTATACATTCTCCTTAAAAATTCAATGGGTCAAATCCTCAAATAGTTACGCAATAAATTTCTTATCATATATACTTCCATTTGTGTCCTAAAGTATCTATGATTCGAAATTGATTATGACTGAACTTTAAGACCCATTATTGGTCTCTCTCTTGGTGTTTCCTCTCACAGTAAATCAATGGCTGGTCGGAAGAAGACGACCGAACTCCCCAATGAATTGGTCAATGAAATTCTCACGAGGGTTCCGGTGAAGGCCCTGGTCCGGTTCAAATGTGTGTGCAAAAGATGGAAATTGCTGCTAAGAAGCAAGAACTTCATCAAAAAGCAAATGACTTACGCCCCAAGAAAGCTTCTTGCGATTGAAGACAATGGAGAGTCTCCTCCTCGTAGCATCCTTTACGAACACGAAAACAACGGTAACCCTAAAATGACACTCGAAGAAGCTGATCTAACTCGCGGTAGCAAACATTTGGTCGACTTAGAAGTGATCGGGCATTGCGACGGACTGTTTTGTCTCCGGCTCCAAGACAGAACTTTAGCGGTTTGGAATCCGTTGCTTAAACAAGTAAGAACGCTATCATCAAAATCTGCAAAACCAATAACTTCTCATGACTTGATAGGCTTTGGTTATGATCATTCAACTGACGATGATTACAAGGTAGTATTCTTCTCAGCATTGTCTGAAACCATTATGGCTCCAAAAGATTGGTCTCGCGGAGAAATAGTCACGGTGAAGTCATCTTCGCGCCGGAGTATCGATGAATTCCCCGAAATCCGTCGTTGTTTCGACATAAAAGGGACTTTTGCGGGTGATAAAATATTCTGGCAAGTGAATAACGATCCGGAAAACGCAGTGGAGTCAGAAACTATCCTTAGTTTTGATCTTTCGTCCGAGAAGTTCGAGTACATTTCTTTTCCTAGAAATCTTAAAGGATTTATACAAGGCTTGGTTGCAGTAGGAGGATGTCTAGGGTTTGTGGAAACGTACATGTTCCAGTACACGTCTAAGCTAGTTGCTTGGACCGCAAGAAATGACAAATCTTGGGGCAAGTTTTGTGTAGTTGAAGACTGCTATTTCGATGGCTTTATAGGGTCCCATAGAAACGACGTTGCTTTACTTAGGACGTATAAGAACAAAAATGCATGGAATGTGACGTATTTGGGACACGCAGCTATGAGGATTTACACTTATAACTTGGAGCAACGTGAGTTTTTTGAGGTCGAGACTAATTTCATTTCTTGTTATTTAACTTTATATGATTATGTTGAGACTTTGCTTTCTCTTAAGTAATGCATTTTTAGACATCAGACTTTGAATTTTGGTTTTTTTTTTTTTTTTCTCATGTCAAATTTTGATTCTATGTTTACCATATAAAATCAAGTGGACGGTTTAATTTGTTGAATGGGTAATCATTTTGATTCCAATGACTGAGAATTTCTGTGTCAAGACACGGGTTTGAGAGGTACGCAAGTAAAAAAAATTTAAATGACTACTGCCGTAACATGAAACGATTAATATTACGGCAGTAGTACATTTAATTTCAAGTAGTCAAGACACGGGTTTTTTTTAACTTGACTACTTGAGTAATCTCCGGTTAAAAAGGAATTGGAAATTCTAGTAAATAACTCGACACGGGTTTTTTTAAGACATAATTGTGTTCATGTTCTTTTTTTTTTTTTAAAGACCGAAGTGTTCATGTTCTGTTTTTTTAAGACCGAAGTATTCATGTTCTGTTTTTTTTTAAGACTGAAGTATTCATGTTCTGTTTTTTTTTAAGACCGAAGTGTTTATGTTCTATTTATTTAAAGACCGAAGTGTTCATGTTCTGTTTTTTTAAAGACCGAAGTGAACTGAGACGAACTTGTGTCTTTCTTTGGAGTGTTAATAAGACATTAGCTGTCGCGATGTCTGCACCCAATTTCCATGAATCTGGCTGCATACAGACAAAATAAATACCTCTTCTTAACGAGGCAAGCATCAAAACTTATCTAAATTCATAAGGAGTTAGCAGCTTCCAGTGAAAGTGTCTCCTGCTGTTGTTCCAATCCATCTTTATACCTCCTCCTCCTCCTAGATACCTCAAATACTCCCCACTCATGGAGACTTGGAATTTCGAAAAAGTTCTACGGAGAAATCCGACGCCGGCAAAAACGGAATATTTGGGCTTCCAAATTGATATAGTTAACTCATACGCCTCTTATGGCCCATTCGCTAAGATATAAGCCCGTCCAGTTGAGTACGTCCAATTTCCTTATTCGCAAAAATCTGCTATTACAGTTTAGTGCCATAATTTAACTTCTTTAGCCAATATTTTTTTTGTGTTCACTGAAAACATATAAATTTGTCTCCAAAGCAAAAAAAAAAATGAACGAGTATGGGGTGACTTTAATTTAGAAAGAACTAGAATTTATAAAAAAATATAAAATGGAAATCAGAGGAATAATGCTTCTTAAAGACTTTTTTTCTATGCTGTGTTTCGTCCTGCATAATTTCCCAAGTAAACACAAGTGTAAGAGAGTAACAATCAAAGAAAATAAAAGATATGGTTTGAGCTTTCGAAGCTCTTTGTCTTCCGTGACTCTGTAATTTGCTTGCGTCTTTCTATGGAGCAAAATCTCACTCTCCCTTTCTCCTCTCTCTCTCTCCTTCAATGTCTGTTTATGACAGCGACTGTTTCGTTTTCTCTTCAAGTCTTAAGATCATCAGACATAGCAGAAGGTATGCAGTGAGTGGTCAGAATATCTAACGTCGCCTCTTTCGCCGTCTTAGTTTGCAGGACAACAATCTGTGAAATCCACCAGAGACTTTTAGCTAAAAGTTTGTCACAAGTTTAAGTATAAAGTTAGTCAGATCATCAGAGAACAATACCTGATCATAATCTAGATTGAACTTCATGTATTCATCATCACAATTCTCCACCATCTCAGCTAAGCCTTTCAAGTTTTTCACAGGTTTGCCATTGAAAGCAACAACCTACACAGCAAATTCAAACCCCATTTAGAATTGATGGATGCATCTGTGTAAGGTAATGATAATAAGGTAATTTCACACACCTGTGTATTGACAATCTCCTCATAACCAATGTTAATGTCAGAAACGAGAACCTGCAAGTGGTGATATGGATGTGAGGTTTTGGAAATCAGACGGGAAGAATAATATTAGTAATTGCGTACGGAGATGGCAAAAGAAATCAACCTGTGAAACTACAACAAGCTGCTCGTCCACGGATTGAGCCATTGCATGAAGATGTTTCTCCAATAGCTTGACAGGCGCATCAAACTCGTATTCTTTTCCATACTGCAAAACACATTATTGGGAAATGGTTGTTATATAGACTGTGGATAGATGCTTTAGACAGAAAGAGAACAACAAAAGAGTGAGAGAGAGAGAGAGCAACGGACCTCAGATCGAAGATATGGAACAGAGATAGTCGTAAACACAAAGCCAGCAACGATGAAGTAAGAAGGAGGTTTGCCACATATGTGTGCAGGGATTAGCCTCTTGTGGATTGCAAGTTTTATGCTGAACTCGAGTATTTCTCCATCACGCAAGACCTTCACAAGAGCAGAATCTCCAGTGTACTTCTGAGAAATAAGATAGCTAAACCCAATTCGCTCTCCGTGCCTAAATGGAACTGAAAAAACAAACAAGAAACATAAATGTTGTTATAGCTCTATCTTTAGTTCCATGAATGTGAATAGGTGACTAAACTGTAAGAAGTTCTACCAGTTCCATCATTAGCAATGTTAACTCCGTCAAAGCTAAGGATAATATCCGAAGGCTTCAAGACCTGTGATTCCGGTGCGGTAGGCTCGATCCTTCTTATCCGCACTCCCTTCTGATGAGATTCCATACCCATTGACTTACGCAAGTCAGGATTCTCCATCTTCTGCCACTCAATCCCAAGAACAGGAAAACCTAAAAAACAGTACCAAGTATTGAGAAACATAGCACAGTGAAGAGATAACAAAGAAGAGAATCATCAGTGAGAGTTATTAACCTGTGTATTTATCATGCTTCTCATAATCTTGAATGAAATGTACAATCACCGGCGTGGGGATGACGTAACCGATGTTCTCAGCATCTTCGTGTTTCAGAGACTGAAAGGCAATGCCAACACATTTGCCTTTGTCGTTAAATGCAGGACCACCAGAGTTACCAGAGTTAATAGCTGCATCAATCTGCAAAACACAAACATAAGCGCACAGAACTTCCTAGCCAGAAGATATACAAAAGAAACACTCAAATGTGTCTTAAAACCTGCAAGCCTAAAAGCTCGGTGGAGCCATGTACATAAGACAATATCTCCATCCTTGAAACAACACCGCTCGTTACAGAGATTGTATCACCACCAATTGGATAACCAACAACAGTCACATCATTATGCAAAGCTGGTAAATCACCAAACTCCACAGGAGACACTCCTTCCCAAAACTCATCATCATTAACTGTCAACAATGCTGCAACAATCCAAAGAGGAAATAAAGATCCATTTACTTCACATGTTCCAATTGAAACTATAATCAATTCTAACTACACTGAAGAACAGTCCAAAACTAAAAGGAAACAGATTCATACCAATATCACATTCAGTGCCAATGGCCAAGACTGTAGCTAAATACTTAGTGTCAGAGCCACGCTTCTTGAGTTTCACTTGAGTATGGTGCTCAACGGAATGAGCATTCGTCAAAACTCTTCTTCCTCCGATGATGAAGCCACTGCTACCGGAGCTGTACTGTCGTTTCCTTTGCCACGGCAAGGAGAAATTAGGCTCAGTGTGGACGCAGAAGACCTTAACAACAGCGTCCATGGAAGGCACAACTTTCACCACGGTTTCCCAACTCGGAGGAGCAGGAATCGATTCCGTCGTTGTCGTCGTTGAAACAATCATCCCATTGCTGCAATCACCGTTCTTCTGATCAGAGTGATGGGGACGAGCTCGTCGCTCCGGAGACGATGTCCTCTGGATAGTATCGGCTTCTGATTGGTTGTTCAATCGACGCTTTTTGCTTCTCACGCGGTTGCGTCGCGACGGAGATGGGTTAGCTTCGGAAGCCGAAGCAGGCTCTGGGGATTGAGGTAGCGCCGGTTCGTTGAGCTGAGATACAGAAGCTTCGTTAACTTCGCCGCCGGCGTTTTCCGCCGATGAAGCGTGTTTGCGTGATCTCTTTTGTCTCGTCATTTTTCTCTCAACCCAGAAGGAGAAAAAGTTGAGATTTTTATCCTCTCGGCGAAATTGGAATTGAAATTTCCAGACGGAAAATTCCTCCCTTTTCGACGCGGCTAGGGTTTATAATTCGGAGAGTGAGGTAATGGCTAGGATGTAAGAAACGGCGATCAAATTGTCCCCGTCGTGTCTGAATATAACTAAATGGGCCTTAAATTAGGCCTAATAATCGAATATAACGAGCTTGGGCTTGTAATTACCGATCTTTTTAAAGAACCGATCATCTTCATATCATCATCATCAGCAGCATCATCATCCCATTTCAATCGTCGTTACCGACTCTTAACTCCGACCATGAAAAGAAAAATTCATTGATTTTCTTTCCAGAAAATTCAATTTCAGATTTCACTATTCAACAATTATTAGTGATAGAAACGAGAAACTCTTATATCCAGTGTGAACGAATAATAAAAAAAAACTGTAAACCAAATCTGACATCATTTCACTTTCCTTTTGAGCTCAAATCTCCTTCTTCACCACCACAATCACTCCAAATCTCACTTCAATCATCTCCAGATTCTGATTCTAAATCCGTCGGCAATTTTCTAGATCTCTGTTTCCGATCGTGATCCGTCTTCAATTTCTTCGATTTCGACAGCGAAATCGAAATGTCAGAAGGTTACGCAATCGAGCTCTACTTCGATCCGGCGCTTGAAAACCAGGTTCTGAAAGCTTGGAACGTCTTCGCTCGCCGTCAAATCAGTACGAAATTGATCAGCAATGAGTCTCGCCCACACATAACCTTGTTCTCGACCGTCTTCTTCGACTCAGCGAGGCTCGAATCCGTCATCAGAAACTTCGTATCGAAGCAGGAGCCACTCTCGATCGCTTTCTCTACCATCGGAAGCTTCTCGAGCGACAACAACGTACTCTTCCTCTCGCCGACACCGTCTCTATCGCTTCTTCAGCTACAATCTCAGTTATGTGAGACGATGAAGAAAGAAGGTGTTGAGATTCCTGAAGATTATCGTACCGATTCGTGGGTTCCGTTGTGTCCGGTGGCTCTTGAAGTGCCTAAGTCGCGTATGGCTGAAGCTTTCTCGGTGTTGAGAGAACTGAAGCTTCCGGTGAATGGTTACGGCATGGAGATTGGTGTGGTTGAGTTTTCTCCGGTTCGTGAAGTCTTCTCATTTGCTCTTGGTAACAACACTTTGGAGTCTTGATCATCGAAAAAGTTCCATCTTTTGGTGTTGGTTTGATGATTTAGCTCCTTTGGGTATCATCAATATGTACTGTTGAAAACTAAATTTCCAAGAAAATTTTCAAGCTTTTATAGATGTGTATTTGGAGCAGTGTGGAGTTACAATTCGATCTGAATGCTATTATGATTGCTTGAGCTAATTGATAGATAGAAGCAATGTGTTGTGGTCATGGCTGGTGAACAAGTTAGCTGTATCACCTTTATGCCTCGAACCTCTGTAACTTTTAGTCTCTGGACATAGTCTGTTCAAGAGGGTCTTATGGTATGATTTATACACTTTGTTAAATTGTTTGTCATGTTTTCATATGAACACAAAAGATGGTGGTAGAGATTAGCAATCCTCTACTCAATTTGTATGCAGGCTATGATCAATGAATACAATGAAACAATGCCAGTTATGTGCAATTTTTATATGTCCAGTAAATATGATGTGTCTGATCTCTTTGTAACACACAGAACTAAAGCTTGCAATAAGGTTTAAATCAGAGACATTATCGATATGAAATGAAGAACGATTCCACTTTACAAAGAGTACCATTAGAAACTCGCTCCAGGCATCTCTATTGGTCTTGGAGTCCGGTCTAAATTTCCCCGGTTCACCGATTTTAACAACTGGTTTCTGCGGTTCAATGTTGATATCACGGTTCGATCGGTTAAGTTGATCTTGCATTGTTTGTTCCCAAAACTGAGCATCCTTGTTTTGCTTTGTAACCGCTCGGTTCTCTATTTGGCTGTATTCAGGCGGTTGCAAAATTTAGTGTTGCGCTGGAGCCCCAGAGAAAGATGTTGATGGAGGTTTTAACGGAGATGCAGGACCAGAGAAAGAAGTTGATAGAGGACTTTACGGAGATTCAGGAATTGCTCTCCGATAATTCGTGTCATGTTGAAAGATCTTGACAACCTTTCTGAGGTGGGAGAGAAGATGGAGCTCCTTCACGCAAGCTCGGTGGAAGGAGCATTGAAGTTCCTTGACAAGAACACAGCTCATTCTCATCAGAAGTAACAGTCTTATTGAGGATAATTCTACTTTATAAATTCAAAGACGTTAATTATCAGAAATGTAAGAACGATTCTACTTTAAAAGTTCTTAGCTTCATTATTACATGAGTTGCTTAAGTATCACCATGAGAAACTCGCTCCATGCATCGATTGGTCCGGGCAAGTACCAGTGAGTGCAGTCATTGAAACCTTTCATCCATTGATTTCCCCAGTACGAGTTCGGATGCCCGTCTGCTCTCATTAGCATCACTCTAGTCACATCCAAAACCCCAAACTTCTTCTTCTTCTCTAAGCTGTCAGGTTTCATCTCTTTAAACTGTTCTATCTGAGCTCTCCTGATTTCCATATCACCACTACTCTCCATGTCCGTTTCATTTGCCCTAAAAGGTTTCGTCCTCCCACACGCTCCTCCGGTGTTCCAAGTCCCGTTCTCGAAATGCGTAGGCGAAAACGTCCTGAGAACAGTCACTAAGTTGCTTTTGCAGCTACGACATGCATTGATGTGCTTAAAAGCAGCTGAGAAAACAAGCTTAAACCCTTCTTTCAAGCTGATCTGAGTCATATTTGGTGAGTAACAGAAGATGCAACCAATCATCTCATCTCCTCTATGTATGTATATTGGTCTGAACAACCAATGACCAGCTGAAACAACGGCGATGTCTGTGTTTGGCAGATCCTTTGTCCATTGCTCATCGATTTTATCAATGTCGAGATCATAAACTCCTGTTCCGGTCTTGTTAGCGTGAGTCCTCTCGAATCCCGCCACTAGAAACTTCGTCCATGAGGTAGATAGAGTGAAGTCATGATCAGGGAAGTACCATATCCTGTTTCTGTCTTCTGCATCTTTGTAGATATCTTTAGGAGTTTCTTCCTGCACAAGCAAAAAGAGATATTTCTTGAGTCACAAGCTCAAGGAGTTTATTCACGAGATCAGAATTGTATACCGTTGATAAGAGGCAGAGAAGAGACTCCATGTGGTTTCTGGCTAAAGAATCACCAATAAAATTCATCTTTCTGCCTCGAATAAGATCTAGAAATGCTTTGGGATTGAATCTTGGAAGATCACAGTTTTTGGGTTTCCATCTCCAGAACAAGAAATCTTTGTTTGGTCTCCCATGTCTTATGCAGTTCTTCGAGTTAGGTATTGTAGGACAGGTAAAGTTTGTGTACAGTGGCCCTCTTTGGTCTGGAACCCATTGTCCTTGAGACAAATCACAGTCCTTCAAATCTATACAAGCAAATCAATTAAACTGAAGTTGAGACAAATTTTTAGATATACTAGTACAGTACAACAGTTTTTGCCTTTTGTTTTTTACTAACAACATGCATTATATGAACTTGGATCTTCATAGTAACACAACGAAGACACTAACACAAACTACATGTTTTTGGTCTAGATTTCGTTGTTAAAACTTGAAAATTCATTGTTTCACATGATGAAGGTTTTGAAGATTTTGTTTCTTTAAAGGGGAATTAGTTTTTGGCTTAATTTTGCTTCTTTAGTATAAAATCCAAAGGCTATATAATTTTGGTTTTTCTCAAAAAATAACAAAAAGATAGATACAAAAATCTCAAAAACTAAAGAAAACTAAAAAAACAAAATAACTCTACAAAAATCACCATTCATTCAAAGCTTTATCCATACTTTTATGATTTGACAAGAATCGTTTTTACAAAACAAAAAGGTTTTATTTCAACAATAAGAACACTAAAAGAATCAAAGAAAGAAAATCTCTTTTTTTTTATCAAAACTTACCGTAGAGGACACTGTGAATGTGATTGGGGTTGGAAATGAAAAGTGACGCAGTAATTATGAAGAGAACGGTGGAGGATATACAAGTTACAAGAATCCAAAGATACGGCGATTCTCTGATTTTTCTTCGATAAATCGATGACGGATTCATCGAACGTTGCATGTTGATATTTCTCCCAACAACATTCTACGTATGAACACCACTTTATATAGACGTAAACTTACAGTAGATGAAACAGAAAAGAATCTACAGATGAAGGAAGAGAAAGTAGTAGTCTTTTTAAATATTTTGGGAAAAAAATCTTCTTAGAAAAAGGTTAATAATATTTACAGATTGTGCTTTGCTAATTTTCCACTATTTCAATTTTCAAGGTTAGTAATAAAAACAAATTATTTGCTACTGAAAACAAAATAAAAATCAGTCTATTTGAGGATATTATTTTATTTCATTTTGTTTGAGACATTTCATCAAACATCATAAAGGCAAAACCAAATCCAACTCTCGAGTACGATATTACGAC
The DNA here is from genome assembly GCA_902728155.2 of Microthlaspi erraticum. Taxonomy (NCBI): domain Eukaryota; kingdom Viridiplantae; phylum Streptophyta; class Magnoliopsida; order Brassicales; family Brassicaceae; genus Microthlaspi; species Microthlaspi erraticum. The sequence continues at coordinate 486,077 of CACVBM020001607.1, forward strand.
CAATAAAACGAAAGCTCAAAAGTTCCAAGACAGTGTCTGTGTCACTCCTCCTGTTGCCAGTTTCTTCCTTGTTGGATTTCTTTGTTCGAGCCACTTTGTTTAACGAAGAGTTACTTTGACACTGCCGATAAGAATTTGAGTATTCGAGAGATTTGATTGTCACTGATAGCTTCAATTTACAATGGTCTCATGGGTTTTATCCATCCATCCACAAAGTCTGCTACTTCCACGGTTTCCGGTCACTGATTCCGTCAACTGTAATTTGAAGCTCGTTGATTGTAGCTCCACGAGTGTCCGACGAGGCGTATCGGTTTCCGTTAAGAGAAACTCGCCGGCAAAGACTCACAATTTCACTGAGACAAATCGTCGAACACCTACCGGTCCTACGGTGCAATCGAAACATGAATTCTGGGAAGATCCAGACGATGGCAGTGACAGTGAAGACGAAGACGAAGAAGGAGATGAAGAAGACGGCATCGGAAACGATTTAAATTACGAGAGTGATTGGGAAGAAGAAGACTCCAGAGCCCGGAAACTAACTACAGACAACTACGAGGAAGAGCTTGCAAAAGGTTCTCACTCTTTCTGCTTCTATTATCACATCTCAATTGTTCAATATCTTCGAATTCTGAGTAAAGATCGACTGAAATAGTTTCAAAGTTGTAATTTTTGTGTGTGTATGTGTATGATACAGAGGTTGAACAACTTCTTGGACCTGAAGAAAGAGCAATTCTGCAGCAAAATGATAAACCAAACCTCAAGATGATGTCAACAGTAAGTTGTTTCAATTGATTTTCTTCTTTAGTATCTCATTGGCTTCAAGTGGTGTGTTTTAATTCACATGGTATGTATACTTATTGTGTATATATGATGAAACTTGCAGAAGACGTGGAAGCCGCTTCAGACTCTTGCTCTGTCAATGCAGATTCAGTTGATGGATAATCTCATTGAAAATGGACTAGACATTGATGATTTGGACAAGGTTTTTGCTTTTAAAACATGAAATCTTGTCACTACCAAATCTGGTTTCTAATATTTTATGATGTCATTGATTGAAACAGGACAGCCAAACGGCTCTTCACAAAGCAGTCATTGGTAAGAAAGAAGCAGTGATTAGTCATCTTTTGAGAAAAGGAGCAAATCCGCATATTCAAGATCGAGTGAGAACTTATCTCTGTTTCCATTTACTTAAACCCCATTTTGATAAAAAAAAAAAAAAGGTTTAAACTTTTTTCATAACCGGATTGTTTGCAACATTACAGGACGGTGCAGCTCCGCTTCACTATGCAGTTCAAGTTGGAGCCTTGCAGACTGTAAAGCTACTGATCAAGTACAATGTAGACGTCAATGTCACGGATAATGTCAGTATATCAACAAAAACCTTATCTTAAGCAATTCATTACTTAGAGATTTGATGAAAAATTTCTTTGTTTTACAGGAAGGATGGACTCCTTTACATATCGCTGTGCAAAGCCGGAATCGAGACATTGCAAAGATCTTGCTGACAAATGGTGCTGATAGAACAAGAAGAACAAAGGTGTGAATGGTGAAAATATGATCGAAAGAAAGATGAGATTATATGAATAGTTTATTTGCGTTTGATAAGACTAACAGATCGATTTGGTTTGTGTTTTTGTTACTGGTTTTAAACAGGATGGGAAGTTAGCTTTGGACATGGCTCTGTGCTTTGGAAGAGATTTCAAGTCATATGATCTTGTCAAGCTGTTGAAGATCATGCCCACTGGAGATGAAATATAGATAAAAAAAAGAGCAAGTGAGATTCTAAATGATCATGTTGAGATTACTAAACCAGGTTTTGATTGTAATCGTAAGTGGTATAAGTATGTAAGTTTTGTAGTACTAAACTAGAGATTGTTGTATAAAACAACTTTGGAGAAATTGGTATTCATCATTCAAGTCTATACAACAGTCATATACATGAACTCATAAAAGAGTTGAACAACACTTTATTCTGTTTGCTATATAAAGACATATACAAGTTTCATGCTTCACCGTTTGCTCAACTCCGATATGAGATTAAAGGAAGAGACTTTGATCCTGAAACAACATCCAAAAAAAACTATGAGGAATCAAATGCAAAAACACAAAAATGGCATTCCAAATTTTCATATGTTCGGTTTCTCAGAGATTACCGATGTTTTTCAAAAGAGTTCACGCTACTTACGACTTGGAACGAAGGTATTCATCTACCGTGATAGACTTAGCTCCTCCATACCAATTTATCAGAAATATATCGATGATCTCGAGCTTGAAGACGCGGAAATCATGACCCTTTGGCCAATCTGTAGCAAAAGAAAAAAACCGTTATAAACCGTTACACAACATACATTATCATGAACGAAACTGTTAGCTAAAATGATGAGAGATACACATATACTTACCCATCATCTCTGGATGCTTTGTGAATAAAGCTTTCTTGGCTACTTCTTCTTCCTCAGATCCTTCATCCAGTGGCACCAACTGAGACCAAAGCATATTTTAATAAGACTGAAGCATTTTCTTATTGTTAGGTTTGATAAGAAAAGCAAGACATTTACCTTTCCGGTGAGGGTTAGTTTAGAGCAAGTGGGATCCATTGGATCTCTCTTACAAGTCCCAATGGGAGATTCACTAACTGCGAATGAAGCTCTTGCATCTTTTAATGCGTTTCTTGTGGTTGGATCAAGACTTGTCAAGTAAAAGTATGGTATACCGCTGCCTTTCCCGGGCAAACCATCACTAAATGATACAACATTCCTGTAAAACATACCAGTACCAATGATTTTAACAAATAGGACACACTAATGGAGAAGACTTTGTGATTTGATTCATGGAAACAAGACCTTACCCGAAAGGTGCTCCTTGATGCTCAATGGACAGTGTGCTGCAAGAAGAATAAAATCACCAAAAAGAATTAGTCATCCACCATTGTTACATACACTCACAGTACCTTGATGTTGAAACGATTGCAACATTTTTATTAACATAGACTCTTGCAGCAATTTTTTCACTCAAGAAGGACAAATCAAACAGAAAGCAACTAATAAGATCTCTGACTTTAGTGACCAAATCCCAAATCCATTTCAAACTTCAAAGAAACCAAAGCTTAATGAAGTCAATTCATAGCAACAAAAAAAATGTTCATATATACGACTAGCAATTATTGGATTCAAATGGTTCTCCTACTTGACTTTGTGTCGAGTCCCAAATCAATTTCAATTTCAAAAGGATCAAAGCTTGATGAAGTGAATCCATTGCAAATCTCAAGAATCCACCAACCTTTTTCTCGCTTGACTTTTTGTCAAATCCCAGATTAATCAAAAGGATCAAACTTGATGAAATTAAATTTATAGAAGGATGATATCTGATTACTGAAGTGACAAAATCTTATATGCCAAACCCCAAATTAATTTCGATTTCAAAAAGCTCAAAGCTTGATGAAGCTAATTCTCAGCAACTTCAACATCATTCGTCAATACTACTAATATCAATGATTGGAATTTAATCAGCTAAAAAAGCTACAAACTTTCTGTAATAATTACCCCCAAAAGTGGTCCTAATAGATAATTGAGAAAGACCCAAATCAATAAACTTAAATTCCTACTGTAAGAAACTCTGGAATTAAGAAGACAAGATCTTGCTCTGTTCAAGTTTAAATACCTGAGGACACCCCAAATGTTCTGAGAGACAAGCCAACGAGCACTTGCGGCAACATCATGCCTGTCTGGCTTCGAGATCGTAAGAATCCGAGCAGAATAAGATTGTTCAAGAACTGTCAGTAGAAAAAAGAAGAAGAATAGCTGACGAAGACGGAATTGAAGTTCCATGCTTTACGTTTGCGATGATCGAAATGAAATGAATTGAGAAGAGAAGAAGACCAAGAAATAGGAAGAGAAACAAAGTTGACTTCACCAATCCCAAGATGGGTTTTTAAACGTTTAAACTTTAAAAAAGCCATTCTTATCTCTTTGGTTTTCAGATTTCTTATCTTCTTTGGAGTAACAGACAACTTTTTTGTTCTTTGATAAAGGGTAACAAACAAGTTTTCTTCTCTTCTTTGTCCGTATGTAAGAAAATAAGGAACAGAACTTATCTATACAGAGAAAAAGTTTTGAAGTTTAATTTCCATACGCCATTGGAAGATCTACTCAAGCTCGGGAGAAAAAAATTACTAGCAGAATTTTGAAGTGAAGTAGAGTTTTGGGTGATAACTGCAATAACAAAAAAGAAAAAGGCATAAACCCAATATTTTAATAAGTATTGGGTTTGTTCCGTAAATCATGAGGACTAGATTGTAGAAGAATATAGTTTGTCGTGGGGTTAAAACTGTAAATTTGACTACTTCATCACTGATTTAATCTGATCCTCAGAAAATTGCTTCGCCGTCGTCTTCGTCTTTGCCTCCGGTGATGAAAGACGGAAAATTTCGTAACTGGGCGGAGCTTCCATCAGATTTAACGTTTTCGATTCTCCTCCGTGTCAGCGTTCCCGATAGACTGGAAAACGCTCAGAACGTGTGCAGATCGTGGCGAAGCGTCTGCAAAGAACCCTCGTTGTGGCGGGAAATCGACTTGCGACACCTCGAGAACCTCAAATCCATGGAGACAATGTGCCGTCGCGCCGTCGATCTAAGCCGCGGCGGCTTGCTGGAGATCAACATCGAGAACTTCGGGAACAATTCTCTCCTCGCTTACATCGCCGACAGGTTCCTATTGAAAAAAATTGCTACTTTCTAGGGTTTCATAAGTTTCTTTTAGATCAAGTTATTAAATTTTGACCTAAATACTAACTTGCAGGTCAAGTAATCTGAAACGCCTGAGAATTGCAGAGTTTGAAGAGATAACGAAGCTGGGACTTATGAAAGCAGTGACGAAACTCCCATTGCTTGAAGAGCTTGAGCTATCTTGCTGCCGTTTTGATGATGTGTTTGATTTGAAAGGCGTAGGCTTTGCTTGCCCTAATCTCAAGACGTTGAAGGTGAACTATGTGGGGTTTTACTACAAGCATGTCGAGTGTGATGATGATGCATTAGCAATCGCTGAGAGCATGACCAAGCTACGTCGCCTCCAGCTTCTTGGCAACAGATTGTCACACAGAGGGTTAATCGCCATTCTTGACAATTGTCCTCACTTGGAGCACATTGATTTACGCCATGGCTTGAAGATTAGCGTCGTTGGGGATGTGGATAAGTTTGAAGCTTTTAGAGGGATCCAAGAACTCAGCCGCTGATTACCCGTTTGATGACATGCTTATCGATCCTGATGATGAAGATGATTATTATAATTATACCGATGAAGATGATTATACTGATACTGATGAAGATGAAGACAATGATGAAGATGAGGATGAAGATGAAGATAACTCTAACAAACTTGGCTACATCGTTTTCATTGATTATAGCTATATGGACAATCGATTTGACATGGAATACTAACGTTATCTTGTTTTGTTTAAAGAAAGTCTCTACATTTTGTTTGGTAACAAAGTAAAGTTGATTTTGGTTTCACTTGTTTTTAAAGACGTTACAAGAGAATGTGAAGTGATCATTCACAAGCATTGCATAAATGATCATAGTGGTGAAAGTTGTTTTGATGAAACAAAGTTTTGAAAGTTGTGAACTGTATCGTCTTTGTCTTGGATTTGGCCAAAGAAGTAAACAAATGTATGAAAGTGTCAAAAATCCTAATAGAAAACCCAACTTTATTTGTAGAGAATAGAAACTCTCATCTAACGGTTCAGATTCCATTTCATACTAATCCAACGGTTGTTGTTCCTTTCTGCCCGATTTTCCCTGAAGTCTTTCACTTTGTCCATGAAAAATCAAAACTTTGTTGAATTTGGGTTTTATACTTCAAAACTGAAGATCGCCGGAGTTAATTCGCTCAATCTAGACGACAAGGTAAGGATTTACTTACCTGGTGATTCTGATTCTGATCAAAGACTGTAGATTTCGCAGTTATGATTCTGATATAAAGTTCAGCTCAAAGACAATATTTTGATGATCTTCCTTTTGCAGAATTGCTTAGTCTTAAAGCTTTACTTGGAAATTGTATCTTCTTTTTAACTACTAATCACATATACTTGAGGAACTTCCTAACTTCTGGTAAGTTCTCTTTTTGCTCTCTAACAATTTTGCGTCTCTTCCATTGGAATGTCGAGGAATCATTGAGAATTGAATTGGGTTTTCTTCAAATCGCTAGATTTCGTTACCTTTAGGAATTGAAATTGGAGCTGTAAGGGTTTTTAGATGTTGTTTTTGGTTATAAAATGTGGTGGATTCTGAAACCACCTGTTTTGCTGTTCTTTAATCGTTTCCCTGATGGATTTCTGTTGACTATACTGAGAAATCAATAGGTATGGATGTTTTGTCACTGAATCTTGTGTTTGGTGAGAGATTGTTCTTTCAATGTTTCCAGAATTTGCCCTGTTTTGGAATTTGTCCTTTGTTTCTCTCTCTAGTTTCTTATGTGTTCAGTGTGACAAATTTTTGGCTTTTTTAGACTTTCAGTAGGTCTGTGTGTAATCTGATCTGAGAGCTATTGTAAATGGATCAGATAAAAAGAACAAAACAGCCAAAGAATGACAAAGAAAATGAGGAGAGTGGGGAAGTACGAGGTTGGTCGCACGATAGGTGAAGGCACTTTTGCAAAGGTTAAGTTTGCGAGGAACACAGAAACTGGAGAAAACGTAGCCATCAAAATTCTGGCTAAGAGTACAATACTCAAGCACAGAATGGTTGATCAGGTATTGTTTTAAGATTGCCATTCATGTAGAAACTAAGGCTGCTCTGTTAATCTTATGTGTATGTTCTTGCTTTTGTTTGTTTGTTTTAATCTTATATATACTTGGTTTGCCCTCTTGTTCAGATAAAAAGAGAGATATCGATAATGAAGATTGTTCGACACCCTAACATAGTGAGGTTGTATGAGGTCTTGGCAAGTCCATCAAAAATATATATCGTTTTGGAGTTTGTGACAGGAGGAGAGCTCTTTGATAGAATTGTAAGAAAAGTTCATACTTGTGTTGTTTAGCATTTTTAATGTTCACTAGTTAAAGCCTCTTTGGATATCTTTATGTTTATTGCAGGTTCATAAAGGGAGACTAGAAGAAAGTGAGTCTCGCAAATACTTTCAACAGCTAATAGATGCTATTGCTCATTGTCACTTCAAGGGTGTTTACCACCGTGACCTTAAAGTGAAGCCATTTCACTTATTTCCCTTAGAAACATTTCTACTTTTTTTTCATTATGTTGTTGTAATCAAGAGTGTGGCATTATGATATTTTCAGCCAGAGAATCTCTTACTTGATATTAATGGAAACCTCAAGGTTTCGGATTTCGGACTCAGTGCCTTGCCTCAGCAAGTAAGTGTTCCATTCAAATTCTTCTTTAGCTTTGTAAAGTTTCTCTCTTTTATCTCTTTCATTCATTTTCCATATACTGAATTAGGGAGTTGAACTTTTACGCACCACATGTGGAACTCCGAACTATGTAGCTCCTGAGGTACTTAGTGGCCAAGGTTATGATGGTTCAGCAGCAGATGTTTGGTCTTGCGGTGTTATTCTCTTCGTTATAATGGCTGGCTTCTTACCCTTTTCTGAGACAGATCTTCCTGCATTGTACAGAAAAGTAAGTAACCACATCTTTTTTTCTGGAAATGTTCATGGGCTTTAGCAGTTTTTGAAACACTTATCTATCTTTGAATGCAGATAAATGCAGCAGAGTTCTCTTGTCCACCGTGGTTTTCTAAAGAAGTGAAGTCTTTAATACATAGGATACTTGATCCCAACCCCAAAACAGTGAGTGTTTTCCTTTGTTGTCTACGAGATTTCCGTGTGTGCTAATCGGTTAAAGTTTTAGTAATTTTATTTCTGATTATCCATGATTGTTTCTCAATTAGTGCAGCGTATTCAAATTCAAGGGATTAGGAAAGATCCTTGGTTCAAATCAAATTATGTGCCTACCCGAACAAGGGAAGAGGACGAAGTGAACTTGGATGATATTCGTGCAGTTTTTGATGGAATTGAGGTTGGTCCTTCGTCTTCATTATAGATCAAGTTCTTTGTGTGTCAGTTTACGCATTTGACATGTCAGTTGCATTTGTTCACAGGGAAGTTATGTAGCTGAGAATGTAGAGAGAAAAGATGAGGGGCCATTGATGATGAATGCCTTTGAGATGATAACCTTATCACAAGGCTTAAACTTATCAGCACTATTTGACCGGCGACAGGTAACAACTATAACTTCATGAGATAATTGGTTAATGTGGCATTAGTAGATGGAAATGGAATCTGAAACGTTTCTCTGCATATTGGTGGCTGATTTATCCTTTTGATCATCTTGTAGGATTTTGTGAAAAGGCAGACCCGTTTTGTTTCTCGAAGGGCCCCTAGTGTGATAATTGCTAACATCGAGGCTGCTGCAACCTCAATGGGTTTTAAGGCTCAGACACGCAACTTCAAGGTAACTAATATTTACTTATCACTACTGCTATGCATTTCTTCTCAAAACGCAAGTTTTTTCAGTAGGTAGGGTTGTTATGTATGATTTGTTACAAATTGTTTCTTGATTATGCACTTTATTATGTGCTTATGAACAGACAAGACTCGAGGCAGGGCAATTCGCTGTTGTGATAGAGGTGATTATCGCTTCCTTGTGATTCTAGTTTTGACGTTTCGTTTGAATCTTCAAATAAAAGGGTTTCTACAAACTTATATGCAGATTTACGAGGTGGCACCATCGCTGTTCATGGTAGACGCGAGAAAGGCTGCTGGTGAAACTCTTGAATATCACAAGGTTTGTGAATGAGAATACAATCCAATACCAGTAATTGCATTTTATTAAGATTGATTAGAATCATATATCTTTGATACTTGTGGTATCGCATGCAGTTCTACAAGAAGTTATGTGGAAAACTGGAAAACATAATATGGAGAGCAACGGAAGGAATGCCAAAGTCAGAGATTCTCAGAACAATCACGTTTTGATCAAAGCAGGTCCTATCTCAATACTCAAGTAACTTATAACTTGGAACGGAAGTTGAATAAAAATGTAGATTCGTTTGGTAAATGCCGTCAATGTTCTTCACGTAGCTCAGAATATTTGCTTGTAGTATGTATGATTTGGGCATCGGATCTATCATACTTGTTCTGAGGAACAAAAAAAAACTTGTCAGTTTGGGTTTGATTCAGAGGAATTATGAGACTCAATAAAAGATGTGAACCTTAAGTGAAAGAGAGGGAAAAATAATCTTATTAGTCAATTTATCGGTTACTTCTTCTCTAGCTTTTGTTGCATACATAAATAACGCAAAAACTAGAGAATATTATGCTCCCTAAGTTGTGCTTCTTGTTCGTTTCAAGATTCTCAATGATTTCTCTTTGCCGGTAATTGTACGGCTTAACCACAATACATTGATAGTAATATGTTCAATCATGTGAGATATTAGTGATATTATTGAACAAGTCTTGGGAACGTTCCTCTGACTTGGCCTACTACTTGACATTTTGTCTTTAAAGCAAGAAGTCATGTTTTATACATTAATTTAACTTTAGGCCACCTAACAAGCCATGTTGCATACATTAAAATAGCCAAGATCTAGTAAAAAATGCGTGAGAACAGAAACAAACACTGACATGGAGAGCACCAAGTTTAATGCTAACTGTAATAATGGAGAGCACTAAATTCAAAGTTGACTTTTTGTATTCGGACAGCAAGTAAGGCTTGAAACTGTCTCGTGATTCTCAGAAACATAACATTTAGAGAAAACATAATCTCTCTCTCCGCAACGCTATGGATTCGGATTCAGAGTCGAAGCTCTTGTCACTCATTTCTCAACTCATACATGTCTACAACAACATTGACGATATGGATTGGGATTGGGACTCGAAGGTCGAATCACTCATTATTCAAATAATCTCTTTCATCAGCTCTATGGATTTGGATTCGCAGCTGAAGCCAGAATCAAAGCTCATGTCACTCACTACTCAAGTAATCTCTGTCTTGACCTCTATGGATTTGGATTCCCAGCCAAAGCCGCTGTCTGAGCTCATCTCGCTAATTTCTCAAAATATCTCTATAAACTTGGAGTCAGAGCCGAAGTCGGATTGGGACTTCATGGCACTCCTTGAAGAAACAATGATGCTCACGCCACGGCCAAAGCTCTCATCACTCATCCTTCAAATATTGTCCCTCGTTATCTCTATGGATTCAAAGTGGAAGAATCTTATTTCATTGTCCCCTCAAGTACAAGTAAGATTGGAAGGAGGAAGCTTTCATGTTCTTGATGAAGTCGTGTTCAGGAGCAATAACATATGGGAGTGTCTCCCTAAATATTGGGAAGAATTTAGGTCAAAAGAAAAAATCACTACCCACTTTTTCTGCAAAGGTTGCAAGGGTGAAGACCATCAAGAATATGAAAAGGCTCCACTCGAGATCAAACACCCTCTTCATCCAAAACATTCTCTTCAGCTTGTGAAGTCGGAATGGTGTGGAACCAAGAAATGTTATTGTTGTGATGAATTTCTCACAAAGATATTTTACTATTGCTCGGCGTGTGATTATGCTATGAATATAACTTGTGTGGAGAAACCACTAGTTTTATCTATAGACCATCAGAAGTGGCATGAGCATGATCTTGCTCTTTTCCCAAGAAAGGCGTCCTTAACATGCGACCTATGTGCCTTGGCCGATTCAAGCTGTCCTTTCTATATATGTCCCCCTTGTGACTTTGTGGCCCATCAGAGCTGTCTCAGCTTACCACGAGTCATAAGGATATCTCGCCATCACCATCGTATCTCTTTTACCTCTTCTTTTGACCAAGAAGATCGGTCTTGTGGTGTTTGTCGCAAAGAGATCAACAATGAGTATGGGAGTTATTATTGCACTGAAAAAGGTTGTTCGTATGCGGCTCATTCAAGATGTGCCACACAAAGCAATGTGTGGGATGGTAAAGATCTCGAGAATGTGCCAGAAGAAGTTGAAGAAGAACTTGAGCCGTTTGTGAGGATAAGCAGTGGAATCATACAACATTTCAGCCATCAACATCATCATATGAGACTTGATGAGGACACAAACAGAGAGTACGACGACGAAAAACAGTGTCAAGCATGCATCACGCCAATCTATTTCGGTAACTTCTACTCATGTATGCAATGTGATTTCATTCTCCACGAAGACTGTGCAAACCTTTCTCGCAAGATACATCACCCGATACATCCACATCTGGTCACTCTAGTGGGAGGATATGAGGGTGTTATGGAATATCTTGTAGATAGATGTTCAGCTTGTTCCTCGTGGTGTAAAACTGGTTTCTATTATGAGTGCGGTACAAAAGAATGTGATTTTCTGCTACATGTGCAGTGCGCCACAACTTCTGAGCCATTAGTCCATGGAAGTCATATCCATCCTTTATTCCTAACATCCAAACCAGAAGAGCAAAGACCATGTTCTGTTTGCGAAGACTCAACTTGGTATTACGACGAAACATTCAATTGCATCGAGTGTGACTTTGCTTTGTGTTTCAAGTGTGCTACTTTACCTCAACAGGTGAGATATAAGCATGATAAGCATATGCTCATTCTTTCTTATGGGAAAAAGATAAGTAGTACCATGACGTACTGGTGTGAAGTATGTGAGAAACAAGTAAATCCAGTGAAGCGGTTTTATAGGTGTGATGAGTATTGTTGTGTCACCCTACACATTTATTGTGTGATTGGGGATGAATTATTCATAAAGCTTGGTTTCTCGTGGTTCTACAACGATAAACAGGTAGATGTTCTTCTGAACAATCGCATGTCTCGACCTATTTGCTTCAATTGTGAGAAGCGGTGTCTACACAAAACAGTTTTACAGTGGTTTGGATTTATATTTTGTTCATACCGTTGTGTATTATCAAAAGTGTATAAAAAGAAGCCTCATACCATGGAAAGTGAGGTTGAAAGACGAATGGTGGCAAGCTGGGAAATGATTCTGCAGACGTGGCAAAGCAGGATGGTGAAGCAGGATTATTAGTTTTCAAGAGTGAAGAGAAATGATTAATCTTCTCTCTTATTTTCATTTCTTATGTTGTTGCTTTGTATTGAATCTGACGAGATGAGTCAGTTACGATCGTGATGTGATCGTATTTGGTGCTTTGTTCTTTGTGATTGGATCTTTCTCAGTTCAATAAAGGAGTTATCAGTTTTGTTTTTATCAGGTTAATGAAAGATCATACATTTTTGGAATAAGAAGCGGTGTTGTTGGAACAAACACATAATGGGTTGATGTTGATGGGGCACGTGAAAGTTGAAATAAATATCAAAATAACATGATTTTTAGAATTGCAAAAGAAATGTACGCTGTAAAAGAAATATTATATATGTAACATATACTTAACATGTATATTATTTTTGTAGTATCAGAAACGTGAGCAAGTAGCTTAACGGTCATTGCGCTTCAGTCTTGTCCTTCTTTTACATCAGTGGTGAATTCTTATCATACATGTATCTCCTACTAATATCATGTTGGCGAAGGTATGATCTAGAAATCTGTAAACACTGTAATAATCTAATGAAGCAAGATGCCAATGAAAAGGGTAAAGAAATGCTAGGATTGTTTACAAATTGTTTCTTTATTATCTCTAGTTTATGGGCTTAAAATGTTTAAAAAGTCTATTTATTTACCCCACCAAGATGTTTGATGCCTTCTTCTTGGCAGCTTCCTTCATTTTAAAACCAAAGTTTTACATGCCGACAAAATAAATAAAAAAACCCAAAGTTTTATAAAATATTGATACTTATCCAAATATTATTTCCACTTATCTCACCGATACAAAAGTTATCAAGAACCAATGGAGAAGAACAAGATCCGGTTTGTGCTTGTCCATGGGGTCTGCCATGGCGCATGGTGTTGGTACAAGGTTAAACCGCTTCTCGAGGCAGCCGGTCACGCTGTAACCGCACTGGATCTAGCTGCATCGGGTATAAGCACGAGCAGAGTGGATGAGATTCAGACTCTAGAAGATTACTCCAAACCTTTGCTTGACTTTCTAAGCTCGTTTGGCTCCGATGATCAAGAAAAAGTGATTCTTGTTGCTCATAGCATGGGAGGCATATCGGCTGCTCTCGCCGCAGACATCTTCCCTAATAAGATCGCTGCTGTTGTCTTCTTGACAGCTACCATGCCCGACACCAAACACCCACCTGGTTACCCTTACGAGACGGTATGTTCTTTCACACTGATTTGGTATGATGGAATCAAGTAGTGATTTTGATATCTTGAGTGAAAAAAAATCTCCAGTTTGTCCCGAGCGTTCCACAAGAGTTGTTGGACACCGTGTTTCGCAGCTACGGAACACGTGATCATCATTCACTGCGTACTGTTCTTTTTGGACCAAAGTTCATGGCCAAGAAGTTATATCAATTGTCTCCACTCCAAGTAAGACATCAAACCAAACATAAGTGAGTTTGCTAGCTATTAAGAATCAAACCAATCTTCTTTTTGTTGATTGTTTGTCGTGTGGATTTTAGGATCTTGAATTAGCGAAGATGTTGGTGAGGGAAAATCCGGCGTTAGCTACGGACAATCTTGCAGGGACAAAAACTTTTACTGAGGAAGGTTATGGATCGGTTAAACGTATCTATATGATATGCGGAGAGGATGATTTAATGAGTGAGGAATGTCAGCGTTTGATGATCAGCAACTTTCCACCAAATGAAGTGATGGAGATCAAAGATGCAGATCATATGCCAATGTTCTCTAAGCCTCAAGAACTCTGTGCTCTTCTACTGGAAGTCGCAGATAAATATGCGTAAATAAAACAAGATTAGCCATGTTTATGTATTTGAGAGCTATAGCAAGAAATGATAAGATTCAAAAGAATGGTTGTATGAGTAAGATTCGGAAACTGCAATCTCTACATTGAGCAGCATATCTTTAGCAACAAGTAACAACCATAAATAACATTTATCTGTCCATGCACCTAAGATTCAAATTTCACTCTACCTCAAAATGTTACGAGAATTAAAACTCATATCCAGAAGATGATGACATAATAAATCAGAAATTCAAAGACTTCAACATAACCACAAGTTTTATAACATTTCAGACTGTTTTTAACTTGACGATAGAAGCAATCACAAATGGATCTCAGCTCTTTAGCAGATGTAGTTGCAGAGATAGCTCCAGCTTCAGTTAACATAGGAACCAACTTACCGTCACTGTTGCTACAAAACAAAGAAAATCACAAGACTTTGTTTAGAGAAAATGAAGAAAAACTGTAAAAATATTTTGAAACAGAATTGCTCTGTTTTGGGATCAAAAAGTTTTCTCAAACTGAATGAGTGCAGAGAATCATAAGCCAAACCTGCATTTTCAAAGCTGCAAGCAATCTCATGAGCCATCATCCATCCATCAAAGAGTAGCAGAAAGAGCATACACAAATTTGTAAACCTTAGGGAGTAGGGACTCTAAGCACCGCATCACACCACTCAACATCCCCCCAAATCTCTCCACCGCTGTACCTTTGAAGGTAAATCTCCGCACACCAAATCATCCTCTCCTTTTTTCCCAACAAACTCGTCCCACAAAACCACCAAATTTACACCGTGATCCGCAAGTAAAGAATTCTTGCAGTCACACGAAAACTTTGGTAGCCCATCAAGACATTTTAATTTCCCACTGGAGACACCATTCACCTCCAGCTTCAGTTAACAGAGGAACCATCTTACCGACACTGTTTCTACAAAACAATGATAATCACAAGACTCTGTTTAGAGAAAATGAAGATTAAAAAAAAAAAAAAAAATCAGGAAACTGTAAAAATATTTTGAAACAGAACTGCTCTGTTTTCTTAAGTGAACCTTAAGTGAAAGAGAGGGAAAAAAAATCTGTATAGTCAATTTATCGGTTACTTCTTCTCTAGCTTTCTGTTGCATACGTAAATACGCAGAAACTAGAGAATATTATATGTTCACCAAGTTGTGTTTCTTCGGTCTACAAAGTGACCAATGCAATGGCTTAATGAAAATTTGATCATGCAAAAGTGTTCGTTTCAAAATTTCCAATAATTTCTCTTTGCCGGTTATTGAACGGCTTAACCAATACAGTGATAGAATATGTTCAATCATAGGAGATGTTTCCACAAGTACTTTAGCTTTGCAGTTTTGCATCAATTAGTGATTACTGAGCAAGTCTTGGGAACGTTCCTCTCACTTGGCCTACTTTGACATTTTGTCTTAAAACTTTAAAGTAGGAAGCCTGTTTGGAGTATTTTATATATTAAGGTAAGCAAGATCCGCGAGGTGCGGAAAATATTAGTAAAAAAATGCGTGAGAACAGAAACACAGACACACACACACACCCTGACGTGGAGAGCACTCAGATCAATGCTAATTGTTTTAATTGGAGAGCACTAAATTTATAGTTGACTTTTTGTATTCGCACAGCAAGTAAGGTTTGAGATTGTCTTGTGACTTTCAGAAACAAACCAAACAGAGAAAACATAATCTCTCTCTCTCTCTCTAGATCCCCAACGCTATGGATTGGGATTCAGAGCCAAAGCTCTTATCACTCATTTCTCGACTAATGCATGTCTACAACATCGCGGAGTCGGATTCGGCTTTGAACTCGGAGGGCGTAGCACTCATTATGCAAATAGTCTCTTTGATCAGCACGATGGATTTGGATTTGCAGCCGAAGCCGGAATCGAAGCTCATGTCACTCACTACTCAAGCAATCTCCGCCTTCACCTCTATGGACTTGAAATACCAGCCGACGCCGCTGGTGGAGCTCATATCGCTCATTTCTCAAAAAGTCTCAATAGATTCGGAGGCGGAATCGGTGCCGAAGTCGGATTCGTACTTCATGTTTCTTGTTCAGCAAATAACTGGAGTCAGCCCGGAGCAGGAGCTCATATCACTCATTCATCAAATATTGTCCCTCGTTATCCCTATGGATCCAAAGTGGAAGAATCTGACTTCCTTCTGCCCTCAAGTAGAAGTAAACCTGGAAGAAGGAAAGTTTCATGTTACTAAAGAAGTCATGAAAAGGAGCGAAAGCAAGTGGATGTGTCTCCCTATACGCTGGGAAAAATTCGGGTTAAAAGGAGAAGATACTAGCCATTTTTTCTGCAAAGGTTGCAACGGAAAAGACCATCATGAATATGAAAAGGCTCCAGTTGAGATCAAACACCCTCTTCATCCAAAACATTCTCTTCAGCTCGTTAAGTCGATATATACTGGAGCCAAGAAATGTTATTGTTGTGATGAATCTCTCAGAGTTATATTTTATTATTGCTCGGCGTGTGATTATGCTATGAATATAACTTGTGTGGAGAAACCACGAGTCCTATCTATAGACCATCGGAAGTGGCATGAGCATGATCTTGCTCTTTTCCCAAGAAAGGCGCCCTTAACATGCGACCTCTGTGGCTTGGCCGATTCAAGCTGTCCTTTCTATATATGTGGTCCTTGTGACTTTGTGGTCCATCAAAGATGTATTAGCTTACCACGTGTCATAAGGATATCTCGCCATCTCCATCGTATCTCTTTTACCCCTTCTTTTGACTTAGGAGACCGGTCTTGTGGTGTTTGTCGCAAAGAGATCAACAAGGACTATGGAGGTTATTCTTGCATCACAAAAGGTTGTTCGTATGCGGCTCATTCAAGATGTGCCACACAGAACAATGTGTGGGATGGTAAAGACCTCGAGAATATGCCAGAAGAAGTTGAAGAAGAACTTGAGCCCTTTGTAAGGATAAGTAATGGAGTCATACAACATTTCAGCCATGAACATCATCATATGAGACTTAATGAGGAGACAGACAGAGAGTACGACGAGGATAAACAATGTCAAGCATGCGTCATGCCAATCTATTTCGATAACTTCTACTCATGCATACAATGTGATTTCATTCTCCATGAAGACTGCGCAAATCTTTCTCGAAAGATACATAACCCGATACATCCACATCTGCTCACTCTAGTGGGAGGACATGAGGGTGTTATGAAGTATCATAAGGACAGATGTTCAGGTTGTTCATATATTTGTAAAGCTGTTTCTATTATGAGTGTGGTGCAAAAGAATGTGATTTTACGCTACATGTGTAGTGCGCCACAATCTCTGAGCCATTAGTCCATGGTAGTCATATCCATCCTTTATTCCTAACATCCAAACCAGAAGAGGAAAGACCATGTTCTGTTTGCCGAGATTCATTGTGGAGAATTAACTTGGGTGGTTACGACGAAACATTCAATTGCATCGAGTGTGACTTTGCTTTGTGTTTTGGATGTGCTACTTTACCTCAAAAGGTAAGATATAAGCATGATAGGCATATGCTCATTCTTTCTTATGGAAAAGATATAAGTAATACCATGACGACGTACTGGTGTGAGGTATGTGAGACAAAAGTAAGTCAAAGGAGGCGATTTTATAGGTGTGATGAAAATTTGTGTGTCACCACCCTACACGTTGGATGTCTGTTGGGGGATAATTTTTATCTAAAGCCCGGTTCATCATGGTTCTACCAAGCTAGGCAGGTTTACGTTCTTCCTAACAAGCAGTGTATGTCTCGACCTATTTGCTTCTATTGTGAGAAGCGGTGTCCACTCATAACAGCTTTTCAGTGGTGTGGATTAATATTTTGTTCCTATTGTTGTGTTAAAGCAAACGTGTATAGAAAGAAGCGTCATACCATGGAAAGTGAGGCTGAAAGACGAATGGTGGCAAGCTGGAAAATGATTCTGCAGACGTGGAAAAGCAGGATGGTAAAGCAGGGTCATTAGTTTTCAAGAGTGAAGAGAAGGATGCGAGTATAAATAGATTCTTCTCTCTTATTTTCATTTCTCATGTTGTTGCTTTGTATTGAATCTGACGAGATGAGTCAGTTACGGTCGTGATGAAATTGTATTTGGTGCTTTGTTCTTTGTAATTGGATCTTTTTCAGTTCAATAAAGGAGTTGTCGGTTTTGTTTCTATCAGGTTCATGAAAGATATCAGACATTTTGTTGGAATAAGAAGCGAGATTTGTTGGATCAGACAAAATGTTTGTTCTTTTTCTTGATTGTTTGTAAGATCTTGAATTGGCGAAAATATTCCGGCGTTAGCTTCGGACAATCTTGAAGGAGAAAAAAGCTTTAGTGAGGAAGGGTGTGGATCGGTTAAACGTATTTATATTATATGCGGAGAGGATAATTTAATAAGTGAGGAATCTCAGCGTTTGATGATTAGCAACTTTCCACCAATGAAGTAATGGAGATCAAAGATGCTGATCATATGGCTATGTTCTCTAAGCCTCAACAACTCTGTGCTCTTCTACTGGAAATCGCAGCTAAATATGTGTAAATAAACTGGATTAGCCAAGTTTATGTAATGAGAGCTATAGCAGGAAATGATATGATATTCAAAACAATGGTTGTATGAATAAGATTCGGAAACTGCAATCTCTAGCATATCTTTAGCAACAAGTAACAACCATAATCTCTTGTAGAAGAAGAACGGCCTTTTGTAACATAATAAATCAGAAATTCAAAGACTTCGACATAACCACAACTTTTATAACATTTCAGATGTAGTTGCAGCGATAGCTCCAGCTTCAGTTAACAGAGGAACCAACTTACCGTCACTGTTGCTACAAAACAATGAAAATCACAATACTCTCTTTAGAGAAAATGAAGATAAAAAAAATCAGAAAACTGTAAAAAATATTTCGAAACAGAATTGCTCTGTTTTCCTGCTCTGTTTTGTAATCAAAAAAAATTCTCAAAGTGAATGAGTGCAGAGAAAGCATAATCCAAACCTGCATTTCCAAATCTGCAAGCAATCTCATGAGCCATCATCAATCCATAAAAGATTAGCAAACAGAGCATACAGGAATTTGTATTCCTCGAGAAACCTTGCGTGACAAGGATGCCCCAAAGGCACAAAGTTTATGGTGTCTGATGATCTGGTTGTAACTCCGATGAATTCATCTTCGACCATTGGCTTGTTGAAGAAGATGAAGGTAGACTTCAGTGATCTCGAGGAGCATCAGATTAACATTTCCAGAGCAGAGGTATGCTTTTAATACTATTTCCTAAGTTTAGTTTTTGAATGTTTTGTTTCGGTGATAACCATATTGCTTCTATTGCAGCTAATCAGTATTCTCAGCGCTTCCTTGATAGCATCCAATGGTCTCTCAAGCTTGCTCCTCAAGAAACCAAAGCAAGAAACTTGTGTATGAAACAATCGCGTAAATGCAAGCGTAACACATAAAACTTGTGTCGCAAATTAAATGATCATAACATAAATCAAGTTTACCAAACTACGACCCTCTTTGCATTCTTCACTTATTTTTACGGTCTTATAAATAAACCTAAGATTCGAGTCACTTTACCTCAAAGAAGAACTAAAGCATTGCAAAACCCATATCCATAAGATGATAACAGAAAGCATTGACATAATGAATTAGAAGTTTAAACACTTCGACATAACCACAATCTGATAAAATTTAAGACAGTTTTGAAAAAAATGACGACAAACAAGTCCTTATTGCTGACTCAAACCTTAAAAATCCTGATAAAAGCAATGGCAAAGAGATAGCTCCATCTTCAGTTAACAGAGGAACCAACTCACCGTCTCTTTTCAAGTTGGCTGTTGCTACAAAACAAGGAAAATCACAAGATTCGGTTCAGAGAAAACGAAAAAGAAAAAATCAGAAATCTGTACAACAAAACTGAAACAGAGTTGCTCTGTTTTAGGTATCAAAAACGGTTTTTCAAGGAGACAAGACACAGAACAAGCTTAATACTAATCTACAAGTGAATGAGTACAGAAGTTCATAAGCCATACCTGAATTACAAAGCTCAAGGCAATCTCAAACGATAGCAGACAGTGCATACACCAGTTCGTACGCCTCCGGGACTGTGAGCACCGCATGACACCACTTGACGTGTCCCCAAATCTGTCCATTGCTGCGCCTATCCAGAGAAACCTCTGCACACCAAATATTCTTCTCATCTTCCCCTGCAAACTCCTCCCAGAGAGCCACCAGATTTCCACCGTGTTCCGCAAGTAAAACATCACCCGGAAACTCTGGAAGCCCTTCTATTGCTATACCTTGAACTATCCCACTGAAGAAACCAGCGTCCGTATTGGCTGACCATTCAATCTCCCCTGTATCTGACGCATAAAAGTAGCCAATGTTTGCTATGATACAGTCGCAATCCCTTTCTGAGCAAGTATACGATCCTATATACTCTATTGCCTTTGCCTTTGGAATATAAACTAAACCATTCTCACCAGGAGTTTCGTTTACGTTCTCCACGATAATCTTCCCTTCCATAGTCTCGTCCTTGAACTCCCGTCTCTCCGGCGGCACGGGCTTCCACGTCTGTGTCTCTGTGTCGAACACTTCAATGCCGTTCAAAGACTCTGGATTCTCGCACTTTCCGGGTAAATACATCTTGCCAACATACTCGCTGTTGGTGTGGTGGGCAACACGCAATCTCGGAGCTTCGAGCCAAGTGCGAGTTCGGCAGTCAAGAAATGGGACGTTTGAGAAAGGAGCTTCCTCAATGGATCCGCTGATAGCGTAGATGTAAGGACCAACGGCGACGAGAGTTGACCACTCGGAAGGAGCAGAGTTTTGAATTGAGACTGGAACCAGAAGCCTGCCACTTGACTCCTCCTCCTCCTCCTTATTGTTACCGGTGTGGTCAGGTTTCCAGGAGAGAGTGTACCAGCGAGTGTTGGAGTCAGGAGGGAATTGCAAGCACACATAGAGGCAACTCTCGGTGAGGCCTAAGCGGGAACGAGTCTCGTAAAGCTCAGGGGAAGCAATGAGAGATTGAAATCTCTTGGAGCTGAGGGAGAGAGACGGGTAGTACAATCTAGAGAGGATTGCGAAGCAGCTTATTAGCAAATCATCAGGGAGCGATGATATCATGTCTGTTGATGATATCATCTCTGATTGCTGGGGAGACGGCTTCTTCAGCTTCTTCATCGTCTTCTTGATTAGCAACACGATTCTTTGGTACCAATTCGGCGTTGGAGACAAAGACATGATTCGTCTCTTGAGGGGATTTTACTGTAGGAATGTAGGACTTTATGTGTTCTTGATTCAGTTATTCGGGTGATAATGATTCACGATAACATTATATAACCAGTGCCACAACAAGTAAAAGTGTATTTGCATGTATGTGTCAAAAAAAGTTACTTTGAAATAATAAAATTTTTCCTTTTGTGATTACTAGAGTATATCCCGCGCTACTAGAGTACAAACCGTTCGATCAAATTGATATAAATTACAAACCATTCGATTAGTGCCCAAAACAAAACAAGTAAAAATGTTTTTGCAAATTCTTGTCTACCATATATGAAATTACTATGAAATGAAAAAATTCTGTTTATGATTATTAGAGCATATCCCGAGAGCCTACGTGTAGTTTTGTATAATCCCGCGCTATCCGCAGTTTTGTTATATTTTGTTTTGGTATTTTATATTTGTTATCTTGTTAAAACTTATCTTTTTTTTTTTTTTATCTTTTAGTATATAATCTTGTTTAAATCTTTGATGGGATGTTTAATTCACTTCCAGAAACTCTTTTAACATGGGCATTCCTAGAGAAACCTTGCATCACAATGATGCCTCAAAATGCCATCTCCACCGGCAGTGAAAGTAAGTGGGTATCCTGTTAATAATGTTTGTTAGAAAGTTTGATAGAGATATTCTTTATGCTCAAGGGCAATGAAGACTTCTTTAGGACCGTGTAGGAGAGCGTCATCTACCATTTTTTTTTTGCCAGTTTCCTGCTTATTATAACTGAAGTAGCAACATTCTGTTATTTTCTTCCCTAGACTCGTTCCATGGTCTTCAAAATATCATAAATCATGATCGTATCAGTATTCAATCTTCCTCACTACGACGACCTCTATGTATTATTGAATTACTTTTACAGTTTTACCTTAGAGCCTGAGGCTCGAGTTTCGCTTTACCTCAAAACGTTACGAGAATTAAAGCACTACTAAAACTTATAATACGATACTGGCCATAATATCTCTATTAAGTTCGAAAACCGACTTGACTTTGACATAACCACAACTCAAAACATTTCAGACAGTTCTTTGAAACTTGACAAGAAACAAGTTCTTATTTCGGACTCAAACCTTTATAGAAGCAATCATCACAAGTAGATGTGCTCTTAAGCGGATGTCTTTGCGGCGATAGCTCCAGCTTCAGTTAACAGTGGAACCAACTTACCGCCACTATGCAAGCCAGTTGTTGCTACAAAACAATGAAAAAAAAATCACAAGATTCGGTTTAGAGAAAACGAAAGGAGTATGATCACAAAAATGAATCTTCGAAACAGAGGATTGCTCTGTTTTTACTTACAATCGCAGCCACCGATGTGTTTGCCTCCTATAAACACATTAGGCACAGTGCGTTGTCCTGTCCATTCCGCAAGAGCTGACTGAACTTCGCTACCATCACCTAATATTATACAAGAACAATGAACAAAGCGTGAGTCTGAATTGTCTGATGAGTATACACAAATCTGACTCAATGTGATATATCATAGCTCATCAAGGGTAATGATCCAGGAGAAAATAACGAAATTTTGAGGATTGATTCATGAACAAAACCTAAACTCAAATCTCAAGAGAAAAACCGAGACATTTTCTATGATGGGCTCGTGAACAACACCTATACTCAAATCTCCAAACAAAACAGAGCGGTCATAACCAAAAGTCCAAAACCTAAGAACAAATGGATCCATGAACAAAAACCTATACATACTTAGATCAAACAAAAACCTAAACTCGAATCTCGATACACACAAGCAAGAGGAAAATCGAAACTTTCCGAAACCATTAAAGAAACATGGTGAATGAAAATGAAATCATATGAAAAAGTTTGGTGATCTTACTTTCTCTGTCGAGTTCAATGGCGATGAATTTAGCTCCCAATTGTTTCAAGAGATCCTTTATTTGCACACAGTATGGACAATACGACTTGCTTCAATTCCATAGCAATAACCACAAAAACGACTCAGATCACTCAAATTGCTAACATACGCACAACACAGAACACAGACCCCCTTGGTTCATAAAAGCGTCTAGATACATTCATCATTCATCGATGCTTAAACCAGACAATCAAAAGCCATATAAAAGAAGCAGAGACACTGACTCGAGGATACCAACATTTCGCAAACAAACAATTCATACATAAATCGAGAGAAACGCGAATAAAATGGAGAATCGAGGAGGAAGAGAGAGGAGAGACCTGAAAACAACGACGGCATTGCTGGAAACGATCTCTTTAGCCTTCTGCATCGCCATCTTCTTCGTGAATTCGCTTTGCTGGTATGCGATCTGGTTCTCAGGGAGAGGAAAGAAATGGAATTTGAGAGAGAGAAGCAAAGTGAAGCGAACCGAATCAGTTATCTTAATAAAAACGCGATTGGAGAAATTGTAATTAGTCAAGCGCTCCAAGCAAAATAAAACGATTTTGAATCGCGAATTTATTAATGAGATATAATCTTCTATTGGGCTTTTTATTGGGCCGTCATTTTCATCTTCTCTTAATCTCTGGGCTTATAATTCATGTAAACGTAAACGCAAACGCCTTGTGTGCATTAAACCATTTAGTCGGATTTGTTTATGTTCTTCCCTTGACTGATTTGATTATCTTCAAATCGTCACTCGTTTTCATTTTATCTTTATCCTAACTACGACTCTTTCCATTTATTCAGTTACTTTTACCGCTTTACGTGAGAGACTTAAGACTCGCAAATCTCTTTCCCTCAAAATGTTACGAGAATGAAAGCTCTATAAAACATATACCCAGAAGTTCATAGAGTATATAGAGTTGGGACTTCACTAATTAGAAGTTCATAGAGTTGGAGATAAACCACAATTTTATAACAGTTCAGATTGTTTTTTTTTAACTTGACAATATAACAATTACATTTGTTGACGCAAACAATAACATTCAGACAAGAAGATTAAGAACGTTTTGAAGCTATTTGGTCATCAAATGAAAATCACTATCTCTTTATCGATTAGATTCTGGTCACGCTGTAACCTCACTGGACCTAGCTGCTCTAATCACGCTGTAAGAACGAGAAGCCGGTACAAATCACTTCATTTGGTTGAAAGTAGTTAATCATCAAAGAAAATGGATAATTTAACAACCTTCCATCAAATGAGTGATGATTTTCCAATATGCATAAATTAAACTAGTTTAAGCAAATATGTAATGGGAAACATTATAAGAATGGTTATATGAAATAAGATTCGTAAACTACAAACACTACATCGTGCAACATACATGTCTAAGAGTCTTAATATTACCATTGAAGAATAAAATATGACTCAGAGGTAGTGACAATTGTGATATTAATTCATCACTTCAAAATCTGATGAATACACATTAATAGATATACATCACCGGCACATAACAAACAATCACTAAGCAAAATCTTTTAAAAACATGTTTTTGGGTTGAAGTGCATCAGAGAGATTCCCATTTAGACAATTACTCATCATTCTACTTCTCCATACGGAGAATCTGATGTCCCTGTCTTTTTATCGTCACTTGCACTCACGCAGAACACCAAAGAACAAAAAAAATTAAAAAGGCCTCATTGAGAAGATTAGGCTTATCAACATGGATTAATTCAGACATATGCTTGTCTTAATCATTTTAATCATCGGCCAATTGAAGAAAAACATTCAATATAGAAAACAAAAAAGGACTCAGAATATGGGTGGTGATATAACAGAATGGTCGTCAAATAAGCTTTTTACGGCCGATATTACGACGAACGAGACCAATATCAATCGTCACTGTCCAAAAACGAAAAAATAACAACTTTTTAAGACAAAATTGGGGAAATCTCAGTCAAAGCAGCGTGTTTCACATCAATGTAATCAGACGGTAATTCCATAAGTTAGCAAAAATCATCATCGATTCCTCCCCAAAATCTCAAATAAATAAAAAAAACAAAATTTGAAAGCTGTAATCGCCGTATTGGCTCCGTGAATCACATATAAATCAAAATCCACAGGTTCCTATCAGGAAGCGAAACACAAACATCTGTCTATGTCCGATGTAGCATCGAAGAATCACAGCTATTTTGCTACATTCGACGTGGCATCAGACAATTTTACCAATCAAACAAAATAAATAAATAAACCCATCAGCGTACCCTTGTCAAATCAACCACAAGCAGAAGCGAACACGGAAACGGTGGGAAAGTACGGTAAAGATAACTTCGACCGAACAGATCGAAACCGGTCCGTAAACGGAATCGGGTTAGGACCCGAATACGGTTATCGGAGAAGACTGATCGGTGGATGGAGAGATCTAACCGGATGCTATCCCCTCGTTTCAGTCCGCTTGCTGCTGTGTAAAGTGTCATACGGCACTTCCTATCAATGGGATTTCTTCTTCATCGGGTAACTTAATCAAATTCGAAACAGAAAAAGCAAACGATTATGAGAAAAAAATTTAAATGGAAGAGAATCAGAGACGATAACATAACGAAGCTATAGAGTATATAGAGAGAGAGGTGAGTGGAGCAGATGTTGGGGATTGAGAAGCGAAAGCTGTATTTATATAAATGAATACGAGGCGGCTTAAGTCATAAACCCTAATAAATTTTTAGTTTTGTCGTGTTAGAATGGGCTTAAAGGCC
Source organism: Microthlaspi erraticum (assembly GCA_902728155.2). Lineage (NCBI taxonomy): Eukaryota > Viridiplantae > Streptophyta > Magnoliopsida > Brassicales > Brassicaceae > Microthlaspi > Microthlaspi erraticum. The sequence goes on from CACVBM020001607.1 coordinate 511,733, forward strand.
TGCGGGTCTAAACGGGCTCTATGTACAATTTTCGGCCCGTTAGTGAGCATTCTAGAAGTTTTGATTCTTTTCATTTGTGAGCACTGTTTCTTTTTGGCTCAGGACATTCTTTGATGTTAGAGAATTTCATTAAAGGAAAAAACAGAGGGTCTTGATACAAAACAAAACTAGTTCCTGTCAGTAAAAAAAACATGTAGAGGAGTTTTTTTTACTTCTTTAACAAATACATGCCATCTCTAAACTCTAGTTTCTCTTCAGAGACTAAACCAGAAAGAAAGCTCTGAAGCTGTTGCAGTGACTTGTCATAAGATGGATCAGCTACACAGAACATCTACAGACACAAAAACAGAGTAACAATGATCATAAATCAAGACAGCAACGTTGTAAATCATAGTGAGAAGAGGTAGTATGCATTTGATTGTACCTTGAGAGTGTTGTGGATTCGTTCTAGTGCCATACTACCAAAATTTGTGAGCATTCCCATGATGAATTTCTGCAAACATTGTTGAGAATTTGTTTAGATTTTGATAATTTCTGGAGACAAATGATTAGTAGAATGAAAGTTTATCATCACATACCTCGTATATTGTCATTTCTTTGCGAAGCTGGTCTTCCACAGAGGCGATCAATCTTTCACTCTCTTCATCGCCTGCTAAGAGCTCTTCGCTTTCGTTCTTTCCAGAATCAGTCATGGATTCAACAAGCGTATACACAGTGGTATTCGAGTCTGTTCCTGTAGACTCTCTCAAAACTCCCTAAGTTCAATAATAAACTTTCAAAGTTAGTTGGCTCATCCTCGAAATGAATGCTTTCAAGCAGAAGACTACAATTACAACAGTATGTACCTTGCTTATCCAGAAGTTTACTCTTCGGTTTAATGCGTCAATGGGTATCCCAGTGACGGCAGCAAGATCTATAGAGGTCCAACTGAAATAGATTTACTTGATTTCAGTAACATTGGAAGATGAAATATCCACATATTGAGTGATTCTTGGAGCTACCTTTTCTTTTCTTGAAATTGCATGATAATGGCTGCATGTGTAGGGGAGACTGTGAACTGCATAGCTCTGTCTTCAAATTGCAACTCCAACTGAATTCATCCAAAGCAATTTCAGAGAGATACATTTGTGATTTGTCATCTTCTTTCTCTGATACTCCAAAGTCCAAACAAAGCATGAACTAATCACTACTTAAGTATTTACACAAGAACTACCTTGACAGTGCCAAGATTTTTCTTCCAAAGTAGTTTACGAGGGGTCTTGATTTGATGATATTTATTGGCATAATCTGATAGCAGCTTGTCAACAGGTCCAGGTAGCTCTAGAGGCTCATCCTGAAATTCCTCCTCTAATTCAGTGAACGGAAGCAATCACAGTAATATTTTGGTCGTGTATAATGGATGAAAAAACAGAAAGAAAGAACAAATGAATACCTGAATTGGTGGCCAGAAGTTTGTTGAAAGTATTGTCGAGGTAAGAGTATCAATAGATAGCTCACCCTCTCCTAACTCAGTGCCTAAAAACGAGTGATGGACAAAGATAAGAGTCAGACAACAAGAATCTACGTTGTAGAGGTAATACTGTGAATAGTTCAGAAACATAACCTGTTTTAGATGCCTTTTTAATGTTAGTGTTCACTCTCTTAGAATCAATCAAGTCGTTGAGCATTATCTCACATCTCTGCATGCTAGCTTCTCCAAAATGTATCTATTGGCATTATAAGAGTGAGGTTAAGTTAGACTCAACACTGTAGAAACGATTCAATAGTTTGGCTTAAGAAGATTGCCTTGAGAAGTTCGACGGTGCGTATCTCAGTGTCGATGTCGTAATCAGTCTTGTTGAGAAGCTTCTCAGCGAGCATAACACGATATTCATTCACTAGTTGCTCTTTAGATCCAATTATATCAACAAGCATTCCGAGTATGTCTACTTTCCTCTGACTAAGACTTCCTTTTAAAGGATCAGCCTCTACAGGGTCCGGTTCCCAACTGAAATAACAAAGCAGATTCATATGAGTCAAACTCAGACATATTCAATCCCATGCAAGATGATAAAGGAAGAGAATATACAGAAGAAGAAAGATACCGAGAAGCATTAATCCAGGCTTGCTTATCATCAGTATGAAAATCATCATCAAAACCGACATTCTCTTGACTCTCTTCATCTCTCATCAACTCTTCAAGAAGACTATCCCCAGGGTTTCCGGAACCATTTGCATTCCCTCCACTTCCATCCGTAAGCATAGTAACAATACACTTAATAGTGTCTTTCCTCCCTCGTAGATAGTCTCTGATTGGCTCCCCCACCGCTTCCAGAAACACACCAGCGGGGTCTATTGCTCGAAGGGCTTTGATAGTGGACACATACTGATGCAATATATCATTGGTTGAGGCACCAGCAGTGAGCAGACGATATTTCAGCGAAGATATAAAAGATTCCACTAGCTTAGAATGTTGTCCTGTATACTCAAGACACTGTTTTAAGTCTTCAATAGCTGGAGAACTGTTGCAATCAACAAAAATTGCCATCAGAGATACAATATTTGAAATAAGTCTCAGGAGAGATATGTGAGGAAAAAGAAAGTAAAATACCTCTCAGGATAATCAACAATGATCTCAAACAGTTTGGCGATCCTTAAATCTTGCAATGTCTCATACGCAAAGTACTCTAGCCGTAGTTTCCACCTGACGATTCCTTCTGAAGGAGTCACCACTCTGGAAGAGCTTGGAGATGGACAACAAGCCAGAGGGGACATGAGGCCAGACGATGTCGTACCAAAGCTTACGGAATCACCAAGATAAGAAAGAAGCGCATTAAGGAACTGGAGAGGGACTGTCTGAAAAGAGAATTCAAATGTCAGTAAACCAAAATAATATGATGGTTCAGTGAGAATCTAAGCAGAACAAAACTACCTGAATCCATTCTTTTATTGAACCCAACACAGAAGTCCTGTAATCATCACCAGCCAGATCATGCACTTTTGCCTGAAGTATAACATTGTCAAACAGATTATATATAATAAGTCTCAGTGAGGCAGATGAAATCTCTGTTGCATAAAGTTACCTTGAGAAGCAAGAAGATTGCAGAGGCATAAGCATTTTCAGCCATAGATGTGAATCCAATGCTTCTAAGGTCACGGACAACTTTCCCAATGTTCTTCACCAACCCGTCATGTCTTGAGAATTTGCCTTGGGGATCGCCTTCATCAACATCCATGCCATCATTCTCGAGTTCTTCGATATCATCTTCGTCCATGATCGCACTTAGCTCCTCCAGCTTTTCCTTAAAATACCAGTGGAGTATTTCTAAGCACATGATCCAGAGAGGACAAAATATGAGAGTAGTAAGTAATTGAACAAGTGGCAAAGCTATAAAGCAAACTTCCAAGCAACCAAATCAGAATATAAACTATATACCAGGAAAATGCTGAGGAAGAGTAGACATGAGAGTTGAAGACAACATTGACCGGAATCTAGAAAAAAGTTGGACTCTTTCTGCATCTGAGTTCTGTCTATCATCTGGTGACTGTTCTTTAAACGACTGCAAAGCCTGAACCACTATGGACAGACACTTCTCGTGATACTGCTTTTCTACTGAGATTTCTTTCAAAGCCTTGCATAACACTTCCTGAATCTCCTCTCCATAAATCTGTCCAAAAGCATCCATTTTTAGGAAAAAGCGTAGAATATAAAAAAAACAGTCACTTTCAGAATCTTCTAGCAAACAAAGTTTCAACCAAGCTTACAGGATGCTTCTTCTCGCTGTAAGCATCAAAATGCTGCCAAAAACTCGATGCACCACTCTTCTCAAAAGCTTGCTGAAACAAATGAATGTCATTAGAGAAGAAACATTCTTCAACAGAGCAGATACTAAGTAGAACAAACTCTGTTACTAAATTGGGAAGATAAAAGACTCAAACTTAAGCCAAAAGAGTAGAATCAAAGTTTTATGTTCTCAAAAGGAAATTTTAATACCTCGAGTGATCTGAGAAAGTGGTCACGAACAAGAGAATCAAGCCCGTACTTGCAGAGAGTAGAAACATGAGACACGAACTCTTGCTCGACTGAGGAATCTCCGGTGCCGGCACTGAGAGTCTCCACAGTAGTGAAAAACCCATCGTAGCTTTCTGTAATCTCCTGAATCGCATCGTCCGATAGAGTTTCTAAAATCCTTAAATTACACTCAGATGAGCCTAAAAATTCCATCTTTATCACTCGGCTAAGTACAACAACTTCCTTAAACCCTAATTTATTGCCTGGAAAATCCTCCGGAGGTCGGAATTTAACGCCGGTAACACATCTCTTGTAACTCTGTCTCCTCCTCTTCACAATTTAAGAAATTGCTAACCTGCCTCACCGAAGCAAGACTCTCTTCTATCACTATGGTAAACAAGACGATGAAATCGAATCAAAAGCAAGAGTCTTTTCTTCAAAATCCGATGCTATAGCTTTAAATCGAATTTCAGACTCGTCATTTTCTCAGAAACCACTTCAATTCAGTCAGTTTTTCGCCAAAACCAACTTTTAAAGTACAGAGTCTCCTTAACGGTTTATGAAGCTCATACTTTAACCGGAAATAACCGGATATCAAACATCGGTTAACACTTGTGAAAGATCAAAAAGCAACAAATAGTAATACCAAGGCAAGTCACGATCTGTGTTTTCAGGTTTGACTATGGTTCAGTAGTCATTTTCGAAGTAATAAAGTTGACAAAAACAAAAGCAAAACACACAGTTCTTCTTTTCCTTAACGTACGCTTGTTAAACAGAGGGCTCCATAGTCCATACTCATTTCTCTGTTTCTACTTGATTACAAACATTAGTCTGAATATCCGATTACAAAGATACCACCTTTCACAAAGTCAGATCATCGTCGTTCACGAATCTAGGGTTTGGAATCGACATGTCGGAAGAAAAAGTCGTCGCCGTGATCATGGTCGGAGGACCGACCAAAGGTAAACATCATCTAGTCGATTACTATACTCTTGGATCTCGAATTTGATTTTGGTTTTAATTTGCTAAATGTGGATTGATTTAGGAACTCGTTTTCGTCCATTATCGTTCAATACACCGAAACCGTTGATTCCCTTAGCTGGGCAACCGATGATTCATCATCCTATTTCTGCTTGTAAAAAGGTTTGCTTTTTGTGCTTTCTTATACAATTCCTTGTTTGATCCCTGACAAAATTGAACTTAAGTTTGTTCCAATTTACAACTCTTACTTTGGTACTGGCATTTTTGGAAGAAAGCCCTACACTTTTGTAATCTCCAAGTTGTGAACTTTTTTTGTTACATTAGCTGGGAAAGTTAGGAACTTTTAAATGATTGATTGCTCATAGAAGGTTCTAATTTTGACATGGATTGTGTTTAAACTGATATGTCATATATATTTGGAGGGCAGATACCGAATCTGGCTCAGATATTTCTGATTGGATTTTACGAGGAAAGAGAATTCGCTTTGTATGTTTCTTCCATATCTAGGGAGCTGAAGATTCCAGTACGGTAAGTTTATAGCACTTTGTGTGTAGTTATTGTTCCTTTGGTCTCCAATGTAAAATTTTACCTTCTCATGTTGTGTTCTTGTGTTTTGCAGATACTTAAAAGAAGATAAGCCTCATGGTTCCGCTGGTGCGCTTTATTACTTTAGAGATCGAATCATGGAAGAAAAACCGGTTTGATCTCTACTGAAATTCCGAATCTTTGTTCTTGCTTCACTCAGTTATGTGTATTTGTTTTGATTTTGTTGAGGTTTTGTTGTCATTTTGAACAGTCGCATGTTTTCCTCCTCAATTGTGATGTTTGCTGCTCTTTCCCTCTTCAAGACATACTCGGTACACACTCCATAAATCTTAACTCTGCCTCATCATTTTGCTTTTCTTGCTTTGATGTAACTTGAAAGCAAATCTTTGGCAGACGCACATCGAAGCTACGGTGGTGTTGGAACTATGCTAGTTATCAAGGTTCCATGTCATTGATCAGTCTTGTTTCCTTTGTTCATAAATAGATATAAAGATCGAAGTTTCATGAAATTTGTTTTTTGTTCTTGCTTCAGGTTTCTGCAGAAGCAGCGAGCCAATTTGGAGAGTTGATAGCTGATCCTGAGACTAAAGAACTCCTACATTACACAGAGAAACCCGAGACTTTCGTAATATCTCTGCTAAAAATCTCCTTTTCTCTTATTTCCTTCATTGGTTCTGGACTTTGTTGAGCTTGTAAGGTTTCACTTGTTGCAGGTTAGTGACTTGATCAACTGTGGTGTCTATGTGTTTACCTCGGATATCTTCAAAGCCATTGAAGGAGTATACAACCAAATGAGAGAGACATGTAAGTTTTCACTCTTGGCCTTTATCTCAAGAGACTTACATTATTATATAATCACTTTTGACTTTATACTAAATTTTAGCAGCTAGCAACTACCAGATTTCGAATCAGTTCCAGTCGGCTACAAGGTCTGTTCCTGCGGATTTTGTGAGATTAGATCAAGATATATTATCACCACTTGCTGGAAAGAAGCAACTATACACATATGAGACCAAGGATTTTTGGGAGCAGATTAAAACTCCAGGGTAATTTGGATTTTACTGTCTTTGTCCTAGTAAATCTTTTTGGATCAAACTGTTTATAACTTCTCATGATAACAAAATGATATAAACAGGAAGTCTTTGAAATGCTCGGATTTATATCTCTCGCAATTCCGGGAAACATCGCCTCATCTTTTGGCTTCAGGAGATGATACTAATAAGAAACCGACGATTGTTGGTGATGTGTATATTCACCCATCTGTAAAACTACATCCAACCGCAAAGGTAACTTTTTTAACAGTCTCATGTATATATGCATATGACACACTTATCTTAAAATCTAAAAATCTTAAATTCCTTGGAACAAGATTGGTCCAAATGTGTCAATCTCAGCAAACGTTCGTGTTGGACCTGGTGTAAGACTTATTAGCTGCATAATCTTGGACGATGTTGAAATCAAGGTAATGGAAAATGAGTTTTTAGTGTTCCTTTTGGTTACAGATTAAAAAAAAAAAAAAAAAGATGTTTTATTGATGTTTTGTTCTGTGACTAAATGCAGGAAAATGCTGTTGTTATAAACTCGATCATCGGTTGGAAATCTTCGATAGGTCGATGGTCAAGAGTTCAAGCTAGTGGAGATTACAACGAGAGGCTTGGAATCACAATTCTTGGTAATTTTCATTCTCTCTTATAATACCTCTTTGTTCAACATATGTTTCGTTTGTTCTGATACATTTTGTCTCTCTTGCAGGTGAAGCTGTGACAGTAGAAGATGAAGTTGCAGTCATAGGAAGCATTGTTCTTCAGAATAAGACTCTTAATGTCAGTGTTCAAGACGATATCATCTTATGAGTTGTATTTTTTTTCTTTTTTTTGGATAATCCAAACACAAAGAAGAATCAAAGAACTGAGAGCTACTTGCATTGAGCTCACATGATTAATGGAATCATTGTACTTTTGTTTTATATAGAGAAAGAATCCATGAGGCAGATTTAACGAATCAAACAAGTTCTACTTCTTGATTCTATTTAGCGGTTTTGAGTTTGGCAAAGAACATTCGGATTATATCTTGACACAAGACTATAACAAAAACAAAAACCGTAAGTCTTTTCTAGAATTAGATATGGCCACACTCTTCTGGTGCTCCATTTTAGGACAAGATCGAACACCGATCAAAGCTTCAAATTAACAGATTTTAATACTTCTTCATTTAAATAAAGGAAATTCATCTTTGGTTTCTCTAATGTGGGCCTAAGTTGGGCTTGTAATAACAAAATTGTCAGTTTAAGGTGAATTATAAAGAAAACGAAATATAAAAATTCCACATCTCTGATTTTCTCTCTCGCATAACTTCGTCGTCGTTCTGTTCTCGTAGGGTTTAGCGATTTTGCAAAAGGGGAAGAGTGCGATCTCAAATCGGCCTTAATGGCGGACGAAGATTACAACGAAGTCGATGATTTGGGGTATTCTCTATTTCTCTCTCTCGGTTTCCTATGTCTGTATAAGTTTTCGCTCGGTTTCGAAGATGATTCTGTTTTCTTCTCGACGATTTTTTAACGATTGAGAGCAATTCAATTGATTAGTATCAAAGATTGAAAGTTTCTCCATGGTCTTATTCGATGAAATTTTACTTGAATTGTTGAAAAATGTTTCTCCGGCATAAAGTATTTGATTCCAATCGATTTCAATGTAGAAAACCCTAATTTCATGGTCGGTTGATAGAAAAAAGCTGTTTTTGCGATCCCTGAGCTCTTATTCAAAGAGAAATGTTCCAATGACAAAGTTTACAGATTTCTAGATTATAACCTTCCTTGAATGTTCATCAAAATGTTTTTGCTAGCTTGTAAACATGTTTTCTTCTCATGAAACTTTTGAGTAGATTGAAGCTTGTTTTGTTGCTATGTGTTCAAATTGTTAATGTTGCTGCTTCAATTGGTTTTTCCTGCAGTTATGAGGATGAGCCAGTGGAGCCCGAGATAGAAGTAAGTTAAACCCTTTTTGTAGAAAAAGACATGTATATTGCTTTATCGCAACCTGCTAGATTCTGATTACTTTTTTGATTAGTAGGAAGGAGTAGAGGAAGATGTTGAAATGAAGGAGAACGAGGATATCAATGGCGAACCTCTTGAAACAGAAGACAAGGTCGAAGCAGAACCTGTGCAGCGTCCTCGTAAAACGTCAAAGTTTATGACCAAGTATGAACGTGCACGTATCCTCGGCACTCGCGCTCTGCAAATCAGGTCTGCTTCTCCTCCTTTTTTGACCATTGCTTCATGTATCTCCAATATATATCTGAAGTTTCCTAAGAAAATATCATCATGTGAAGCATACTTAATTCAACTTGTGTTTGTTCCATTTATCTAGACTCGCTGAGTTTGATGCTTTTAATGTCACTCACTTGTCCTGAATTTATCATCATCATGTTTCATAAAAGTCGATGAGGATACTTAACTCAACTGAAAACAATCTTTGTTCTATTTCATAGCATATCGTTTTGTTGGCTCGAAAAGTTTGATTCTTTTACTTGCACCCACTTATCCTTTGATCTCATATCTCAGCTCTGTTAAGAATATATCACCATGTGTTTTAAAAGTTTGATTCTTTATGTTGTTTTTGGTTAATACAGCATGAATGCTCCTGTCATGGTGGAGCTTGAAGGCGAGACTGATCCTCTTGAGGTGCTTACTACTGTTTACTTGCACTCACTTATCCTTTTCTTCTTGATCTTTCTGGACATTTGAGCTAACTTTTGAATTTGTGTTTTAAGATTGCTATGAAGGAGCTTAGGCAAAGGAAGATACCATTCACGATCAGACGCTATCTACCTGATGGGAGGTGAGTTTTGCGTTAGCCATATCGAATTTTTATTGTTGGAGCACAAAGCGATTCTCTTCTCTTACCTGACATGTTTCTCTTCTTTTGGTGTGTCTTCTTATGATTCTGAATCAGTTTTGAGGAGTGGGGTGTTGATGAACTGATCGTTGAAGACTCGTGGAAGCGTCAAGTCGGTGGTGATTGATAAATGATACTTTGGTTACCCCCAAAACTATGTATTTTGCAATCGAATGATATGAGTTTCTGATATTGTATTAGGCTTATTAACTACAACTTAATCAAAATTTATGTATAACGACCTGTTAAGTGTTCTGTTTAATTTCCCGTAAATTTGGTAAACCAGAATCATCCATCTGAAATCAACGTCCAATTTGGTTGAATCTATTTGCACATTTGTTATCTATATTTGAAATCTGTTAGGCACAAATTAGAATTTTGTTTTGCTTACTTTATCTATTTGGTTCCGGTTCAACCAAGCGCATTTGTAAATTTGGCTAAATCAACTAACAACAAACAAATATCATTTTCAAAATTTCTCACAACATAACCAGAAATCGATTTCAATTTACATGTATAAAACCCAAGATCTACTTCATGAAGATGGCATTGAAGATTTGGAAGGACCAGTTGCTGCTCTTCAACAACTTGGCACCATCCGTGAGACAGATGTGCCTCCTTTCACATTCCAAACTGATCATCCGACCCCAGGACTACTTGAACGAATGTTTGTGCCTATCAGTTTCACTATCGTCATGGAGGTGGAGGACTACTTGAACGAATCAAACCCCAATATATATCTAAACTGGAACCAGAGAATCCGTGAGATGCTAGACAACCATGGGCCAATGACCGCTTCAGTGTCTTGGTTCGACTCTTACAAAGAGCAGCTCGAGCTTAATGTAAGTTTCTTGTCCTTTTTCTTTGCTTTGTTTTCTTCATTCGTTTCTTGTTCTTTTTTGATTTCCAATGGTCTTTCTTGGATCGACATAGATTTCCATTTAAAAGTAATTTGGAATTTAAAATGTTTGTGCTTTCTTTGTGCAAATGAAAATACATCATGTACTTTTCAAAAAAGTTTCCAATTCAACAAGAAATACACTAACTTTTGTAGCAATTTGTCGATTAGTTTTGTTGACCTAAGATGAAGATTGTAAATTGATCTTTTGGTCTAGTGTTTAATTTAGTATTTTGGAGATATTATGGTGATACATAAGTTAGTCGTAAATGTTGGCATTGATAGTTTGCATTATTCTTCCGTGAAGCCGAGAATCCCGCTCAGGTTTTCATATTGAAGTCACGTCATTAGTTATGTCAAAATATTTGTTTTCAGTTTATTTGCTTAAACTAAAGCATTTATTGGTGTGATTTCAAAATTAAATAAGATTTGGAAATTTTTTAAATTAGAGTGGTGGAGTTTAAAATATCAAGGTTTTATCTTGGATTTGGTTTTTGTATTTTTAACTTAAAAACACTTCCAAATCTATTGAAATCCAAATAGGTTTTGAAATCTATATAAGAAATCACTAAACCAATAACACCAGATTATTTAGTATTTAGAAATTATTAAATAAAAAGGGATTTTGATTAAAAAAAAAATCATTAATCCAATAAAGAGAATTTTAACTTAAATTTGTAATTCCATCAAAATACATGTGAATCAATAAACCCCAGATTCTGATTTTTGGTTTTTGTTACTTTTCCTGTTTGGTTCCGGTTTAATTCGGTTAAACCAAACGCATTTTGGAAATTTGTCAAAATCCACCGAATCACAAAAAAAAATATCATTTCAGAAATTCTCCCGGCGACTCACAGCAAAAGAGTCAAGCTTTCCGCTTCAACAATGGCGGATCATCACCACCACCACAATCACCATCATCATCATCACCAACAGCACCGACCCAATCGTCTTTCACTGCCTTCACGAACGACCTCAACAGTCGGAAGAGCTTACCCTTCTTTCCCTTACACTCCGACTCCAACCCCTTCCAAAACCCGTCTCAGATCGATCCATGGAACCACTAAATCTTCAATTTCCTTTCTCTTTCTCATCCTCTTCTCTTTACGATCCCTCTACTCTCTCTTACCTTTCCTTCGCTCTTCTCCTTCATTCTCTCTATTCCCTTTCTCATTCCTCGTCTCTCTTCTCTCTTTCGTCTTCTCTCTCGCTTTCTCTCTCTTCTCCGCTTTTTCTCCCTCCAAAAAAGACCCATTTCTCCGGCAGAATCGCGCCGTTTTCTCAGTCTCGTCACTCTCCTCGTCTCAAATCAAACTCATACTCGCTAAATCTGTTTTCCTAGCCGTCGTTTTCCTCCTCCGATTCCAAGCTCTCCGTTACTGCGGCGCAGCCGCCATGATCTTAGCTGAGCTCTCCGGTACAGTCTCCGCTAGAGTTTTATCGGAGTCTCGGAATCGAATCGCTGGCGATAACGGCGGAATTGGATCATCAAAGGTTCGTGGCTTCTGCATCTTGTTTGCTGGGTTGTTGCTTTTATCAATCAGCTGGGATCGTGTAGATTGCTTCCCTCTCTCTTCGTCATCAGTTCAAAATTGGAGCTTTTGGATATACCCTAAAGAGAATTGCTTGAGAGTGTGGCCTATGTTGCTTCCGTTTCTTTCTGGGTTTCTAGGTTGCTACGAGAAAGTCTCCATGAATTGGATCGAAATCAAACAGCTTGATCAGAAACGAGTTCGATTGTATTCTCTGTTTCTCACCACTGTGTTGCTGTTCCCTCTTGCAATCTGGAGCTTCCTCTTCTCCGGAAACGATGACGTCGTCGTCTCAATTGGGAATTTGGGTTGGCCTTTAGCTAACACTGTTGTATTCGGAGTACTGTTGAGTGAGAGTCACAACGACGATAAGCTTTCGAGCTCGAAGAAGGACTTTCTCGTTACGTTTCTATGCACTATAGTCTTGGAGCTCTTCTATTTCCCTGAGCTTTCTCTTTGGGGATTGTTGTTGTGTGGTTTGTTGCTTTACGTTGCTGTTAGAGAACTGGACTCTGTGGATTCAGGTTATCAAGAGATTGGGATGGAATCGCCAGACTCGTTCTCCACCATGTTTATGAAGCCAATCCGTCACATTTTGAGCGAGAAGAAGTCCAGAAAGATTGCTCTGTTTCTTTTGATCAACACTGCGTATATGGTTGTTGAGTTTGTGGCTGGATTCATGAGCAACAGTCTTGGACTGATCTCTGACGCTTGTCACATGTTGTTTGATTGTGCTGCTTTGGCTATTGGGCTCTATGCGTCTTATATCTCTCGTCTTCCTGCGAACCAGCAGTTCAACTATGGCCGAGGTAGATTCGAGGTGCTTTCTGGTTATGTCAACGCAGTGTTTCTTGTTCTTGTTGGAGCTTTGATTGTTCTTGAGTCGATTGAGAGAATCTTGGATCCTCAGGAGATTTCTACGAGTAGTCTTTTGGTTGTTTCCGTTGGAGGGCTTCTTGTGAATGTTGTTGGGTTGATCTTTTTCCATGAAGAGCATCATCATGCTCATGGTGGTGGTTCCGGTTGCTCACATTCTCAGTCGAATAGCCATAAACATGAAGAGCACCACCATGAGCATGATCATAAACATGAGGACCATCATGAATGCAACCATGATCATGAGCATCATCATCATGAGGAGAACCATGAAGGCAACCACAGCCACGACCATGACCATCATGATCATGCTGATCACAAACCAAAGAAGCATCGCCACATTGACCATAACATGGAAGGGATCTTCCTTCATGTATTAGCAGACACAATGGGGAGTGTTGGAGTTGTGATATCGACGCTCTTGATCAAATACAAAGGCTGGTTAGTTGCAGATCCAGCAAGCTCAATCTTCATCTCCATCCTCATCATAGCTTCAGTGATTCCGTTACTCAGAAACTCTGCAGAGGTTCTACTGCAAAGAGTCCCCAAGGCACACGAGCTTGACCTGAGAGAAGCCATGAGGAGCATCCTTAAGACGAAAGGCGTTTGCAGTATCCAGAGGTTACATGTATGGAGCTTCACAAATTCAGACGTTGTGGCTACTCTCCATCTCCTTGTATCAGCTGATTCGGACAAGAAGGATACTAAGTTGCAAGTCTCACGTATGTTGGAAGATGCAGGAGTAAAGGATTTGACTTTGCAGGTGGAATCTGTAAACTCATAGCAATTGATATAATACTTTTTGAGAGTTGTCACTGAACACAGAACCTTTTTTACAGTGTTGTTTAGATAATTTGTGTCATTGAACTTTTCTGAGTTTTGGATAAAGATATATATGGGAGATGATGGCTGTGCATACATATATGATTAATAATGTTGTAAACTGAAAAAGAATTTTGATTTCAAACCTTATCACAAAATCTCTTCAAATACATTTGTTTTGCAGTTATACATAGTCAAAATAAAAAAAACATAATAAACAGCTACATTCACCAGGTACTTGCTTCTAACTTTCCTTTCTACTGGCAGTTTGTTACTTCTCAGAGAAAATGCGAGTTGTCGGAAAGAAAGTAACTGTTAGGAACGGTGTAGAGAGATGGTAGAGTTGATCTCTGAAGTAGACTGCTCTCAGAAGATTGAACATCATAGCCTGTATACATATCTGGAAACTCTTGAAGGAAGCTAGTGTTACCGACCTGAAATTCAGAACAGAACTCATCTAGAGCGTTGTTGTTGGTAGTATCACTCTTACACATGCTCTGTTCAAAACCATAGAGCTCTTCTTGCTGCATCAACTGATTCAACCCAAAGTTGTTCACAGGTTCTTGTAACTCTGATGGTAACGCTGAGAGATCTTGTGTGTTTGAGTTTGAGACGCAAGAAAGTTGAAAGTTGTTGCTGTTGGTGACATCACTCGTACACATGCGCTGATCAAAACCGTAAGGCTCTTCTTGCTGCATCAACTGATTCAACCCGAAGCTGTTCACAGATTCTTGCAGCTCTGATGGTAACGCTGAGAGATCTTGCGTGTTTGAGACGCAAAGATGTTGAAAGTTGTTGCTGTTGTTGTTGTCACTCATACAGGCATGAAGTTCTTGATGCATCAAGTGATTCTTCAACCCAGAGTCTTGTGCTGCCGGTGCCGAGTAACCACCGTTGGTGAATTGTGTGGGCAATTGGTTAAAATTTAACGCAGAGAGTGGGATCTGAGAGAGAGTAGCATCTCCTTCGTTATACATAAACAGCGAGAACCTGCTAGGGTTTAGAGATTGACTCTGATGATCCTCCAATTTTATCTCCTTCTTCTGTTTCTGTGCCTCAAGAAACCGACGCCTCTCTTTCAACGTGGAGTAACTCTGTTCCAAGGACTGAATCAGCTCGGAGATTTGGTCGGGAGAGTAATGATCGGAGATTGGATACCTTAATTCGTTCATCTTCGCCTTCTTCTTCAGATGCGTCTTCACGTTCTTGTTCTTCATCAAGAAACCACAAAGATTGACGCTTTTCTTGCTTCTCTTGGCCTCGTCTAATCGACTATACCTAAGAGCCAAGTCTCTCACTTTCTCTCTGTCTTCAGGCCATGTTTTTAACTCGCCGTCTGGTCCGTAATGGATGACGCAGGCTTCGATGTCACAGAGAGTCGTAAGCTCGTAAGCTTTCTTGAAGATTGTCTCGAGTCTGTTGGTTAAACTTGTGGAAGCGAGTGAAGAGGAAGAGGAAGACGAATAAGGAGGAGATCGCATGGTGTGGTTTTCTTGTTGATTACGGAAACAAATCTCAGGTTTTTTTCTCTCGTTGTCGTACGAAGAAGATAGCACAAAGAAGAAGAAGAAGAAGAACAGGAATGAAATTGAGAGTGAATTGGATTTATTTATAGATCTGTAATTTACTTTTGGCCCGGCCCAACGGTAACAAAATAAATCGACGCGGTTTTGATTCGATTTCCTTTTTTTTTTTTTTTTTGCTTGAGAAAAACGTAAGAAATTTATATTTGACCAAATAGAAACGAATCATACGATCATCCCTAGTCCAATCAACTAAACATCAGCATTAGTATAATGTATAAGATTAGAAGTGGTAGAAGACATCATTTTCTCTTACATTATAACATATAGTATTTGAGCTATAAGCGTGGATGTATAGCTAGTAAAGTCCACTCTCTATCCGTCTGAGAAGAACCACTCTAGTTTAAAAACTTATCAATACTAAAATCAAGCTTTTAATTATCTCCATAATGCTATTTGCGGCGAACTTTTTTCTCATATTTGAATTTAGTTAATCATGATGCCCGTACATAGTATAGGCCAAAACTACATATTACACAAGTATATATGATAAACTCGTGATCAAATCATTTTTCTTAGTTCTGTGTATATATATATTTGCGTTTAAAGGATGTGATCGTTGAAAAAAATATTAAATACAACTGATTCTATATCATATAGTATAAATTAAGACTTTTTCTTACACAATATCATTGCGATTACATGGTTAAGACATAGTTAATCGATTATGAGCTAAATATATGTTGTATCCATTACATGAGTAAAATATAAGCATTATGTAAGCAAAATAAAAGTAAAAAGTACGAAAAAATGCAACAATCTAATGTAGTAACATAGTTGAGAAGCCTACACTTGACATAGATAAGACTTTTCTAGAAGTGTTATGTTTGCGTTATTTAATTTTAATTATTTTATATGTTCATGGCCGTGAAACCTGTTGCAGTAGTTGTCTACTTGATAGACCTCCGTCGTCATAGCCAACACATCACGATTCTTCTCTGATCGAACCACCTCCTTTGTTTCCCCTGTTTCCCTTGAGCGACAATGCTTCGGCTCACGACACATCTTCTCCACCGCCGACTATACACGGCTCATCTCCTTCTTCTCCACTTTAGCTAACACCTCCGGATGAGATCGAGCCATGTCCTTCTTCTCCGATGAGGCGAAGGAACTCTCCACCGGTATATCAATATCAAATTCGACCGCGTCCCCAAGGAGATGTTAGCATTCGCATCCAATCCTTCCTCAACGTAGTAGGATTCTTCTTTTTACTCGTTGCACATGGAGTGTATGCTCGTACACGCCCCGCCATCGCCTTTGTTTTAGACAGAGTGGCCTTCGTATTAATAGTGCTGTCCGCTTACTTATCAACAGTGCCGATGTTTTCTCCATATTACGCCATATTGATGTTCATTATGTTAGTTTTACTTTTCCTAATTGCTCGTCGTAAGGAATGAGTATAGTTAATAATATTTGTTAGGATCCCTTTACACATATATTCTTAGCTTATAGTATTGGATGTGAGATTTATACTTCGGATTGAAGCACTGTGTAGTGATCAATCTAATTTGAGTATTGCATTAAGGTTAATAATATTCATAAGGATCTTTGTGACTACTTTTCTCTATGACTTTATTCTACATTCATAAGGATCTCTTTATGACATAGTTTACAATCAACCGCTTCAGACAAACCTCCTTAGCTTTCACTTTATGATTTCCTCAAGAGATTCTCTCCCACATCAGCTGGAGTCATCTTGATTTCTTCTACCTCAAGCAACGTCTTAATCTCTTCAAATTACCCAACATTTTCTTTTTCCTCAGCATCCAAATATTTTTTTGCCGATATTTTAAACGCTTCAAAACCTACGACATTTTACTTACGACATCTCTAGATTAGGTTTCAATAAATATCTGAAAATCTACAAGAAAAGTTGTACATTGCGACAATTTTCCACCCTTTGTGTGTATTGGCAAATTTGGCACAAAATATTTGTGCTAATATGTGGCAAATGTTGACACGACTTTTGTGTGCCAATTTTTGGCAAATATTGTCACAAATTTGGTCAACGTACGTAGCAAATATAGTTTGAAACAAACCGCCAAAATTTTTTTTTACAAATTCTGTTGTTGTGGTAAATTTGTGGCTAAAAATAGTTGCCACGGAAATATTATGGCAAAACTGTGGCAAAATTTGTGATCATAGTCATCATTTCTTTTTTTTTTTTTTTTTTTTTTTAAATAAAGTACCATTTTATAAATTTCCTTCAATCCCAGAGGGAGCAATTACAAACGCAAATATAAGCTTAAGTCTTAAAGTGCCAACAAGCGGCAACTAAACACATTCAAAGCAGCAAAACCAGCAGCACCAAACCTGTAAAGAGAGAATTATGGCTGAAAGAGCCCAAACCAAGTAGAGAGGAAGGAGTCCTCTTGACCAAACGCAGATGAGACTGAGGAAGATGAAGGGGCAATGGATCGATCCAATCCAAAGAGTTTTGTCCTTAGAAGAAGTTGGATTTCTTTTACCAATATATGAACCGGTTTAGACATGGATGTGTGGAGCCTCGCATTCCGTTCCCTCCATATAGAATAAACTATTGCTTGCACCAATAATTTACAAATTATGTTCACCTTCTTTTGGCGAGAAGGGGAATCAGACCATTCAACAACTTCCTCGATTGAACTTGGGAGAGTAAAGGTGTGGTGACCAAAGAAATCCGTCCAGACTTCCTTGGCGTAATTGCAATCAAAGAGAAGATGATTTTTCGTTTCTGGCTGGGAATCACACAAGAGACAACTTTGTGGTACATTGAGACCCCAAGACCTCAACTTGTCACGAGTAATAAGACGATCTCTCATAACAATCCACATAATGAAGGTATGCTTTGGAACCCTCTCTTGAAACCAAAGTGGTTTAGTCCAAGGTAGAGACGGTCCAGCCGGATGAAGATAGGTCCAAGTTTTTGACGATGAGAAATCTCCGGGAGGATCCGACTCAGAATTCTTCCAGAGATAAACATCAAGTTCATTAGAAAGAGAGGAAGGGAGGTCTAAGGGAAGGCAATCTCGAAGCAATTTCAAAATCGGGTGCCTTCCCCTTGATAATAACCACGACGACCCTCGACAAGCTTGGTTGACGGTGGCCATCCTTTGAATACCAGTAACCCTGGGTCCGTTAGCTCCCGTTAACTCAATAAGAGGACCTAGATCTGTCCAATTATCATGCCAGAAAAGAGCTGAACTTCCTGACTTAACTTTACAGAACAAATGGGGTCTTCCAGAGATAGTCATCATTTCGATAAAGCATTCACAGTCTCATCGTATCGATCATGTTAGATCGTGGAATTGTGTAAATTATGAAAACGATAATGACATTTATACATGTATGTATATGCGCTTATATATGATAACCATGGAATTTATGGCAAGATATACAGTAATTAGATCAAGTAAACAATGTAAGAGCAAATAAAACATATATAAGACACTATCACTGAAGTAGTAAATCGTAAAGAAAAGCAATAACATAGCTATATTGCATCGTAAACATCATGTTCTCTTGGAATTCTTTTACGTGGAGCTATGACCCCAACCTGACGGACAAAACGTGATAAGGTATTCTTTGGCGGAGCAAGTGACCAAAGGAGGAGGTGTGTCGTAGGCATAAGTGTAATAATTGGGACAAGCTTCTTTAAACAACATAGAGTACGTAGTCCTTTTGCACTTTTCCGGCGTCCCGTACGCATTCCGACAACAGAACCTGTCGTTATCAAACGCTAAGCATGCACTCTTGCATGCCACGACTCGTCCCTCTCCGTTCAAAACCTATACAAATGGTTATCATTGATCTATATAAGGAGCAGAACTTCCTATTTATCGACTTTGAAAACGTTATTCCTTTTGAGTGAACATGTTACCTGTAGTTCTTCGGGACATGTGGTTTTGAGATCTTTATGACAACCTAAGATGGAGCATTTAGATGATACTGGTTTGGAGTTCACTGCGACGGGGAGGTTATAACCGTCGACGAGGCTTACATCATAGAAAGTAGGTTTGGATTTGTCAGCTTGTACCGCAATTTGTATAAGAGTCACTGGAGGTTTTCCAATCAGTCCGTTGCACTCCAAACGTCCACCACAATCACCTAAAATTCATTGTTATCCAACAAAAATTAGAATCCTAACCTTGTTTTGAACAATATCGTATTCCCTTCTTCAAGTCATTTGAACATATAGCATTAGGATTTAGTGAAAGAATAGGTTTTCTGAGAAAGATTGCAACGTAAGTACGCCAAGAAAATAAAACTATTCAATGTAGAAAAAGCTTAAATTTTAAACTAGAGATGTTACTGATCAATATTTGAAATTAGAATTACAGTTACCTGTTTCACATACTTGATTGTTGGAAGCAAAGTCACAGCCTGTTCTAGCCCAAATACGACCACTCCAACCCCAAGGAACATCGATACGTCTGGTATCTCCGCATGGTAGGTAAAAACCACCGGAGGCTAGCACGGGATGGCCGGAGTTGGGGGCAACAGCCGGCCAAATCGGAAATGAGCATTTATTTTGCACATAAAATGTTACTCCATTATTACATGTTACTTTACCTACGCATAGCATTGATCATGGTCATGATAAGATCAAATATATCAACAATTTGGTTTGAGAAATGGTAAAACAAATTACCATAAGCTATACAACTCCATATAATGAAAAGTTGTAACAGGGAGGTAGAGTGGAATCTCATTGGAACTTCTGTTGGAACTTGAAAGTTTAATATTAAATGATACAATTTGGAGTATTTATATGTTACAAGAGTGATGTTTTTGCAAAAACAATTCATGTTGTTGTCGATCTTATATTATGCTTAAAGATTGGATTATAGGTAGAACTAAGGTTTTAATCTTTCAAGACAAGGGAGTTGATGTCGCGTGGTATTAAAGAACGTTTGAATAGTAAATATGTCTTAAAAGAAAATCAATGCAACGATGAAAATGCTATTTTGGGGGGTAATTGGGTAAGTAATGTTCTTTGGAAAATGCCACTGGCCCACAGCCACAAATGTCTTTGAAGAAGCCTGTGTTTGCTTTTTATTTCCGTTTCATGTAATTTTTATACACTGTCCATTACATTCGATTTAAAAACTAGACTTAACCATGGTATATAACATATTGGTTTATATTAGTGTTACTTATCATCAAGTTTCTGACCCGCATTATACACGTTAGTACGTTACTGACATAAAGAATGACTAAACCTAAAAGAATTACCACATTCGAGTAAATTAGCTTTAAGGAAGAGGTAATATTAACCTTTTAACCACTTTTAATCACTAACTTATAAGTGTCATTGCTAATGTAATGTATATGATTATTTTATGTTAAGTTTTATATCTAAATTCAGAACCGTAATTGTCATAGGCATTGGCCTTGAGCCACATTTTACATTTATAATGTTGTTATCGGAGTTAGTTGAGCGACAATTGTAGTTTACTTGTTTATTTTTGTGGGTTTAATTATCTTGTTTGAATGCTCTTTATTTTCAGCTTGAATAATTTTCTTAAGACAGTTAAGTGTTTTAAACATTCGTTCCCCCCAACCATATATTATCCCAAATTTCAGAAAATGACAAACACAACTTCTCTACAGTTTTAATATTCAGATTCTGAGAGTTTTGATTTGATCAAGACTATGGCTCCCTTTAAGTAACCAGAAATGTATCTATAGCTCACTAAAGTCGCAAAACCGACGGAATTGATGCATACCTTTACAAAACTCTTTTTTTGCATAACTACACAAATAAAAAAAAATAATTAGTTTCCCAAATGTGATAATCATCAGGTATTTATGTTTATTTTTGTTTTACCTTTTTTGCATAGTTTTCTTATACGAAAGATAGA
Organism: Microthlaspi erraticum; assembly: GCA_902728155.2. Taxonomy (NCBI): domain Eukaryota; kingdom Viridiplantae; phylum Streptophyta; class Magnoliopsida; order Brassicales; family Brassicaceae; genus Microthlaspi; species Microthlaspi erraticum. The sequence continues at coordinate 532,698 of CACVBM020001607.1, forward strand.
CACGTCATAAACAAACGTTGAAACTCAGCAAATAGAGTACCAAAATGGTATTGGTAGTTGTGTTTTAAACTGGCTTAATGTTATAGGAAATCTAAAACTATTTCTGTTCTCTCCTCGTGAACTCCACACACACACACTCTCTCTCTCTCTCTTCATTTCTTCAATTTTCGTTAGTTACTCAAAATTCTAATTCATTATTGTCCTCATCAACAAATAGACTGCATCACTTTGTAGTTTGTATGTCATGTTTCAGCTGCTTTTTTTTTGTATTTGAAGAAAAAGAAACTAATTCGAACTTATAGGATCGTTGTCTTATGTAGAGCATATGCTTGAGTTAAATCTTAACCGTGACACACGATACGAGTGTTATCCACTAATGACTTCATTGGGTTTAACAGAAACAATTAATTGTTAATCACATTAGTTTATTAGTACTACTCTACTGCACACAGAGTATAACAAAACACACTGTTTCAAAATTTGAAAAATCCCTCTTCATAAAAATGAATTTTAAACACATTTTTCATCAACAATCTCAATGTCTTCAAAAAAAAAAAATCGTCTCTTTCTCTCTCTCTTTGACCACCTCGAGTCACATCACAGAGCCTTGACCATCAACAACACTACACAAACCCATTAGATTCTTAAAAGGAAACATCTTTCTTCTCACTTCTCTCACTTCCCCTCACTTCTCATTCATCCATCTTCTTTTCTCTAGTCATGAGTAGACAAACTCCAAATCTCGAATCTTCACATGACTGCTCCTCCAATTGCAACAACAATGCAGCTGATTCGAGTCCAGTTTCCGGATCCGAGAGCTTCAAAACCAGCAGTAATGGCTCTCAAGACGTCAGGCTCAACAACAGCGTCAGCTTAAGTTTCTGTAGCAGTAACAGTGTAAGCAGTGAAGCTAATCTCGAAAAGTCTCGATCTTTCGATGCGAACGAGGCTAATTTCAAAAGGGTCTTCTCTCCGTCGAAGCCCCACAAAGGGAACGATCTCCGATGGGACGCGATTCAGAGCGTGAAATGTAGCAAAAACGAGGATCTGGGTTTGGGGCATTTCAGGCTGTTGAAGAAATTGGGATGCGGAGATATTGGGAGTGTGTATTTAGCTGAGCTTAGAGAGATGGGATGCTTCTTCGCCATGAAAGTGATGGATAAAGGAATGTTGATTGGGAGGAAGAAACTTGTTAGGGCTCAGACTGAGAGAGAGATTCTTGGTTTGCTAGATCATCCTTTCTTGCCAACGCTTTACTCGCATTTCGAGACTGAGAAGTTTTCATGTCTTCTTATGGAGTTCTGTAGCGGCGGAGATCTTCATATTCTCCGGCAGAAACAGCCCGGAAAACACTTCTCCGAGCAAGCCGCCAGGTTAATTTGCTTTAAAGCCCTTCAGTTTCATGTTTTTTGGGTATCCTCTGAGAGTGAAAGTGAATTGAATCTGAAAATATTGAAACTTTAGATTGTAATTGGTCCTCTGTTTTGTCCTTTCATGGTGTTTGTCTGAGAGTGAAATCAACTGTTTAGTTTAAGAATCTGCAAAAGATTGAAACTTTAGATTTGAATGGATCCTCTGTTTTGTCTTCTAATGTCAATTGTTTTGAGTTTGGCTAATAGTGAAAAATCAGTTTGCTTTGATTGTTCTGTGTAGTTTAAGAATCTGCAAAAGATTGAAACTTTAGATTCGAATGGATCCTCTGTTTTGTCTTCTTATGTAAACTGTTTTGAGTTTGGCTAATAGTGAAAAACCAGATTGATTTGATTGTTCTGTGTAGCTTTTTAAGAATTTGAATGGATCCTCTGTTTCTCTCTGTTCTTGAATGTGCAGGTTTTATGCTTCTGAAGTGCTTCTTGCGCTGGAGTATCTTCACATGATGGGTGTAGTGTACAGAGATTTGAAGCCAGAGAACGTAATGGTGAGAGAAGATGGTCACATCATGCTCTCCGATTTCGATCTTTCCTTGCAGAGTTTCGCCAATCCTACACTGATTCAATCCACATCACAACCATCTTGTCACATTGCTTCCTACTGTATGCAACCATCTTGCATTGTAGAATCATCCTGCAAAGTACCTGTAGCTTGTATCCAACCATCTTGCTTCAAGCCTCGTTTCCTCAACAGCAAACCAAGAAAGGCCAAAACCGAAAAAGCCGGTTCGGATTCCTTCCCAATGCTGATAGCTGAGCCAACGGATGCTCGGTCCATGTCATTCGTGGGGACGCACGAGTACTTAGCTCCAGAGATCATAAGAGGAGATGGTCATGGAAGCTCTGTAGATTGGTGGACTTTTGGTATCTTCCTCTACGAGTTGTTAACCGGGAAAACGCCGTTTAAAGGGAACGGCAACCGCGAAACGCTCTTCAACGTTGTTGGACAACCGCTCAAGTTTCCTGAAGGAGGAGGAGGGTCTATAAGCTTTGCAGCTAAAGATTTGATTAGAGGTTTGCTTGCTAAAGATCCCAAGAAGAGGTTAGGTTTCAAGAAAGGTGCTACTGAGATAAAGCAACATCCTTTCTTTGATAATGTCAATTGGGCTCTAATCAGAAGCACAAACCCACCAGAGATACCTAAACCGATCGATCTTTCGATACTTAATGAAACCCTCAAGTCATCATCTGTTCAACAACAACAACAGCAAGACAAGCATTCTACAAAACAGTCAGATTCTTCATCAGGTCCTTATTTAGACTTTGAGTTCTTCTGATGAAAGTGTTTGATATTTGTATTCATATCTTCTCCATGAATTTGTTGTTCTTTTTCCGCTTTTTAGCGTTGTTTTCTGTTTTTAGCCTTTGTATTAAGCAACAGTTTTGCATTTGCGGTTAGGTTATGGTTTTGATTAATTCAAATGGATTATTATTATGTTCATAAAGGTTCAAGCATTGAAATTTTGGGAAATGGTTTAGTAAAAAGCAATAGTCTTTTTAGTCTTTTGTTGCATGAAGCCATGAAGAAAAAAGGATTTATTTTTGTGGTGTGATCGAGAAAAGTGAAACTAAAAGATGCAAACTTTTATCTTACAGATGTTAGTAGTCCCCACCTCAAGTTTTTAGCTTTTTAAGCTTTCTTATAAAGACAAAACAAAAAACCTTTTTGCATGAATGATTCATTTCGTACACAAAATTTTGATCTTTTTTTTTGTAACAGTTATTCTCTGAATATTCTAATAACTTTTTTCCCAGAGAATGTAAGTTTCTGAAAAGAAAACTGAAATGAGACAACACAGAGAAAGAAAACGACTTGTTTCATCTTTATTGCTATGGTCTGGCTCATGGTGAAAGAAAAAGCTTTTGCTTTAGATAGGCACAACATAATGCATATACAAAAGAATCATATTTAAACTCAAAATGCAAATCTCGATCAAAAATTTGTGAAAAAGGTATTTCACGTTAGCCAAATTCAAGTAATAAAAAAAGGATGGATTGAGAAACATCAAGAAACAAAGACGTTTAGTAGCACGAAATTAATGCACTAAAAACTCGCAAAAAACTGTTATTCAGATTTAATGGTCATGGAAGTTCTGATTTAATGTCATGGAAAATGTCATGATTTAATTCAAATCAAGTAACATGAGTATTCAAAGGAAGAAATTAGCTAGAGGAACATGAGAATTCAGAAACAAAAGATGGTTATACACTTAATTAATCCATGGAAAATGTAATGGTTATACATCTAATTAATCCATGGAGTATGTAATTCACTTTATACGATTTCCAGGAAAAACCAAAATGAACAAGGATTTCAACACTTAATATATCCCTAAGGCCAAGCACATCACAGATTATGTCATTCAATACAAGATCTTTGGCATATTCTACAGTCATTACATAAGATCTCTAGTTGAAAAAAACTAAAAATGATGAACCTTCAAGGAATATTAAATTGATATCTTAATTAATTCTGTTAGAGGGCAGTATGAATGTTTTATCACGTTCCATTAATCATTCAATAAAAATTCAATCGTTGCTATTAACAACATAAGATTTCTTGTAAAAACGACGCATGGATGTTCAAATTCCATAATCTATGGAAAATGTCACTAATACGAGAATGTAAACTAATAAAATCCAGACATTAATAAAAGAAATCAACATAAAAGACGAGAAGGTAATACGCATATCGAAACATGCATCTAACAAGGGGGAGGGGAGTCACGGGCACAATGACGGAGAAACCTCTGTCCCCATTGTGACAATCACCAGCCTGGATCCTTAGACTCAAAGAAGAGACTCTCGAGCTCATCTTGGCCATGTCCACATCTCTCTCAAGAATGGTTCTATTTTCGAAGAACATCAATCGGTCCTCACATATCTTCAACTATCTTTATGGAGTAGATAATTCGGAAGGTGGTCTATGGATCGAGATGGATTTCCATTTAAAAATAATTTGGAATTTAAAATGTTTGTGTTTTTTTTTGTGCAAATGAAAATACATCATGTACTTTTAAAAGAAGTTTCCAATTCAACAAGAATACACTAACTTTTGTAGCAATTTGTCGATTAGTTTTGTTGACCTAAGATGAATATTGTAAATTGATCTTTTGGTCTAGTGTTTAATTTAGTATTTTGGAGATATTATGGTGATACATAAGTTAGTCGTAAATGTTGGCATTGCTAGTTTGCATTATTCTTCCGTGAAGCCGAGAATCTCGCTCAGATTTTCATATTGAAGTCACGCCTTTAGTTATGTCAAAATATTTGCTTTCAGTTTATTTGCTTAAACTAAAGGGTTTATTGGTGTGATTTCAAAATTAAATAAGATTTGAATTTTTTTTTAAATTAGAGTGATGATGGAGTTTAAAATATCAAGGTTTTAAAATATCACTAAACCAATAACACCAGATTATTTAGTATTTAGAAATTATTGAATAAAAAGGGATTTTGATATTAAAAAAAACATTAATCCAATAAAGAGGATTTTAACTTAAATTTGTAAATCCAACAAAATACATGAACCAATAAACCCCAGATTTTGATTTTTGGTTTTTGGTTACTTTTCCTGTTTGGTTCCGGTTTAATTCGGTTAAACCAAACACATTTGTAAATTTGTCTAAATCCACCGAATCACAAAATAAATATCATTTCAGAAATTCTCCCGGCGACTCTCAGCAAAAGAGTCAAGCTTTCCGCTTCAACAATGGCGGATCATCACCACCACCACAATCACAATCACCATCATCATCATCAACAGCACCGACCTCAACAGTCGGAAGAGCTTACCCTTCTTTCCCTTACACTCCGACTCCAACCCCTTCCAAAACCTTTTGCTATGGTCTCGCTCATGGTGAAAGAAAAAGCTTTTGCTTTAGCTAGGCACAACATATTGCATATACAAAAGAATCATATTTAAACACTAAATGTAAATTTGGATCGAAGATTTGTGAAAAAGGTATTTCACGTTATACAAATTCAAGTAATAAAAAATGGTAGGATCTTCAAAGGAATAAACTGTGTTGACCGATTGAGAGACATGAAGAAACAATATAGCACGAAATTAATGCACTAAAAACTGGCAAAAACTGTTGAATATGACTATAGTAGAAGGTCATGGAAGTTCTGTTAATGAGGTTCATGGAAAATGTCATGATTCAATTTAAATTTGTCCCTCACGGATAAGATATCAAGTCAAGTAACATGAGTAAATCAAAGGAATAATTAGACTGAGGAACATGAGAGTTTAGAAACAAAAGATATATGGTTACACACTTAATCCATGGAAAATGTAATCAATCAGTACAAAGTAACACTCCAGATTTGTAGAATAAGTAATTCAGTTTTTACGATTTCTAGGAAAAACCAAAATGAACAAGGATTTCAACACTTCAAATATCCCTTAGGCCAAGCACATCATAGATTATGTCATTGAATAACAAGATCGTTGGCATAATCTACATTCATTACATAAGATCTCTAGTAAAAAATAAACCTAAAAAACATGAACGTGTATATAAAGTTGATTATGAATCTCGTAAGTTAAAGTAAGCAAACCTCTAAATAATCCATAGAAAACATCATCAAATTAATTAATTATTTCTGTCAGAGGGCAGTATGAATGTTTTATCAGCATAAGATTTCTTGTAAAAAAGCATGAATGTTCAAATTCCATAACCCTTGGAAGATATCACTAATACTAATTCGATGGCAGATTTGTAGAATATGTCATTAACTGTAAAAAAAAAAAGCATGAACGTTCAAAAGAACATTGAAACAAATAAAAACCTTTATTCGCACCAAACTCTAGAAAATTAACGAGATAATCCAAGTAAACCAATCAAATCCAGACACTAATAAAGAAACCGAAACAAAATAAGAGAAGATAATACGTCGAAACATGCATCTACCATGATCATCACAAGCTAAGATCAATCGAAGAGGCTCATCATTCCACCGTCGTCTTCTGATTCCTCCTTCTCCTCTTCCTTCTTCTTAGTTTCAGCCGCCGCAGGCGCAGCCGCGGGAGCAGCTCCACCACCTACTCCGGCAGCAACCGCAACAGCAGGACCACCGGAAGATAGAGCCGCCATCTTCTCACGTCCAACCGCGATTAACTCAGTCACATCGTGATCTTTGATCAGAGAGAAGAACAGATCTATCTTCTCTTGGTCGATCTCTGCACCAACAGATTCCAAGATCTTCTTCAGATCAGCGACGGATAGCTTCTCATTGCCGCTGAGTTTGGCAAGAAGGTACGCCGCAACAACCTTCATTTTCTCTTTTAGTTTTTTGTCTGCAAAAAAAATGAAAGATGTCAATCGACTGCGACTAGGGTTTTCGTGAAATTTCGCTATTTAAGGAGAGATTAGGGTTTTCGGCACGTACCACAGAAAATCCTCACGTGGGCTACACGAAACCTTTCTATATTTGTTTATGGGCCCATGATTAAAAAAATACGGCCCATTTTAATCATTTTTTTTCTCTGGTCAAACATTTTTAAACTTTATTGTAACAAATGATCATCTCAAATAGCTAAGTAGCAAAAACATAAACACTAACAACAACAACAAGAACCTGGTTAATTTAACCTTGAAGAAGCTTTCAGTTAAACTATGTTACAAATACTATTTGATGGGATAGAACAATTAACTTCATAAGGCAAAGATATAAACGACTGTGAATTTAATCGATTTTTTTTTTCTGTCACATACATGCCATGTTAATACAATTATATTGAGCCACATAAAGGTTATATCGTCTCTGAAGTTGGCTTAAGATGGACTATTATTAGTTAAGCGAGCTTGTGAGATCCCCAATGGCTTGGTTGCACAAAAATTTACAAATCAAAACAAAGCAAAAGCTATTTGATGGGTCCTATATGTTATTTAAAGCTCTAACTCTCATTCTCTCTCATTGTCTACGTATACATATATCAAGACAAATAGACAATGCTTTCGCTTTTTCTGCTTCGTCTTTAGATAGGACCAATCAGAGATTTGTTCTCCAAGGTATATAAAACATGACCTAAGTGCTTGTTCTTTACCAAAGAACTCTCTCTCTCTCTCTCTCTCTCTCTCTCTCTCTCTCTCTCTCTCTCTCTCTCTCTCTCTCTCTCTCTCTCTCTCTCTCTCTCTCTCTCTCTCTCTCTCTCTATTTATTTATGTGACAGACACTTCAGAAATCACTATGAATCTTCTCCTCTGTTTGTGTCTTGGGGTTTGTTTGTATGTGTAACACTAACTTGTAGGACACACAATCGCAGAAAGAAGAAAAACTATGGGATCAATGAGAGGTCTTGTGTCTTTGGGTGTTATTGTGTTTCTTCTTTTAGCTATCCTACCATGCTCTGCATCAAGGGTTTTATCAACACAAAAGGTCAATTCTTTGCGGTTTCACGGTAAAATCACAATTCAAATTCACAAAACTGTGAATCCATTTAACGTGAGCAAGCGAAAAGTTCCTAATGGACCTGATCCTATTCATAACAGGTATTTCAACTGGTAAAGCCATTATTTTCCTCTTAAAGATCAATCCTTTAAAGAAATCTGTGTTGATAGTGGCTTATGAAGTGTTTTTATTCGAGCATAATTCTTATTTTTTTTGGCTTTTTGTAACATTTATTTTGTAATTCTTGTTTCTTCCATATATTCTTCATTGTATGTGAAGAATTGGCCTTCTGAAATGTCTTGAAACAGAAATTTTTTGGTTTTAGTTTTAAGTGAAAACTTATTACGAATTTTTTTTCTTTCTCTAATGCGTAGAAGAAAAAAGGCTGTCTTTAAAGAATTTGACCACTTTAGACTTTAGTTAAAGTTTCATTGCAAGGAAAAAAGAAGTTTGCTTTACTGAAAGGAGATTTTTCTGTTCTTTCAGGAGAGCAGAGACATCAAGACGATCACCACGAGTTCGATGAGACTGCAAGAGCGTATTAACAATAGAGTATAAACCGCCCAAATCGGTTGAGACTTCGTATCTTGGAGCTATCTTATGAGGAAAGCTATAAATGCTATGAAGTGAATCCATAGATACAATTTGGAGATTGTCATTTGATAAACAAGAAATTCTTGAGTTTAGATTTTGGAAGGTGGAACTGTGGAAGTCTTGTTTTCTATTTTAAATGCTACAATCTTGTCTAAGAACAGTGAAGATGAAGGTGAGGCAGAGAAGTATTTGTCATCTAATTTTTTTTCTATATTTTTTTTGTTAATATGCTTACCCCTTTTTAATGGAGAAAGTAATATGTTTATCTACTCTTTGCCTTTTCTTCCAGTTTGAATTTTGTTAAAGTGTGTTTTCACCAAGACAACCATTAATTAAAGTTTGTTCTCTTTTTTTTAAACATTTGTTGTTGTTGATAGGCTGATAGCATATTTAGCATGTGTCAGATCCTGTTCTTTTTATTTATTTCTTTTGTTTTATCGAATCAGCAATTTCAGAAAACAAGATAAATCATTTATTTATCCAATATGGAGTATATAATAATTTTCTAAAATTCATGTTCTGTTTTTGTTTTCGTTTGTGTGTGTGTGTGTGTGTCTAAGCTTTGGTAAAATCTTGATCTTTCTAACTAGGTGAAATGCAAAAAGGAGAGGCTCAAATGCTATATATATCTGAGATTCTTTAACTGAGTTTTGATTTGTTTTTACTGAATCGAGAAGCTATAGGTCATAAAGTAAAATTCTGCATCCTGTTTAATTGTTCTGCCTGAGACAGGACAGAGATTCCCATTTTCAGTGAAGACTGTTTTGTCCTCTTCCAAAACTACACAAAGAAATCTCTTAGCTCTTCCATAGACCCATGTTTTTAATTCTTAGTTCTATAATAACTTAATAAGCGTCTCTCTCTCTTCACAAGATTTAACAATTCTCTTGCTTCAGAGTAGAAATAAAAGATAATTCAAATCAAACAATCAAACAATATGAACACATATATGTACTCTATATTTTAAAACCAAAGCTGTTTAACATTCTTCTTTAGAAAGCAATGTAGAGCGGTGCAAGTCTTTGTCAATTATTCAATCTTTAGGATAACTGTAGTAAAATGATTCTCATTTCTCATTTTATATGGTATCCGAGTCAAAAACATGTTTGCTTCACACGTTTAGATTAATGTCACTGCTGACAGGTTCGGCTTATTACAGTGTCAGTGTATTCTTCGTTTAGTGTAGCTGTTTATTTATTATTCTTCCTCAATTTCCAAACACAAAGGAACAATTTTGTTTTTTTTACTTTCTTTTGGCTAGGAAAAATCAGACAGAGATTTCTAAACACAGTTGAGCTTCTTATCGTACCCCGATCATCCAACTATGATGTTGATTCCCCCATCAAAGTATACTACAGAGTTTACAGACAGCCGAAACGAGATCATATTATCTGGGTATTTGACATTAAACCGAGTTATTTCAGTACCCTCGTTAAGGGCTGAGCCCAAATATTTGTTCTATTGGGCCTTGACTTCTTTATAGTTATCACGGCCAAACTTATTTTAGTGTGTTATTGGACAACTAATTTGAAATTGTACCTTCAAATCTGTTATTATTGGATTTTTATTTACTTCAAGATGTATTGTTTGAGATATATTTTTAAATAAAAAATATTCAAATCTCATGGGTTTAAATGAGATTGTAGAAATTTTAAATCAGTTGTCTAGTGTAAAAGAGCCTTTTGGTTTTAGCTTGATTATCCCACATGTTTAGTTATTGGGGATCATAGCACATAAGTAATAGAATAATGAAGAAGATTATCTGAGATTTAGGTTGAAGAAATCATCGAAAACAACAAATAGAGACAAATGTGCTTTCAATTGGCATAATAGAACAATACGTTGTCTATCAATTTAATATTTCTCTTTGAACAATTGGAAAAATAGTTAGTGTTATTGAACAACTGATTTGAAATATTATTATTGAAATTTAAACATTGAATTTTTAGCGAATTCAAGTTATTTTGTTTGATATTTTAACTGAGATTGTAGAAAATATCAAAATCTCATGGTTTTAAAAGAGATTATAAAAAATTTGAATAACAAATCATGATAATTTTTCTTATTCATCCAAAATCAGCTTCAAACTCATTAAAATTCAAATCCTTCGAAATATTTGGTTCTTTATACCTATGTTATTTTAGTTCACCATTCTAAAATTGTAAATCTAACTAACATTTGGTTATATAAAAATGCTAAAAAAATGCTCAAAAATGCCTTAAAATGTATGAAAAAAACAAAATTTCACTAACTTTTTATTTGTTTTTCTTCTAATTTTAGCTGGATTTTTGTCTTGTGAAGATATCTCATTCAAGCCTCTAACCAGTCCATCAAATAATAATCCAAAATCACATAGCTTAGGCATTTATGTGATGTATTTTAAACTTTGCAATTTCTGTTCAGCATGATCAAAACAAAGTTTCACAATACCGAGAGAACTCATGCTCAAGTAAAGTAATGTTTAACAAAACAATTGAAATAAACATAAAAACAAATATTAATTAATTCGTCACAAGTCATTATGATGACAATTTCTAAGAAATTTCCAAAATAAAAGAAAATAGCAAAATGGTCGGCACAACTAAAGTAAAGACTTCATATTCCATTATCAAGAGAGACGACGAGACCCAGAAAAATAAAGTCCAACACGTTCAAAGAAGCACAACGTGTTGAGCGAAAGACGAAATTGCCTATAGAAAAACATATAACATTTTGTATTTATTTGAAAAGTTAGTCGATTATAAGTTTTAACTTGTAACTTTTGGTAGAGTTGATGAAATTCACCAAGTAATTGGTTCCACAAGGCAAAGAAAAGCAGATATGTTAGCGAATGGGATGAAGAAAATTGCTTATAGAGTATCAACGTTTTGTATATTAACGGTTAGGATTTTGTCACAACTTTTTAAGCGAATCCAAACCGTTCATTTTGAGTAGATAAATGGGAAAGCATTTGAACAGTCTAGATTGAGTAGTTGTGGCTTCTTAATATATGTGACTAGGTCTCATCCATATAAGCAACAGGTTTAAACTTTTTAGTATATTTTTTTTGGTAAATTAAACTTTTTAGTATATTAGGATTATAAAAAGGTGACTGATGGCTATAATATCACTATTAAAAAGACCAAACTTCCGTCATAAGGAGAAACTTTTAACTACGTAAGACTTATATAATAGTACTATATACTAAAAGACCAGCTTCATTTGCTATAAATATGAGTCCTAGGACCTTTGACACAAACCAAAAACACACAAAGACACAAAAAGAAAGTAAGAAAAGATTGTTCTTGGTATATAACGATGATGATGATGGGAGATACATTTGGAAGTATAGGAAGTTTGTTCTTCATCTATGCAACTATTCAACAAATCTTCCCAAACCATTTGAAGATGGCAATCAAAGAGTTTCTCTTGTCTTCATTCCACCAACTCTGTTTTGCTCAAAGAGTTTCTGACTATTTCACCAACTTGTTCTCTCCTTATGTTGAGATCAACTTCCCGGAGAGCGATGAGTACCGTCTCAACCACGCTTTCTCAGCCATCGAGACCTACCTTGGGTCAAAAGCAACCGATAAATCCAAACACCTCAAAGGAAGCCAAGTGAAGGAAAGCAAAGGTTTGGTCTTGAAACGAGACGAGGTTAAAGTCAGAGACGAATACAAAGGAGCTCATATCTGGTGGGAGATTGTGACTAGTGCTGATGGAGAAAGATCTTACAAGCTCACGTTTCACAACCGCGCAAGGAGTCTCATAACCGATTCATACGTACCATATGTGGTTGAAGAAGGAAAATGTATTGAAGCCAAGAAAAAGCAGACGAAGCTCTTCACTAATAACCCTAGTTCTCAATGGGTTTTTAGCCATAACATGTGGAGATCTATTGAGTTCGAGCATCCGGCGAGTTTTGAGACACTAGCCATGGATCCAGAGAAGAAAGAAGAGATCATGAACGATCTTGTAGCCTTCAGAAATGGGAAAGATTATTACAAGAAGATCGGGAAAGCTTGGAAGAGAGGTTACTTGCTGTATGGGCCACCAGGAACCGGTAAGTCCACCATGATCTCAGCTATGGCTAATTTTTTGAACTACAACATCTATGATCTCGAACTCACGGCTATAAAGAACAACTCGGAGTTGAGGAAACTGCTCACAGCAACAGCGAGCAAGTCCATTGTTGTGATTGAAGACATAGATTGTTCTGTAGATCTCACTGGTAACAGAATCAAGAAGGACAGGAACTCAATGGAAAAGAATGGAGAACAAGATAAAGATGAAAACACGGTCACACTCTCTGGCCTTCTCAACTTCATTGATGGTATTTGGTCTGCTTGTGGGCAAGAAAGGATTGTTGTGTTCACAACAAACCATTTGGATAAACTTGACCCGGCTTTGATTAGGAGAGGAAGAATGGATATGCATATTGAGTTGTCTTACTGCACTTACGAAGCCTTCAAGATTCTTGCCAAGAATTACCTGGATCTTGATGACCATGATGATCATCCTCTGTTTAGAAAAATCAAGTCTTTGTTGAAGGAGACAAAGATTTCTCCAGCTGATGTAGCAGAGAACTTGATGGCAAGAAACCATCAAATAGACGTTGATGGATCCCTGAACAATCTGATCAAAGCTCTGGAGAAAAGGAACAACAGTCAGAGAAGCCAACATGAGAGGAAAAACAACAAATTTAGAATATTTGGTTGATGATCTTATTTGATAAGCTTTAAAATGCTTATGCTGTTTCACTTTTACTTGTGATTTCACTAAGTTTGCAATGCTTTCGTTTTAATGTTGTATGCCTTCTCTAAGAATAAAAGAACATAAACGTTAAGAAGATGCAACTTTGTGAATTTAGAAGTAAACTGTACAAAAGTTGAAGAGAAGAGAAGAGAAGTAAAACACTTGAAAAATCTCAAAATTCCAATCTGTGAAAAATGTGAGAACTACAACAATACCTCAAGGCATATTCTGTTACACAGATGCTTCCAAAAGCCATAGCCTAATCTGTTCAGTATCTTCTTCACTTAGACTCTTGACTAAAAGAGAGATACTATCAGATTCTAAAATCACCTCTAATCCCAATAATGAAGGCTGCTGCTAGATTCAATCTCTCTGATGTTCTGCAATGTGATTCACTAGAATTTACTTGCACTGTTTTGGTCGGAAATTCTCTGTAGATAACAGCCAAGTAACCAGTTTCTCAAGCCGTTTTGCGCCTGGACCAGGTCTGATGACATCGGTGTTACCAATAACATCACAAGGGTCAGTCCCATTCTCATGGCTTCCAATGCACCAACCACCAGGTGTAACCATGCCAGGACCTCGGTCAAGAAGCTCATCGTCGATCTTGTCAAGAACAGGATCTTCTCTTCTGAACTTTCTTGCAAACGGTGCGTTGCTATCGACCATTTTAGTCATGTCCCCAAGAGTGAGATGGTGTGGATGCTGCTTAGGCGGATTGTCCCACGATATGTAGTGCAAGTCGCTGTTTACTGTCGTGTTTCTGAACTCATCAGCGTTGCAGAGCACGGTGTGGAAATATCCTTCAGGAGATGAGAGGAAATTCGAGTAGTACATTAACACAGTACGAGGTAGATTGTCCCAACCCCATATACAATAGTCCACGAAAGGCCTAGATAACGCCATCCAAGCAGAGCCTGTTTCCAAGAATCACACTGTTAGTTTAATGGCAAACAACACACAACACACTCAACTTTTCAAGAACATGTGCAGACATTTTCTCAGTAACGGTTCTGAATTTGATGCAAGTTTTGCCTAGCAATGTAAAGCATAATGATTCAGTGTTGTTCAACCAATGAGAAATGGAGCATTTCTGAAAAAGAACCAGCCGAACTAACCAGCTATGCAACATAAAGACAATCAATCAAGTCTGAAAAATTCTCAGAGATGAGAATGATTTGTCTAACAATCTATAAGCTTAATGATTCAGTGTTGTTCAACCTATTAGAAATGGATAAAATCATAGCAAAATCCCACTCCAAACTAAAGAGCTAAGCAACAAAGTCCATGACTTGCTCATAGATTACTATAATCTATTGGACTGAGTAGGTTTAAGAGGGATCAAAGCACCTGTGAAGAGCTTGAATGCTGTTGGGATGCTTCGTCTTTGAGTAACCCAAAAAACATCAGATTTCTTGTTCAGATACAGTCCAGGATCTATAATTACCGGTTTTGCTCTTTGTGATCTGAAAGAAAACAACTCCAAAATCTGAGCTTTTACTATATGAAACAAAAGATAACAAAAACAAAAAAAACAAAACTTTTGTTCTCTTACGCTTTCCATCCAATGTTACTAGTATGATCAATGAAGTTCAAATCCCGCGGCAAATGCGAGAATATATGCAACAAATCTGGTACACAAAACACAGAACAACAAAAAAGGTCAAATCTTTATGTACAGTATAATCATAACAAAAAGTTTCAATTTGTAAGTGAACAAAATTTCTCAGAAATCTCACCGTCTTGAGTCATTAGAGGATAATCAGAGGAGCTGAGATTGATGAACCAATCCCAATCAGCTCCTTCTCTGAGCAAAATCGCCGCCGCGTGAAGCGTGTTCGCAACCATGGTAGGTCCACGATACGTGACGAGATTAGCTTTCTCAATCATATGAACATTCCCGAATCTCCTAAACAGAGACGAGTTTCGAATGTATCCATGGAGATCCTCTCTCTCCTCCGGCGAAGACTCTCTGTCCAGATGAACAACGTACCGGTTATTCGGATGGTAGAGCGCCAAAAGAGTTCGCCGGAGAGACTTCCCGTCGCCGGCGGATCCGGAAATCAAGTAAGCGAATCGGGGCAGAGCAGGGAGGGAAGAGACAGGTTTGGGTTTGATCTTCGATTCGACGAACGCCGACGATTCAGATCCGGATAGCAAAACGGGTCGGGTAAAAGGGAGGAATCGAGCTCCGTTTGGTGAAGTTAGCGTCGTGAGGAACAGTAGGAAGAGAGCGAAGATTGAGCCAATCACAATAGGGAAACAAATCCATTTCCTCTCTGCTGCAACAGCAGCATTATGATGATGATGGTGATGTCTCGCATTTGAGTAATAGCTTCTCAATTTCTTCATCGGAATGAAACGAATCGAATCTCTAAACACAAGAATCGAAAAACCCTTTTAAGGTTCGGTCAATTCAAAGTTGACGCATTTTTTCACTATTTCTGGGATTTTGAGGAAACGTTACAAAAACCCCATTTTTGTAATAAAAACTGAAACTTTGGAGAGATGGAGGAGAATCCAAACTGAAACTTTGAGAAAATTTGCAATTAGGGTCTTTGTTTTGAAGGGGAAATTTATGATTTATGATTTCTGATGGATGAGGGAGGGAGGGAGAAGAAATAAATTTAAGTAGAGAAGAAGAAGAGATTTGATGAAGTGAACAAGGGAGAGGAGGACAAAGACAGAAAGTGAGGATATGGTAATAACAAAAGCAGTAAGATTTACTACTGGTCAAGCGCATTAAAATCAGATCAGATCTTAAATGGAAAAATTAAAATAAAATCTGGAATCTAGGTGATGGGCCACTAAAAAGCCCATATCTTTGGAACGTATAAGTCAACGATTAACTTTAATGGTTAAAAGTAGGTAGTAAACAAATACATTAACCTAGACGTGTTTGTCTGATTTAGGCTTGTCCATTTCTGATTAATAATGAACTATAGTACAAGTAAATCAGATATATATAAAATATTAGGTCGAATAGGTGGAATTTTCATTAGATTCTTTAAAATAAATTATTCAGACCAAACCGATAATCACAATATCTTTATCCAAATAATTTTGGTAATTAGAATTTGGTGTGTGGATAAGGTTGGATGATCCGACCTAAAATGCACTTCTCTAATACTTAATCCGGAAGTTAATTCAGTATGGAATTTGAATTTAGTCATAATATTTTATTTTCATTTTTTAATAGTTACCAAACTACATATCAATATAGTATATGTACCGGTTTGGTGTTGCTATTTCACCAATTCACCATTATATTAAGACTTTATAGACCGGTTTGGTACAGTTTTGCTTTCAAAATGTTATTTGCCTCCAGCTTATTTCACATTAGGTAGCTAACAAGCATGCATTTGGATAATCGTATATCAACAAATTAAAATCATCAACAAGTGTAAAAATGAAGATGAACATTGTTTACTCAAAGATGACACAAGAATCATACACACATACCACATGTTTCATCTAGAACGGCTTCAAAATCCCTCTTTCTCTCATCCGATTCATGACTCTCGAAGCATCATTCAGTTTATCAGCTCTCTCATACAAAGCCGCCACAACCAAATGCAACTCCTTGTTATTAACATTAGCATCAGAGTCCAATCTCTCAAACAACGACTCAACCATCTCGAAATCTCTCTTCGACGAATACAAACTCAGCATCTGGAAATGAACTTCATCAGGATAAACACACCCTTCCTCTTGCATCTCTCTGTAAACCGTATCAGCCTTCTCAAACTCTCTCTGCTTCCCATACGCATTCAACACCAAAGCAATCGCGTTCGAATCCGGGAAATAGCCAGCGCTTCTCATCTTCTCAAAGACTTCGATCACATTCACATACCTCTGGTTTCTCGAGTAAAGATTGATCATACAACCAAACACAGATATGTCTTTCACCTCCCCTGCTTCAAAACCTTGCCGGAAAACCCACGTGGCCTCCTCCATCCTCCCGGCTTTCGCAAGAATCGTGATCGCAGTCTCGCGAGGGATATTGTCAGGACGCTTTAGCTCTTGAAGCAGACGCTTAGCGTGACCCATTAGACCAACTCTTTCATAAGCAACAATCATAGTCTGATACAGAACCTGATCAATCTCCACACCAGACCTCCTGAGCTTCTGAAACAACATCGCAGCTCGGTCCAACTTCCCAGCTTTCCCCCATATCGATATGATCGTCGAGTAGGTAATAGCGTTAGGCTCTATCCCTCTGCTCTGCATCTCCTGAACAAGATTCGTCGCCTTCTCATGCTCAAGCGTCTTCCCATAGATCTTAACCATAGTGTTGTAAGTCACAACGTTCTGCTCAATCTCTTTCCTCTGCATCAACCTGAAGAGATGAATCGCTTCGCCGAACAGCTCAGCTTCACCGTAGACACGGAGGATAGTGTTGTAGCTAACAACGTTCGGCTCGATCTCCATCTTCCTCATGCTCCAAAACAACCTATCAGCTTCTTTCACCATGTCAAGCTGACCATAAACATCGATCATGATGTTGCAAGTGGTGAGATCCAAAGAGCAGTTCACTTCTTTCATCTCTGCGAAAACAGATAAAGCTTCAAGAAACTTCTGGTTCTCAACGTAAACACTCAACAGAGTCGAGTAACTAACTGTGTTAGGCTCTACACCAGCTTCCTCCTTCATCTCCTTTATAAGCAAACGAGCCTCTCTGAACAATTTCGCCTTTCCATAGACATTGATCATCGAGTTATACGCGACGAGATCAGGCGTGATTCCGGACTTCTTCAACCTCGAGAAGATGGAGATCGCTTTAGAGTAATCACAGAGCCTCCTAGAGAGCTCAATGAGGTTGCTATAGAGAACAAGATCACCTGAAACACGGTCTTGCTCCATCTTCTGAAGCCAAGAGAGAGCAGAATCGAACATTCCTTCTTTACCAAACGAAGTGATTAGAGTCGAATAAGTGAACCTATCGGGTGCAAGAGCTCTATGACACATTTCGTCGAACAGTCCGTGTGCAATCTCGAATTGCTTTGCTCTGAGGACGTTTCGGAGAGCGACGTTGTAGGCGAACACGGAAGGTGTGTATTTGGCTTCGTCGTGGACCCAATCGAGCAATGCTAATGATCTCTGCCAGTCGTTTTCTCGGGAGAGAAGCGAGACCATGAACCGGATTGACAATTGTCTGTCTTTGTAAAGAGAAAGCAGAGTAAAAAGCTCGTCTTCGTTCTGGGTTTGGTGAATTGAAGCTAGAAGGTCGTCCATGTCGACTTTGTGATCGAGAAAGGTAGATCTTTGGTACCTCCGGTGGTTCCTCGACGGTGTTGATTTCTCCGGTTGTTTTCTCCATACGTTTTTGGTTTGTGTGGATGGTGATGGTGAAGAAGGAGTAAAGGCAGAGACTTTGAAGATGGGATTGCGTTGTGTTGATTTAGGGATGGTGAAGAAGGGTATGGAGGTGTAAATATGAGGTCTGGTGAAGGGTAATGATGGAAGAGAAGGAGAAGGAGAAGAAGAAGATGAGCCAACAATGTTTATGTACATTTTCATAAACAATCTTTCGAAAAAGCGAACATTATTTTTTATGTAACCGGAAGGCCTCGAACGACGTCGTATTGTGTTTACCGCGACGACCGTTATATTTACTTTGTCGACTTCGTTTTTTCCCTCGCTTTTTTACCGCCAGCTCTAATAATTATATAGACCTAACTTATTCGTAATCACACTTTAAATTTTATAAACTTATTATGCTCTTAGTTGCATTGTTTCATTTGCTAATTTTTGTTTTTGTTTTTCGTTTATGTTTTACATATAAGAAAAAAAGATTCGTACATTAGAGTAACCCTCTTTCTAGGAGAGTGGCTTTCATAGCTTTGAGAGAGTCCTCCATTTCATCACAAAGCTTGTGAGGATTGGGTATGGCCGTAGAATCGACACCTATCGAGATTATCATCTTTCCCGCATAACTTAGGAAATGTATTGTTAATGCCTAAAAACACAAAGAGAATATATGAGAAGATTAAGAAAAGAAGAAGGATAAAAAGAATTTGTTACTTGTTAGTAAGCACTACAACGAGAAAATACGTACATGAGAGTGTCCATATGTACTTGGAGCGATGAAAGCAATGGGGTTGCCATGGAAATTGATTTCTTCCACGGGACCAATAATGTTGGAAATGAATGTCGTCGTGTTCGAAAAAATCCGTTTGCCTAATATTTCACATACCTATACAAATGACACAAGGTCTAATTATATTTGCAAATTCATCACAATAAATTTGAGTTCAGTTGATCAATTCATATACCTTTGTTCCGAAAGTATTGTAGAAGAGTTGTGTACTTGAATATGTCCAAGTAGCTAGAAGTGAGTGTTTTTTCCGATCCATATTTGATTTAGCCTTTGTTAGATACACCAACGGATCAGTCTCTAAACCGATGGATAAAGGAAAACAAATAGAGCTGAAGTGGTTTCCCCATCTGCATTTAGAATCCTTGGCCATCATATCTGCCAATGGCTACGTACATGTGTTTTTTTCATGTCACAATAAGTTTGTGTTTCTTTCTATATTTGGACATGATGTTTAGTTAAAATTTAAATATAATCGTGTAGGTTTCTAACCTGAATTCCAATGTTTGACCTTAAGTTTACGAGGACACCAGCGGTAAGACGTATTTTTCCAGGAAAGTTGTTGAGATAGCGTGAAAGAGCAGCTTGTGTAACTCCGAGCAGGACATCGTTGATAGTCTATAATGACGAACACGAGAAGAAGAAATAATAGTTATCAATTAGCTTAATCAATAGAAACCCTTTGTAAAAATAAAATAAAAGAGAAGAAGAAAAAGAGAAACCCTAAAATGATTAGCTTACCAAGACGATTAATTCGAGAAAAGGTACAATGTTATTTTGGATGAATAAATTTAATATAACAAAGTTTTCTGAATGAATAAATTTTACGTTATTCGAAAAAAATAAAAACGTACCATGTTCATAACTTCCTTTATAAGTTTTAAGTCATCCAATGAGACAATCCGGTGACAAAATTTCTTCGGATTACTCTCGACACCCACACCAGCTTTTAGAGGCGTCTTTGTATCCTTTAAGAACAGAGGAATTGCCGAGACCAGAAAAAGATCCACGAAAGTGTTCCAAATCAATCTCACTGATGAAGAAGCCGCTAGTACCAACCTCAAGAACCATGGGATCTTGTCTTTATGCACTGTTTTACGCCGTTTAAGAACATTAACAGGCGAAACTGTGTCGTGGTTTGGTGTCTTTTGAGTGCATGCGACTAGGAGAGACATAAGGGATGTTCCGTCTCCTAATGAATGGTGAGATCTTACTACACAAACCGCTTCTGCATCAGATGTATTGACGTTGAGGATGTGAATGTCCCACAAAGGCTTTGATTTATCGAGAGGAAACATCGTAAGACGTGAAATGTAGTCCTTAACGAGACTTTCTCCATCTTCCTGGATCTTCTCTAAGTCTATATCTACTACAAACACATGGTCTTCTACGTTGACGTGGGTCTTAATCCAACTTGAACCATCATTAGACTGTGAAAGTAGAGATTAAACGCTAAAAAAAAAGTTAAAGACTAAACACTAAGTCAAATTTGTACAATATGTGTCCTTTACCAATTTGCTGGAGAAACGAGGATGCTTGGAAACATTTTGCTTCAAGCTACTTATAACGACGTCAGCTTTAATCTTGGTTTTGCAACCGATCATGGTGATGACACAACAGTTGTTGCCAGGCGATTGGAACAAACGCGCCACCGGGCTGAGCGGTTCTCCGTCTTCGTCCCCCGTCTCTTTCTTCATCTTCTTTTTCTTACGCAATTTTTGCTGTCTATATAATTTATCTCCCACTTTCCAATGTGTTTTCATATGTATTAAGCTCATATTGTAGAACCACAATTCTAACGATACTGAACAATACTTTTATATATATAATTATAAAAAAAAATTAGAATCAAAATTACTATAACTGATACCAATATCAGGTGTTTCAATTTGATGCAATCAGAATCCCAAGATACAAAACTACTGTTCCGCAACACTAGAGAATAGAAGCTAACGAACTTAGAATCTATGTTGTTCCCTCAAACACAAAATAAAACAGAAGAAAGAAACGTGCGAGGGATGTTTAGTTTTTTGTAAACTTATATATATATATATATATATATATATATATATATATATATATATGTGAATGAGGAATTTACGAGCCTTTTTATAAAGTCTCACAATGTTGCCCAGTATATCCAGAGAGATGTGGAGGTTACGTTATTCACAACATTGATTGAATAAATGAGACAATCAATATGAATTAAAATGCTTGGTTGGCCAGCAATTCAAAAGCTAACGTGAACCCAAACATATACATATGTGTCAAATACATAATAATAAAAATTTGGAACACAAAATGGAGTTACGGGTCGTTTCCATTTACCACATTTGACGCATGTAACACGAGTCCAACAATATCTAAAGTTCTTGTTATGAGTTTATCATTTTATATACAAGCTAATTTCACATATGTTACTAATGTATGATATCTCATAAATGTTACATTTTACAATCAACCTACTTTAATTTGGACCTCTATTTTTTTCATTTAAATCAACTTTGTTTTTGACATATAAATACACTAATACATATTGCGCTCTGCGACAATTTAATCATGGCTTAAACCCAATCATTCCAGTTAATATGTTCACCGGAAAATGGTATTAAACCATTTGTCGAAAACGAACTCCAACATTGTAACGTCAGAAGCCTGCCTCACGAGAGAAACTATTCATAGATTATAACGTCACGTAATGATCGATCTGTTACGTAAAGCAATATAACATAAATGGATATAAACTCTTTGTGTGTCATACGACGTTTGACGATTTGTTATTTATACGGGCATGAACGGAAACGTAGGCGTGGCTTTATATATACAAGGAGATAATTAGGTATAAACCAGCAATGAGGAGGATTTAGTTAGATAACCGTATGAATATATAAAAATTCCTTCTCATTTATTTAAATACCATGTAGTAAAATTTCACGTGTTTGTTACGTTGTTGTAGTTTTATGTATTAGTAAACGTTGGAGTAACATTTTTGTTGATTAGCAAAAGAACAAGAAAAAAGAAAAACAAACAAACAAAATTTAGCAACAAAAAAAAAGAAAAACAAATTTTGCTGATTACTATACCGCGGTACCGCCAGCTGGGTCAACCATATTTCTTTTTTTGCTTTTCTTATAGAGAAGAATGAAAACTGGAACTGTCGTTCCTACAAAACAAGAAGCAAATGGGAAAAATGGAAATAGCACGTGGCTTACTCTGAAACTACAAACCAGGTCAGAGACGAGAAAGTATTGTTTGCGATTAAACAAAAACATAGAAGGATCGAAAAGATGATAATCCCATTCCGTATACAAAAATCATACATTAGAGTAACCCTCTCTCTAGGAGAGTGGCTTTCATAGCTTTCAGAGTGTCCTCCATTTCATCACAAAGCTTGTGAGGATTTGGCACGGCCGTAGGATCGACACCTATCGAGATTACCATCTTTTCCGCATAACTTAGGAAATGTATTGTTAATGCCTAAAAGAAAAGAGAGAATAGTATATATATATGAGAAGAGAAAGAGATGAATAAGAGGTTATCAATAAGTAATAAGTTGTTTTATATCATTTTCCCCTTATTGTAACATACATGAGAGTGTCCATAGGCACTTGGAGCGATGTAAGCAATGGGGTTGCCTTGGAAATTGATTTCTTCCACGGGACCAATAATGTTTGAAATGAGTGTCGTCGTGTTCGCAAAAAGTCGTTTGGCTAATATCGCACTTACCTACAAATTAATGACAAAAAGTATTGTAGTTAAATTCCTAGCAACAATTTTGAGTTTAATTGATCAATTCATATACCTTGTCTCCGAAGAAGGTATTGTAGACGAGTTTTGAACTTGAATATACCAAAGCAGCTACAAGTGAGTGTTTTTTCCGATCCATATTTGATTTAGCCTTTGTTAGATACACCAATGGATCAGTCTCTAAACCAATAGATAGCGGAAGATAAATAGAGCTGAAGTAGTTTCCCCATCTGCATTTAGAATCCTTGGCCATCATATCTACCAATGGCTTCAAAAATATTGTTGCCTTGTGTCACAATCAATTTGTTTCTTTCTAAATTTGGACATTTAAATATAATTGTACAAGTTTCTAACCTGAATTCCAATGTCTGACCTTAAGTTTACTAAAACACCTGCCGTAAGTCGTATTCTTCCAGGAAAATTGCTAAGATAGCGCGAAAGAGCAGCTTGTGTAACTCCAAGTAGAACATCGTTGATAGTCTACAGTGAAGATAAACACAAGAAGATAAATAATGTTGGCAAAAAAAAGTTATTGATTAGCTTATAATATGGTATCGATATCAACTCGAAAACGTACCATGTTCATTACTTCCTTTATAAGTTTTATGTCTTCCAATGAGACAATACGGTGACTAAATTTCCTTTGATTATTATTTTCGACACCAACATCGCCTTTAAGAGGCGTCTTTGTATCTTTCAAGAACAGAGCAATTGCCAAGACTAGCAAAAGATCCACAAAAGTGTTCCAAATCAATTTCACTGATAGAAAAACCGTTAGTACCGATCTTAAGAGCCATGGGATTTTGTCTTTATGCACCGTTTTACGCCGTTTAAGAACAGGAACAGTAGAAGAAATTGTGTCATGGTGTGATGTTTTCCGAGTACATGCGACTAGGAGAGACATTAGAGATGTTCCGTCTCCTAATGAATGGTGTGATCTTATTACACAAACCGCTTCTGCATCAGATGTTTTGATGTTGACGATATGCATGTCCCATAAAGGTCTTGATTTATCAAGAGGAAGCATCGTTAGACGTGAAACGTAGTCTTCAACAAAACTTTCTCCATCTTCTCCAATCTCCTTTAAGTCTGTATCTACTACAAACACATGGTCTTCTATGTTGACTTGGGTCTTAATCCAACTTGAACCATCATTAGACTATAAAAAATTGGAGATGAGACACTAAGTTAAATCCTGATAGTTAACAAAAAAAAGGTTAAATCCTGATACTAGATTTTGTATATAGCAGAACAATTATTAAGTGTTTGTTACCAATTTGGTAGAGAAGCGAGGATGCTTGGAAACATTCTTGTTCAAGCCACTTAGAATGACATCAGCATCGATCTTATTTTTGCAACCGATCATGGTGATGACGCAGCAGTCGTTGCCCGGCAATTGGAGCACACGCGCCATCGGGCTGAGCGGTTCTCCATCTTCATCGTCCACCGACGACATCTTTCTTTCTTCTTCTGCTTCTCCTTACGCAATGTTTTAGCTGTTTATATAATTCACGTCTCACTTTCCAAAGTGTTTCAGAATTTTTTTTTTTTTTTTTTTTTTTTTTTTTTTTTTTTTTAATGTAGTAACTAACATACGTCAAAAGTCTGTCTCACGAGACTACTATTCATAGATTGTAACGTGACGCACGTAACGATCTGTGACGCTAAGCAATATATTAATGAGTTGATATAAAATTTTGTGTAATCTTTGTGTGTCAGACATGAAATGGGCTTCGATTGATGAAAAATGTAGGTGGCTAGGTGTGGCATTACTTATGTGTTGCTTCCTCCGCATTATCTATCCACTTCAAACAAAAATACAAACTTGTTGATGCATTTTGTAGACCGAATTGTTCTTTAATTTATTCATATAATATTTTTTGGAAAAACCATATAAGTTTTGTAGTATTTTGGAAAAAAAAGTTTGTGTTATTTTTGAAAATTATATTTTCTGGTATTTTGGAAAAAAGTAAGTTTTGTGGTATTTTTGGAAAAATAAAGTTTGTGGTATTTTTGGAAATATATGTTTTGTGGTATTTTTGGAAAATAAAACTTGTGTCATTTTTCAATGTTATATAAGAATATATGTAGAGTTCTAGCAATGTTTGTAAATTTTGTCTTTCAAAATGAGAGAAAAATGTTGTGAATCTTTTTCTTTAATAAAATCGTTGAAAAGTTTGACTAGCAAGTTTAGTGAATGGTAATTTTGGGAAAAAAAATGCTAGGAAAGTTACTATTTCAGCAATTCCTAATGCATGCAATGCCACTATCTGATTCGTATTTCTCCCTCAATTGTTGGTTTCACTCGACATCCTTTGTCTCAATAGAATTAGTTTTCAAACATTTTTGCTTCTGTTTTGTATACGGATCTTTAAACATGTTCATATTAGTTACCTAACAACCAAAAGAGAACACCAAACTAAAATGTTAATAACAAGAACACTAATATTGTATAGTTGTTTAGACGATGATGGAGACGGCGGAGAACTATCAGGCTGTTGCGAAGGAGCTACTGACGTTATGGTCTCAAGAGGGCAATGGACGTTACAACGGCTCGGACGAACGATTCTGTAAAGACCAGTGCTTGCAAGCAAATATATGTCTTTCTTGTTGTCTTCTCCAAAAGAGAACACAAAGCCAAGTACTGGAGATGATGAAGAAGAAGAAGGCTCCGTTCCAGATGAGCAAGAGATTGGCGAATCCGAGGCGCATTGTAACGGAATTAGAGAGCTCGTGAAGTTTCCGCTACCTACTGGAGTTTCAGCTCCACCCCAAATTATTCCAGCGTATAAGTCTGCATAGAGGTACCTAACGTAACAAACAAACAAAACAAACGTAAGCAAAAACAGAGGAATGGTTCTTGTTTTACTATATAAGGAGAAGATGAATGAGCAAAAACATACGTTCCATACAAGCATGGATCAGTGGAGGAACGATAAAAGTATCCACCAGTTATTGATGCTGATCCTTCTTTCTGGTTTATGTCAGAATGATTATACCACATTACCGGAAAAATCGGATTTTTGATCTTTGTTGAGTTACTTATTTTAGAAGAACTTGGCGGATTAAAAGGTAAAGGTCCTTCATAGTAATGCCAACCATAGTTTCCTCCCTTTGTGATCATATCTACTTCTTCATATTTGTCCTACAAACTCAAGACTCATAAATAATATGGAAAAAAAAATGAAAATGTTGGTCTCAACTTTGGTAAATATATATACCTCGCCAACATCTGCACATAGGAAATAAGATGGCCTCTCTGAATCAAAACTGCATCTCCACGGATTTCTAACTCCCATGGCCCATATTTCAGGCAGCAGATTATTGTCTTGAGAGTATGGATTGTCTTTTGGTATAGAGTAGTTTCCCCATAGTTGAAACCCACTCATTGCTTTTGCATCTGAAAACAAGAAAAAACAAAAAATGGATGAGAAAACAAGAACCAAATTTGATATGTTGTGTAACATAATATATTACCAGGAACATTATCCACATCAAGTCTCATGATCTTCCCTAGCAAGGATTTCTTGTTCTGTGAAAAGTTGTGTGGATCTCCTTTACTTCCTCCATCTCCCATCATGAAATACAAGTAACCATCTTTGGGTCCGAACAAGATTTGTCCACCGTGATGGGATGTAAAAGGAAGACCCATTGTAAAGATTCTCCTGACCTCCACCGGTTTAACATAAGTCCCTAAAACATGTAAATAACGTCTCATCAGAAAAACATATCAATAAGAAGCGTCACTCGATCCTATGACATTTACATGAGATATGTTGCGTACCATTGGTAAAGAATTCTGAAATGACACTGTGGTATTGACAAGGGTTGGCTCCATTGTCAGAATCTAGCTTTTCAGGGTCACAATCAACATCTGAGTTGCACGCGCATCTGCCAGAACATTCAGGCCACTTAACTCTATCGCAGTTGAAAGAAACGAAGAATCTACCGTTTTTCAAGAACTCAGGATGGAAAGCTATTCCTAGAAGACCAAGCTCAGCATCATAATGCACTTCTTTAGTAAGATCAAGAAACAGGTTAGTCTCGTCTATTGTCAAGAGCTCTCTAGACCCTTCAGCTGGAATTGTTGCCAAGAACATCTTCCCGGCTTGATCAGATAGAAAGACGCGGTTAGAACCGTCCGGATGAGGCACCATGTTAAGATATGACCCATTTGTAAGCTTCTCCAGACAGATCCCTGAAGAAGACGGACCGTTAACTTTCGACATGTTAAATGAAACCGCTTGGCCGTTGAAGCATACAGAGGATTCATCTGAAGCTCCACCAAAAGTCTTGCAGAAGTCATTGCTTGATTTCCAAGTTTCAGATATTGTGGAAGAGTTGCCTCCATCTCCAGCTTGAGATGCAAACGGAGTGTTGGCTACAGATAGATTCTGACATTCACTCCAAAAACTGGCGCAGAAATCGATTTCTGCCAGAGTTTGTGTTGACTTGTTAGAAGAAACTGTTGAATTACAGAGCACAGGAACTTGTCTAGATTCTGAGTCAGCTCTGAAAAGCTCTGCTGCAAAAGGATCACACCTCTGCAACCATATAATGTAATCATCAACTTATAACTAGAGAGGTTCTATAACTCATGAACAGCATCCAAGTGATCTATCTAACATGCCTTACCGAGCAAAGCAATGATTTGAGAAGCGGAGAACAACTCTTAGATACATTAAGTTCTTGAAACTGTTTCTGCAACTCCAAGTCCTCCACGGAGTTACAGCATACACTTCCATTGAATTGACAAAAAGCAAGCGGTTTCTTCAGATTAAACGGCGCAGCTGACCATAACAATACCAAAAATCATAAAAAGAAACGACACAAAATACAAGTTGTAACAAAGAAAGAAAAAGAGTCACCTACTCAAATCATTACATAATGGATGTGAGAAAGATTCTTTGGCAAGAAACAACAGAAGGCAAGAAAGAAACAGAGCAATTAAACAGAGAGAACCCATTTTTCTTGAACAAATAAGAATTGATTTGTTTTGAGTTTTCAGAAGAAGTTTCAAGATCTACCCAAAAGCATGAACTAATAGATCAAACAATCTGAAAAAGTGATGAAAACTCATAATAGTTTCTCTCTACAGATTCCCACATAAATGGAACTCTTACCAAGAAATCAAAGAGAAGACCATAGCTCCAGACAAGAACTGATAATATCTTTTAAATAAATAGGGAGTTTTCAACTGAACCAGAAGACAACTAGCAAGCATCTTTAATAAATCTAATATGAAAATTGGTTTTGCGTCACTCCATAAAATAATACATAATGAATTATTGGCGTCAAACAAAATCTGTTGACTTTGAAAAGATGCCACACCAACCTTTGGTTTCAGACTTCTGTCTTTCTCCATGTTTTAACCAAAAATAAGAACAGATGAGCATCATCATCCTTGGAAGCATCATGCAACTAGTTTACCCCAAGAAGGTGATAGTGGTTTACTTTAAAGCAGAAAAATAATTTGAGAACTAAAGCATTGTTATATTGAATATGGAAGGAGAAGGTACAAATATATATAATTAAGAAACAAATTTTGTTTTTTTTGTCTTTCTCTTTCAGTCTCATGCATGTAGTTGAATCCAATATCCTCCATAACAAACATATCTTCATGGTAACATCTTTGAGAAACATTTGTACTCAAGCTTCTCCAATTTCTCTTATAGCGTGTCTTACAAGTTACAAGTTCTCAATATAGCTTGACTTGTTATTTTCTCTCACTTTCGAAGTCAAAGGCAAAGAATTTCGCTGAACAAACCCAAGAGATCAAATTCATGGCAAACAAGGAAGAATCTCGATCTCACTTCATCTCCCTCAACTAGCAAATCGGTCTAGCTAGAACAAAAACCACTAAAGAAACTCATTCTCATCGATGGCAATCCTCTATTTGGGCTGAACCACAAGGAAATGTTGTCAAAAGTAGAAGAAAACAGTAAAATGTTAGAGACATGTTGTAAAAAATGATGCACATGTTGTAAAAAATGACCTTTTTTGGGTTCAAAAAAAAAAATGTTAGAGACAAAAAAAAAATCTGCATTTATTAGACAATATTTTGACCTTTTCATGGCAAACAAGGAAGAATCTCGATCTCACTTCATCTCCCTCAACTAGCAAATCGGTCTAGCTAGAACAAAAACCACTAAAGAAACTCATTCTCATCGACTGGCAATCCTCTATTTGGGCTGAACCACAAGGAAATGTTGTCAAAAGTAGAAGAAAACAGTAAAATGTTAGAGACATGTTGTAAAAAATGATGCACATGTTGTAAAAAATGACTTTTTTTGGGTTCAAAAAAAAAAATGTTAGAGACAAAAAAAATCTGCTATTTGGGCTGAACCACAAGGAAATGTTGTCAAAAGTAGAAGAAAACAGTAAAATGTTAGAGACATGTTGTAAAAAATGATGCACATGTTGTAAAAAATGACTTTTTTTGGGTTCAAAAAAAAAAATGTTAGAGACAAAAAAAATCTGCATTTATTAGACAATATTTTGACCTTTTTTGGGCAGTTCTTAAGCAATATTTAAATTCGAAATTCCATCCATATAGTCAAAAGGAACCACTAGACCACCATATAGTCTGAACTAAAAGAGAAATAATCAGTAATTAGTGTTTAATTTCATCCATATAGTAATTTCATCCATATAGACAACTAATTTGACGTCGTTTTGGTGTAAGACGATTTTCGTCTTACACCAAAACGACGTCGTTTTCGTATTAAAAAAAAAAAAAAAATCTAAATCAAAATTATGTGTAATGCTGTTCGTTTTGATGGGCTTGATTATTTATCGGACCTCTTCGTTTCCATGGTAGCTTTAAATGGGCTTACTGGCTAATTAGCTCATTTCATTTCCTTTTAAAAAGGATTGCAATTATTATTATCTATGAGTCTGTAGGATAATAATCAATCTATAATGATTGTTAGTATAAGGAAAATTAGAAGAACTCAACTCCAGTCGATAAATTATTGTATAAAAGAACAAAAAACATATGAAACTATTCACTATGAGTCTATATAAGATTTCACGTAAATAACAACTAAATTTTAAAACTATATGAAAAAAAACAAAATGCAAAACTTACAGAATCTAATATATTCGAGTAAAAAACAAATGATATATTCGAATCTAATGTTCTGAATAATTAAATTAAAAATATTTGGTTTAATAAACCCGCGCATTGCGCGGGTTCTCTCCTAGTTACATTAATTACTTGTACAGATTTTTACTTATATTCAATTTAACCCTTGAGTTTCGATTTATATTGACTCACATTTCCAAATTTCAACTATATAAATCACAGAATCACTCCGTTTGAGTTAACAAAACAAAAACAGAAAGAAGAATTTAAAGCTTTTTTTTTGAGTTTCGATTTATATTGACTCACATTTCCAAATTTCAACTATATAAATCACAGAATCACTCCGTTTGAGTTAACAAAACAAAAACAGAAAGAAGAATTTAAAGCTTTTTTTTTAATCATACCAAATATGAACAGCGACGAGAGAAAGGATAACAAAGATGAGAAGTCCAAATTTTATGATACCGCAACCACAGTCATAGGCATCGCTGGAGCCGTTGGAGCAGTCGTGGGTCTACTATCATGGATTGGCTCGGGCTCGAAAGCGAAAGGTCCTCAAGAGAAGATGATGAAGGCTCCTGGAAAAGATGGTCATATTGTCAGGAAAGATTTCGAAAACAACCCAAAAGACTACTTCAAAGACTTGTGTGGCAAGAAGTGAATATCTCGCAATATTTATGAGGAAATAATATCTCTTTAAGTTTATCTGTGACTGTGAGGTTCGATCTTGTTAGCCTCAGAGCTTCTCTTCTCTTAATAAGTAATAATTCAGCTTTCAACGAGAGAAAGAATTACAATTCCGGCAACCGAAGCAGGAGGTTTGTCAACAACAATGGCCTGAGTTTGTCAACAACAAAGAATTACAATTCTTAGCAAAAAAAAAAAAAAAAAAAAAAGAAAGAATTACAAAGATGAGATATTGAGAAGTCTAAATTTTAGCATAAAATACACTTTTAGCAACAAAATAGGTCTAAATTTTACGATACCACAACCAAAGTCATAAGTCTTAAACTCTTTACACACTAATGTACAACAAAGCACTGTATAAAGTATATATATACGCGAAGACTATACGGTGCAAAAAATATAACACACAAATTAGAGCCAAACGATAGAGCCCTAATTAGATTTATATATCAGTGAACTAATGGAAGGCTGAAGCAGTTACTCAAACTAAATTTTCAAGGAAATATCCTGAAAATTTTGGTGCGACTACTTCATTCATATCAAATGTTGAGAATAGTTCAAATGTCATCCATTCAATGATTCAAAGTTGTTATCACTTTAGTAAAACTCATATCAACTAACACTTTAGTGTAACTCTCAGTATTATATGCTTGTTTCTCTCCTCAAGAGTCAAGACTTATATGAATCGTTCTCCACTGAAAAAGTAATTCAGACATAAATTAAACACCAAATCATCTTTATTCTTAACTTTGAAAAAGAAGAATAGGCATACCTTAAGTGAGAAGCTACCTCTGACCAATAGACAAGAAATTAAAGCAGCTTTAGGCGAGTATAGTACAAAACTACGAAGTTATAAAATTCATTCATTTTGGAAATTATAACAGTACAAATGCTTTATACTGTTTATTCCCACTGAAATGATATTAACCAATTATAGTTCTTATTACTAGCTCCGAATGTACACTAAACAAGTAAATAGTAAATAATCTTAGTTGTTGGCCTTACATTTTCCGATCTATATAACTCAGTCACTCATGCCCTCTTTCAACTCAACAAATCAAAGAACACAAAAATAAATAAATTCAAAATTAGAAGAAGCTAGTGATCATATATATCAATATGAGCGGCACACCGAGAAAGGATAACAAAGATGAGGATTCATATTTCGAGACCGCGACGAAAGTCATAGGCGTGGTTGGAGCCATTGGAGCGGCCGTGAGTCTATTCTCGTGGATAAGCTCAGGCTCGGAAGAGAAGAGACCGGAAGAGAAGTTGATGAAGGCTCCTGGAGGAGGTGGTCGTAGCATTCCTAGGGCACCTTTCGAAGCCAACCCGAGAGACCACTTCACGAACCAGCGTCGGCTAAATAAGGAAAGGAAAATGGGAAATTATGATCAGTTCTAAAACTCTTCCGGCTTTGTATTCTATAACTAAATAATAAAATGTTGCATGTGTCGTATATGTACCATGCATATGTTATATGTGTGTTGGTAACTTGGTATGGTATTTGCTGTTTTGATTTACTCGTGTGGTCGTGTTTATGCTGTTTTAATAATAGTAATATAGATATCGTAAATGTTAACATGTTGTAAATGGATTCGTACAATATTGCTACATACTCATGATGAAAACTAAGAAAGTACGAACACAATTTTTCACTGAAAACCAAAGTAAGAAAGCATTAGATACTACAAGTTCAATGATATTAGAACAAATTATTAAAACTGTCTGAATCCCCCTTTAGTTAATTATGAAGACTTTCCTATATTCCAAAATTCCCCACTGGAATTGTATAAGTTAATTAGTCTGTACTCTATATTACTTGTTGGAAGCACATTTGCACCTCTATATAAATCATTCATGAATCCCCTCACATAACTCAACAATTTAAAAACACACAAAACAAAACAAAAAAAAAAGAAGTTTTGAAGCTTTGTGATAGTATCAACATGAACATCAACGAGAGTCTTGATGATACCCCAACAAATGTCATAGGCGACCTCGGAGCCGTTGTAGCAATCGCTGGTCTACTCTTTCTGAGCTTCGCTTGGGATTCAGAAACGAAGATGATGAAAGCTTGTGGACAAGATGGTTATATTCCCATAAAAGATTTCAAAGACCACCCACCCAAAAGAGTACTTCAAGAATCAGCGTGATCAGAAATGAAATTATGAGTACGTAAAGTGTTTAATTCTTCCGACTTTGTATCATATAACTAAATAATAAAACGTCGGATATGAAAAATTATCATATATTGTAAACGTCGGATACGAAGATGTTACAAAATGTTTGATAAGCAAAGTGTTCTTAAAATATTTCTAGAGAGTTAGCAGAACAAGAATGATACCTAGAATTCAGACTAAACAATGTTTGTTTCAAACGAATGTGCCTTGAGGAATAAGACATATATAAGTAGAATCGTGCGAAACAAGATACAGAACTACAGAGCATCAACAAAAACAAAACTAGTTCATGTTTCTTCACTTGTGATTAATTCTTAAACCGAAACGGTACGTTTGTCCGAGTTGGTTTTTGTCACCACACGACCACCGGAGCTTCTTCCGGTTCCACTTCCACTTCCACCACCGCCGCTTGTCTTAGGCGCTGTCCGAGCAACAACCCGCTGAATGATTCGAATAGGAATCCCTCCCAGATCAAAGTCTTCTTTCAACGATCTAGTCAAGAACCTTATGTCGCTTTCCAGTAACTGCGTTTTACCGCTCACAAACGCCACAAAAGTCGGCGGCCGAGCTTTCACCTGAGTGAAAAATTTGATTTTTGGCTGCGAAGCCGAGTCTTTCCAAGAATGTCGACTCATCACCTAACTCAACACACAGAACAAATGATTAAGCAAGTAACAATGTCACATTTTTGTATATCATATAGTCTAAGTCATTAATAGGACAGACCTTAATCAACCAGCGATTAAGGCGGCCTGTGGAAAGTCTTGAACACCATCTCTTGTATGTGTCAATGACTTCAGTCATTACTTGCAAACGTCCTCTTCCCTCTAACGCAGAGATAAACACAACCGGTATTCCGGTTATCTGCAAACACAATATCATTCTTCTCATCACTCAAGAACCTGAAAATAATTAGCAAAAGATTCAAATTTTGGTTACCAAGACAGATCAAATCACCTGAGGAATAACAGTCTGTACTTCAATGGGAACAGCTTCTTTGATTTTCTTGTACATCTCAGAGTGTTGTCTCCCTTTTAGACGATCCATTTTGTTAACGATCACGACTAGACCACGTCCTTCCTCTACAGCGCGTCTAGCTATAACTACTTCTGAATGTTTCATACTGCATTGCGCTTTAATGATCTGGAGATTGTTACATACAGTAAGCATCTATAGATTCTATCTCTATAGCTATAAAGTATGACTGAATATGACAAACCTCCTCAGCATCAAGAACTAAAGCGATAACATGTGCTCGCATCAGGCTCTTTCTTGACTGCATGATACTTAAAGACGCTGGTCCTTTGTCTCGATCTGTTCTCTCCAACCAACCAGCAGTGTCAACCTTAAACAAACGAAGCGAATTAAGATCAAAAGCTTGTTAAGAGAAGCATAAAAAATCACAAATTTTAAACGCACCAGATACACAGTCCGATCCTGAAACTCGAACTGAACTCTCACAGCATCTCTAGTGAGACCAGCTTCAGGACCAACCAAGACACGCTCTTCTTCCAACAATGAATTGAGCAAAGTCGATTTCCCAACATTAGGCCTACCTACAATAGCTAACTGCAATGGCAACTTGGACTCGTCGGTTTCATCAGAGAGATTCTCACCGCTTGGAACATCATCTTGACTGCAACTATTACCGTTTAACTTTTCGACCATGTAATCCTCTAGTAAAGGACGGAGAAGCTCATAAAGCGCTGTCATACCAAGTCCGGTCTCAGCTGATATAGCAGTAGGCTCACCAAACCCCAACGCAAGAGCCTCTGAAGAAACTTCATCAAGAGAATCACCAATTGATTCCGATTTATTCATTACTACAATCGGCTTAATCTGTGGAGCATACTTTCTCAGCCATTTACCAACCTCTAAATCCAATGGATGCAACCCCGCCCTGTAAAAAACAACGAACACAAACACAACAATTAAATTCTTGTTTAGCAATCAGATTAGTTGATAGCAGCTTTGAGAGTGAAAACTCTCTTCTCACCTAACGTCGATGATAAGAATCGCAAACTGAGTTCTTGCGAGCACGTTAGCAGTCATTGTTGTGGTTCTACCGAGAATAGTGCCAGAAGAGACTTCAGTCTCTATACCAGCAGAGTCCAGAACGTTGAATCTCAAACCACCTAGTTTCGCAATCCCTTCTCTTATATCTCTTGTTACATGATCATCTGGAGTGTTGTAAACGAGAGCTTCTCTCCTTCGAATCAATCTGATAAAAACAGCACAATTTACTGAATCAAACAATCTCAAAGTTAATGAAAACTTGAGAGTGTGTAGTGAAGAAACTAACCGGTTGTATAAGGCGGATTTGCCAACATTTGGCCGGCCAATGATCATCACGGTTGGTAATAGCTTCGCATCGATTTTGGTGAAATCAATTGGCTTCTTGTAAACAACCTTTGGCTTCTTATCCACAGGTACTTCAACATTTGAGCTCTTAGAAGAAACATCATCCTCAATATCGATTGTGTTTCCATCGGAATCGAGATTCGTGTCAATGTCAATTACTCCGTTCGAAGAAACCGAGCAAAATCCATTTTTGTGTCGAGCTAAGCAGGTACGATTCAACTCCGGGATCAAATTACCGGAAAACCTTCTAAAATCGGTTGGAAAATTTCCTGTATAGCGAGAGAGAGAGAGATAGAAACAAGTAAAGACGACGGTTCTACCGGAACCGTCGAATCTGGAATCATAAGAGCGAAACAAAAAATGCAATTTTTACCTGAAGATGAATGTTTGCAGTGATTGGGAGCAATGATGTGCCATTGGGAGTGAAATTGCCGAGAGTAACTACATCTGTAGTAGAACCCAATACCGAATTGATTCTTCCGAGCTGAGATTGCTCGAATCAGTGACTGAGACATCGCAAGCAGGCGATGAATCTCCGGTTAACGCTTTACACAGAGACGCGAGGAAGTAAGTGGCTTTGCATTCGATAGAGATTTATAAAAATGATCTGAGGATTCAATTGAGAAACCGAAAATGAGAAGAGAGAGAAAAATTAAGAAAGTGAGAAGACACCAAAAAGGGATTAATCAGAGAGCTAAAACCCTAAAACCCTAAACCATCGTCCGCCGGAGATACTCTGAGAGCCGGTCATGGCGACGCGAGTAGAGGTCAGCCATGATACGTCGTCGTTTTCGCCGAACTTGCTGCCAAAATTAATTGGGCTTCTAAGCCCACTTAACAGAATTCAATTTGTTAGACCGGTTCGGTATGGAAAAGAGAATTAGACCTTGATATGGTACAACAGCGGTTTTGCCTCTACTCTCTTCTTATTGAAGCCAAAGTTAACTTACATTAAGATCTAAGAACCTATTTCTATGAACCTAGAGGGCTTTGTGTGGCTTGCTCTTTACTCTAATACTTCTCACTCAAAATGTAACTAATGAAGATCTTCAAGGGATCAAGTGGAATATACAACAGCCAAATTAACTAAGTGCACCGTTTAAATGAAACCGCGTAAGTTGTTGTGGTTTTAAAATATTTTTGTTTCTCTAAAACCCATTTCAGAAAAGTTAGATTCCGTGTTTTCTTTGATTTCATACCTCGTAGTAGTAAGTTTAGCTGGTAGAAAAGATAATTACCTTTGTGTATAACCATTTCATATGGACCATTAGATTTCGTGTGGTGGAACTTGCAAGTCTAACCACTTTCTAGATATAGCTCAAGTTAAACTTTCTCTATTTGGAGGTGTGATCAGAAATGAATACTGAAAACAAAAGAGACGAGTCATCGAAACGAAAAAAGTCCGAGTCATCGACCAATCGCAAGCTAAAGGTATCACAAAGTTTTTATTACTTGGCAAGTGAGTTAGCTGAAGTTGCTAAACTAGGAATATAGTTTAGTTAAGACCATATGAAAAATGAACTGTCATCGCTTAAGTATAAGATTCCTAGTGTTTATTGTGCGCACTAACTTTGTATTTATCTTTGTAAATGTTAATTTCCCTAAATTAATCTAGGTTAAATGAATCGTAGTTGCATTGCACTTACTACTCTCTATATATAGAGAGTATTGAGACATACAATTAATCATCTTCATTCTTCATTTCTTCAATCTTCAACTGGTTCTGCTTTCATTTCAAAAAATAAAATAAAAATATAACAAAAGATGGAAGGGTTTGCGTACGTTGAAGATGATAATTACAAAAATAATGTTCATGTGTTGGTGTTGCCGGGATATCAGGGAATTGTCGATGCCGCAATGTCAGACCGCGATGATGTCTTTAAAGATTTACTAGGTACTTATTAAACAGAAATCGTAGATTCTGCTAATTCCTAGTCTCATCTATACATATTCTTATTATTTAATTGTTGGGCAGCGCATTTTGAGGATATCAATACCGTTGTTGATACTCGTGGAAATACTTTGCTCAACGTGATGACCATTCTAGGGAGGGTTCATTTCTTCAACCTTATAATTGACCGAGAGGATGCGAATCTCGTGGCAACTGACGACCAAGGCAACACAGTATGTTCTTTTTTGTTTTTGTTTTAATTTTGTTAATTAATTTTATTTATAAATTTTTCTAATGAACTCTCACTCATCATGTTTCACGTATAGGCGCTTCACTTTGCTGCGCGGAAGGGGAATATAATGGGGCAGCCAGAAGGCAGCGGCTAGCGGCTAGAAACCGCAACAATCAGGTAATGAAACTATACACACTTGTTTTTTGTTAAAGATGAAACTACGTACACACTTATTACTTACTCATTCATCTCTCTTTGATTAATTCAAGACTCCGGTTATGGTGGCCCATCGGAATCTGACGAGCATAATAGAGCAATTGAACCTAATGGAATCGAGCCGTTTAATCGCTGCGGAGTGCATGGGAAACGTTTGAAGGAAAACCAAAATCAGGATGAAGTCTAGGTTGATGATGATGTGTACGCGCGTACGTACCTACTACGTATATACTAAGGAATAACTAAACTCTAAAATATAACGTAATTAGTTAACTAGTATTAAAAAAAATAAGAAAGAAAGTAAATTATTCCTACCTACTGTTTATCGATCAAGAATTCAAGACAGTTATTGCAATATCTCACTTTATTACGTTGTTTGGACTATCTTAAACTCTTACATCTTTTCTGTTTATAGTATGCGTTGTTTCCGATCCATCAAATAATTTGTATGAAAACAAAAGGGTATATTATCATTTATCAGTACTATACAAGTCCAAATATATAACCGATCAATAAACGAAAAAATTAATAAATAAATATATCAAAGAAACAGAACAGTAAAATAAATATATCAAAGACAAGATTTCTCTATTTTTTCTTGAGAACTCAGTGTCTATTCTTAGGGTTTGTTTGTTGGTAGTTGATTCTTTTTGGTGTTTATCCTTGTTTTAATTCTTTTTTTTTTTTTTTTAATCATGCAAATTACTCATGTTTAAAAACATTGTCATAAAGGAGATAAAGACTGTTTTAACAGCAGCTTTTGACTTTTGAGAATCCATACATAAGGAAACATTTTCTCAGAAACTTTAAACATGTGACCAACAAATAAGTGCAAGATATTCGAGGGGGCCCAACGTTGAGCTGAGAATAAGAAAAAAGATGTGCTCCAAACACTCATACCAAATTAGCTCATTCTTTGGTCTTAATACCCTCAAGCCTTAAGAATCATTATCTTGAGCTTGTGTCCCTATTACACAAAGCATTAGTGAGAGATAATATATGTATATAACTGCTAACAATTACTTTGAACGTAACTTAGTTTTACCAAGATGAATTTAACTTAAAACATACACATGCAATCCACGTTAGAGATCAAAGTCAAAACAGTACTCTTTTTTTACGTCCTTATCCAAACAAGAAAATCAAAAATTGATTCCTCCGTACCTATAAAAATAAACATGTCAAACACATATAGAAGTCAAGCAAGTCAATCTATTTATTTAACTTAAGCAAGTCAAGCACTGGATCGATCACAAAAACTGCGAAGCCGTAATTAAAAAAAAATTGTTAATCGTATAAAATAATTTGTTACTACTTACTACGCAAATTCTAGTAACATGAAATCGGTACTATATTTTGGTTATAAAATATGAATCAAGCAAGCATACCACTAGTGTGTGTATTGGCACTAAAACATGAAAATACATCGAGAATTTAGCAAATGTTATTATAGAACTAGTTCATTCAGCTTTAGAGATTTTGACGGAGGAGGATATAAGAAGGCTCTTTTTTATTTGCTTTATCGTATTCACAAAATTCAAACTAACCTATTTTGGCAGGCTTACGATAATACGCGTAAAAGAAGTATACGCGCAATTCAATTTTCTTGCATCAGTAAACTTATGTCACATTTCAAATTTCACACAGTGCAATAACACTACATGTCATTTTCTTTTAACCGTGTACCAGGGCCGTGCCCATGTATAAGATTTTGAAACATTGGCCTAGGGGCCCAAAATTTCTTAAAAAATTGAAGGGCCCATATACATAAGTAGTTTATATGTATTAGTAGTATTAGTAAAATGATTTATATTAATATAGCAACTAATTACCAAAAATATTAGGGCTTTGATCTTTTCTTCTCTGTCGTCTTCTCAACTTCTTCTTCTTCTCCAGAAACCAGAACAAAATCAAACAATAAACAAAAGGTACTTGCTAATTTTTAAGTCTTCTTATATTAGTTAATTGTTTGATTTGGGAATTCTAGTAATATTTTATTGCTAATTGTTATGATTGATCAAAAAGTCAAAAAATTGTCTTTGCAATACGTTTGATGTTTATTCAAAACTAGCAATATGTTATATGTTAATCAAATTGTGACTTAATGTACATGAATGGTTTGTTAGTTGTTTACAAAACTGTGATTTAATCAAAACTGTAATTTGTTTTTTTGGGTAAAATTTCAGAAATGTCAAAGTGAGCTGCTTAAAAGTGTGGACTTTGAAAGCTTGGTTACTCATTTTGTTGGAAAGAAGAACAGAAAAGTTAAGTTTTAAAATTAATGTTGTATTTTTTTTATTTTTTTTTTTTGTTATAGTTTTTATTTGCTTTTTTAGGATAATGATAAGTTAAATCTTTGAAACAATCTTATTATTTGAATGGATTAGTTTTTTTTAGGGCCAATTTTTTTTTTTTTCTGTTTAGGGGCTCTAAATCTCTGGGAACGGCTCTGCCGTGTACCATACATATGTTTCGCCAAAAATATATATAAGTTGTACCATCCTAAAACAAATATTCCCAAAGCATCACAGACATTAAAAACAAAAACTGCGAAGCAGTAATCAAAAGAAAAAAAAAACAAGATAACAAATATGTAAATGGTTTAAGCAAAGTGTGATAATATGTAAAGTAGCGTTAGTCGTATAAAATAACTTGTTACTACTTACTACGCAAAATCTAGTAATATGAAATCGCTACTATATATAAAAACAAGGGAAACAAACGTGTAGACGGATCGCTGTTATTCTGTTAAGTAAATGCAATGATTATTTATGGTCAATTAAATCGGTGGAGCAAATCTGCTTGGTAAGTACGGTAACAAGGACTGAAAAGTGTTGCTCTTGTTGTTGTGAAGTCATGTACGGAGAATCCAACTGACGTAAAAGCTTTGACGGCAACTAATACATAAAAATGTACCAGTGTGCAGAGTCTATGCTTCTGCATTAAACTTTTTACGCCCTTCTCCAAAAAACAAAAAAAAAAAAGACCAAAATAAACCTTGTATGTGTTGTTTTTGAGTAATACGAGTTATATTAACTGCTTTTTGGGCTTTTAGGTTTGGGTCCAAAACAAATGTTAAGAGTCTATTCGGGGTGGGGCCTAAGCTTTTCATTTATGAGAAGGTTATTGAAAAATCGATAGGGCACCTTTTAATGATAAAAACATACTTATATAACTCTTAAATAACTTGATCTTAGCAAAAAAATAAAAAGGAAAGTATCTTTTACAAGGATAAAACTAAAATCATAAATTATATCTTAAAGAAAATATGAGTTGTAGCAATTCCTATTATATACTCTATAAAATGAAAACATATACTCTCTCTTTTAAAAATGAAAACAAAAATAATATATATTTAATTGCAACAATGGCATAATCTGAAGATTTTAAGTAGCATATCTACACAAGACACTATCATCAGTCTCATGCATTAATGATTTCTTGACTTGAAATGGCAGTAGATCTCAACATCCAAAGCTTCATGCCCTATAAATATACTAATATATGCAAACATCCAAAGCTTCATGCCCCATATTGATTAAGTGTATTGTTATTTGTCACATTATTATTATTATTATTATTAGAACTTGTGTTACTTGCTAATTTGCCGATGTGTGTGCCTGCTATATATCCACCTGACCAAGCATTCGGTGTATAGTAAGACAATCTCTAACATTTTGATAGCATCATATACTTGAAATCCATGAATTTTCATTTCTACATAAATGGACATTCGTACAATTTTATCTCGAAATGAAAAGAAATAATATATAAACCGTGTACATAAGTTATTAGAGATTAGACTAATTCTCACAGATTCCTTGGTTTTATATCAATTTTGAAATGAGAAGTACATGAACAAACACAAACAATAAGTTTATGCATTGTCTATATATTCTTTTTGGATGTATTATCTTCTCTTTTTGGCATCATATGTTTTATGTATATATAAAGTATAAACCAATAGAGATGAGACTAATAGGAGTTTT
Organism: Microthlaspi erraticum; assembly: GCA_902728155.2. NCBI lineage: Eukaryota > Viridiplantae > Streptophyta > Magnoliopsida > Brassicales > Brassicaceae > Microthlaspi > Microthlaspi erraticum. The sequence goes on from CACVBM020001607.1 coordinate 574,339, forward strand.
GAGTTGAGTATACACTTCCAGTGACTTGATATGTACAATGTTTAAGCAGATCCGAAATAGTGCTTAAGGAGTTATTTTACTATATCTTTTTTTTGTTTGTCCACGACTGAGGCCATGTTTATATATTAACATATGTCGCTACTTTATCATGCATCCCCTTAAATTTTAATCTATTTTGTTGTTCCCCGAAAAGGAAAAAAACATGGACATGTTCATTATTATGAGTAGCTCTATAAATTGTTTTGCAAGAGAAAAATTCACAAAACCGGTGTTAACAAAGGACATAGGTTATTTGATATTCTAAATTTATACTTTTCAGAAAAAATTAAGAACATCATCTTCCATAGTATATGTATATAACTGAAAACAACTACTTTGATACGTAACTTAATTTTACCAAGGTGAATTTAACTTAAAACATATACAGTCCACGTTAGAGATCAAAGTCAAAACAGTAGACTCTTTTTTTACGTCTCTAATCAAACAAGAAAATGAAAAATTGATCATCCATACCTATAAATATAAACATGTCAAACACATATAGAAGTCAAGCAAGTCAATTTATTTATTAACTTAAGCAAGTGAAACACTGGATCGATCACCTTACAGCGAGGTCTATTTACTTAACTTAAGACACAAGTTTCTTCATGGACAAGAAATTTGAACCTAAACTTGTGACTTCTGTTGAAGACTTGACCATTTTTCCGATATTTGTTTTTGTTTGTCAACGACTCAAGCCATGTTAATATATTAACATATGTAGCTACTTAATTTTATCATGCTTTCTTTTAATCTATTTTGTTGTTCCCCGAGAAGGAAAAAAACATGGACATGTTCATTATTATGAGTAGCTCTATAAATTGTTTTGCGAGAGAAAAATTCACAAAACCAGTGTTAACAAAGGACATAGGTTATTTTGATATTCTAAATTTATACTCTTCAGAAAGAATTAAGAACATCATCTTCCATGGTATATGTATATAATTGAAAACAACTACTTTGATACGTAACTTAATTTTACCAAGATTAATTTAATTTAAAACATATACAATCCACGTTGGAGTTCAAAGTTAAAACAGTAGACTCTATTTTACCTCCCTAATCAAACAGAAAATCGAAAATTGATTCCTCCGTACCTATAAAAATAAACATGTCAAACACATTTAGAAGTCAACCAAGTCAAACACTGGATCGATCATCATATAGCGAGGTCTATTTATCTAACTTATGACACAAGTTTCTTCATGGACAAGAAGTTTGAACGACCTAAACTTGTGACTTGTGTTGAAGACTTGACCATTTTTACTATATCTTTTTTTGTTTGTCCACGACTCAAGCCATGTTTATATATTAACATATGTCGCTACTGTATCATGCATTCTTTTAATCTATTTTGTTGTTCCCCGAGAAGGAAAAAAACATGGACATGTTCATTATTATGTGTAGCTCTATAAAATTGTTTTGCAAGAGAAAAAATCACAAAACCAGTGTTAACAAAGGACATAAATTATTTGATATTCTAAATTTATACTTTTCAGAAAGAAAGGAGAGATTATTATTTGACAACAGCTCTTTGTAAATCTCATATGAAGGAGATTTGGAATATGATTTCAAAGCTTAGATGACCATCAAACACACAATTATAAGAGCATACTTTCGTATTCTACCGTACGAAAATTTGTGACCAGTCATTACTTTTCAAAACTTGCACTTCAAAATTGGTTTGGAACTAGATGCTACGCACAATCGAGTTTACTTTAATGTGTTTCCCTTTCTAAATTTCTCAAACAAATGCATGCACTTGATGTACAAAAAAGACTTTGGATTTGAATTAATTTTATATTCATTATAAAAATAAAAAGTGACATGGGAGTCATACCTTTGGTCACTGGGACTTCTAAAAGAGGAGAATAGAACAATACCAAATTTTATTCTGAAAATTTTACCAATTAAATAAAAGATAAAAATATTTGTTGTCACATCTTTTTTTGCTGGATTAATTTCCTAATGTATGTTAAATAATTTATAGCACTTTTGCTGATTCACTCTAAAATTTATCCAACTTTCAGTGATAAGACAATATCTTGATATATTAATGTATAATAATTTTTTATTTATTATGATAAATTAAATAAATTTAGATATTATACTAAATTAAGAATATGGCTTTTTGCAAGTTTAAACTTATAAAAACGCCATTCTTCTCACTGCAAAAGTTAATCAAAATAACAAAAGATGTTCTAAATAAAACTTCTCGAAGTAGTTTTTTTCTGGATTATTCAGTTTCGAGATATCTATCGGTTAGATTATGCACTATATATTTGTTTACTACCTATGTTTCAGTTGGTTTATGTTTTTTTTTTTAATGACCGAGACAAGATGAATTCTTATAGCTTCTTGTTATGTTTTTTTTTTTGTTTTTTTTATTGTTTAACTAGTGTTCTTGGCTTCTTGCTATACGTTACTTAATTCATATATATTGTTTCAAGAAGTAGACGAAGAAAAAGAAAAATGATTAGAAGTGTGTGAGCCTTAACACTTGTGAAACCCTCATTGAATTGGAACTCTCTAAAAACCCTTATGATTCAATTAAATAATAAGTTTACAAATCTTTCTGAATACTAGCACTTTTGATATTTAGTATCCATATATCATGTTGTGTTCCTGAAAATGTTAGGCATTAAATGAAGGATATTTTTTTTGTTTAGTCTTAGCAAAATGCTTTCTGCTACACCAAAATCACAAGAAGTCGAAGTTTCTGAGAGAGTTGAAGAGAAGATTTGTGAGGATAGAATCAGTGCGCTACCAAACGATTTACTGGTACATATCTTGTTGTTTGTTCCAACAAAAGATGTTGTGGCCACCATGATTTTGTCGAAACGATGGCAGCCTATCTGGACAGCGGTGCCAAGACTCGAGTACAACGACATCAGGGAAATAAATAACGCTGAAAAAGAGAGCGTTTGGTTTTTTCTTGACAAGTCGTTGCATCTCCACAAGGCACCTATACTAGAAAGATTGTGTATCCGACTTGGTGAAAGTTGTCCTATTGATGCTGATGTTACAAAATGGGTTGCAAACGCAGTTGATCGTTGCGTGCGCGAATTAGTGTTTGAACTTGAATGGTCCGCGAAACCTACCAGCATGCCTCATAGCCTTTACACTTGTGAAACTCTCATTGAATTGAAGCTCTCTCAGAAGGTTCTCCTGGATGTTCCTTCTTCAGCTTGCCTCCCATCACTTACAAAGCTTTTCCTTTGTCATGTGGTGTATAAAGATGAAGTTTCTATCACTAGGCTTCTATCAAGTTGTCCTGTTCTCAAAATGTTGCTTGTGTACAGATTGTCACAAGAAGACGACAATGTGAAAACGTACAGCGTAAAAGTGCCATCTTTAGATGAATTCAGATACATTAATGCTAGGTCACATGGCAATGAATCGGGCCAGTCGTCGGTGGTCATAGATTGTCCGGCATTGACGTATATCTTTATGCATGATACTTCAGGAGATTCTTGTTCTATCGGGAAGATGCCTCACCTTGAACAAGTAGTTTTTTTTATCTTTTGCTACCCTGATAAAACGTTTATCAGAAATCTTTCCTCGGTGACGTCTCTAACTTTGACTTTGCCCCATGGATTGGTAGTTATTTCGAGATTCTTTTTTTTTTGTTATTTTTTTGGTGTGTGGTAACGCTAATATGTCACTTACTATAGCGTTGGATACACTGCAAGTGATGTGTAGCCCTGATAACTTTACTAAGCTTGTAAGACTTTACATATACCCACGTGACTCAGACCGGATGATACAAGTTATGCTGTTGCTAAAATCTAATCCTAAACTTAAAAGTCTTACAATCGAGAGTGTACGTAAACCATCCTCCCTCCATGCAGTTTTTAAATCTGATTAACACTAACATAACGTTGTATGTTGTTTTTCAGATGTCTGAAAATGTTCCACTCTTGTGGAGCAAACCGGATCATGTTCCCAAATGCTTGGAGACCCATCTTGAAGTCTTCAAGATAATTTCATATGAAGGAGGAAAGGAAGAAAAAGAATTTGTGGAATACATGCTTGCAAACTCGAGGTGTTTAAAGGAAGCGGAGATACTCCTGTCCGGTTACACGAGTTTAGAAGAGGATAAGAAGATGATCCAAGAATTGAATTCCATGTTCAAGATTTCACCATCATGTCGATTAACCTTTTACTGATATGCAAAAATTAATCTATACTACTAAAGAATTAAGACTTTGTTTTTTTTTTTGGTGGGCAGAATTAAGACTCTGTCATCTCATTATAAATTATTATAATATGTGTTATTATTATTTTTAATTTAATGTAAGACCCAAAAATAACAACCATATTCAAAAGAAGTAATCCGGTTTAACATACAAGTCAGCTTAGAAAACGGCACGATGTGTGAAATAAAACAGCAGGGTGTTCATACGTGGAAACAATAAAAAATGCATTTATCGTTGACGAGAGAAAGAGGAGCGTCGTTCTTAAGCGAATTTTCTTCGGAGAAGAGAAGAAAAGAGAAGAGAAGCGAGAATGGGAGCTGTTTTATCAGCTGTGCTCGGAGGTTCCGGAGAAGCTGCAGAGGCAGGGAGTGAATCTGAGCCTAGCCGCGTCATGAAGTTTAGCTCTTCGGCTCGGTGGCAGCTTCACTTCAACGAGATCAAGGAATCTTCGAAACTGGTATGTGTTTCGATTCGATTCGATCCGATATAGTTTCTCTGCAATCGATGCGTTTCCGATTGAATAAACTGATTTGAGAGTGTCTTTTCTGTGATCGGAATTTTGAATTTGGGGGAAAAAAAGCTGGTCGTTGACTTCTCGGCATCGTGGTGTGGACCTTGTAGAATGATTGAGCCTGCGTTTATCGCCATGGCTGAGAAGTTCACTGATGTTGAGTTCGTCAAATTGGATGTCGATGAACTTCCTGTAAGTATCTCTCTCTCTCTATCACACTGACTTCTATTGATCCGTATATTGCTGTTATTTCCTCTGAAATCTATTGTTTGTGATATCGAATGTTGTGAGTAGAAGTTAGATCCGTGTACTTCACTGTTATATCGAGTAGAGGTTAGATTTAGGTATGTTGCAAGTTACAACTGCAGATCACTTGGATTCTAAGTATCAGAATCAAAATTGGTTGAAATGAATTGAGGAGCAAATCAAGCTTACTGTATGATGAATTGTGTGTTTCAGGATGTTGCTAAAGAGTTCAATGTGACGGGAATGCCAACATTTGTGCTGGTGAAAAGGGGTAAAGAAGTTGATAGGATCGTTGGCGCCAGAAAAGATGAACTTGAGAAGAAGATTAGCAAACTCAGGGCTTAGTGATGATCCATTCATTTGTAAACACCTTCACCAATAATAGCCATGTGTTATGTGTAAAAACTCAATAATAAATGGTATGTTGTGTTGGTGAGGAGGGCTTTGTTGTTGATTTATGTTGATTCAAATGGTTTGTTGAAATGTTTAGTATCTACTTTGGTATGGTTTACGATACAAAAGTTTATGGTTGTTTTTTTTCAGTTTGCGCATTAGGTTTTGCCTCTACTATCTCTTCTCACTCAAAATGTAACTAATGAAAAACTTCATGGGATCAAGTTGTACAGCCAAATTTACTAAGTGCACCGTTATCATGGGCCTCAAATTTTTATTGTGGGCTTTTGTGCAAAATATATGGGTCTCAGTCCGTCGTATTAACCTGAACCTACCATAACCGAAAAAATCAGACCCGGTCAAATGCTAACATAAGGATAAGTTGTTGTTATTTGCACACAGACAAAAAAAAAAGGATAAGACCAGCTGGTTTGAGTGTCTCACTCTCTCTCTCTCTCTCATTTTCTCTTTAGAAGACTAAACAACTGTTTTCTTGAACTCGATGATTCAAATGCTATAAATGACATAGATTGTTCAGTTGTTGGAAACCCCATTCCTCAATCTTTGCATCTTTGGTAGCTTACAGAGGCAAGCAAGACACCGGTTTGTTACTAGATAATTGAAGATTCTACTTGAGTTTGGTGCTCGGAGAGCTCAGGTTTCTATTCAAATCCGTCTCATTTTAAAAGCCAAAAGGGCAAAGTCATGGAATTTCTTTATCTTGGTATTTGTTGGAAACACAGTGAAACTAGAAATGATATGTTTTGTGTTGAAACAGTATAGAATCCAATTTTTTTTAATATGGCTAGGCTTTAGTGCTGATAATGTTTTAACTTCATCAAGTTAACATGAACAAATATTATCTCTTTAAAGATGGAATATATATCCAACAGAAATCAATGTATAAATATCCTCATTTATTTATGAACTTTGGATCTAATTTTGTTTTCTAAAGAGAAACCATGTTTATTTACCACAACAAACTCTTTCGTTGAGGATTTTCCGTTACAAATTTAGTTGGAATTTTAAACTATATGTACAGATACTTGATGGTTATTTCGTTAAAAATCCTCTCTCTCCATTTTTTTTTTTTGTGTGGCGTACGTTAGGGGCAATCTCAATTTCTGAAGATCTTGCTTCACTCATGCTGACCCTACAAGATCAATGTTTTGGCTTATTTCACTGTCCTATTCTTTACACAACCATTCGTTTTCAGACCCTATGAGAAGAAGGTTCTTCAATGGCGTCCTCAAACTCAAAAAAGAGATGGATTTTCCCACTAGCAATAGGTTCTCTCATGTTCATATTCCTTGCAGCTGTATTCTTCAACATGGGTCTCCTCTCTTCCGTCCGCTCCATTAACTCACTCATCTTCTCCTCAAATCTATCGACCACAAACCAAACAACCGCAAGAAGCAACCAATCCACTTCACATCTTTCTTCTTCAGTACATTCTAGTCCTCGCTTTGGTTATCTTGTTTCAGGGTCAAGTGGTGACTTAGAGAGTCTATGGAGAGTGTTAAGAGCAGTTTACCATCCGAGGAATCAATACGTTGTTCATCTCGATCTTGCGTCTCCTTCCGAAGAGAGGCTTGAGCTAGCTAAACGTGTGAAGGAAGATCCTGTTTATAGCCACGTTGGTAATGTCTTCATGATCACAAAGGCTAATCTTGTTACATATCGAGGACCTACAATGGTGGCTAATACGCTCCACGGCTGCGCCATTCTCTTGAAGCTGAGTAAAGATTGGGATTGGTTCATTAATCTCAGCGCCTCGGACTATCCTCTAGTGACTCAAGATGGTATGTGTCTATATATAAAAATGTATAGACGGTCGCATACATTTTCGAATAATATCTCAAAGCCCTCTTGCAGATCTTATTCATACATTTTCGAGGCTAGACCGGAACCTTAACTTTATCGAACACACTAGCAATCTAGGCTGGAAAGAGTAATGGTTCTTGTTATTCAAGATTTCTATGTAGATATGCTTTTAGTTTGAAATCTGTTTAATCCAAATGAGATAATTACCGCAATCTTCTTCTTTTTTTTTTCGCAGAGATCATAGAGCAAAGCCTCTGATCATAGACCCGGGGCTTTACTCGACAAATAAATCAGATGTCTTCTTGGTTACACCTAGCAGAACCGTGCCAACTGCATTCAAATTATTCACTGGTAATGCAGTAATTAGTGAGTAGTGATTATGAAAAATGGTGACTAAATCCTATATTTCAATGACACTTATTGGAAGATCGATGAGATCAACCATATCGAAGTTATGGAAATCATAAAGATCAAGAAATGTCTAGAAGATTACTGATATTTGTCATGAGGTCATAAATTTTAGCATTACCATGCATAAATTATTTCCATGCTCCCTCTATATCATTTTACTTAGTGCTTTTGAGTTTTTTTTGTTTTTTTTTTCTTTTTCGTTTTTTTTTAATTGAAGTGATGTTTTTCAATTCCAATGCAAAATTGAGTTGTGTTTTTTTATTGGTTTTTAGTGTCTGAATTCTGGATATTGCTTTTTTATGGGTGAATTGTTTTGTAGTTGATGATAAAACATGTTTTGTTTTGAGAATAATCTTATATATAATAGGGAGTTGCTCTCTCCATCTAGAGTGTCCACATCAGCACAAAAACATTAAATTGTATTTAAAATATTTATTAAATATATGACTATTCATATTTCTTTACATTTATTCATATTTAATAAAAATATACAAATAAATTAATTAATTAATAGAAAGTATGTGATAATTTGATGTTAAAAGTTATCAAAAAGTTGGAATATAAAATAGAGATGGAGTAAAGAAATATTTAACTTCAAATAGTATATATTTACCTTTTTATTCAAAGGATTATCCTATTTAAAAATGTTATAATGTGTTTACAAGTTAAAAAGTTGAATATAAATTAATTAAGATAATAGAAAGCTAATGAAAATTAGAGTTAGAGTTTGTTTTTCTAAACAAATAGAAATGGAGTTTTATATGTAAATTTAATTGTAGTGAAAAACAAGAATATGTTTACAAATTTTAACCTTCAGTCAGTCAAATGCATATACATATTTATAAATTTTAACCTTCAATCAAATACATATACATGTTTACAGTCTAATATAAGTAAAAAAAAAGTAAACAAACATAATATTTATAACATGATAAAATTTTAGAAATAGAAAACTCGAGATAAAGCGGGGTGTTAATATCCTAATAAATTAAAAAAAAAACAAATTATTCATATTTTTTAGTGTTAGTGGTTGAGTTAACTCAAAACATAACAAAAACATGAAAGTTAACACAAAACCATCATAATTCAAATCAACGAGTATAAATAAAATTAAACAGAAAAACTATCGCAAACAACCCCGCGCTTGCGCGGGGCTTCAAACCTAGTTACTAAAATAACGACTTATTAATCTATGTACAAAACCTTAAACATATCATTTATTGTGAAACAGAGTACTAATTTATGAATTTAAGTGGTTTTCATCTCTATATAAGTCTATGCATCTAGTCACTTATTAAACACTTAATTTTGATGAGAGTCTCATAATAATTCTTACTAAAAACTTTTGTGTTCTTCTACTCATCAATTTATCAAAACTTTCTTGTAGGTTCCTTTTGGATGGTCTTATCTCGGCCGTTCGTAGAGTATTGCATTTGGGGATGGGACAATCTTCCACGGACACTTCTAATGTATTACACAAATTTCGTCTCTTCATCAGAAGGATATTTCCACACTGTGATCTGCAACGCACCAGAGTACTCGACCAAGGTGGTGAACCACGACCTGCGTTACATCTCATGGGACGATCCTCCCCAACAGCATCCTTTGACACTCGGCATCAATGACACAGAGAAGATGATTGCAAGCGGAGCCGTGTTTGCCCGCAAGTTCAGACAGAATGATCCTGTTTTGGAAAAGATCGATAAAGAGCTGCTCGGTAGACGTAATGGTAAGTTTACACCTGGTGGTTGGTGTAAAGGAAAACCGAAATGCTCGAGGGTTGGTGATCCGGCGAAGATCAAACCGGGTCATGGAGCTAAACGGCTTCACGCGCTTGTTACAAGACTTTATTTTACGTCTAAAATTACTCAAAAACAATGTGCATAGGGCTCAATGCGCTTGTTATGGGCGAATTCTGTTTACATGTTTCATGATACTTCTTTCTAAAATGTGAAAAACTTTGTGAATATTCTGTCACTATTTCTCGACGTATAACTATATAAGATCCATATCATTGTACGTAGATAAATTTATATGATATAATCAAGACATGCACGTCAACATTATGTAAAAAAAAAAAAAAGATGATCCAGTGTTCATATGCTTCTTCGACGCATGTATGGATTTGGTTTATGAATAATGAAGATTAGATAGGTATAACCATATAAACTTGTTCAAAGGAGAAACAAAGCTTCACCATGCTTAAAGCCCAAGTTCTTAAGAGCAATTGACTTGTTATTGACAACCTTTATGCAATCATAAGCATCTCTTTTAAATTTTAATCAGAATGAGAAATAGACCGCTTCGAAAACGAGCCAAACAGTTACCTTCGTCCGCTTTGATGCTCTGAAGTGAAGAGATGGTGTTCACACTGCACCCATGCAGAGAGCACTACACGGGGACAGGAACAGGAAACGGGGACCTAGTATATTACTTCAATCTCTTTAGTTTCCAATTTTTGAATAAGTTAATATACATAACTCTACACGGGGACACCTATTTGGATAGAGATACGTCCCTGAAACCGTCCCTATTTTTTATGCCGTCTCCGTCTTCCATGGGACACTCCCGGGACGTTTCAGTGGCGTCCCCGAAGAGTACCAGTCCCCGGAACGTTTCCGGTACGGGAGACGGCAGCAAAATGGCGTCCCCGTGCATCATAGGTAGGGGCAATCTAAGTTTCTGAAGATTTTGCTTCACTCATGATGATCTTACAATATCAAAGTTTTGGCTTGTTTCGTTGACCTATTCTTTATATATTATTTTGAGATCCTAAGATAGAAGGTTCTTCAATGGCGTCCTCAAACTCAGAAATGAAATGGATCAAACCGGGTCCTGGAGCTAAACGGCTACAGGCGCTTGTTAAAAGACTTGTTTCTACACCTAAAATGATACAGAAACAATGTAGATAAGGCAAAGCCCTTGTTCGTGGCCGATCTATGTTTTGATGTTTCATGTGGATTAATCTGTATACTATATAAGATCCATAATGTACGGAAATAAATTTATTTGATATGAGACGGGCTATTCAACGCAAGAGTGAGAAAATAAGATAATATGTGTTACAAGTCAAAACTGATTATTCAATGATTTGGTTTTGTTTATAAAGTAAACGAGAAAGCTACACATTGCCGACATAATACATATCTGAGCTTAAATTCTAGAAACTTCTTATCAAAAGAGAAAAAAAAAAATCTAATATATATAATTAGGGAGTTGTTCTTTCCATCTAGAGTGTCCACATCAGTACAAAAACATTAAATTGTATTTAAAATATTTAATAAATATATGACGGTTTATATTTCTTTACATTTATTTATATTTAATAAAAATATAAAAATTAATTAATTAATTAATAGAAAGTATGTGATAATTTGATGTTAAAAGTTGTAAAAAAGTTGGAATATAAAATAGAGATGGAGTAAAGAAATATTTAACTTCAAATAGTATATATTAACCTTTTTATTCAAATGATTTATCCTATTCAAAAATGTTAGAATGTGTTTACAAGTGAAAAAGTTGATTATAAATCCATTAAGACAATAGAAAGCTAATGAAACATTAGAGTTAGAGTTTTTTTTTTTCTAAACAAATAGAAATGGAGTTTTATATGTAAATTTCAAAGCAAATAGATATAGAGTTTCAAAAGTCAAAACATAACAAAACATGAAAGTTAACACAAAATCATTGTAATTCAAATCAACAAGTATAAATAAAATTAAACAGAAAAACTATCACAAACAAACAAACGTGGGCTTCAAACCTAGTGGTAATAATACTGATGCAATGTTTTTTGCTTTTAAGTTGTAAATCCTATAAAGCAAATTATCCAGTTTGCTAGTTTTGATATATTTTCATAGTTACCATGTAAGTACTAAATACTAAATAGAAAATAATATCTGATTAAAATCTGTGATATACTCGAATGTGATATACTCGAATAAGTAAATGAAATGCATTTTTGTTATAAAATCTTGGAAGAAATCAAGGTTTTTAAACTATATAATGAGACAAAATCTCTATATAAAAAATAAACCTCTGTCAAAAAGAATGACTTTATGTCAATATCTTTGGAAGAAGGCATTCCTCGATAAAAGGATTCTAGTTCTCACTTGAAGTACTATTTTGGCATATACTTTGGAGTATAAAAATAGGATTGACCACATTAGCCAGTTTTTTTGTAGCCATTTTGCTAACAAAGAAAGAAAAATGAAGCTTTTTGGTTAATTCTGGTTGGTTGTTAACTTGTAGGGTTACCTTACTGAGGACATTTAATGAAGTGTTTTAAATGGATGGCTGTGATCGTTTATGAGAATCAACGGTGGAGATTACAAAGTGGGTCTAAAAGGAAGAATAAAGCCACGATCAAGAGAAGAGTAGCTCTAACTAAATTAGATTCATTATTGAAAAAATGTTGTTACAGTTTTCTTCTTCTTCTCTCTTGAGGAATTCATATCCATTGTTTGAATTCTTGAGGTATGTTCGAGATTTCATTGTTTCATGAACATTGGAATTTCCATTTAGCTTCTTCAATTAAAAGCACGGTTTATTTGTATCATTTAAAAACATGAACAAGGGGAGATGAATAGTCAACAATCCGATTGATTCTCGATCAGCGGTCAACGAAATTTGTAGCTCTCCCACGTACAGACTCGTCTATGATTCTAATTCGCTCTTCCTCCCTAACTTTTTTAAATTAAACCAGAAGATAGGACAGCGGAATCTAATTTAGTTAGAGCTAGAGAAAACTCAATACAACAATTGAAATAGAGAAAAAAAAAAAAAATTAGAGAAACCGGCTCTCATCCATTCGCGTACTTTGAGACACCAAGTACCATGCCCTCCACACTTGGTTTGAAGCAAGAAGATAACTCCTTTTAACCTTCTTGTATCAAATCCCTCAGAATTATGAAGCAGATGTAAACAATGACTTTTTTTAGTAAAAATTGCATTAGAAAAAAAAGAAAACCCTAACAAGGAGGCTAAACGATCTTAATTAAAGATTGACGCTAAATGAAAATAAGATGGTGGATTTCAGTTTAGATAGCACCTACCATAAATCAAATACTATGATTAATCGGCCAGAGACTATAATGTTATTTATAACATTAAATCGGTATAAATTAAATGAAAACGGAAAGAGGAATGTTATTTATAATATTATTAATCGGTATAATATTAAATGAAAAATATTGTAATACAAGGTTATTTATCGTATTAACTTTTAACCCATGCAACGAGCAAAGATGTATACAGAAATTACCACGAGGAACATAATGATAGCAATGTGGGGAGGAAACATGGGCATCGAAGCTAAGTAGGCTGAGGTAACGATGAGAAGGAGCGATAAACGATCTAGAAAGGCAGCAAGAGTTGGGTGTGTTCCGCGAAACACCGCGTGGGCCAAGAGGAAGAGAGAGAAAGCCAACGGATTAAGGAAGCATTGGATGTAGATGCTGGTATTGAGGTCTGGAAGTTGGGACCATATTGATGTGTAGGCTACCGCAGAAGCAAAGAAATAGCTTGGGACGCATAAGATCATCATACGCTCCATTATGTGGAATTCATCTTGGCCATGTTGTACCGATTGATTGCCAAAAAATCGTTCATACAATGTTCTGCTCTGACCCGTGGGAGCTGAGTGATCAGTCCACACCGTAACTTGATGATTCGCGTTGTCCTGACCCGGCGGTGACTGAGACGGAGGGCTCGGCTTAGTGTGATATTCTGGCTTCGTTTGGTGACTTGCGGAGCAAGGAACCCTCACTTGGTTGCTGAGCTGTTCTTGCTGGATTGGGTTAGCCGGTGACGAAGGAGGGTGATCGCTCGGCGGAGTTGCGTCGCCCGGTAACTGAGAGTCCATGTGGTTCCCCGGAAATGGACTTGTCGGGTTACTCTGGTTTGGTGCTGTCGGATGACGTCGACCACTGAGAGCAACAACAGATGCTAAAACAGTATATACCATAATGATCACTATTATAAAAATCATCTTTGGGAATGTTTAGAGAGAGAAAAAGATTTCAAGTGTATGGTACTGTTTTTCTTTAGTCTTTATAGACAAATTTGGCATACAGTGACGGCCGCGTGTGAGTAATGAATTAGGTGATGACGTGAGTGTTGAAGAAGAAGTATATCGACTCTCATAACTTATTCAATATACATAAAACGAGTGGCGGATCCAAAATATTTTTTCATGGGGGTGACCATGATCGTACATATTCTATAAAAAATACGCCATTTTTTTTTTTTTTTTTTGTTAAAAGAACAATAAAAAAAGAAGATAAAAACAAACATGTTTCAAACATCTGATTGGTTCTCCCGCTACCACCCGCAAACGCAGCGTTTGCGGTTCGTAGCGGTTTTCGGCGGTTTATAACAATCACGACAACCGCTTTGAATCGCTCTATACCACTCTGTACCGCTCTATATCGCTGAAAATCAAAAGCTCCTTTCCGCAAGCGTTTGCGGTTGCGGGCGGTTGCGGGTGGATAATTAAAAAAAAAAAAAACACAAACTTATATAAAATCCGAAAATAAATAATAATATTTATTAAAAAATAAGATTTGGATAATAAAATCACAATATAAATAAAAAATTAGTACTTTTAGTCAATATTCATTAAAATCATATAATACTTATATATTTATAAGTTCTACAAATCAAAATTCTCTTCATAAATATTCTTTTCATACTAATACATATATATCTAATAAATAAAATTGTAAAATAAATTTAATTTTCACATTAAATATATATTTTGAAAATAAAATCACATTTTTATTTAAATTATAGAAATTAAAAGATAGACGTAAGTATTATACACATATTATTATTTATAAAAAAATATTTTTAATTATGTTGAACCATAAATTTAAAATTTTCATTATAAATATTTTTGATATTTTTATAATTATATAATGTGTTTATATTATTAATTTATTGTTTAACCGCTATTGCATCCGCAAGTGAACCAGTCATAAGTAACCCGCAAACGCATCCATTTTCAATTGTTATGCCAGTCGTACAAACCGCTTAATAACGCTACTAATCACAACCGCCCGCTTCGCAAACTCCCGCACCCGCAACCGCAACCGCAGCGGTTAAACCAGTCAGGCCCTTAAAACCTACGTTTTGGAAGCTTCTACCTAAAATATACCTGACAAAAGAAAACTAGTAGATGTAGCAGTACCTGCTCAGAGGAGAGGTAATCACTAACTCGATAGTGTTTAGTAATCCTGATTCAAGGATTTCCTTGCGCCGTTCAGAAACCTGAGAAATGATCAAGTTTCATATTTATCTATACAAGAGTGCATGTCAAGGTATCATTCTCGTGGTTCTGTCCTCTCATTCTTCTTCGTCTTCTTCTTTACATGTTTATATTATTCTTGTATATATACACGCAATGTACCCTCACTTCCTTCCACCCACTTTCATAGAAACATCTTTGAGTCAACTGAGGTTTAAATTGCATTCTCTTTTGGACTACAAAAATGCCTCTTTAAATAGTGAAAGCCTAAACCTTCATGCCGTGCTGATTCGGTTGGGTGGGTGGGTCGGTCTACCAAACGTACACCATTCGTTTCAACTTTCAATATCCTTTTTCCGTCATTTATTTATAAAGATTTTGTTGGGATCGGAATTCCATTATGGGTATCATTAAAGGTTTAAAGCGTACAGTGGATAGGTCAACATTACTCCATATATAAGAAAATTACCATAATGCCATCTATTTTCAATTTTCATTAAGAAAAAAAAAATTAAGACATGTGAAATAGTATTAAGTTTTCTTCTCATTAAAGTAACTCTCAGTAATTAACTTGCCTTTTTGGCTGGCAGGCAAAAAAAAACACTTGCCTTTTATGCTTACAAGTTGCAAATTAGATAAGAAGAGCGCGTATTCTTATCGCGGCGACTATATAAATACAGTATTTATCTTTGTAACCAATAGGTCTCTTATTAATTACAGAAAACGAATAGTATATGAGCACGAGGGGTTCACGCAAATGTAGAAGAATCTCAAACTTGACAATATTGGGTTTCAAGAATAAAACAATAAAATAAATAATTAGTAGCTTAGTTTCTTCAGTGTTACGTTAATTTTGAATAAAGACTCCGTAAACTCTCTGAAACTTTCTCTGTGGAATCATTTCTCCGTGGACTAACACAGGCTGAAAAGTAAAAACATAACAAACAATAATGAAAGGTCAAGAAATGGATATAATAATAATTAAGTAAATTGGTTATGTAAGATCATACTAACCCTTTGTCTACAATTACGAAAGTACGAATTTCGCAATTAGTAAACCTGTAAGATAGCATATAACATATATTATTGATCAAAAGACTATAACTAAACAAAGAATTAACTATTTGATTCATATTGCAAATGATGTTTTTAAATTTTAAAGGAAAACAAAAAAAATACCTCTTGCAAAGTTCATGTCTAATTGACTGGTCACAATCGTTTGCCAGCACATACAACATATGCTGCAACACTATGCCATGGCTAACAACTGCGACCTCCTTCTCTGGTCTCTTCCATAACCTAATGAAGTTATTATGGTCACCATTTGACAAACTCAAGGCCTCTAGCGGAAACTTCTTCTAGGTTTTCCCTTTCCTCGGCTTGCCATAGAGGATCTTCATCACTCTCTATCTATAATCAAATGAAAATTAATAAATTTATTAAAATTTTGAAAGTAAAAACAAGTTCTGTTGATGAACTTTTAAGGAACCAGTGAGATCATGAAGGCCTTTAAGAAAGAAAGAAAAAAAAGAAACAGTGAGATCTTTAACTAAATAGCTACCATTGTGAAGTCGATATCTGAGAAACGAGTGCGATAGGTACTTATATTTTCTCTCTGATCACATGGATATAACCCCTGCGAATATCAAACAATCAGAGTGTATGGTTATTCATTTTGATTGGTTATCAGAGTGTATTCATTTTGATTCGTTATTAATATATAAATCTTTGACCAAAAGTTTGGGATTCTGAGCTCTCAGGTTCAGAGAATGACTTACTAAATTTCTTAAAGAAATTAAAGAAATGAATATTACCATGCGTTCTCTACAAATCTCAAG
Source organism: Microthlaspi erraticum (assembly GCA_902728155.2). NCBI lineage: Eukaryota > Viridiplantae > Streptophyta > Magnoliopsida > Brassicales > Brassicaceae > Microthlaspi > Microthlaspi erraticum. Next base: position 591,046 of record CACVBM020001607.1, read on the forward strand.
TGCGACAATTGGAGGGAAGTTGTGAGCTTTTTGAAAGTTTTCGAATCGATTTGTAGCTTCTTGCCCCCTAAAAATTCCAGTTGAAGTTTGCATTGCCCTGAAATTGAATGGATTGTGTTACTATTATCGTGTCAAACCAGACTAACCCGCCCCATTTAACCGATTTTATAGTGGATTAAGATCTTTCATCGACTTCGACAAGTTGGTTGGGTAAAGGAACTATCGGGTCATAGAATCACCAACTCATACTCACCATGTTTGAGTTTTGTGGGTCAATCAGCAAATTGTTAAGACTTTCAGTAATTTTTTCTTATTTACTTCTTTGAATGAGTAATATATAAGATTTATATTTTAAGTGGGTCCGCTGTGCATGCGAGTTTAGAACGTTTATCAATTCTTTAACTTACAATTCAAGAAAGGAAAAAACAAAAAACAATGGTCCCAAATCCAGATAATAGTTTATTAAATTCGATTTTTGTTATTATCATGATTTCACAACATTATATGCTCGACCTACACGAAGCGATGAAAGACTCCGTCAAAGCTTCTCCCAAGACCACCACCGTCCAAGCCGTTTCCACAAATATGTACCTAATTCAGTGAACCATAAACAATTAATTACTTTACAAGCATAAGGCTCTTTTATAAACCTAATTTGTGATTGTGTACCTTTAGACTACACAAATAAGGAATCAACACAAAGAAAGAATAATGAACATGACTACTCTTCTCTTCCACGAGCGAGTGTTATGGCAACTGTGTCTCATATAGATGACAGAGAATCTTGTTATCACAAACATATTATTTTTCAAGGTATGAGACTTTAATTAACAATGAAGAACCATGAACACAACAAATGGTATTGGGAAATGAAACAAAAAGGCTCGATTTGTTCTGTAGTCAAACTAGTTTGAGAAAACAAAAGCTATGTTTCTCACAAGAAATATGAAATATTACAAAACCTGTCTTTCAAGAAACCTATAATATCATTACTTTTCTTTCTGTAGAACTTGTGTTGCTTGCTAATCTGCCGATATGTGTGCCTGCGATATATCCACCTGACCAAGCATTCTGCATAAAACATTACTTACATGAATTAATATTACCGTTTTTTTTTCACATTGTGATTGCATCTTATACTATGTATGATTTTCATTTCTTCGCTTAATAGTAGAAATGTGTATGTTCACCTGGAAATTGAAGCCTCCTGTAATTCCATCTACATTTAGTACCTGAAGACTCAAAACGTAAGAGAATATATGATGTTATGATGGTTTTGTCATGTGTATCTATGTGAAAGACAAACGAAAAAAAGCTTTGTAATAAATTGTTTTACCTCTCCTGCAAAGAAAAGATTCGGAACCAATTTGCTCTCCATTGTCTTCAAGGAAATCTTGAAATGGCCAGAGACATTGTAAAATCAGATTCATTCAAAACTGCAAACAAGAAAATGGATTGAATGAAGTTTGTTGAAAAAGACAAACCTCGGATAAAGGAACCCCACCTGCTGTCACAAACTCATCTTTGTATTGACCCTTTTGCAGCAACATAACAATACATAACTTTGTCGTTATCATCATCTTGAGTAGTATCATAATGATAAGTTTAATGTTTGATGTTTTACCTTTCCAGTGACTTGAAATGTACAATGTTTAAGAAGATCCGAGATAGAGCTCAAGGAGTTATTTGACAATGAAGCCCACAAGGTGTCTTTTGAAGAACCCTGCTCGATCATGAAGACAGTCAAAGACATTTGCATAAGTTTAAGAGGTTTTTTGCAATATGGTAAAGCTATGAACGAGGATTCTAAAAGGTTTGGTAAGAACCTCGCGGTCTAGAATGTATCTCCAGAATCTATTGACAAGACCAAACTGAGGAGGAAAGGAATTGGAGACCTTATGCTTCTGCGTTAAACAATGCTCAAAACTTTAAAATCAAAGCCAAGTAACAAAGAGAACAAAAAGAGTAAAAGGTATGAAATGTCGTTACTGAAAACTGCAGCTTGTGTTGTCTGAGTTGAGATTTTGCAGCTTCGATGTTGATATCCGGCATAAAGTCAACAATAAGAAGCCCTGCAACCAAACCATATCAACCTAATTGGAACATATTCTTAATAAAAATTCTCTTTGAAAATGGAAGATTCGAGACCTTTGTACTCTGAAGTGAAGAGATGTCGTGCACCCCATGCAGAGAGCCTGAGAATAACCGGTCCACTAAGTCCCCAATGCGTTACAAGCATTGGACCAATCTTCAAACAAAACAAGTAATCTTATAAACGTATCTTCATGGTAAAGAATGTTCAAACAAATAAAGAGGATTAGAGAAGTTGCACACACCTGAACAAGGTTTGACAAATCCGGGCGTTGATTCTCTAATTTCAGTCTGGCTTGGACTTTGGAGAAACTAATCTGAGCAAGAGAAAGAAACAATGTCAAATACGAAGCTCATAAGTCATAACACTTCTCCGTTCTAGGCAACTTTAGGTAAATATGGAGATTACCCCAGCTAACTCAATCAGCAACGGATCATTGATCTTGAAGGTGAATAAACTCGGTACTGGATCCACAATGGAATGACCAAATCGAGTGGCTAAANTGTTGACCTATTCTTTATATATTATTTTGAGATCCTAAGATAGAAGGTTCTTCAATGGCGTCCTCAAACTCAGAAATGAAATGGATCAAACCGGGTCCTGGAGCTAAACGGCTACAGGCGCTTGTTAAAAGACTTGTTTCTACACCTAAAATGATACAGAAACAATGTAGATAAGGCAAAGCCCTTGTTCGTGGCCGATCTATGTTTTGATGTTTCATGTGGATTAATCTGTATACTATATAAGATCCATAATGTACGGAAATAAATTTATTTGATATGAGACGGGCTATTCAACGCAAGAGTGAGAAAATAAGATAATATGTGTTACAAGTCAAAACTGATTATTCAATGATTTGGTTTTGTTTATAAAGTAAACGAGAAAGCTACACATTGCCGACATAATACATATCTGAGCTTAAATTCTAGAAACTTCTTATCAAAAGAGAAAAAAAAAAATCTAATATATATAATTAGGGAGTTGTTCTTTCCATCTAGAGTGTCCACATCAGTACAAAAACATTAAATTGTATTTAAAATATTTAATAAATATATGACGGTTTATATTTCTTTACATTTATTTATATTTAATAAAAATATAAAAATTAATTAATTAATTAATAGAAAGTATGTGATAATTTGATGTTAAAAGTTGTAAAAAAGTTGGAATATAAAATAGAGATGGAGTAAAGAAATATTTAACTTCAAATAGTATATATTAACCTTTTTATTCAAATGATTTATCCTATTCAAAAATGTTAGAATGTGTTTACAAGTGAAAAAGTTGATTATAAATCCATTAAGACAATAGAAAGCTAATGAAACATTAGAGTTAGAGTTTTTTTTTTTCTAAACAAATAGAAATGGAGTTTTATATGTAAATTTCAAAGCAAATAGATATAGAGTTTCAAAAGTCAAAACATAACAAAACATGAAAGTTAACACAAAATCATTGTAATTCAAATCAACAAGTATAAATAAAATTAAACAGAAAAACTATCACAAACAAACAAACGTGGGCTTCAAACCTAGTGGTAATAATACTGATGCAATGTTTTTTGCTTTTAAGTTGTAAATCCTATAAAGCAAATTATCCAGTTTGCTAGTTTTGATATATTTTCATAGTTACCATGTAAGTACTAAATACTAAATAGAAAATAATATCTGATTAAAATCTGTGATATACTCGAATGTGATATACTCGAATAAGTAAATGAAATGCATTTTTGTTATAAAATCTTGGAAGAAATCAAGGTTTTTAAACTATATAATGAGACAAAATCTCTATATAAAAAATAAACCTCTGTCAAAAAGAATGACTTTATGTCAATATCTTTGGAAGAAGGCATTCCTCGATAAAAGGATTCTAGTTCTCACTTGAAGTACTATTTTGGCATATACTTTGGAGTATAAAAATAGGATTGACCACATTAGCCAGTTTTTTTGTAGCCATTTTGCTAACAAAGAAAGAAAAATGAAGCTTTTTGGTTAATTCTGGTTGGTTGTTAACTTGTAGGGTTACCTTACTGAGGACATTTAATGAAGTGTTTTAAATGGATGGCTGTGATCGTTTATGAGAATCAACGGTGGAGATTACAAAGTGGGTCTAAAAGGAAGAATAAAGCCACGATCAAGAGAAGAGTAGCTCTAACTAAATTAGATTCATTATTGAAAAAATGTTGTTACAGTTTTCTTCTTCTTCTCTCTTGAGGAATTCATATCCATTGTTTGAATTCTTGAGGTATGTTCGAGATTTCATTGTTTCATGAACATTGGAATTTCCATTTAGCTTCTTCAATTAAAAGCACGGTTTATTTGTATCATTTAAAAACATGAACAAGGGGAGATGAATAGTCAACAATCCGATTGATTCTCGATCAGCGGTCAACGAAATTTGTAGCTCTCCCACGTACAGACTCGTCTATGATTCTAATTCGCTCTTCCTCCCTAACTTTTTTAAATTAAACCAGAAGATAGGACAGCGGAATCTAATTTAGTTAGAGCTAGAGAAAACTCAATACAACAATTGAAATAGAGAAAAAAAAAAAAAATTAGAGAAACCGGCTCTCATCCATTCGCGTACTTTGAGACACCAAGTACCATGCCCTCCACACTTGGTTTGAAGCAAGAAGATAACTCCTTTTAACCTTCTTGTATCAAATCCCTCAGAATTATGAAGCAGATGTAAACAATGACTTTTTTTAGTAAAAATTGCATTAGAAAAAAAAGAAAACCCTAACAAGGAGGCTAAACGATCTTAATTAAAGATTGACGCTAAATGAAAATAAGATGGTGGATTTCAGTTTAGATAGCACCTACCATAAATCAAATACTATGATTAATCGGCCAGAGACTATAATGTTATTTATAACATTAAATCGGTATAAATTAAATGAAAACGGAAAGAGGAATGTTATTTATAATATTATTAATCGGTATAATATTAAATGAAAAATATTGTAATACAAGGTTATTTATCGTATTAACTTTTAACCCATGCAACGAGCAAAGATGTATACAGAAATTACCACGAGGAACATAATGATAGCAATGTGGGGAGGAAACATGGGCATCGAAGCTAAGTAGGCTGAGGTAACGATGAGAAGGAGCGATAAACGATCTAGAAAGGCAGCAAGAGTTGGGTGTGTTCCGCGAAACACCGCGTGGGCCAAGAGGAAGAGAGAGAAAGCCAACGGATTAAGGAAGCATTGGATGTAGATGCTGGTATTGAGGTCTGGAAGTTGGGACCATATTGATGTGTAGGCTACCGCAGAAGCAAAGAAATAGCTTGGGACGCATAAGATCATCATACGCTCCATTATGTGGAATTCATCTTGGCCATGTTGTACCGATTGATTGCCAAAAAATCGTTCATACAATGTTCTGCTCTGACCCGTGGGAGCTGAGTGATCAGTCCACACCGTAACTTGATGATTCGCGTTGTCCTGACCCGGCGGTGACTGAGACGGAGGGCTCGGCTTAGTGTGATATTCTGGCTTCGTTTGGTGACTTGCGGAGCAAGGAACCCTCACTTGGTTGCTGAGCTGTTCTTGCTGGATTGGGTTAGCCGGTGACGAAGGAGGGTGATCGCTCGGCGGAGTTGCGTCGCCCGGTAACTGAGAGTCCATGTGGTTCCCCGGAAATGGACTTGTCGGGTTACTCTGGTTTGGTGCTGTCGGATGACGTCGACCACTGAGAGCAACAACAGATGCTAAAACAGTATATACCATAATGATCACTATTATAAAAATCATCTTTGGGAATGTTTAGAGAGAGAAAAAGATTTCAAGTGTATGGTACTGTTTTTCTTTAGTCTTTATAGACAAATTTGGCATACAGTGACGGCCGCGTGTGAGTAATGAATTAGGTGATGACGTGAGTGTTGAAGAAGAAGTATATCGACTCTCATAACTTATTCAATATACATAAAACGAGTGGCGGATCCAAAATATTTTTTCATGGGGGTGACCATGATCGTACATATTCTATAAAAAATACGCCATTTTTTTTTTTTTTTTTTGTTAAAGAGAGGGATCCACCCGACATAAAAAAATCAATGTTTCATCAAAAACAAACATGTTATACAAACTACTGATTGGTTCTCCCGCTACCACCCGCAAACGCAGCGTTTGCGGTTCGTAGCGGTTTTCGGCGGTTTATAACAATCACGACAACCGCTTTGAATCGCTCTATACCACTCTGTACCGCTCTATATCGCTGAAAATCAAAAGCTCCTTTCCGCAAGCGTTTGCGGTTGCGGGCGGTTGCGGGTGGATAATTAAAAAAAAAAAAAAAAAACACAAACTTATATAAAATCCGAAAATAAATAATAATATTTATTAAAAAATAAGATTTGGATAATAAAATCACAATATAAATAAAAAATTAGTACTTTTAGTCAATATTCATTAAAATCATATAATACTTATATATTTATAAGTTCTACAAATCAAAATTCTCTTCATAAATATTCTTTTCATACTAATACATATATATCTAATAAATAAAATTGTAAAATAAATTTAATTTTCACATTAAATATATATTTTGAAAATAAAATCACATTTTTATTTAAATTATAGAAATTAAAAGATAGACGTAAGTATTATACACATATTATTATTTATAAAAAAATATTTTTAATTATGTTGAACCATAAATTTAAAATTTTCATTTAAAATATTTTTGATATTTTTATAATTATATAATGTGTTTATATTATTAATTTATTGTTTAACCGCTATTGCATCCGCAAGTGAACCAGTCATAAGTAACCCGCAAACGCATCCATTTTCAATTGTTATGCCAGTCGTACAAACCGCTTAATAACGCTACTAATCACAACCGCCCGCTTCTGCAAACTCCCGCACCCGCAACCGCAACCGCAGCGGTTAAACCAGTCAGGCCCTTAAAACCTACGTTTTGGAAGCTTCTACCTAAAATATACCTGACAAAAGAAAACTAGTAGATGTAGCAGTACCTGCTCAGAGGAGAGGTAATCACTAACTCGATAGTGTTTAGTAATCCTGATTCAAGGATTTCCTTGCGCCGTTCAGAAACCTGAGAAATGATCAAGTTTCATATTTATCTATACAAGAGTGCATGTCAAGGTATCATTCTCGTGGTTCTGTCCTCTCATTCTTCTTCGTCTTCTTCTTTACATGTTTATATTATTCTTGTATATATACACGCAATGTACCCTCACTTCCTTCCACCCACTTTCATAGAAACATCTTTGAGTCAACTGAGGTTTAAATTGCATTCTCTTTTGGACTACAAAAATGCCTCTTTAAATAGTGAAAGCCTAAACCTTCATGCCGTGCTGATTCGGTTGGGTGGGTGGGTCGGTCTACCAAACGTACACCATTCGTTTCAACTTTCAATATCCTTTTTCCGTCATTTATTTATAAAGATTTTGTTGGGATCGGAATTCCATTATGGGTATCATTAAAGGTTTAAAGCGTACAGTGGATAGGTCAACATTACTCCATATATAAGAAAATTACCATAATGCCATCTATTTTCAATTTTCATTAAGAAAAAAAAAATTAAGACATGTGAAATAGTATTAAGTTTTCTTCTCATTAAAGTAACTCTCAGTAATTAACTTGCCTTTTTGGCTGGCAGGCAAAAAAAAACACTTGCCTTTTATGCTTACAAGTTGCAAATTAGATAAGAAGAGCGCGTATTCTTATCGCGGCGACTATATAAATACAGTATTTATCTTTGTAACCAATAGGTCTCTTATTAATTACAGAAAACGAATAGTATATGAGCACGAGGGGTTCACGCAAATGTAGAAGAATCTCAAACTTGACAATATTGGGTTTCAAGAATAAAACAATAAAATAAATAATTAGTAGCTTAGTTTCTTCAGTGTTACGTTAATTTTGAATAAAGACTCCGTAAACTCTCTGAAACTTTCTCTGTGGAATCATTTCTCCGTGGACTAACACAGGCTGAAAAGTAAAAACATAACAAACAATAATGAAAGGTCAAGAAATGGATATAATAATAATTAAGTAAATTGGTTATGTAAGATCATACTAACCCTTTGTCTACAATTACGAAAGTACGAATTTCGCAATTAGTAAACCTGTAAGATAGCATATAACATATATTATTGATCAAAAGACTATAACTAAACAAAGAATTAACTATTTGATTCATATTGCAAATGATGTTTTTAAATTTTAAAGGAAAACAAAAAAAATACCTCTTGCAAAGTTCATGTCTAATTGACTGGTCACAATCGTTTGCCAGCACATACAACATATGCTGCAACACTATGCCATGGCTAACAACTGCGACCTCCTTCTCTGGTCTCTTCCATAACCTAATGAAGTTATTATGGTCACCATTTGACAAACTCAAGGCCTCTAGCGGAAACTTCTTCTAGGTTTTCCCTTTCCTCGGCTTGCCATAGAGGATCTTCATCACTCTCTATCTATAATCAAATGAAAATTAATAAATTTATTAAAATTTTGAAAGTAAAAACAAGTTCTGTTGATGAACTTTTAAGGAACCAGTGAGATCATGAAGGCCTTTAAGAAAGAAAGAAAAAAAAGAAACAGTGAGATCTTTAACTAAATAGCTACCATTGTGAAGTCGATATCTGAGAAACGAGTGCGATAGGTACTTATATTTTCTCTCTGATCACATGGATATAACCCCTGCGAATATCAAACAATCAGAGTGTATGGTTATTCATTTTGATTGGTTATCAGAGTGTATTCATTTTGATTCGTTATTAATATATAAATCTTTGACCAAAAGTTTGGGATTCTGAGCTCTCAGGTTCAGAGAATGACTTACTAAATTTCTTAAAGAAATTAAAGAAATGAATATTACCATGCGTTCTCTACAAATCTCAAGTGCGACAATTGGAGGGAAGTTGTGAGCTTTTTGAAAGTTTTCGAATCGATTTGTAGCTTCTTGCCCCCTAAAAATTCCAGTTGAAGTTTGCATTGCCCTGAAATTGAATGGATTGTGTTACTATTATCGTGTCAAACCAGACTAACCCGCCCCATTTAACCGATTTTATAGTGGATTAAGATCTTTCATCGACTTCGACAAGTTGGTTGGGTAAAGGAACTATCGGGTCATAGAATCACCAACTCATACTCACCATGTTTGAGTTTTGTGGGTCAATCAGCAAATTGTTAAGACTTTCAGTAATTTTTTCTTATTTACTTCTTTGAATGAGTAATATATAAGATTTATATTTTAAGTGGGTCCGCTGTGCATGCGAGTTTAGAACGTTTATCAATTCTTTAACTTACAATTCAAGAAAGGAAAAAACAAAAAACAATGGTCCCAAATCCAGATAATAGTTTATTAAATTCGATTTTTGTTATTATCATGATTTCACAACATTATATGCTCGACCTACACGAAGCGATGAAAGACTCCGTCAAAGCTTCTCCCAAGACCACCACCGTCCAAGCCGTTTCCACAAATATGTACCTAATTCAGTGAACCATAAACAATTAATTACTTTACAAGCATAAGGCTCTTTTATAAACCTAATTTGTGATTGTGTACCTTTAGACTACACAAATAAGGAATCAACACAAAGAAAGAATAATGAACATGACTACTCTTCTCTTCCACGAGCGAGTGTTATGGCAACTGTGTCTCATATAGATGACAGAGAATCTTGTTATCACAAACATATTATTTTTCAAGGTATGAGACTTTAATTAACAATGAAGAACCATGAACACAACAAATGGTATTGGGAAATGAAACAAAAAGGCTCGATTTGTTCTGTAGTCAAACTAGTTTGAGAAAACAAAAGCTATGTTTCTCACAAGAAATATGAAATATTACAAAACCTGTCTTTCAAGAAACCTATAATATCATTACTTTTCTTTCTGTAGAACTTGTGTTGCTTGCTAATCTGCCGATATGTGTGCCTGCGATATATCCACCTGACCAAGCATTCTGCATAAAACATTACTTACATGAATTAATATTACCGTTTTTTTTTCACATTGTGATTGCATCTTATACTATGTATGATTTTCATTTCTTCGCTTAATAGTAGAAATGTGTATGTTCACCTGGAAATTGAAGCCTCCTGTAATTCCATCTACATTTAGTACCTGAAGACTCAAAACGTAAGAGAATATATGATGTTATGATGGTTTTGTCATGTGTATCTATGTGAAAGACAAACGAAAAAAAGCTTTGTAATAAATTGTTTTACCTCTCCTGCAAAGAAAAGATTCGGAACCAATTTGCTCTCCATTGTCTTCAAGGAAATCTTGAAATGGCCAGAGACATTGTAAAATCAGATTCATTCAAAACTGCAAACAAGAAAATGGATTGAATGAAGTTTGTTGAAAAAGACAAACCTCGGATAAAGGAACCCCACCTGCTGTCACAAACTCATCTTTGTATTGACCCTTTTGCAGCAACATAACAATACATAACTTTGTCGTTATCATCATCTTGAGTAGTATCATAATGATAAGTTTAATGTTTGATGTTTTACCTTTCCAGTGACTTGAAATGTACAATGTTTAAGAAGATCCGAGATAGAGCTCAAGGAGTTATTTGACAATGAAGCCCACAAGGTGTCTTTTGAAGAACCCTGCTCGATCATGAAGACAGTCAAAGACATTTGCATAAGTTTAAGAGGTTTTTTGCAATATGGTAAAGCTATGAACGAGGATTCTAAAAGGTTTGGTAAGAACCTCGCGGTCTAGAATGTATCTCCAGAATCTATTGACAAGACCAAACTGAGGAGGAAAGGAATTGGAGACCTTATGCTTCTGCGTTAAACAATGCTCAAAACTTTAAAATCAAAGCCAAGTAACAAAGAGAACAAAAAGAGTAAAAGGTATGAAATGTCGTTACTGAAAACTGCAGCTTGTGTTGTCTGAGTTGAGATTTTGCAGCTTCGATGTTGATATCCGGCATAAAGTCAACAATAAGAAGCCCTGCAACCAAACCATATCAACCTAATTGGAACATATTCTTAATAAAAATTCTCTTTGAAAATGGAAGATTCGAGACCTTTGTACTCTGAAGTGAAGAGATGTCGTGCACCCCATGCAGAGAGCCTGAGAATAACCGGTCCACTAAGTCCCCAATGCGTTACAAGCATTGGACCAATCTTCAAACAAAACAAGTAATCTTATAAACGTATCTTCATGGTAAAGAATGTTCAAACAAATAAAGAGGATTAGAGAAGTTGCACACACCTGAACAAGGTTTGACAAATCCGGGCGTTGATTCTCTAATTTCAGTCTGGCTTGGACTTTGGAGAAACTAATCTGAGCAAGAGAAAGAAACAATGTCAAATACGAAGCTCATAAGTCATAACACTTCTCCGTTCTAGGCAACTTTAGGTAAATATGGAGATTACCCCAGCTAACTCAATCAGCAACGGATCATTGATCTTGAAGGTGAATAAACTCGGTACTGGATCCACAATGGAATGACCAAATCGAGTGGCTAAATCGTGACCCTGTAACATAATCAAAATATATCCTCTGAAACATGAGAAGCATTATTACGAAATGTTCTAAAAATGGGATGCTATAACCTGTTGGCTACTTCCAGTAGCAAGAAGAAGATATGAAGCTTCGATAGTTTCAGACGTGTCAGCACTTCGCTTCCCAACTTTGATACTGAACTTTCCGTCTGGTTTAGTAGAAGCACTTAACACAGACTTTCCTCTCTCAAGCCTAACTGGTTTCAAGAAATTTGAGTGTATATATGAATGAAGAGAACACAACAGTTAAGAAGAATGAATGTTACAAGAGATGCGTTATGATTACCTCCCCTGATATGTGCTTCATGTAAGAGACAATCAACTACAGAAGCTGAATCATCACTCACTGGGAATACTCTTCCATCGTCTTCAGTCTGTTTGGACACTAGAGTTAGGCGAAAATGCGGAATAAGTACAAAGAGTTATGAACGTTAGATTGACGAGAGAATTCACAACCTTTAGTGGCACTCCATGCTCAGAGAACCATGACATGGTATCAGCAGGACCATGTGTGTAAAAGAAAGAACCTTTAAGCTCTTTGTTACCACGAGGATAATTCTCTGCCAATCTCTACACCAAAAATTTAGTTACTGAGTTAGCAAAGACTCAAACCGAGCTTCCCACAAGATGAAAGATAAAACTAGAGAAGACAGCTTCATGATTTGGCAATTTCCAGGCATAAAGTTTCAAGCTTTCTATGTCTAGTAACATTCACAATATTTTCTGTTGCAATGCTCTGTCAATCTCTACATCCAAATTTAGTTACTGAGTTAGCAAAAACTAAAAACCAAGCTAAACCGAGCTTCCCACCAAATCAAAGACAGAAAACTAGAAGAAAGCTTCATGATTTTGCAATTTTCACAATAAAGTTTCAAGCTCTCTATGTCTACAGCATTCACAATAGTGTCGTTGCAATGCTCTGCAAATCTCTACATGAATATTTGATATTAAGTTAACAATAACACAAATCAAGTTAAACTAATATGCTTCCCACAAGATGAAGGAGAAAACTACAAGAAAGCTTCATGATTCTGCAATTTCAGGCACTAAGTTTAAAACTTTCTATGTGAACAACACTCGCAATATACAAATCTGATATAAAGTTAACAAAAGCAAAAAAAAACAAGCTATGAACAGAAAAGCTTCATCATTCTGCAATTTTCAAGCATATCAAGTTTGAAACTTTCACTGAGAACAAACACTCACAGTTGTATCGGTGCAATGCCCATTTGTCACATTGCATCGACCACCACCAGAAATCTTCACCTGCGCATTGCAAAAACGATTAAACTAATGAACAAAAAGACTCATTTTTCTCGTCAACTGAGTTTAGCAAAATGGAAAGAAGAGGCCTAAACCTTAGAAAGAAATCTTCCTTTCTCGATAACCAAAACCCTCAAATCAGGTGAGAGAGTTTTAGCTCTAATTGCTCCATAAACACCAGCTGCTCCCCCACCAACAACTACCAAAACCTCATTCTCCTCCTTTTTCTCCTTTCAAATTTCAAATAAAAAACCCAACAGTTCAGACAAAAACAAGCAAAGAACTAAATTTTGATTGGGTAATGAACAAAACAAAGCGAAACTTACCTTTGCAGCAAAATTGATTGTAGCAGTGGCACTGAATATCCTCCTTCTCCTGCTACTTCTACATAACAGAGCTTTCACAGGAACCCATAAAGGATTTGCTAATTTCAAATTCATTTTAGCCGCTCAAATTTCCTAACTTTTTTCCTCACTTTATCCTAACTAAATCGATTCGAGCTTCCTTCAAACAAAAAAGAAATTGATTCTATCAGCAAAACAAACCCCAACCCAGAAAAACTACCCGTTAAACCCTTCAGTGGTGTAAACTGTGACTCAATGGTGATGATAATGATTTCAGAACGACGGTTCTCTCAAACCAAAACGACTTCGTTTGAAACGGATAAAAGTTTAATGGAAAAAATATGTTTTTTAACTTCTAAAGGATCTTTGGACTGGAAACAAGAATAAAGATCTTTGAACTTTGTTAAATTTAAATCTCTTATTTTTACTTGTCTTAATAAAATAACAAAGTATTTTTCTTTGTCTTTGGTATGACAAGGATAAAGTTTTCAATCGAAATTTATAAGCAAGAAGTGATAAAGTGACTTTGCTAATATACGTATCAATGCTTAATTATTGATTAAAACATTTCTTTTAAATCCACATCAGCTTGATACCCACCGGATGGATGCCATGAGCTGGATCTCCTTGTCCTACTGTTTTACCGCCGTATTCATACTCAATGCCATCTTCGCCGGAGTAAAAAACCAACCGATTTTAGCCCTCGAGCGAGGATACTCTCCTTAAGCACGATGATTTCACTAACCTTTCTTCTGGCGTATTGGTTTGATCGTGCAGGAGTGGCGCTGGTCTTGCTGTCGGCACTTGCTGCCTCCGTTCCAAATGTTATGCTTGGCTGGTCTTTGGGGTATATAGGTAGTCTTGTTATTTGTTACTCCCTCCGTTTTTTTAAGATGAATTTTATAGATATTAGTTGATGTTTCACAAAGATAAATTTTCTACTTTTTTAATACACTTTTTCAGTTTTCAAGAAAATCATATCTGTTAGATGTTTATTGGTTGAAAATTATAGAAAGTTGTTTTATTGCAAAAATCAATACATTAATGATTGAAAATCTGCTTTTCCTTAATATGTGTGAAAATCCTAGAAAATTTATCCAAAAAAAACGGAGGGAGTATATTTTTGTGAGAATTAGGGCGTTTTATCGAAGTTAAATGTACGTTTCTTTTTTTTTTTCAAAAAATGTACGTTTTTTGAACACGGAAGATTCGAACCTTTGTACTCTGAGATGAAGAGATGGCGTGCACCCCATGCCATGCAGAGAGCCTGAGAATAACCGGTCCACTAAGTCCCCAATGTGTCACAAGCATTGGACCAATCTTGAAAGAAAACAAGTATTCTTACAAAGTTATCTTCATGGTAAAGAATGTTAAACAAATAAAGAGGATTACAGAGATGCACACCTGCTCAAGGTTTGACAAATCCAGACGTTGATTCGCTAATTTCAGTCTGGCTACTAATCTGAGCAAGAGAAAGAAACAATGTCAAATACGAAGCTCATAACACTTTTTCATTCTAGGCAATACACTTTTTCATTATAGGTTGAAAACTAATACAGCTAACTCAGCCAGCAACGGATCATTGATCTTGAAGGTGAATAAACTCGGTACTGGATCCACAATGGAATGACCAAATCGAGTGGCTAAAGCGTGACCCTGTAACATAATTCAAAACATGAGAACCGCAACTATGAAATGGTTCTCTAAAGGAGATCTTATAAATTATAACCTGTTGGCTACTTCCAGTTATAACGCAATAAGGAGATATGAAGCTTCGATAGATTCAGACGTGTCAGCACTTCGCTTCCCATCTTTGGTTTAGTAGAAGCACTTAACACAGACTCTCCTCTTTCAAGCCTAACTGGTTTCAAGAAATTTTGAGTGTATATATGAATGAAGAGAACACAACAGTTAAGAAGAATGAATGTTTCTAGAGATGTGTTATGATTACCTACCCTGATATTTGCTTCATGTAAGAGACAGTCAACTACATAAGCTGAATCATCGGCTCACTGGGAATACTCTTCCATCGTCTTCAGTCTGTTTGAATACTAGAGTTAGGCGAAAATGCGGAATAAGACAAAGAGGTATGAACGTTAGATTGATGAGACAAAAATTCACAACCTTTAGTGGCACTCCATGCTCAGAGAACCATGACATGGTATCAGCAGGACCATGTGTGTAAAAGAAAGAACCTTTAAGCTCTTTGTTACCACGAGGATAATTTGCTGCCAATCTCTACATCCAAAATTTAGTTACTGAGTTAGCATATTTGATATCATGTTAACAATAACACAAATCAAGTTAAACTAATTTGCTTCCCACAAGATGAAAGAGAAACTACAAGAAAGCTTCATGATTCTGCAATTTCAGGCACTAAGTTTGAACCTTTATGTGTGAACAACACTCACAATAGTAACGTTGTAATGCTCTCTGCCAATCTCAATATAAAGTTAAAGAGGTATGAACGTTAGATTGATGAGACAAATTCACAACCTTTAGAGGCACTCCATGCTCAGAGAACCATGACATGGTATCAGCGGGACCATGTGTGTAAAAGAAAGAACCTTTAAGCTCTTTGTTACCACGAGGATAATTCTCTGCCAATCTCTACATCCAAATTTAGTAATTCGGTATAAAAAAGCTCAAACAAAACAGAATTACATTTTTCAAAATTCCAGGCATAGAGCTTCAGTGTATACAACACCGCAATAGTGTCGTTGCAGTGCTCTTAACAGAAGCTCAAATCAAGCAAAACAGTAGGGCTTCCCTCAAGATTAAAGACAAATTTAGAAGAAAGCTTCATGCTTTCGCAAATTTTCAGGATCAAGTTTGAAGCTTTAAGTCTATACCACACTCAAAATACTGGCGTTGCAGTGCTCTGCTAATCTCTGTATGCAATATTTTCTTAAGTTAACAAAAGTACAAATCAAGCTAAACCCGATACACTTGCACAAGATTAAAGAGAAAAACTGCAAGAAAGCTTCATGATTCTACGATTTCAGGCACTAAGTTTGAAGCTTTCTATGTGAACAACACTCACAATCGTATCATGATTCTACAATTTTCAGCATAAAGTTGGAAACTTTCACTGTGAACAAGACTCATACACTCCAGCTGCTCCACCACCAACAACTACCAAAACCTCGTCCTCATTCTTTCTCTCCTTTCAAAATTCAAATCAAATTCCCAACAATTCAAGAAAAAATAAAGAAATAACCGAAATTTGAGTGGGTAATGAACAAAACAAAGCGAAACTTACGTTTTTTTAGCAGTGGCAGTGAAAATTCTCCTTCTCCTGCTACTTCTACATAACAGAGCTTTCACAGGAACCCATAAAGGATTTGCTAATTTCAAATTCGTTTACCCAATCAAAATGTCCTAACTTTCTTTCTCGATAAACCTCAACTAGTAGAGGACCCGCGCAAACGCGCGGTGTGACGTTGCGGTTTTGTGAATAAAATCTAAATTCAAAATCTGAGCCCGACTCAAAAACCCTAATCAAAATTTTAAAAATCCAAACCTTTTTAATATGTCTAAACCCGAAAACCCGAAATCCAAAAAATCCCGAAAACCCTGAACTGAATAAAAAAACTCCAAACTTTTCACCCGAAACCCGAACCCGACCTAAAAACCCTAATAAAAATTTTAAAATATCTAAACTTTTTTAATATGTCTAAATCCAAAAACCCGAAATCCAAAAAATCTGGAAAACCCTGAACTGAACCCAAAAAAACTCAAACCCAAACCGAACATAAATTTTCAAAAAAACCGAACAGAAATCCACAATTTGATTTAAATCATATGTATTTCTATTTCACTATTGGAAATTTTGCAAATATCATTCGAATTTGGTATTATCGATAGATTATGTTAATTTTTCTTTTTTGCCGATTTTTTAAGAGCTGGAAAACGGAAGTTTTCTAAACCATCGGTTTGTTTTAAGTTATTATTCTTGTATCCAAACAATTTTTTCCATTTATTCTTCTATCCAAATAGATTATTCTCTTATTCTTATATCCAAACAACTTTTTTTCCATTTATTCTTCTATCCAAATAGATGATTCTCTTATTCTTGTATCCAAACATTAGAATGTACTTCTCAATTAATAATATAATAAAGACTAGTAGAGAACCCGCGCGCGCAAACGCACGGTGTAACTTTGCGGTTTTGTGAAAAAAATCTAAACTTAAACCCGAACCCGACTCAAAAACCCTAATCAAAATTTGTAAAAACCCAAACCCTTTTAATATGTCTAAACCCGAAACCCCAAAATCCAAAAAATCCTGAAAACCCTGAACCAAAAAAAAAAGAAAAAAAACTCAAAAATTTTCCATCCGAAACCCGAGCCCGACTTAAAAACCCTAATAAAAGTTTTAAAATACCCAAGTTTTTCTAAATATGTCTAAACCCGAAAAAAATCCAAAAAATCCGGAAAACCGTGAACTAAACCCCAAAAAACTCGAAACCAAACCGAACAGAAATTTTCAAAAAAACCCGAAAACAGTTTGATTTAAATTAGACGTATTCTATTTCACTATTGGAAATTTTGCAAATATCATTCGATCATATTCTATCGATTTGGTATTATTGATAGATTATAATAATTTTTTATTTTTTACAGATTTTTTAAGTGTTGGAAAACGGAAGTTTTCTAAACCATCGGTTTGTTTTAAGTTATTATTCTTGTATCCAAACAGTTTTTTTCCATTTACTCTTCTATCCAAATAGATTTTTCTCTTATTCTTATATTCAAACAACTTTTTTTTCCATTTATTCTTCTATCCAAATAGATGTTTATCTTATTTTTCTATCCAAACATTAGAATGTAGTATCCAAACAGTTTTTTTCCATTTACTCTTCTATCCAAATAGATTTTTCTCTTATTCTTATATTTAAACAACTGTTTTTTCCATTTATTCTTCTATCCAAATAGATGTTTATCTTATTCTTCTATCCAAACATTAGAATATACTTCTCAATTAATAATATAATAAAGATGGTGATGATAATGATTACAGAACGACGTCGTTCTTCTTAAACCAAAACGACTTCGTTTGACACAGATAAACTCATAAAAGTTTAATGGGAAAAATATGTTATTCAACTTTAAAGATCTTTGGACTGGAAACAAAAAATAAAGATCTTTGGACTTTCTTGGGGTTAAATCAGATTAAATCTCCTCTTGGAGTAATACAAAAAAAAAAGTATTTTACTTTGAGTGAGTTACAAATCAACTCTAAACTCAAGAAAGAGAATGAGAATGAGAATAAGATGGAAGGGTCATTGACTGTGAAAAACAACACAAGACAAAAAAAAAAAAAAAAAAAAAAGTTAAGCTAAACAATAACTAGATGGAAACAAGTTACGACTCAATACGTGGAAATAGAGTGACACAATCTTCGAGTTCCACTAAAGATTCGTATCAGAAGAGAAAGATCAAAGATCAAAGGAGAAGCTATAATAAAGAGGTATATCAAAGAAAAATAAGAAGAAGATAGATGTGTCTGATTATAATTAGTTCATAACTATATACCGATTTTTATAGGTGCTAGAAAATCTCGAGCAACTTAGAAAGCCGAGTGATTTAAAAAGACTATACTATACTAAAATTAATACATGAATATCGCGTGTTGGAGCACTAAGTTCAAATATTTAACCTATATAGTACCCGTCTAGCGCTTAATTTCCTAATACACATAAACGGGCTAAAACGATGTTTTAAATGCGACGCTTCGTATTTTCTCGGATACATCGGGAAGATGCAAAAAAAGTTACTACAAACTTTCCGTCTTCCTCTCCAGAAAATTGAGCCTCTATAACTTCCAAAATCTACTAATGCAGTTGAAAAGACTCTCAAACTCAAGATATCAACGTTGTTG
Source organism: Microthlaspi erraticum (assembly GCA_902728155.2). Lineage (NCBI taxonomy): Eukaryota > Viridiplantae > Streptophyta > Magnoliopsida > Brassicales > Brassicaceae > Microthlaspi > Microthlaspi erraticum. Next base: position 610,132 of record CACVBM020001607.1, read on the forward strand.
TTTTCTTTCAACAAGTGTGTTTGACAAACTTTGAGAGATAGAGATGTCGTCGTACGGTAGTACTGGTCCGTCTATGGCTAAGCCATTGATGAACAGTGATGAGTCTGGTCATCAAATAAGACGAGTGGTGATGTTGAAGAAACAAACGGAAATCAGGATCCATGTGCATGAGATTTCGCCTCTTAAACTCCGTGTGCTCGATGGCAAAGTTGAGATTTTTGGTTCCGAGCTTCCACCAAAAGCCTGGCTCACATTTCAACCTCTCCAACAATTCGCCGTATGTTTTCACACATATTCAAACGAATTTTCAGCTTCCTTTTGGTTATTGTTCGGTTCCTTGAAATGGGTTCTTGTCTTCTTGATAAGTTTTGTTAAATTCCTCCTCTGTTCTTGTGGGTTAGTTGAAAGGTTTGAGCTTTAGGTAGTTTCTGTCAAATTAATCATTCTTCCCTTTTGTACCTTTTGTAGTTGAAATGATCATTGAGTGGGTTTATGGTTTACATAGTAAGAAAGCTGTAATCTTGACGGTTTATAAAATTGCTCACTTTCAGGTTTTCACATGGTATGGTGCAACACTTGAAATAGATGGCGTCACAAGATCTGAAAAAACATCTGACGAGGTAAGGTTATGGTTACATCCTCAAACATCAATTAGTTATTGATGTATTTTTTACTAAAATTGTCTCTGTTCTAGACACCTATGATGAGCTATCTTAATTTGCACAACACTTTACAAGTGCAAAGACATCATGTTACGTCCTCAGCAAGGTATCCTGGATCTTCACAGGTACTTTTATTTTTCTCTTACTAAAGTTTCATTGATTTATAACCATGTAGAAACTTGAAGTTATGGTTTCTGTACATACGGTTTTGCTTGATGCAGGGACCAAGAGTTATCATCGTAGGGGATACTGACTCCGGGAAGAGCACATTAGCTAAGATGCTTCTTAGTTGGGCAGCAAAAGATGGTTGCAAACCAACATTTGTTGATCTTAACGTTGGTCAAAGCTCAATCACTATGACTGGAACTATCGCTGCTACTTCCATAACAATGCCATTGGATCCAGTTGAAGGGTTTCCTGCTAATAAGGCTATTGTGCATTACTTTGGTCACAAGGCAGCGAAGTAATTTCACTTCAAATTCTCAATCTTTAGGTGTTTTAAGACCTTATAACTTGGAACTTATTTTATTTTCTTGTATTCTTAGTAACAACATTAAACTGTACAAAGCTCTCGTTGAAGAGCTTGCTGGAGAATTAGAAGAAGAGTTTGCTAAAAACGCTGAATCACGAAATGCTGGTATGGTGATTGACACAATGGGATGGACCAACGGTCTTGGTTGTGAGGTAACTGTTAGCTTCTTCTGTCAAAAGGGAACGGTTTACGTTTGCTATGAAACGCAGACTTTCTGATTTGCCATATCCTGCTTTTGATTTGCAGCTGCTTAAGCATGCAATAAGGATGTTTAATGCATCCGTAGTTGTTGTCCTTGGTCAAGTAATGCATCGAACCTCTCCTTAATCTTTATTTCTAAATCAAGAAACCTATATTACTCTTCATTGATATTTGTCATTTGCAGGAGGACACTCTCGTCAAGGATCTAAACAGAGCTTTCAAATACAAGAAGGATTTACAAATCTTGAAGCTTGAAAAGTCAGCTGGAGTTTTCTCTAGATGCTCTACTTTTCGCAAAAGATTGAGGAACAATAGCATTAAGGTAGATTTTTCGCTTTGGCTATTTCATTAATCGGAATTTTTTTCTATGTCTGGTTAAAATGGAGGGATTTTAAATTTGCTTATGTACAGAAGTACTTCCATGGAGCCACTAATGATCTCACGGCCTACACCAAAACCGCAAAGTTCAGTGATGTGCAAGTATACCAGATTGGTGACTTGCGAGGATCATCAAGATTTGGTCAACCTTTGAAGATCACACCTGTGTCAATTGACATGGATCTTGTGAATAAAGTTCTTGCAATATCATACGCCAAACAGCCTGACGAGATCATCTCAAGGTAATTATTTTCAGCTTTGTATGATGCAACTTATGCTATGGATGGAAAAATTGTTACCTTTGTAGTGATTGTGTGTTGCCATTTTGCAGCATTGTTGCTGGCTTTGTGTGTATCAGAGATGTTGATATTGATGAGGAGACAATCACATATATATCTCCATCAGTTGCGGAATTGCCAAGCAATATATTGATCATGGGAACTTTGACATGTAATGAAACTTGAGCAGCAAGAAACTTATTAAAGATAAGAAAAAGTGAGGAGTTTGTTTTTTTTTTTCTTTTAAAGTTGTAAACCCTATAATTAAGCAGAATATCCAGTTTTCTTGAGTTTATTCGTCTACGTTTAATTGAAATGGTGGAAAAATAGGTCTAATATCTTTTAGAAATCGTAGTTACCATGTAAATACTAGATAGAAAAGACAATGAGATAAAAATAGGCCTCATTACCCTCGTCATTCATGGAGAATCCAACACTTACAAGCTCTACAACTATACGTGTGGTTACAACTATCAAAATCTCGGAGGTTCATCATCATCATCAATTTGCTTGTCACTAGGATTTTGCTTATGTTTTTCTTACATTTTGCTTATATTTTGTGTATCTTTTGCTTATGTTTTGTTTATATTTTTTTTTCTATTTTCGGATTTTTTTTGTAATAATTATAACATGTTAAATAGATATTATAGTGGTATTCAATGAATTAGAGATTCTTGAAACGGTTAAAGCCGATAGATTTTACATCCCATGCTGTTTTTCTGGTACATACATGTGAAATGTCTAATTTTTGTTTTTTTTTAAGGTTCATATATTTTCTCTGTCTAAAAAGAAAATGGATCCCTTTGCATATTTTCTAAATATTATTATATAACTATTTTCTATTGGAGGAAACTAAGCTCCATTAGATGTGGAAGAAGAAGACTTTCAAGATCTAGAGCTTGGTATGAGCTCTAGATCAGTTAAGTTCTTCAAGAATTTGTTCAAATTAGGGTTTTTGTTCAAATTAAGTGCAAAATCTGAGAACATACTACATGACTATTCTAACATAGTAGGTATTGAAGAATCAGTACGATGTGGCGTTGCCGGGTTCGAGCTAAACGGCTATCTACCATGACGTTTTTGTTAAATTAATTGAAATGACGAAAAAATAGTTCATATATCTTGTCGTCGTTATCATGTAAATACTAAATAGAAAAAAAGATTGGATTTAAATTGTGATATACTCGAATTAGTAACTGAAATGCATTTTTGTTATAAAATCTTGAAGAATCTAAGTTTTCAAACTAGATATAATCAGATAAAATCTATAAAACAATTTTTTTAAATAAAATATCGTAGACTTAGATTTTGCAACAAAATCGTTTTAAGTAGAAAATCACTTCCAATTTTGTTAATCGAACGTAGAAAACAAAAATGGCTAACCTCTTAGCTTTTCTTCTTCCTCTAGTTCTCTTCTTCAGCTCTCAGTTAGTTCAGTCTCATCCTTCTCTTAATCACAACAATAACAATTTCAATGTTCTTGATTATGGAGCAATAGGAGATGGATATTATGACGATACAAAGGTTTGTTTCTTTTGGCAAATTATTTCATAGATATTGAAAATCCACAAGTTGATATATACATATTTGTCTTCTTAATAATGGTTTCAGGCATTCATGGATGCATGGGAAGATACATGCAATTACATTGGATCCAAATCAACTATGATGATTCCTCAAGGAAGAACGTTTCTTTTGCAACCAATTCAATTTCATGGCCCTTGTAAATCCAAGAAAATCATTTTTTCGGTATGCAATACTTATATGCACATGTTTAATATTTAACTTTATTCATTGATTTAAATTTGAATCTGAGTTTCTATTAATAACTTACAAAATCATCAATATACAAACAGTCACATGATTAGTGTATGCAGTAATACGCATTTATATCACTAGTGCATTAATCATAATTCATAGGTAAATTTATCGATCCGATATAACAATTATCGACATTTTTTGCCAGATCAGTGGAAGCTTAACTGCTCCTGAAGATCCAAATCAATGGAAATGCAAGGAAGATCACTGTCATCAGTGGATTGAATTTGCACATATAAATGGACTTTATATCGATGGGCAAGGTATTGTTGATGGTCAAGGACCAAAATGGTGGTCGATAGATTGCAAAAAGTACAAACAAGTAAGCCTTTTTGTTTATTCTTCTTAGTATCAATGTATCACCCTTTACATTATTAATTTGTTCATAACTCATAAAACATTTGTTTTCATATATAGGAATGTCTCAGAAGACCAAGGGTATGTAAAAAACATTCGATAAAACCCCTTAAAATATAATATTATACAAGTCGTTGTAAACGGTTTGATTTGATTTTTTTCTTTGTTTCCTTTAGGGTGTGGTTATATCACATTCTACTAATGTGCATATAAGCAACATTATGGTTAAAGACAGTCCAAATTTTCAAATGTCGTTGGAAGATTCGAAATGGATTGTTGTTAAGCAAATCACCATAACCGCCGACGGTGATAGCCCTAACACTGATGGGATTCACATTCAACGTTCTCAGCATGTTTTGGTATACAATAGTAATATCCGCACAGGTGATCGATTCACTAATTCTCTTTGTGTTACATTTATTATTTATACATATCTAAGATAAGATCGAATATATGTTTGTCCTAATTCTAACAACTTTAGTTGCATGCGGTATTTGATATTTTCAGGTGATGACTGTATATCTATTGGTGATGGTTCAAAGTACATTAATATATCACGAATTTCATGTGGTCCGGGTCATGGAATAAGGTAACTTTTAGCTTTGATTATTGTAAATTTAGTCAAAAGATTGTAATTAAATTGTAGCAAATATTATTTTCATTAAACCAGTATCGGAAGCTTAGGCCGATATGGGACTAAAGAGACAGTGGAAAATGTCGTCGTTCAGGATTGTACATTTAGAGATACAGATAATGGGGTTAGAATCAAGACATGGCAGTTAAATATACAAGTGAAGAAATTGATTAGTTAATTGTGTTTACTCTCTACTTGATTTAAATATTAGAACTATCTAACGACAATATTATTGTACATTTATTGTTTAGGGAGGAAGAGGACATGTTCGAAATATTTTATTCGAACGTATAAAGCTACATGGTGCAACCCGACCTATCATCATAGACCAATTTTATTGTCCTCACGCACAATGCAAAAACCATGTAAGTAAATTTTCTAATTCTTGTTATCTAATGATTTTTCTCATATTAATTTTTTTTTTCGTTTTAATTTTGATATTTTCTCATGTATATGAGACTATATATATGTATTTAAGTTTGGGGTAACAAGCAAAGCATCAAAATAAGTTTTTTTTTTATATGAAAATTTGATGTTTACTTCCTATGTATACAGCCAACAGCTGTGGAGATCAAGAATGTAAGGTATAATCACATACATGGAACATCGATCAAGAAACCGTATGTACAACTTTTGTGTAGCGAATCAGTTCCATGCAGAGATATTTTCATGAACGATATAAACATTCACAACGAAGACAAAGATGAATATGAGAAAAAAGGTCGTAAATCACGTCATGATCATCCTCTTGCTGAATGCATCAATGTTAGAGGACAAGCTAATGGTGTGGTGAAGCCTAAACTGTCTTGTTTGATTTCGAAAAGACATTGATTTGTTTTTTGTTTTTTTAGTTTTTTTTTGTTTAGTATTTAAGACATTTTGTCAGCTTTTTGGGGCCTCAGAGGCTGCCCATGTCAGCATTCCTATCAGTGTTCCCGTCCTGCCACGTCACCTGCTTCCATTAGAAACGACACGTCAGCAGTGCAAATAGTAAAAACGAATCGGGCTTTCGTGATTTGTTCTGAGCCCATATACAGTACTTCTTAGCCCACAAACTCAAACCGGACTACGCCTGAATCGATTCATCGTCTTCGTCGTCGTCTCTTCTTCCAACTTGAATCGATTCATATGTCTGTTATCGGTTACTCATATGTCCACTCCCTCTATCGAATTTATGGCACCTCCAATCCGGAACCTCTCTTTCCGATCGATCCTATAAAAAGCAAATCAGCAAGTGCAAAAAAAACTCAATTTCAGAGATGCTTCGTCTCCTCTTCTTCTTTGTTGCGTTAGTATTTATGCAATTCGTATTCCAGCGTCCACCATGTTTTTTCACATTCTAACTGAGCGAACAAATGCTTTCGTTTGATTTTCTTCCCATCACATCTTCGCAATGTCGCCACCACCCAAAGGCCTTTTCCCAGCGGCTAATCTCGAGGTTTGTCTTCTTTTCAGGTTTAAGCTTTGTTTAGTTACAGTCTTACAGATATAAACGTCGTTTGGATCTGTTCTCCTTAGATTTCTATGTTCTCTGCAATTTCAATTGATCACTTCCATAATGATGATTTGATTTATCTGTTTGATTAATCTTCGGCTCGCAAGTTTAGAAAGTTTGTGTTGTCTGATTATAAAGTCGTAATTCTCGGTCTACTGCTTTCGGACCACATTTATCTCTTTTCTATTTGGACATTGCTTTGACTCTTATAACAATCCTATGAGATCAACTGTGCAGAAGAGAGTCTCATGATACCTTATTATTTTCTGGGTTGCGAACGGTTCCTAGGGATTTCCACTCACAGGTTTGCATGTTGTTTTTGTTTATTGACAATATCTGATTGGGAACATGAGGATAAATTGCGTTCTCTGTTTTGTTTTTCTTTAGAGAACATGAGGAGAATCAGACCAAGTTTAAGCTACTGAAACCTAATTAATGAGGCATACCAAAACGAACTTGCAAAAGAGATCTTGAGAAGCCACAAAAAGACACAACAATAGAAAGGCTTCTACATGGAGTAAGCTTCTGATTACAATGATTTATCTTTTTAAGTATACCACTTTCCTGATTTTAATGTTTGAGAGCTTCTAACTAAATGCAGGAAAAGGTGCCAAATCAGGCTGTGATGTCGAAGTTATATCTTTCGAGCTCTTGTGGAGTCCCACCAGTTTGGTTCCCGGTGAGTTTATAGAAAAGTTTACAGGGTTTACAGTGAATTGAGCTTAGGGGTAGGATATTGAGAATCTAAAATCTCTCTAGACAGTTTATTAACTTAATGAGGATACAATTTTCAAGCAAGAGATGATGGTGCACGAAACTTGAAAGGTAATGAGGTAAACTTGCTAATATTATATAATTCCCCCTCCTTTATTTTGCTTCAGTTTACAACGATCTCAGCCTTACGTTTAGCAGTAACATTTAAAACGACATATGCATCACTCTTAGTTTCCACATCACTAAAATACATTTCCTCTGTTTTCTTGGCAGTTTAACTACAGTCGACAAAATCATGGCCACCTGACGATCGATGCTTACAAAAGTATGCTTTTCAAGGCTTTCACATGTATTTTTTTTTGTTGATGATTGAACTTGATTTCAACTATATTTTAAAATAGTAATCTCAGATTTGAAGACTGAAGTTGACTACATCTTCAACGGATGTAATTCGCTCCCTACAGTTTCCGCTCCAAACATTATTAAAGTAGTTTTTTCAACTGATGTTTTTATAATTAACAATTCCATATTACATAGCAAGTGGTCTATGGGTTTCATATAATCAGGTTGTTTTGTGTATTGGTTGATAAAAGTAGTTGTTTGAGTTTAGCCCGTAAATTTGTAATGGTATGAATTCTACCTTATTAGAACTTTGACATGTATATGTTGTCTCCTATAATTTTCTGAACCTCTTTCGTTTCTGTACTGATCATCTTCTCTGCTAGAATAGAATTTGGTTCTTATCATCAGTTCAAGAAGGATAGCGTAAAACACATTAATTTCTTACCTCTTATTGTAAAAGGAATTAAAGCTTTCGGCTACATTGGGAGAGTCTTAGTATATATTAACAGCTTCTCGACTTTGGGAGAGCTTAGAGAATTCTAAACGAGATAGATGAGAGAGAGCTTGAGTTGAGGAACACTAAGGAGTAATTTTTTTTATTACCATAAGTTAGCTCTTTAAGTTCATCAATTTCCCTGATTTTATGTTCCAAAGCTTTTACCAAAATAAGAGAGAGAGGAGAAGGATAGGTCGGGGTAGAGTGTGGCGTTGCAGCTCTTGCGGATGAAAACAGAGCTGGGAGTGGGAAACCAACGTTGAGGATTGGTGGGAGAAGAGAAGAAGAAGAAGAAAAAGTCTCATCATTGTTACCTTTGTGTATGTATCTCTTTCGAATTGGATTGATGACTCTTCCTAAGACTATAAAAATAGAGTTTCACCACAACTAAACTCATGTTTATCATATGGTTTGTAATTAGACTCTTAATATTAGTTTCTGTCATCAAAGAACACAGTATCAGTATACATTTGGTTTTAATTGCAGCGCAAGAATCTTACCCAAGTAAAGGAAAGAGTTAAGAGGAAAGTAACTCCATCTAAAAGTAATTTGTTTTGTCTAACTATACTTGCAGAAAACGATTAAATGTTCAACTTTTTGGTGTAGGACACCAAGATCAATACTACAAATCAACTATACACTCTTAAGATCAAATAATAATTATCAACTCTCATAAACATTATTTTCTTCTTCTTACCAAAACTGCAGGAAAAAAACAAATTTATGTTGAAGTCTTTGTTAACAATATTGTTCACTTTCATATAGTTGAAGCTATTCAAAAACACTATTTATTTCTTACAAAATAAACGCAATTGCTTTTAATCACATTTACATAAATATTTTCCGAAATATCTTTTTAATTTAAAGGGCCTAGCTAGGTAAAATAATAATTTCAAAATCAATTTATAAAACATAATCTTAAATATGTTGTGTTCTTCATACCACAATAGAAAATTTATTTATTAAAATTCTATAAATATTGTATATGCCAAGTGATTTACTGAATACAAGTAACATCAAACATCAGCATGAGTAAATAATAATAATTAGTAGCAACTTATATTCTAAATTAAAAAATTTTGTAAGATATCCAACAATATTACTGTATAGATCATCTTGACAATAGTTAGAAATTTTTTTTTTTTATATCATCACAAATTCGTATAGATTTTTTTGACAACATTTACAAGGTAGAAACAACAAAACAACTACAAATGTAAATTATAATAGGAAATCGAGATAATGTTTATAAGATAAATTTATAAATAATATTACCCCGGGCGTAGCCCGGTCAATCACCTAGTTTTTACTAAAATCACTATTCTCCATATTTTGTGAAATTAAACACATACACAGACAATCCAAACTGATCAGTAACATGTTTACTGATCCACATTGGTTATCATATCCAAAGACAATCCGGTTCGGTTAAACCACTTAACATTGACATGGTTATTGTAATTTTTGTAATCCAAATGAGACGGTGTCGTATTAGCGTCGATATGACTTTCCTCCCATTTCCTAACTTCTTCTTGTTGAAAGGTTCCAAAATCTCACCTTTCGCCAAAACCCCCAAATGGGTTCCATGTACAGAGCCTCTAAAACCCTAAAATCGTCGAGACAAGCATTCTCATTCTTGTTCAATTCTCTCAAATCCAATCGACGAGATCCCTTATGTATCGGATTGTACCAAACTTACGATTTCAGCTCTGATTCTAGACAGAGCTCCAGAGAACCCGCCATTGATTTGACCCAGTTTCCTTCCGAAAAGATCCGAAATTTCTCCATCATTGCTCATATTGACCATGGTAAATCTACTTTGGCTGATCGTCTTATGGAACTTACTGGCACCATTAAGAAAGGCCTTGGCCAGCCTCAATATCTCGACAAATTGCAGGTAGTTTAAAGTAATTTATGAGCTTGCTTCCTTAAATTAGATGTTTTGTTATAGTCGATTCAGAGGAAATGTTTCATAAAGTTTTAGTTTTTAAATCTGTTCACATTTTGCTTAGTGATGGATAATTAAGTCGTTATGGATGTTTGTTATAGTGGAATCAGAGGAAATGTTTCATAAAAGTTTTGATTTTTGATACTGTTCATGTTTTGCCTTAGTGATGGATGATTAAGTGGTTAGGTTTTTATAGTGGATTCAGAGGAAAAGTTTCATAAAGTTTTGATTTTGGAATAAATTGCAGGCATTTTAAGTAATTTACGAGCTTGTTATAGTGGATTCAGAGGAAATGCTTCATAAAGTTTGAATCTGTTCAAAATTGATCATTTTGTGCTTTGTGATGAGTAATGAAGTAAGCTATGGATATTTGTTTTAGGTAGAGAGGGAGAGAGGAATAACTGTAAAAGCTCAAACGGCAACAATGTTCTACGAGAACATTGTAAAAGATCAAGAAGCTAGCGGCTTCCTTCTCAACCTCATTGATACACCAGGCCATGTTGATTTCAGCTATGAGGTCTCTAGATCACTATCTGCTTGTCAAGGAGCTCTCTTGGTAGTTGACGCAGCTCAAGGTGTTCAAGCACAAACAGTGGCTAACTTTTACTTAGCATTCGAGTCTAACCTCACCATCGTCCCCGTGATCAACAAGATTGATCAACCAACAGCTGATCCTGACCGTGTCAAAGCTCAGTTAAAATCCATGTTTGATCTGGACACAGATGATTGCCTTCTAGTCTCTGCTAAAACCGGTTTAGGGCTCGAGCATGTCCTTCCTGCGGTTATAGAACGTATTCCTCCTCCTTCTGGACTTAGCGACTCTCCTCTACGGATGCTTTTGTTTGATTCGTTCTTCAACGAGTACAAAGGTGTCATTTGCTATGTTTCTGTTGTTGATGGAATGCTGAGTAAAGGAGATAAGGTCTCGTTCGCTGCTTCTGGTCAGTCTTATGAAGTGTTGGATGTAGGGATTATGCATCCTGAGCTTACTTCTACAGGAATGCTCCTCACAGGACAAGTTGGTTATATAGTAACCGGCATGCGAACCACCAAAGAGGCACGTATTGGTGACACAATTTACAGAACTAAAACCACTGTAGAGCCTCTTCCAGGTACTTGTTCTCTCTTAAGATCTCTTGCACTTTCTTCTATGGTGTTTCAAGCTCGCTGATCTGCGTTTGATGTAGGTTTCAAACCGGTGAGGCATATGGTGTTTTCAGGCGTGTACCCTGCGGATGGATCTGACTTTGATGCACTAGATCACGCCATGGAGAAACTGACTTGCAACGACGCAAGTGTCTCTGTAGCTAAAGAGACAAGCACAGCTCTTGGAATGGGATTCAGATGTGGCTTCCTCGGTTTGCTTCATATGGATGTGTTCCATCAGCGGCTTGAGCAAGAATACGGTACACAAGTCATCTCCACAATCCCTACCGTGCCTTACACGTTTGAATACTCAGATGGAAGCAAGTTACAAGTGCAGAATCCAGCTGCTTTACCTTCAAGCCCTAAATACAGAGTCACAGCGTCTTGGGAGCCAACGGTTATCGCCACAATCATCCTCCCGAGTGAGTTTGTTGGAGGAGTGATCAACCTCTGCTCTGACAGAAGAGGCCAGCAGCTAGAATACACGTTTATAGACGCGCAGAGAGTGTTCTTGAAGTACCAGTTACCGTTGAGGGAGATAGTTGTGGACTTCTACGATGAGCTGAAGAGCATAACGTCTGGTTACGCTTCTTTCGACTACGAGGACGCAGAGTATCAGAAGTCTGATCTTGTCAAGGTTGATATTCTGTTGAACGGGCAAGCGGTTGATGCGTTGGCGTCGATTGTTCACAGCCAGAAAGCGTACCGTGTGGGGAAAGTGCTTGTTGAGAAGCTGAAGAGCTTTATAGATAGGCAGATGTTTGAGGTGATGATACAAGCTGCGATTGGTTCGAAGATCATTGCGAGAGATACGATCTCTGCGATGAGGAAGAATGTTCTTGCGAAGTGTTATGGAGGAGATATAACAAGGAAGAAGAAGCTTCTTGAGAAGCAGAAAGAAGGGAAGAAGAGGATGAAGAGAGTTGGTTCTGTTGATATACCACATGAAGCTTTTCAACAAATACTCAAAGTCTCTTAGAAGACAAAAGACTGAAGAAACTGGTAGTTGTTTTATGCAATTGAAGATTATTTTTTGGAAAATTATAAAATATTTTTTTTTGTTCCTTTACTGAAATTTTTACTGTCTGTAATCTTGATGTTCTCAGAATTGAAAACGTTGAGAAATTTTATTTTTTTTCAGTTTCTCATTACGAAATAAACCAAGAATTGAAGATACACTGAAAAGCATTATTCCATTAGGCAGAGTCCTTTCTTTCTGCGGTTGGGGTTTAAAAATCAATTTTCAAAGTAATGGGACTTTTGTGAAACGTTCAAAAGGCAAAACCTAGTGGTCAATCTGCTTTTCTTTTTGCGGTTGGGTTTTAAAAATCAATTTTCAAAGTAATAAGACTCTTTTGTGAAACGTTCAAAAGGCAAAACCTAGTGGTCAATTTGGTAAATACTATGTTAAAAATAAAAATGGAGATGCAGGGTATCGATCCCTGTACCTCTCGCATGCTAAGCGAGCGCTCTACCATCTGAGCTACATCCCCATTTGATAGAGTGGGTTAGAAAAATATTTTCAAACTAATGGGCTCTTTTGCAAACAATGCAAAAATCAAGGGGTCTTACTGAAATAATACAATTCGGAAAAGAAAATGGAGATGCGGGGTATCGATCCCCGTGCCTCTCGCATGCTAAGCGAGCGCTCTACCATCTGAGCTACATCCCCCATTTGGCAGAGTCGGTCAGAAATTGTTTTTCAAACTAATAGGCTATTTTGCTGTTGTCTACGATGATCTAAGGCAATGCATTGGAGAAAAAGTGTCATATCTTGAGATATCAATTTTACCTTCATCAAGTGAATACGACAACAAACGAATAAGACTAAAATCAGAAGAAAAACCTATAAATTTACAAATACTAATTAGAATCCAAATTGAAAATTAATAAATTGTACAAAGATTTAGAGATCTTTTTGGATTGTGTTTGATACAGTGTACTGTACGCGTTGTTAGATCTTTTTGTTACTATAAACCTATTGTCTCTTTCATGCGTCAGAAATGCAGTGTACAAATCATCAACTGCGCTCCTTACTGATTTGTAACGTTAAATAAAAAGGCAAAGGAAGCACTTTCAGTCCCTTATGTCTCTCTGGTTGCGATGAAAGAAACTTTATGTTTCTAGTAAGTTCTGTAATCTTGTTTTTTACTCCTTTTTTTGCCAAAGATTACTTATGCTCTAGGTGTTTATTGTTGTAACTCCTTAACTTTCATTCTAAATGAATATTAACATTCCTAGCAAAAAAAAAATATTCTAGTCAATGTAATTTTGCACTTTTTAAATAAGCTAAACCAAACAAATAAAAAATATATATAAAGAAGAAATAAAAATCATAAAGTAAGACGATCGATAATGGATGTATCAAACCACTACATGATTCAAACGACATTGTCTTCAAAAACAAAACCAACGAAGAACATAAAAAACAAGAAGAGCTGCAAGAAATGAAACCAGTTGCTTACTTATATTATGATTGGATTTGAACCAAACTTGGAACATAATTGAAAAACAATGGCCACCAAGATCCTTCACCAGGGTTGGTATAATGCAACAACACTGGATCCGTTAAATAAGGGATTTCTACGTGATATTCATCGTCCTCTCCAATAGTGTATACCTTCCTGTAGGGGAAAAAACATGAATCACAACACAAGGCCACTTTCTTTTCCTCGTCGATTAAAAGACTCGTGAATGGAGAAGAACTTTGCATGTCCACTGCAAAGGATTTGCTCCATGACAACTCAGCCTCAGTATTAATATTATTGGTCACCCACATCTCCACCTCTGCTGAACCAACACTCCAATGTAAAACTGAGAGTTGTTCATCTCTAACAACCGATAGAGCCATATAACCACACTTTTGACATGTGGGAGCAAGACGTCCAAATCTCTCTCTTGTAAAATCAAAACTGCGTAAAGAATGGTCTTTGCCACCAGAAATCCAGTAAGCATTTCCCTTCAAAGTCACGCCAGAATAACATATTCTGACCCAGATCGGATCATTCACAACCCTCCATGAATTAGAGCTAAACTCATAAATTTCAAATCCACTAACCCGGCGGTTAAATTCATAAAACATCAAGATTTTGTAGGTGCGGCCAGATTTGTTGTTTTCGTAACCTAGAGCAAACCTAGAGTATCTCTTGTAACCATTTTCGTGTTGGATCCACCTTGTTTCTCCTAAATACGGATTACAAACCACGGGTCTATTGTCCTTGGTGATGCATAACAACAAACCGTCGCAGTGAAACACTTTAGCTATATCGAGTTGTTCTGAATTAAGACGAGAACTCTTTAGGTCAAGTGCACCTTTAAACTCTATAGATGGAGGAACGACGTTGAGATCGATGCTCATTGGAAAAAGCCTATATTCTTTCAACATGACAACACAAGACTGGTTTGGAGCTTTACGAAAGTGCTTCTCGTTGAATCTTGGCTCTTTCAATAAAGCTTTCCATCGTTTGCATGTTGATCGTAATGGTTTCAGAGATATGGCCGGAACCCAAGAGAGAATTTCCTCTACCAAATCCTCAGGAAGATCGGACATCGTCGTTGTTTCTTTTGTCGACTTCATCCCAAAAGTAAGAAGTTATGGTTTTGGGCTTTTTTTTTTTTTTTTTTCCACGTTTCTCACCGAACAAATCATGTCTTATACATTTCGTGGGTTCTGCTTATTAATTTTACTTTAATTTTTTTTCCAGATTGCTTTTTTTTTCTTTCCTAAAAGAAAAGAAGCATATCTGTAAGATCAAATTTGTTTCCTCTTGACTATCAAATCATTTAACCATCACAGATTTCAAATTAACCCCAATACCCATAGTAGTATATCAGATCTCAGTATTTACGCAAAGTTGGAAATTAATCAATTAAATTCTCAATTAAAAAACTTACAAAATTTATTTTCCGAAATGGAAACGCTATTAAATTCTACACATAATACTTATGTACATACGATTTGAGCTTCTGAAACTTTTTAATTACTAGTATTAAATTGGTGACAAAAAAATCATTAAAATAAGCAAAAACCAGTTCATAACAGAGTTTATAAAAGAAAAAGTTATTTTCTTTTATAAAACATTAGAAAACATTAGAAAACCGAACTAAAGAGAATAAAGAAGACAAGAAGTTATTTTCTCGATCTCTAGGTGAATTCAAAGCCCAATCGATTCTCTAATCATCATACTATTATTTGCAAAGTCAGAATTTCGAATGGAGCCACCACGTTAACTCTCAGCCGCGGAATTACCGAAGTACCCTTAATGAAAATCTATTATTAAATCTTCAAATTTTTCTTTTTTTTTATTAAAAAGGAATTTGATTATTGACTTAAATCTTTTTAGATAAAAAGGCTAACTACCATATTCCGCACCATATTTTTGGAAAAAAATTATAAAAAAATTGGAAAAAAAAAATAAAACCTAGGTTTCTTAACCGATTTTGTATTATATAAATAGATAGTAACAATCAAAATCAACACAATTTACGATTCTTCTACCTAGAGGTGAGATAATTTCTTCGAGTCCATATTTCATCTTTTGTCATGTAGGTTTATTATTTATACTAGATATTGAATAAAGATGAGTTTTTGACTTTAAAGAGATTTAAAATTCGAATGATATGATCCATTATGCTACCGATTTGGTCATGGCTTTGCTGGAATTTTTGGATTGATGAACTTGGTCTGAGCCATCATCTACATATTGTGTTTTTGATTTGAAACGATATAGCGTGTTTGGAGACGGATGCTTTAAAGCATGACTTGGCACATGAAAAATCTGTGGAAGATAAAATCTTCATCGAGGTTCATGTCAACACCACGATTATATGATAATTTTTGTGGGTGGTACGTGATGGTTGTTGTAAGACATCCGTTGAAGAACCATAAATCTGTTCACGAGTTGTAATTGTATCATGTTTAAGTAAGACAGCACAGCACATATGTTAATGAGATCGGAAGCAAAGTGTAATTTGATATAAAAGGGAATAAAGATAGGGAAAGGTGAATCTGTGTGTGGAGGTGCTATAACTCTGACTTCTTTGATCTGGACTATGAATTTGAGGCTGATTTCCAAGGGTTTAAGGGCGATTCAGCTTTTGATTTGTGTATTGATTTGAGCTATGTTTTGGTAATTTATTGATCTATTGAGTAGAACTATCATATGACCTTTTGATTTATTGTGTGTGTTGTTTGTGCTTCTGTTGCACCTCCTAATATTTTTATGATTTTGGTTTGCTCGATGATCTTGACAAATAACTAAACACATGTTCTATAAGGGTTAGGGAATTGTATGGATGGCATTTTCCCGAGCTTGCTAAGATCATGTAGATTCCCTAATGAAGTTGATTCTTATGTTATAGACTACAGATATATAAGCAGAAAAATTGTGTATTTGTGTCTTCGGCCTTTGTTGAATATTATGCAACTCATATATATAGTAAGAAAATAAATAAATAAAAACGAAAATAAAGACGGAACTGATAAATAAGATGTTGCAAAAAAAGAAAAAGATAATACAAAATGATGAAAAATATAAGATAAAATCAGAAAAAAACAAACTTAATAGAAATAAGGAAAAGATGAAAGTTGAAAGACGAAGACGAAAAAAAAAAGAACGAAACAAAAAAACAAAAAGAATTTGGGAATATGTGAAAAATAAAGAAACTGGGAAAATCAAAAGATAAAAAGAAATGAAGAATAAGAACACAAAGTCAATTGAAAAATAAATTGTTAATAAAAGGAACAAAACGGAAAAACAAAACAGGAAATAAAAAGATGACAAATGAAGAGAGGGAAAAGAAAAATAAATAGAAAGTTTGATAAGAATAAGATAAAAACGATATAAAATGAAGGAAACAAATATGAAAGAAGTAAAGAACAAAGTAAAAGAAGAAGATAAAATGAGGTTGGGGTCTATGATCTACGGTTTATATTGCAAGAGTAAATTTTAGATTTTGGTGCATTGTAAAAATATTGAATTCTTTACATTACCGATTAAAAACAAAAACAAAAAAAAAATCTTTTAAAAAAAAAGAGAAAAAAAATCCTGAACTAATTTGTAAAATGTGGGGTTCGGGTGTGCAGTTTGGTGGATTGGAGGGGGGGAGATGTTGTGTTATAATGTGGAGTTTGGGTTTAGGGTGTAGGGTTGTTTAGGGGGGCTGATGTTACACTTGTGGGTTTGAGTTTATGTTGATGGGTGTAGAGTTTAGTTTTTAGTGCATTTTTAAAATTTGAATTATTATGGAAGAATTTTGTAATTAAAAATCATTGATTATAAAATTATATCTATATTTCTAAATTGCATTCATAAATAGAAAAAATTAAAAAAAATTAAAGTAAATCCAGAATCGAAAGATAACAAAACCATTATAATTTTAAATGATCTCGACTATATGAAGATAAAAATTATTTCACAAATCTTTGAAAATCTAAACTATCGATGAATTGATAGGTGAAATACAAGACATAGACAAGAACGAAGAAAAACACGAGTAAAAGAAAAGAAGACAATGAAAAAGAAGATAGAAAAAATAAGAAGAAGAAAACTCGAACATGATTAATAAAAATCAAAGAAAAATGGAATGTGAGTTGAAAAAAAGACAAAGAAAATAAAAATAAAAATTAGAATAATATGATGTAAAGAATATAAAGATGATAAAGATAGAGAGATGGGAATGAGGAAGAAGAAAAACCCGAAAAAGAATGTAAAGAATTTTAAAAATAAAAAGAAGAAGAGGGAATTGGTGAATATAAAGAAACAACAAAAGATTGAAAGACACATATTGAAAGAAGAAAAAGATGATGAGAATGAATATAAAATTGAAAGAAAAAGAAGAAGATGAGATAATTGGAGAAGAATAAGAGGGAGAAGAAAACAAGAAGTGGAAATTCTTTTGTATTTCTTAAAGTGATTGAAGAAGATTATGTAGAAGAATGAGAAAGAGAAAACAAAAATAAGACATATAAAGATTACAAAAAATAAGAAGTTGGCGAAAACAAAAATTCTACTACCTATATTATCCAAATGTTTTATTAATTGACGTGTTTTAAAAATATTGTACCTGCACAAGGTGCGGGACAACCACCTTGTTAAAAGATAAAACAAAAACGAGTAAGAATCGATACCTTCTTCAGACCTAAAGCCCTAGACCTTGGCTTAAAGAGAATTACTGGAAAAGAAATCGCCTCTGGAAAAGTAACCTAGCAAGCGGCTCTTGAGACCTGACAACTTCTCCGTGGACGAATCCGCCAACAAAGTAATAGTTTTTGTTACCCTAATGGCTTTCTTGTTATTCACTCTTTTAAACTCTGTTTTCGTTAGTAGAGTTTCTGATTTAGATGTTTTGTACCTAGGCCATTCCAGAACCAAGAGCCAGGTAAATTGATTGGTCTTGTTTTTGAGTCTGAGATTTCTATCTGTATAGATGTGTTGTTGTTGTTGTTCTTGTGACGTTGATAATAAATGTAATATCAAATGATTGCAGTTACAGTACTGGAGGGATATCCGTTGATGATGAGGCACCTAGAGCCAAGCTGATCATAGACAGCAGGTCTTTCGATGTAATATCTTTGTTACTCTCTCTTTTTTTTTAAGGCTGTCTTGTTATTCACGATATGTTTGGTTAGTAGAATTTCTGATTAGATGTTTTGATGAAATTGAAGGATCCTGGTCCAACTATTGCAGAAGCAAAAGCCCGGTAAATTGATTGGCTTGAGTCTCGAGTATTTGAATATCGAAATGTTCTTGTATGTCACGTTGATAAATAATGTAATTGCAGTGGCATTGAGAGGATATCCGTTAGGGGATTTGAACGTCGTGATCATGAGGATGTGAAGAGTGCGTTGAGAGAACATTTCGCTTCATGTGGAAGGATCACTGATATTACCATATGGTTTCGTCAAACTGTTGCTAATATTTATTTTGTGGGAGAGGGCGCAGCAGACAAGGCCTTGAAACTTGATGGAAGTGTGGTTGCTGCCGGAGGATGGAAAGTCTCTGCTGAGCCTTATCCGTTTAGTGAGGAAAGGTGGTAAACTGAATTTTCATTTTTTCATATTTTTGTTTGTCTCTCTTTAAGATTTTGCATGTGCTCATCATTTAGCTTTTGCAGGATTGATGTAGTAGTTATTCGAGGATATGACTACACTTCACTTAGTGATAGTGAGGTCGATGTCGCTGTGAGGGATTTTTTGTCTTCATGTGGACAGGTCATCCAAGTTATGGCTATTAAGCGCAAAGGGTTTGTGGCTTTGTTCTTGGTCCTAATTATTTCATTTTGACGTCCCAACTTTCTAATGCTGACTAATGAGAGACTGGCTGTTGATTTTTTTACAGAAGCATCGTGGCTTATATCAAGGGATTTTTTGCAGGAGAGAAGGTGGTGGAACTTAATGGGAGCTACCTTAAAGGACACAAAGTAGCTGTTACTGTTCTTACTACACCCTTCCGCAATCGTCGTCGTATTACAGGTAGAAATGCACTCCGCATTCCTCACCCAGGTGAATAAATCTTTTCTTCATTCTTGATTCTTGGTGACAAAAGTAGAAAATAATATTGACCACCCACAATCCTGGTTAAAACTTGTTTTTGGATTTTCAGGCTGCGAATAATATGCCAAAGCTCGACTTAGCTCAAGCTCCTCTGGTGTTTTTTACCCTTTATTTAGTTTCTACTTGTTATGCGTTTTGTCTGGATTACCGTGTTTATGTCTTGGTCTTGGATGTTTTAACCAAACGCAGTAACATGTTTATGTCTTGGTTTGGATGTTTAAATGTTTTAACCAAACTCAGTAACATGTTTATGTCTTGGTTTTGGATCTTTAAAGTTAAGCCTCAATAATCACTATCCATCTTTGTAATTTATTATTAACCCCAAGAGAGAATGAGCATCACTATAGTCTATATTAATTCAGGCCCGGCCCAAAGCTAAAAGCGTTTTTCAAACTAATGGGTTTTTTTGGCAAACAATTAAAAAACAAAGGGGTCTTTTTGAAATAATACTGTTCGGAAAAAAATTGTGGAGATGCGGGGTATCGATCCCCGTACCTCTCGCATGCTAAGCGAGCGCTCTACCATCTGAGCTACATCCCCTGTTGCTGATTTTCTTACTTAGAAATTTTTCAAGGATTAACATGAGACAGGATAAGACAAAACACGACAATATCTTTTAGCTGTACTTGTAGATGCGTTGACTATACAACAATCCGACAAAAGCGTACTTGTTTCTGAAGTCATTCTTCCGTTATCTAAATTCTAGATTTGTCCTTGTTTGTACTTTCAAAGACTTCTTTTTATATACATCCAAAAACACAAGAAAATCCAGAAAACACAAAAAGTAAAAGAAAATTAAAAACAAAAGGCCATTTCTTTTTTTTGGTTTGCACATAATACATTTTGTTCATTCTTTGATTGTTGGTCCACTATACATCAACGCCATAACCGTCAAATCCTCTGGTTCCTCTTCCCTCTCTGTCAACCATGCATGGCCTTCCTTCTCCTCTTCAGCAACATCGACTCCATCAACTGAAAATTTCCAAAGAAAAAACAACCCAAAGATCTAAATCCACCTTGCTTCTCAAATTACCTAGTAAGCCTAGACATTCGGAAAACTAGTTGCTAAATGTAGATCCAGCATTCATGATGGGGCAAGTGTTGGTGTGCAGAACTTTCTGACAGTAGCGCACAAAACATTGATTTGATTGTAGAAATCTATAGTTAAAAGAAACCAAACACACAAGAAAACATAGTACAAAGTTTAAATTAAGAAGAGATAATAAAGTATGGATATAGTGATTAACAAGAGTTTTTATTATGTATGTCTTAATTGTTAACCGCCAACCACTGGTTAATGTCTTCACCAAGAGGTAGTTTCACCGATTCTTTGAGGTTGCCTCTCTGTGATGAGCCTTTCAAGCTCAGAACCGTAAAATATTATTAGAATCTTAAAAATTTAGATAACAGAGTTACAGAGCCATAAATTATTAGACCACATGATCCAAAATATGTACCCCTGTTATCTAAAGTTTTAAGATTATAATAAAAAATTTGGGTTCCGAGCTTCAAATGCTCACCACAGCCACTCTCAAGAGAGGCAACCTCAAAGAAGCCGTGAAACTACCTCCTGGTGAAGACATCAACGAGTGGTTGGCCGTTAACAGTTAAGACACGTACATAATAAACTCTTGTTAATCACTTTATCCATACTTTTATTATCTCTTCTTTTAGTTTAAACTTTATATCATGTCTTCTTGTGTGTTTGGTTGCTTTTAGCCTTAGATTTTTACAACCATATCAACGTTTTGTACTAGTACACTAGTGTCAGAGAATTCTGCACACCCAACACTTGCCTATGATGAATGTTGTATCTAGGTAAAAGAATTTAGCTAAATGTATTATCATGTATTTAATTAAGAAAATGTTATTCACCCTATTTCAATTTAATTGTCGTTTAATGTTATTGTAGACAAATTAAGAAAACATTGAAATTCTATGTTTTATCCTGACTACTTTACTAATTTGCTTGATATGAATAATTAATAAACTGAAAAGGTAGGGATAAAACTCGAAAAAAATCACTTGAAAAAGTAAAGATAAAACTCAATAAAACTCTATTGAAATTATAAAACGACAATTATTATGAAACAAAACTTTAACTCTAAAACGACAAAGAATAGAAAACCGATATAGTATTTTTTTTAAAGTAAATTTCAGTTTATTCAGTTGGATTCAGTTTGGTTCCCTTTATTCGGGTATTAACAGTTACCGTTTAGGACCTTTAGGTTATCATGAAATTTAGTTCGTTTGTTTTAATGTCCACTCCTAAGGACTGAGATTCTCTAACACACAAAAAAAGCAGGAACAAAAAGGTTTCGAAACAAGAACCTGAGAATTTCGAAAACGGGTAATCGAAATAGTAGGTGCAATGTCGTCCCGCCGGATCAGAGTAAGGAGGACCAAGAACATCAAGAACGAGTATAGAAGTTTCACAAGGTGCCGTAAACTCTGAATCCACTTTCACTTCCGCCAAACGAGTGTCCGAACTCGGCTCTACATTGATCCCAAAACAACAACAACAAAAATTAATCAAACACATTAATCCTAAACAAAACACAAGTCTTGGTGTAATGAATGAGAATACACTTACGAGGAGAATCAGTAACCCAATCATATGACTTGATGTGCATTGTGAAAAGGGATCACACCAGATGGTGGTAAACAGAAAATGCCAATCTTGTAACACACACACACACACAGACACAATATGATAAGAACATTAAAAAACAAAAAACAATTCGAGATTATTAAATGAAGGTTGAAACAAAAAGAGAATAGTACCGAGAATCTATGACATTCATAGAGGTGAAGATACGTCACCACCGGAGATTGTCCCATCGGTTGAGATCCAAAAGACGACATTTCAGGACTCACATAAACATCTTCAGGCTTCATTTCATCTGATCCAAAAAAAAATAAAACAAACAAAACATTAACTCAAAAATTTACCACAAAATTCGAAGAACAATTTGCGAGTTTCATGTTTCAAGTTTCAAACATTAAATTTTTGGGATTGGAATTATGGAATTTACCTAGAACGGATCGAAGCATCTGAATGTTTTCAGGGGAAGGGACGGCTCCGGAATTGCCATTAGCGAACACTATTTTGCAAGTTTCGTATAGCTTCTGCACCGGAGAGATCACAGCTTACGTGAGTTTGGACGATTCTCCTGAGCGGCGGAGATCGGTTTCGCCACCGGAATATTCCCATTTGGATTCGGTTCGTTTGATATCTCAGACAGATCTTTCCTCACTCGTCCGCTCACAGCTGTACCAGTTCCCATTACTAAACAAACCTGCGATTAAAAAAAAACTTATCGAGATCGACGAAAAACACAAACTTTCAATCTGGGTTTATCGAGAATCTGATAATGGATAAGAGATGAAAACAATTACTGTTCGATTTGGTTCAGTAAAACTCCAGAGAAGAAGACGAAAGCGTAAAGAACAGTGTTGGGATTAACGAGGAGATGGGCAAGAGAGATAAAAACGAAAAGGTGTTTGGAAAAGGGAGAGATTGGAGAAAAGTGGATTTGAGGAAGAAGAAGATTGAGAGGAGAGAAACATCTTCAGGCTTCATTTCATCTTTTTTATGCTAAGTAAGAGAGATTTTTTTCTTTCTATGGGCGGGGGTTTGTCACATATTCAACTTTTTTATTTTATTTTTATTAGTCTTCCTTATTCTTCTTTTTTGGGTTTCCTTATTTTATTTTTTAAATAAAAGACTTACCTTTCATCACATTTAAAACTAATTTACAGAGAAAAATATTAGATATCTTTCCAAATATCAAAGATTATTAAACAGTTCTCTCATATATATACAACATTTTTGACTAACATAATATGCATAGATAAACTCTCAATAATCTCTTAACGTACTATTAATTTTCATAGACGAAAAAAATTCTGAATTGATATTTGTATATTCTTAAAAATTTTTAATAATTTTTTTGGTTCACATTTTCCATACACTGTGGTAAAATATATACAATAGAGACATGTTAAAATTATCAAAAACTTTGTAAAATTTAAAGATGTACACATTTTTCTTAATATTTTTAAGAATTTTCAAAATATTTATGTTTGTAACAAGTAATATAAATTTTAAATTTTAAATTTTTAACGTAAGGTATGTCAAACTGAATAACGTAAAATATGATAATCATTAAAATATATATAACGACAAAAATTTAAACCCTAGATAACAAAAATAACGAATATGGGAAATAACAAACCTAAACTGAATAGTGTAAAATATGATAACTATAAATAACATATAAAAATAAAATAAAAATTATATATGGAAAATAGTATATGAGAATTATTGAACCCAGAGTAAATAACGTAAAGTATGATAACTATAAAAAACCTATAATATGACGATAAAAATTAAACTTTCCATGAAAATAGTGAATATGAAAAATAGTAAACTAATAGCATATGGAAAAAAACTATAAGGATAATGATATAAACCCTAGATAGAATTATAGCGAACATAAATTAAATAGGGTAAAATATGGCGATCGGCATAAAGAACATAAAAATCTAAAAATTTAAACCCTAGATAGAAATAGGGTTTATAGATTAAGCTAAACCTTACATGGAATTAAAAAATGTTGAAAAAATAATATATATATATATATATCTAGGATGCAATTTTGAAACATCATTTTGCAATATGCTTACCAACAAGGATGTAAAATAATCTTTGGATCCTCACATAATGTCATTTGCAATCTTTAGTGGTGCATTATGTTTACCACCAGTGGTTTCTTTACTTTGAACCTTTTTTTATCAGTGGTAGACTTTGAACTTTTTTATCGGTAATACAAATTAATTAAGTATCAATAGTTTGGTAAAAAAAATTGAACTTTTGGAAGAAGAAAAATGGAAACGAATGGGGAGAAAAGATTGTCTTAAGGACAAAAGTTAACAAACGTTTGGACGGGTTAACCATGCTATGTTTAATCGTAATCGTAACCATAATTTATATTAAACCAGATAGTATACTGCCTAATCTTCATCATATATACTGTATACCTTTTTGATATGTTGTTTCCTGACTATTTGTCTTTGTTTGGTTGATAGAATGTTGGGCAATGTAGATAAAATATGCCATAAGAAATATTCGTAATTAGATATGTGATATGTTGCAAGTTTGCAACTTTCATTTAGTTACATACAGATGATTCCGCAAGGCATATTCCTTCCTTCGTTTGTTAAAATATTAGCAGAAAACAAAAATCAGAAACTATATATATGTATAGATAAACTCATGGCTTCCTTCGTCTGTTGGTGGAGAAATGCATCATATTATCCCCTCATCGAAACAAAATGTTTGTAATGTGCCCTGTTCCTTGACCTGAATCCATCTTTTCCGGCGACTCTCGTCTTCCCGGCTTCGGTTAATTCTCTGCCGTGGTTACTTCCAAGAAAAGAACCGAAAAACTGAGTAAACTTATCCAAAGTGGTCTTGACTTCTACGTCGGCCTGAGCTCCGGTGTTGGCTCCGGCCGGTGCTTGGGAGTTGACTCCGACTACGTATAATTCTCTGCCGTGATTACTTCCAAGAAAAGAACCGAAAAACTGAGTGAACTTGTCCAACCTGTTGTTGACTTCTACGTCGGCTTGAGCTCCGGCGTTGGCTCCGGCCGGTGCTTCCGCGTTGACTCCGACTACGTATAATTCTCTGCCGTGACTACTGCCAAGAAAAGAACCGAAAAACTGAGTAAACTTATCCAAAGGGCTCTTGACTTCTACGTCGGCCTGAGCTCCGGCGTTGGCTCCGGCTGGTGCTTCCGCGTTGACTCCGACTACGTATAATTCTCTGCCGTGGCTCATGACTTTAGCTTCGGTTAATTCTCTTCCGTGAGTACTGTCACCTCCGAGATAACCACCAAAGAACTTAGAAAATCTCTCGTAAATGGTTTCATTGACTTCAGCTTCAGCACCAACATGAGCATCGGCATTGACTTCAGCTTCAGTCAGATCTCTTCCATGAGTTTTACCTCCGAGATAACCACCGAACTTGTCCGAAAACTTCTCCAAGAATCTTTCGAAACTATTTTTAGCATCTTCATCTTCATCTTCTTCAAGTGTTCTTGCATGAAGACCAACTTTCTTCGTCTTCTTCTTCTCAAGATCAATGACTACATCCACGAAAGCACTGATCGAACTCTTGAAGTCCAACACAGCGTCACCGATGACTTTGGATTCGTGAACGCTGATCTTAGCATTGGCCTTGAAATCATGTTTGGCTGAGATCTTTACGATCGTCTTTTGAATCTTAAGAAACCCTTTTATCAAACCACCACAGCTTTTCTTTAGCTTCAAGGAAGTTTTCTTGTCAACTTTTACGCTAACACTAACACTAGCTTGCGCCACAAGAATCGCTTTGGTCATTAGGGCGTATTTGGTCTTGGCAATTCCCAAAACATCTACGATGGGATTCTCAAACTTGTAGACGCTCTCGAGGTATGCGATGTAGCCTTTGCACATTGTGAACATTGCCTTGAACTCGGCGGTTTTCGGGGCAAGCTTCTCTTTCTGCTTCAAGATCTTGGTGATTTCGGTGAAGGGTAAGGTCTGGAGTTCGGATACGGTTTTGGGACATAATGTTTTCTTAAGCGGCACGGAAGGGGCGGCGTGGCCGGAAACCGAAAGGAACAGTGACCCGACGGCGAGAGCAAAGGCTAAAGAGAACAACAGAGAGATCCTTGCCATGGTTGTATGGCTTATATGGCAATAGAAATGTTTAACAAAACTCTAAAAGAGAAAAGAAACTACGAAGGAAGTACGTTTTTGAATTGAGATCTTGGAATGGTTTATATAGGGTCTTTGTTCATAATATCTAATTATAGGATAAAGAAGTGGTTACTTAAATTGAGAAAAAGAAAGGTAAAGACAGAGATGTTTATGGAATTCTGTTAATTTGTTCTTTTTAAGAATTTTCATCAATGATAAACAGATTGTATCAGTTTCAAACTAATCGTTACCTAAGTTAAAAACAAAATTTGTTACTTAGGCTATTCAGTGTTACGGGTTATAGTTTGTTTAAGTTGGCTCAACTTCTTTAAACAGAAAGTAAATGTTTATTATCAAACATATAACACCTTCGCTGATACATTTTTTTGTCCAATTATATGCGAACGAAAGAATAATCAAAGAGTGGGAGATACAATCGAGATATTAGCAGGGAGTATCATGATCGATTTATCCAGGTTATAGATTGTAAATTGAAGGAGTGCCTAAATCTCGAGCATTTGAAAATTTGAAGTGAGGCAGTAACCCCATAAAAGGGTTTTAAAATAAAAATCATTTGTCAAGAAATTACAGATTGAAAAGAAAATATAAAAGGGACGTCAAATTTGAGAGGAGGGTCCAAACAGCCATTTGTATGGTTGATGGGAGAACCATTTAGCCCACATGAAGTAATAACTATTTGGCCTATCTCTATGTCTTGATCCATGTGTGTCCCCTTACTTGCATGTACTCTATAGATTATAATACTACAGGACTACAGGAGTATGTGCTTATTAATCTTATGGATCAGTCAGAGTTTAGCTTAACTAATTGATTAGCTTAATTATTAGTAACCTTTGTCTTAGGATAATGGGAATCTATTTGCTTTGAAACATGTGTGTTCTAACTTCTAACATTATAAGTCAATGAGTAATCTTCTATATTCAGATGTTTTACTCATGATCTATAGTTTTCTATACTTTTTTAATCCTGTCTTTTTTTTAACTTACTTTGTTTGCTTTCATAAGTTTATTTGGCTTCATCATATGAATTCCTTCTCTTTTTGTGATCGTCTAGTCTTGTTTCGTTATAAACTTGAAAAACAAAAAACATATAGTAGTTTTGGCCATTTAGTGTGTGTTTACTTAATTCATTGAATTTTTATCTTTAATAACCTCATGTTTGCCTTGCACTTGACGCTTTTAATCAGACTTCGTGTTATTTGATAAAGTACGTAATTACTATAGAGCTTTGAAAACAAATTCAAATGACAACGTTGTTTTTGTCAATTACTTCCCAAAATTTGGTTGTGTGATAGTAACTAGAATTTAAATTAAAGATAAAGAGTAAGTAAATATAGATAGAAATATCTATTACTAATAAAAGTTGACCCTATATGTATTAGAGGTGTCCACATAGGATTCTAAAATTGAATTTGATTGGTCCATGTCATTATCTTTAATTTTGAATTTGATTGGTCCATATCATTATCTTTATTATTATTTTTTCATTAAATAATGAATTTTTGTAAATTTCCTATTTTACATATAATTTATTAATTAGTTTTTTATAATGATAATTTTCCTCAATTAAAAATTTTATCATAATAATTCAATTCATTAATCATCGTATACTTACATATATTATCTAAATTTACATAAATTATTAGTAATAGTTATTTTTTTTTAACACCGAGTAATAGTTATTTTTTAGTGGAAAATTTACACATAGTTTAAGTAATTATAAATATAAATTTCCTTTTCAGCCAAAAAGCTGCTATGGTGTAGTGGTTATCACATTTGTCTTAAACGCAACAGATATTGAATTCGATCCTTTGCAGCACTAGGTTTTAAAATTTTTAAAACCGTTACAAAAATAATTATATCCACATTGCCATTAAGTCAATTCACGAAAATATCTCACAACAAACAAAAAAAATTAAAGAAAAAAACATCATCATCGATAGGGATGTCAAAATGGATCAAAATTAATAGATCCATCCAATCCACCCAATCCATTAGACTAAATGGATTCAAAATTTGGATACAAATGGATTCATAGGCAATTGGGTTAATGGATCAATTAGGTTGGATTGAAATGGTTAAAATTATATTGGTTTGATGGAATGAGATGGTTAACCAATTTTAACTTTTCGGTTTACCAAAATCAGAAACCAATTGATTGAGAAAACGTGATTTTGAGGTTTTGATGGAAAAACGTGGTTTTGAGATATTGACCAAAAACGTGATTTTGAGATTTTGACGGGAAACATGATTTCACGGTTGTTGCTAGAAAACATGTTTTTGATTTCGACGGAAAAACGTGATTTCACGGTTTTGACGGAAAAACGTGATTTCATGGTTTTGGCGAGAAAACGTGATTATTAAGGTTTTGGCAAAAAACGTGATTATGTGGTTTTGAGATTTTGGCGGAAAACGTGATTTTAAGATTATGACGGAAAAACGTGATTTTGACGGAAAACATGATTTTGATTTTGGAAAACATGAGATTTTGATGGAAAACATGATTTTGAGATTTTGACGGAAAACATGAGTTCACAGTTTTTTGCGAGAAAACATGTTTTTGAGATTTTGACGGAAAAAGTGATTTCACGGTTTTGTAGGAAAACGTGATTTTTAAGGTTTTTGCGAAAAACATGATTATGCGGTTTTGAGATTTTGGCGGGAAAACGTGATTTTAAGATTTTGACGGAAAACGTGATTTTGAGATTTTGATGTAAAAACGTGATTATGAGAATTTGACGGGAAAACATGTTTCAAGGTTTTAGCGAGAAAACATGATTTTGAGATTTTGGCGAAAAACGTGATTATGCGGTTTTGACGAAAAACGTTATTTTTAAAGTCTTATTAGCTTCCAACGTATCATCAATGCTAAACACATCGATTATGAATTGCAAGTACACATCACCGTCTTTTATATATTTTGTAGATTACATTGCCTCGGTGAGGGATTAAGGCAGAAACTGTTCCCTCAATCAAATAATCAAATTAGTTTTTACAAGTTTCAATCGCTAAGAAGGATTAAGGCAAATAACGAAGATGAGAAATATAGAAGAGGAATTTCGCTGAGAGTAACAATGTTCCTATGGGAATAAGGTACAAACATTGGTCGATCATGTTGTCGCAAATGAAGAAAAACAACGAACCATTTATAATAGATGAGACTAATTTCAATGTTTGCATTTCTAATTTCAATGTGATAGCAAAACTGAACCGTAACAAACCAAAACAATGGAACCG
Organism: Microthlaspi erraticum; assembly: GCA_902728155.2. NCBI lineage: Eukaryota > Viridiplantae > Streptophyta > Magnoliopsida > Brassicales > Brassicaceae > Microthlaspi > Microthlaspi erraticum. The sequence continues at coordinate 639,691 of CACVBM020001607.1, forward strand.
GGAATTGGAAATGTGGTTATTAATCAAACAGGATACGAAAAAAAAAGTTTGGAATATATAAGTCAAAACAATGATTTAAAAATAAAGAGATGAAATTTATTAAATGGAATTGAATGCATAACAATTAAACTAAAAAAAAAAAAACAAGTTAAGTATAAATCGTAGACACTGAGCTGAAAAAGCTAAACTAATAAATTAAATTAAAAAGGAAATTAACAACTAAAATATGTATTAGACTAATATTGGATTGTACAAAATCTTGCCGGATGATCTTTAATGGATATAAATTTTTTAAAAAATATCTAATTAATAGTAAAATCAAGGGATTAATTTAAGAAATGTGAGGATAGGAATGTTTTCTACAGAAAGTATGTTTTTAAAAAGTACATTACTTATTATGACTAATTATAAAATAATTAAATTGGTTAACTAAAAAAAAAGTATATTACAAAGAAAATTTTATTTAAAAGAATAACAAAAAGCAAAAAAATAATAATTTAGAAGCGTTGGTAACAAAAAATAAAAATAAATATAACAGTATAAAAATTCATTAAAACAAAACCCGCGCGTGCGCGGGTAAAATACCTAGTATCTTGTAAAAGTTTATCTCATTAAATTAAATTGTGAAACTTATCCACAATTCAATTATATATAATTTAGTAGTATTATTTATAAAATATTTTTTTCCTATGAATTCAATTAAATGAGAAGATATAATTACTCATTTCACTAAAATTTATGTTAAACATACAGAAAATTATATAAGAAAAAAATTATTTTTTTCCGGTAGCATTTAAATATCTTAGGTAATAGCCAACAGCCCAACAGTAGTATATTCTATAAATTATCTCTTTCTTCTAGATGGTTTTAAACCAACACAGAAAAACGATATGCTTTTAAAAAAAAACACTTCAAAGATTCAAAATTCAATTTATTCAAAATAACTCCAAAAGAGTTGGATTTATTTCCTAGTCTTTTACTTTTTGCCAACAAATGTATTTCCTATTTTTTTGTTCTTACCTGAAAATTCAATTATATATCCTAATTTAAGTAAACAGGGAAAATTACTTAATTTTAATAAAATAAAAAAATCTAAAATTCTATCCTTTGAGGAGCCTAGAAAAGAACATCACCAAAGCATCAGTCAATTCAGAAAATAAAATACTACAAATATAACTCTCTTTTAATGCACAAATTTTCCTTACGTACCATATGCTTCTTCTCTAAAAGTCTAAAACTTTCATAGAGAGAGAGAGTGGGACCATACAACCACATCGTCCAACGAAGAAGAAGGTGAAGATGATGATGATCATGGAGATTCCCTTTAGCCCTCTTCGCTAATTACTGCCACTCGAATCTCTTTCCTTTCTCAAAATTTCCCCAGAAAGTTCTAATTTTTCCATCGATTCTTCTCCTTATAAGTTAGCCAAATTTTGCCCCCTCTCTGTTTCATCCACCAGTCATCTCTGTCTTTTTACGGATTTGTCCAAATCGGAGTTTTAAAGCTTTTAAAAGTCCCTTCTTTTACGATCTGTCGGTTTCTCAGGAAAATAGAAAAGAAAAAGCAGAAAAGCTCTGCTTTCACTTTCTCTTTCTCTCTCTCTTTCGTCCTTTTCCTAGATCGCATTTCTAACTGTCGCTATTTTGTTTTTCACAAATCTCGCCAAATTCTAAGAAATCTCATCGACTTTAGCAAACCCTTTGTCTCCAAATCTAATCTCTGCGTCAATCTCGGTCCAAAAATCAAACCTTTTTCTTTTCCCTTTTCTCTGTTTTTTCCTCTGTTTTTGATTGATTGATTAAAAATGGGTTGTGCAAGCTCCAAGCATCGAAAGCGTTGCAGTAATTGCCAAAGAGGGTTATCTCCGGTGGTTGTTCCTCGGAGCTATTCAATGCACGTTCATCATTCGGCGCAACATTCCGGCGACACCCATCACACGGTGGCGCTAACTTCCTCCACCATCGGATCTCTCACCCTCTGCGATTCTCCTTTCAGGCATATTCACAAACACTTGGAAGACATCAACGAAAAGCGACTCCTTTCCGACGAAACCGTCGAGAAGAAGATGATCTCCGGTGATGGGTTTCATCGCGGCGAGGAAAAGGAGGAGACTTTGCAGGCTAAGCTTACCGAAGCCAAGGTTTGGTCGAGTATGATGAACGAGAAGATCCCTAAGGCTGCGCCTAAAACTCCGATTGTGACTCCTCCGGGAGAGCCAGAGACGATCAATACTTGGGAATTGATGGAAGGTCTTGAAGATGTTAGTCCTTTACCGAATCATCTGAGAAGCTTCTCATTTGATGTTGTTCGTATCCAACCTTGTAATGATGATGATTGTGCTGATCTTCCCAAATCAAGGTTTCGTGAGAATGTGAAATCGAATAGCGATTTGGATCCTCCTGAGATGGTTTCAACTTTCAGGAAATCGCTTCAAGAGCTCCCAAAGGATCATCCTTTTCATATCCGGATTCCGGATATGAATCCACAATTCGGATCATCAGATGAAGAAGAAGAAGGAATCTACAGAGGGAAGTTCGAAAAGGTGATACTTTACTTCACAAGTCTTAGAGGTATAAGGAAGACGTATGAAGATAGCTGCAATGTGAGGGTGATACTGAAAAGCTTAGGGATTCGTATCGATGAGCGTGATGTGTCGATGCATTCGGGTTTCAGAGATGAGTTGAAGAAGCTAATGAAGGATGAGTTGAGCAATGGAGTTGGAATAACCCTACCTAGAGTTTTCTTGGGGGACAAGTATCTAGGTGGAGTTGAGGAGATAAAGAAGTTTAATGAGAATGGGACACTTGAGAAGCTTGTTGAAGGCTGCCAAAGGGTTGAAGATGGGTTTGGAGGTTGTGGGAATGAATGTGAGGCTTGTGGAGATGTTCGGTTTGTGCCGTGTGAGACATGTTCAGGGAGTTGTAAAGTTTACTATGAAGCTGAAGAAGAAGGAGAAGGAGAAGGAGAAGAAACAGAGTATGGGTTTCAAAGATGTCCAGATTGTAATGAGAATGGATTGATCAGATGTCCTGTTTGTTGTGAGTAAGATTTTGAACATACAAATTCAGTTTTCCATTTTTTGGGTCTATTGAATTTCCATTTTGTGGGATTTGGGGATTTTTTGGTGTTGAAGCTCGTTGTAAAGTGATGTTCTGATTGATAGTGAAAGGAAACTTTAGGTTATAATAAAATGTAGATTTTGATTATTGTTGTAATATCAAAGCAATACCAAAACAGAAACAGAAAAAGCAAAACTTATGACTAGAGATTGTACATTGTAGAGTGGGTGGAGAGGAGAAATCAGCTGCTAATTTCTGACCTGAGAAAAGGTAATTTGTGAACCAAACAAAACACTAGAAATTGAACATTAGTCTACATCACTTTTTCTCTTTAAGCATGTTCCATCCATTATCGCTTAACTAAATAATTTTAAACAAATAAAGCAATCAATCAAGTTGTTCAAACATCTAGACATCATTGTCTTAAAGCTCGGATTCCAAACTAAGTTAAAAGATAAAGAGCTTCTGGAATTAGATATCAAAACGTGAGTTACAAAGAAAATCAAAGCATCTCTATTGCTAAATCCTACAACATCTGTACTTCTAAAAAAAGAAAAATTGAAAAAATGAATTCAGTGAGAGATTCAATCTAGCCTAAATCTAAAATAAACAAAGATACCAAATAAGGGATGAGTAAAAAAGAGAAGGAGATGATTCATCACCTTCAAATTCTATCCCATTTTCAGATGGTATATATAATAATTGAATTTGTAGTACTCTTAGAGTTACTGTTTTCTTTTTAAAAAATCCTACAAATATAGTAATGCATAGAAAATGTAGTAGATTAATAATAATAAAACTATGTGTCATATATCAATAATCTTATGTATCCAAATTTTTTGATAATAAACTAGATCATGAAAAAAAACAGTAGTAAGGACCAAATGTTATGGTCTTGAATATTGAGGTATATTTCGCCGACTATATAAAGAAGTGTCATGTAGAGATCAAAGAACCAATCCAAAACTTTCCCATACTCGTATCGTTGACTCTGTTCTCTAAGGACATTAACTTGAGGTACGTTCCTAAGTACTTATCTATGAACAGCAAGTGATTAAATATGGTTTTATTCGTAGAACAAGTTGATCCAAGAGACCAAGACCCATTATCAGTTAATTTGAAAATTCTTACAATTAAACTTGTGTCGAGTACATACTTTAGCAATAACATTTTTACTTGTAGGGATGATAGTTAACAAAATTCCAACAACTATAACATTGAGTCAACGAATCTTAACGTAAAAAAACAAGAGATATCTTAGTGAGCAAGGCGAACCAAGTATTGTGGGCCACTGAAACCTGTTTATGAAGTGAAGTCCATGAAGCCAAACCGAAGAATATTCTAGAAAATCCTACTGTGATAAGTATATGGGTCTTATTCTCTTGTATCAATAACACAATTCAATAATATATTCTCTTCTATAAAATTTGTCAATATGTTTTAATTAAGACAATCTTATACATCCATAGATTGACCAAGATCTACAGCTTTGATGGGAAACATATGTGCTTGTGGAGAGCCGGACGATGAAAGTAGCATAAGCAAAAGCAACTCTAACAGATCCGATGATGGAAAGTCGAAAGATGATAGCAGCAGTTCCTCGACAAGTGGAGGAAGATAATTCTAGCCACTCGCACAGTTCTGATTCTGTATGATAGGTCTTTTTCATCAGGAGTTTCATCTCCTCGATCCTATTAAATAATCTTCTTATGTGTCACTTTGATTACAAAGTTTGTTGGAAGTATGAAAACTTCAATAACTGATAGCAATATATTATAACAAAATCGACTATGCAAATCTTAACTTATCTGAGCGATGGACTTTGTTCATTCCATTACTAGTTTACATAAGAATGGAAGTGGTAATAGTTAACTCAAAGTCGTAATCTGTCTTTGGATCTTCCATAGATCTGTAAAGGGTGCCTTTAAACTCTTGCATCACTTTCTCACCGTCCTCGAGTACGCGCTAGAGCATATTTACCTGTAAGAAACGTGTTACTCATCAAGAGCTTTGTAATACATGCATTGGTGGCTTCTTCTGTTGCCGTGTCAAAACGGAAAACACATGTCAGCTGTCTAAACATCGCATGTTCACGTGTCTTAAACTTATCAGAAAGTATTTTCTTAGTTTGGATTTGGGATTTATACCAAACTCCATATCATTTTTATGTTTTAACTCAAAACTAGACGATCTAAGAACGAAACGGTCTAAAAATTAGACGATCGTTTAACAAGTTTTTCAGCAAAACCCCTCGCAATTTTGTTCTTGGCTTTGATTATATTGTTTTTGTGTTTTAGTGTTTTACTTTTTCTCCCGTTTGTTTTGATTCTGGAAAAAAAATTCTTCTACCTAACATCGTTCATGTCGCTGACTTCCGGAGATCTCCCTAAGGGCAAAAAAAAAAATGAATGTAAACATTTCAAACTAATATACTCAAGTTTTTATTTAATGATCTCTTAATTTTGTTAACTTTCTTTAAAAAATATGTTAACGTTGATCAACTATTGCAGGAAAAAGGTGAAAAAAGGAAAGTAAGGAGATGATAAACGAAGAAGAATGTGAAATCAAATAAGCAGAGGAAAAGTTGACTTAAATAATGAAACTAAAAGTTTGTGGAATTTTTGCCAAAGGTTTTAGATCAAACGAGCACTTTTTTGCAAGAATAACGAAAACATGAGGATGAGCAGGTCTTTTATATCACATACGCGTCTTATGCATAGTAAATCTGTTGAACAATTTTTAGAACTATATGAGTTTTAAGTTTTATTTTTCAGTTATTATTTGTTAACATAACTTGTGCTAACGAAGGGATCCAGTGTTCTCTACTCTTTGTTTTGCTTGGTAATAAAACGTTGATGCCCTCTTATAACTAAGACGTAAAACTTAAAAATGATAGATAATTGTATAATTCGTGCGATGTATTTATTTTATTATAGGATGCATGCATCCGTGTGTGTTATAAAAGACTCTGCTAGTCTTTGAAATGAAACAGATTTCGTTCTTCTTTTTAAAAATCTTCGTCTGATCCAAAACCTTTCCAAGTTTTTACATTCTTTCAGTCTCATTATCTAGGTCAACCTTTCCTCGTTTCTCTGGTTCAACATTAACATTGTTCTTCAGTTTTGCAAAGCTTTTTGGTTCCTTTCCAAGAAGGCTAGGCTTTCTCGTACCACTGCTAGGCACTGGAAAATATCCCTGTTTGCTTTCTACTGTGGTTGCGGTTTTTTTTTCTTGCCCTTACGAAGCAATGAATCCATCAAAATCCTATTAGCATAACTGATTCTTACCATTTACCAACCTTTGGCTCCAAGAAACGATTTCACCTGAAAATTATAGAATCAGACAACAGGTTTCTCAGCAAATTCTCCTCTTAGAACACTTTTAAAGCTATTTCAAAATTTCAAGAAAACAATATCAACCCCAATCAAACCAGAATCAAGGCCTTCTCTTACTTTTACAAATTCATGATGATTCAGTTTTAGAGCTTCTCTTGCCTTTTGCGAGACCATATGTATGCACCGTTTTTTTGTAGAAATGTTTTTGCAGCTAATTCGGAGTTCTGTTTCCAAAGTAGAAAGGCTATGACGTTGGTCTACAAGCTCCACGCCGTTGCTCTGTTCTTTTACAGCTCACTAGTCGCTCTGGAAACTCATCTACTGAGCCTTACATTACATCGTCGTTTACGATGTTATTCTAACTCACGCCACGGTTTACATATACAGGGAAACGTAAGGTTGGTGAATCAATACTATAATGGAAACATGATGATATATATGAATACAAGATATGGTTTTGATGTATGATTATGATTTATGACAGGCAAAGCAAGGAGGTTCGTTGGGGGTAGCGTTTGATGTAGTGTGGTTTGATGTAATATGGTATGAACGGATTCGAACAAGAAAGAAGACAATGAAGCTGACAAAGAGCCCAAGACTTTCAACTTGACTGGTAAGCTTCAACGAGTTTTATGTTAATCCAAAACGCAACCACCGCTTTCTTGATCAGAAAGTGATATATTTTAATACGATGTTAGGTTTTTGAATCCGTTGATGTTTGGGGAACCCGAGTTCCATGAGAAGCAGAGTCGGAATCCAGTGTTTACAGGATATCAACCTGCTCTGGTGAAGGCTTCTCTACTAATTACTACACAACGTGCTACGCAAGGAACAACGCCACCAATCTCATTGGCACTCTCCTACACGACGCCGTTTCTGATTTTTCTCAAAATGTCAGTTATTAACAGAATAATAATGGAAAAAAAAAAACAACTATCTTCAGACCTAAACCCCTAAAACTGGAAAAGTAACCTAGCAAGCGGCTCTCGAGTCTTGACAACATCTCCATGGACGAATCCGCCAGCAAAGTAATATTTTTGTTAACCTTAAGGCTTTCTTGTTATTCGCTCTTTGAACTCTGTTTTGTTACTAGAATTTCTGATTAGATCTTTTGTAACCTTAGGGGAAGAAATTGAAGGTGATCAAAAATAAAAGGGGGATGAAATTGAAGCGTTGTAGTGCATCCATTCCAGAACCAAAAAGCCAGGTAAACTGATCAGTCTGGTTTGAGTATGAGATTTCTATAGGAACTCTATAAATTGATACTCGATAAATTAATAAACATGATAAATTAATAAATTTCTTTGGTCCCGAGTTGGGCCGGTGTAAAATAAGACACAATTCGATAAGATAATAAGATAATAACTTTTTTTGAACTCCTATGTAAAATATGGTCCCAATAATATCATAAATTAATAATTATTTTTATTTTTATATATATACACCTATAATATCTAACTATTAAAATATGAATGTGTCATACATCAAACATATATGGAAACTAAAAGCAAAAAAAGAATTTTTAATAATATGGCAAGTATGAGAAAATATGAACAATAAAGTAAATATGGAAACATCATGAAAATTTTAAGAAAATATACATATAAAGGAAACTTCTGATTTAATATTGATTTTTAGTCAAAATCTATATATTAATAACTCTATAAATTAATAAAATATCAAAGTCCCAACATTATTAATTTATAGAGTTTTTACTGTATATGTGTTGTACTTGTTCTTGTCACGTTGATGATAATGTAATATCAAATTATTGCAGTGGCATTGGGAGGACATCCGTTGATGTATGTAACGACGTAATATTTTTTGTTACTCTTTCTTATGGCTTTCTTGTAATTAACTATTTAAAAGATATGTTTGGTTAGTAGAATTTCTGATTTGATCTTTTGATGTTGTTGAAGGAACGTGATGCAGCCATTCAAGAACCAAAAGCCCGGTAAAAAATTGTTTGGTTTGAGTCTGAGATTTGTATCTGTATACATGTCTTGTTCTTGTCACGCTGATAATAATGTAATATCAAATGATTGCAGCGACATCGAGAGGATAACCCGTTACAGGATTTGACGGTCATGATCTTGAGGATGTGAAGAGTGCGTTGAGAGAACATTTCGCTTCATGTGGAAAGATCACCGATGTTTACATTAGGGATGGTGGGACATGTGCTTATATATATTTTGTGGGAGAGGGAGCAGTAGACAAGGCCTTGAAACTTAATGGAACTAACATTGCTGGAGGATGGAAAGTCTATGTTGAGCCTTATCCGTTTAGTGACAACAGGTAAACTGAATTTTGATTTTCTTTAAAATTGATGTCCTTAGAGATTTTACCACGTGATGATAATATATTTATCATGCTCGTGCAATCCAACTATTGCAGCCCTATTACAGCATTTATCCGTGGATATGATGACACTTGTCTTAGTGATAGTGAGATGGAGGTGGCGGTGAGGGAGTTTTTCTCTTCATGTGGAGAGCTCAAGGAAGTTTCCGTCTACAAGGAGAAGGGGTTTGTGGCTTGTTTCTTCCTCTGTAATTTTATTTTCATTTTGTCCCAAACCTTTTGAAGGTGGTTACTAAAGACTTGTCCTTGTTGATTTTTTTACAGAGTCTGTTTTGTGCGTATCAAGGGAATTGACGCAGCAGAGAAGGTGCGGGAACTTGACGCGAGCTACTTTGGAAGAAACGCAGTTGTTCGTCTTCTTACTTTACCTCCAAGACATAGTACCCACAACCGTATTCGTAATTATGCCCCCAGGTAAATAAATTCTTATTCTTGTTGATTAATCTTGATTCTTGTTGATTCTTTGTAACAAAATACAACTTTTGTGTTTTAGGAATTAGATTTGCTGGCTGCGAATCATATGACTGCGGAGTAGAAAGCTCGAGGAAGCTCACAATTCAACCCTTTATTTATTTTCTACTTGTTATGCGTTTTGTATGGATATGTTTTAAGTTTTAACTAAACTCAGTGTTTAAAGTAAAGCTCAATAATCATTGTTCATTATTAACCCAAGAGAATCATATCAATGCATATGTTCTCGTAATTAAATGTTAATCCCATATGAACATACCAAATCCAATTGAGTCCCTTGTCATTAAGCTCGTGGTTCTGAGTTACCAAGATCAGATTACAAGCTTTTTCCAGAATCTAGAAACTCTTTTCTTCTTGACAAATCAAGAATCACAATAAGCCTATACGATCGAAATAGGCTTGAAACATGGCACGTATAGCACTAATCACACGATCGAAATAGGCTTGAAACATAGCACGTATAGGACTAATCACACGCAGGACATTGCAACTCTTGACTTGAGTGAGTAATCCAAAGCCTCATTGCCTACTGGTGTGTGGCATTTATTCTGCCTAAAAGACACATGCATAAAAGATTCGGATTTGGGCTGATACTGCGACTTGTCACTAATATAATATGTTTCATTTCACATCGGTACTTCTAAGATTCATAGTACTATATAGAATGCATGATAAGCATAATTAATATGACTGCGGAGTAGTAAGCTCGACGAAGCTCCTGGGTGTTTTTCACAATGCAACCTTTCTTAACAATATATAAAAGTTATAAACATGGTTTCTAAACATTTGAGTACTTTTTTAACAATATTTGGAGATTTTCTTATGAGCATTATAAAATATGTTCACAGTATATAATACTCAAATACAAAATATATAACTACCAAGAAATGAATAGTTTTATAAAACAACCATCCCCTAGTAATCAATGAAACCAATAAAAGAATCGATATTAAAGCAAAATAAACCCAATAGCTCAACTTTAGTAAATTAGAGAAACATAATATTAACCTTGTGGAAATTAGCAACTATCATCTTGTTTACAGTTTGAAGGGCATCATCTTCCCTTCCAGCCTCAACATATGCATGAATCAATGCTTTATAGGTTGCAGCATCTGCTTCCGTGACATATTCTTTCAAAAACTCACCAAACACATTCTCAGCGTCCGACAACCTCCCATTCTGACACAACCTTGTGATAAGGTTCCTGTAAGCTCCCACAGACAAGTAGTCCACCTTTGCCTTTGTCTCGGCGAAGATGTTGACTGCATCGCTGAAGCGACCCGTCTCGAAACACTCGTTCACCATCATATTAATATTCTCTTCACGAAACGCACTCCAGCCGTCGAAATTGTCAACCATATATCGGAACAATGACCATGCTTGGGTTTTCTTTCCGTACTTGAGCAACACTTTCAAATACGCATTCCCCACAGCTCCGTTTGATGTGAAGCCGTTGTTGTTCAACGAGGTCCTGTATAGCCCCATGGCCTCTTCATCATTACCTTGCTTGAACAAATACTCGACGAATGCTGAATTTAGGATTGTGATCTTGTTGCGTGTGGAACACGTCTTGAAGTCGTCCCGCAGCTGATACGCCATGTCGAGATTCCCTCGTTCCAAGTAGCCACGAATGAGATTCATGTACATGGCTGGCTCTAGGAAATTGAATAAGTCATTTCTGCCTCTCAACAAGAGATCCAGAGCTTGGTCCATCGATCCGGCATCGACCAGGGCTTTGGTCAAGAGGTCGTACGTTTTGTGGTCGGGAGAAGGAGTGTGGTAAGAGGAGAGGTGGTTGTAGAGCTCAAGAGCGTCGTTAAGGCGGCTTTGCTCGCAGTGGGATTTGACTATGAGATTGCAGGTAGCAATGTCAGGCTTCATCTTAAACTCATTAAAAAAGAAATCAAAGAGATCCAAGGCGTCGCCGGACCGGCCATTGTCGCACATGGCGCCGATGATTGCCTTGCAGGTCGAGATGGCCCTCTCGGGGTTCCTCTTCCTAACAACTGAACGGGCGTGTTTGGCTGCAATGTCGAGGTCAGAAACGTCATGGATCAGGAAGCGGACTCTACTTTGAAGCAGCGATAATGGACCGCGAATATTGGTGCAGTCCTGACGTTGCTTCCGGGGATGATCCCTCCCAACCGGATACGGTTTTGATGTTGGTTTTGGTTTTGGTAAAGACATCATCAGCCTCTGGACGAAGCAGCGGCTGCTTGATATCGCCGGCGAAGACATTATTAACCTAATTTTGGACTCTCTCAACGTTATTAGCTAGCTTATAACTATATATACTAGTAACCCTAAACCGGTTCGATCAGGAAGAGTACCGAAGCCGGTTCAATTGGAAGGTGTTGCCAGGTCAACGACGTCGTTATTGTAAGTTTGAATGTAAAAGTAATACATGCTAAATTAATTAAGTTTCTTTTTTATTTTCGCCAACTATACTAAATTCAAATTTTAGATTGCAAAAACGGAAGTGAAAGAATTAATACGAATTAAAAAAAGGAATGACGAATACTATATTAGAATATTCAAATATATGCCTAAACGATATCATTGTATCAATCAAACATTAAAAAAAAAAAAAGTAAATCTATTTTGGCAATTACATCGTCTTCCATTCTCCCACGATCTATTTTGGCGATCACATCGTTCCCACGATCTAATTTGGAGAGGAACCTCCTATCCTCCTCTGTCTAAGAATCTTCACGTTTGATCCCCACTGTACCCCAATTGCTCCAAGTTCCCTGTACAACGACTTTTGAATTCTGTAGGAAATTCCTTTAGACTCCAAGTATTTGGCAAACGCTTTGGCAACCTCAGGCTCATCAAAAAAAGTTGGCTGGCACCTACCAAGAATGCTTACTATGATCTCCCTGTTTGGTGTGTACAATAAGCACTTGACTTCCCTAACCGCATGAACAAGTTCCCCCTTCCTTGCTAACGCATCTATATAAGTGCCAACATGATGTATGGCTGGTTCCATTGAGAGCTTTTTGTAGATCTTACCCAGAATGTAGTTGGCCGCTTTTGCCTCTCCAGAATGGCTGCATGCAACAAGAACATTCCAATAGGTAGTCTCTGTTTTGACCAACTTATTTGGCATATGGTGGAGAACGTTTATGGCTTCAGCTCCTCTTCCTCCAATGCCTAGAGCTGCAATGAGGGCATTGCAAACTCCAACACCAGCAAAAGTTGAACATTCTAAGAAGAGAGTCTCAGCTGCTGATGTATATCCCAAAGCACCTACAAATCTGATCAATTTGCCTTTAATTCGATCAGATTTCAGCCCCATTTTGACTATGGTTGCATGGATTCCCCCTTCAATCACAGCTTTACCCACACCTTTGCTCTCAGCTAACTCAATCTTCTTCTCAAGAATTTCTACAAGATAATCTTCTGTAAACTCATTCCTGAAATAGACAAAAAAAAAACAAAAGAGACTAGATTAAATGTGACGAAACTTATGGGAAACAAAGTCAGTTTGCAAATCGCTTCAAGACTAAGAAGTTTAAATATCAATGTACTATGAGCTTCTAATCTGACCAACCATGACGATAACTTTGTGAGAACATCCATTTCTTGACAAAATAATTTGATAATCAAAAACACAGAACCTAATAATCACAGACTCGTGACAAAACAATTTGATAATCAAAAACACAGAAACTGATAATCAGAGACTCAATAACCAAGAAACATCAAATAATGAATCAAAATTGTATTCATCAACCTCAAAAGAGAGCCTACGAAACATGAATCTAATATCAATCAAGAATCACATAGCTTTATGATTTCCCAATCCCTGGACGTTACTGTGATTAAGATCCGGGAACTTGTTTCTTCAAACTCAATAAGATATATGTTAACGCTATAGATGTTAGCCACATATAACCAAAGAACATCATATATTGAATCAAAACTTGAATTTCCATGTGATCAAACCTCAAAAAGAATCAAACTTGTATGTGATCAAACGCTATATATGTGATCAAACTCATATATTGAATCAAACTTGTATTTCCATATGATCAAACTTGTATTTATATTTTTTTAAACCAATAGCTTATTGTGATTAACATCCGTGACCATTCACATTATTAAGAGGAAGAGAAGAAAAGAACCTTGGGTAGTGGCCGATGTAAGACGAGGAAAAGAGAGAACGATTCGCAACAATATTTCCCATAACCCTGGCCAGATTGAAGATCGATCATAAGAGTCTCTTCAATGTTCCATCTCAGTAGCGATTCCGATATGGCTATTACTTGTGAAGAAAGAAATTTAACGAAGAAATTACCTCCGGTATTTGACGATTGAAGACGAGGCAGAGAGATAAGAAGCATTGGGATTTAGATTTCCAGAATATCTAAACAGATTGAAAATCGCCTCGCATGAGAAGTTCCCTTCGATCATGATAGAGAAGAATGAAATTTAACAAAGGAAGACGGAGAAATTACCTCCGGACTGAAGCCGAGGCAGCGAGAGAAGAAGCAATTGGTTTGAAATTTCCAGAAGATCTATACATGTTGAAAATCGCCTCGCATGAAGTTTCTCGTCGATCATTATAGAGAAGAACGGAAATTAACTAAGGAAGACGAAGAAATTACCTCCAGAGTGAAGACGATGCAGCGAGAGAAGAACCATTAGAGCTTTGATTTCCAGAAGATCTATACAGATAGAAAATCGCGCCCCGCATCAGAAGTTTCACTTCGATCGTTACAGAGAAGAATGAAATTTAAGCAAGGAAGACGAAGAAATTACCTCCGGATTGAAGACGATGCAGCGAGAGAAAAAACATTAGAGTTCTGATTTCCAGAAGATCTATACATAAAGAAAATCGCCTCGCATGAGTAGTTTCTCGTCGATCATTACGGAGAAGAATGGAAATTAAGTAAGGAAGACACGATGAAATTACCTCCGGAGTGAAGACGATGCAGCGAGAGAAGAACCATTAGAGCTTTGATTTCCAGGAGATCTATACAGATAGAAAATCGCCCCGCATCAGAAGTTTCACTTCGATCTTCGATCGTTACAGAGAAGAATTCAAAATAAACAAAGGAAGACGAAGAAATTACCTCCGGAGTGAAGATGATGCAGCGCGATAACCATTTGCGCACAGATTGAAGATGGATTTCATCATCTGAATTTTCTCTCTGTTCTCAGAGTTCGTTCGAATGGAGAGGAAGGAAGACGATGACAGTGTTGTAAAGAGAGAGAAAAAGAGAGAGTGTAACAGAATTCGCAGGTTCCAACGAGGGAGGAATGAGAACCAATATAAAACTGACACCTGGCGAGCGCTGCTATTTGTAAACATTTTAAAAATAAAGAAATTTAATACCATATAAATTCAATACAGTTATTAGTATATTAGTAATGGAAAACAAGGTAATTTGAAAATAAAAGAAACTGACAACTATAGAAAATAAAATGTCACAAGCTAAACAACTAATAATATTTCGTTTACTAAATTGACAATTATGGTAACTATAGAAACTAATGGTTACATACTATTAGTTTCACCTTTTTTCTTAATATTTTCAAGAAAAAACATTATCGTTCGTGCAAGGTATGATTTGTTCGCTTAATACATTTTTTTCAGGGTACTGAAAATGTGTTCGGCATTTCGTTTAAAGTAGCAGAAATGGAAGAGACATTGATAAGAGATGAAAAATTCAAAGATTTGAAAAAGCTACAGTGTATGAGAAAGGAGAGTTTGTACGGTAAAGAAGTCAAATTGCATTTAGTAAAAGCTAAAGGCCTCCACTCTTTGCGACACCGCCTTAATATTACTTGATCGGTGGATCACTCACTCGTTTTGGCCGTAATGTAAAATCTATAGATAGGATTTACTCAGTTTTCCTGTTATGAATTTGCTTATGTGTTATACTTTACTTGTCCAGGTGATATTAAACATTTCTGCCACTACTGGTCTACTCTTTTTATGTGAATCATTGAGAATTTTCGCAAGATAAAGGCAACGTCTATTTCGAGTGGTTCGTCCCAAATAAAGGTTTCATGAGAGAATGTTAAGATTTTGGGAAAGGACAAAAGCGATGATTTACTTCACAATTTCCTTTTTTTTAATCTTATTGTGGGTCTTGGGGATTTGTGTGATAGTGAAAGGAGACTTTAGATTAAATAAAATGTATAAGATTTTGATCGTATATTTGTATGGGATAAAAGAAACACACATGACCAGTCCAAACTAATTAATTAATTAATCTATAGATATCGTTGATGCACGTACCAGATCTAATTGAGTCTCTCTTGTCATTTTTTTTTTGTTCAAATCTCTCTTGTCATTAAGCTCGTGATTCTGAGCATTGAGATCAGATTACAAGCTTTTTCCAAAATCTACAAACTCTTATCTTCCTCACAAATCAAAAATCACAATAAGCCTATTATGAATATCCCAGTCATCAATCACTTCGAGTATCTACACTCGAGTCCAAAACTGCCGACTTTGCAGAGATGTGAGTCTAGTCGTCGTCGTGTATCCTCAACTTCCCACTCCCAAGCATCATCTCTGAATTTCTACATCTCTCTGCGATTCGCGCATGGCTTCTCCTTCTTCTTCGTCTCCTCCTCCGCCTGTCAATTGTCTACACGATGTTTTCCTCAGCTTCAGAGGGGAAGATGTCCGCCGGAAATTCCTTTCCCACTTTCTCAAGGAGCTCGACCGCAAATTAATCACCTTCAGGGACGATAAGATTGAGAAAGGCCGATCTATTGCCCCCGAGCTTACCGACGCCATTAGAGGATCGAGGATCTCGATTGTCGCGTTTTCCCATAACTTTGCTAGCTCGAGCTGGTGCTTGAACGAATTGGTCGAAATCATGAATTGCAGAGAAGAACAAGGCCTAATCGTGATTCCCATTTCCTACGATGTGGATCCTTCTCATGTGAAAAGACAATCCCACGGCTTCGGTGAGATCTTCGAAAAGACTTGCCAAGGCAGATCGGAAGAAGAGATACTTCAGTGGCGGCGAGCGCTGACCGGGGCAGCAACCATAACCGGAGAGGATTCTCGGATTTGGTACTACTTTCTTAATCATTATGCTTCTTCTTCCCATAGTATCTACATTATGCTTGTGCTATTGTATCATCATCATCATCATCATCATTGTTAGGTCTGGGAATTGGTACTTTCCTAATTTTGATTCTCCTGCTTTCTTTTCAAGACTAGGCTTCACTCATTAGTGTCTGCATCATTTTTGTTAGGTCTGATGAGGCGAAGATGATTGAGAAAATCGTCAATGATATATCAAATAAACTGAACTCTACAGAATCCAATGATTTTGGTAACTTTGTTGGTATTGAAGATCACATGACAAAGATGAAATCGTTATTGAATCTGGAATCGGATAGAGTGATAATGATAGGGATTTGGGGTCCATCTGGAGTTGGCAAGACTACCATAGGACGAGCTCTCTTTAGTCAACTCTCATGTCAGTTTTCACACAGAATTTTCATTGATAAGACCAAGGAAAACTATTCAAGGGCAAAGTCAAACGACTACAACACGATGTTGTACTTGCACACACAGTTTCTCTCTGAAATTTTGGACCAGAAAGACATCAAGATACATGGTTTAGGTGCGTTGGAAGAAAGGTTGGGGCATAAGAAAGTTCTTGTTATTTTGGATGATGTTGATGATCAAGTCGTCTTAAAGGCCTTGGTGGGGAATATTTGGTGTTTTGGTCCTGGGAGTAGAATTGTTGTGATTTCGAAAGATAGGGAGCTTCTAAAGGATTGTGGAATCGAGTATGATTGTATTTACGAGGTGGGTTTCCCGTCGAAAGAGGTAGCTTTCCAGATGTTCTGTCGATGTGCATTCGGGCAAGACTCTCCTCCTGATGGTTTTATGAAGATTTCTATTGCAGCTGCAAGGCTCACCGAGAATCTTCCACTGTGTCTCAATGTTTTGGGTTCGTCTCTGCGAGGGATGAAGAAGGAGGAGTGGGCAGCAAGAGTTCCTCAGCTTAGAAATAGTATGGCTGGAGAAATTGATAAAACATTAAGGGACAGCTATGATATGTTAGAAAGTGATCATAAAGCACTATTTCGTCACATCGCTTGTTTATTTAACCATAAACCACGTAGCTACGTGATGCGATTGCTTGGAGATAGTAAGTTGGATGTTGGTGCTGGACTTGATGCTCTAGCTGAAAGGTGTCTCATACAGATATCTGAGGATAACATCATTAGGATGCATGATTTCCTGCAAAACATGGGTAGAGAAATCGTCCGTCAACAAGAACAAGATATTCCTGGAAAACGTCAGTTCTTGATGGACTCTAAGGAGATCTCCGATGTACTTGTTGATGGAACTGTAAGTTTCTAGTTATTCATGTTTTGCCTACCTCTATACGTGTATAAGCATGTCCTTAGGTTACTAATACATTTTGTCTTCCTAATAATTTTCAGGGAACTAATAGTGTTTTAGGCATCTTTTTGAACTTATCTGAAGTTGAGGATGGGTTTTCTATTAATAAGAAAGCATTCAAAAGGATGAAAAACCTTCGTTTCCTAAGCATCTACGGGGTCTTACAAGAGGAGAAAGAAGTCTTGCTTCATTTACAAGGAGGTGAAGACATTATGTGGCGCCAACTTAGATTACTGGAATGGTGGGGGTGCTTAATGAGATCCATGCCTCTTAACTTTCGTCCAGAAAACCTCGTTGAACTCAAAATGCCGGATAGTCACCTTGAGAAATTGTGGGAAGGAGTTCAGGTCAGTTTTTGTGGTTTGAATGCGTTAAAATAGACTGAAATGAAGCATTATATTTGTTCATAATCCTGTCTCCTCATTATTGGTTTCACACAAGGCTTGATGAAATAATGGAGCGACACTTGTTAAATTTTTGGTAAATGAAAAAAAGGAAACATATTGTGCAAATTCAGTTTTAAACGAAAAGCTTTCAAACGAGATTAATGAATAAAGGCCGAAAGGCAGAGTTTTTGTCTTAACCTTTTCTGAAATAAACCATTTTACGACATCTTTGATATATTTTAAGTTTGCCTGCCTTCTTCTTGTATTTTGGTTCAGCTGCTTAAAAGCCTCAAGAAGATGGATCTGCGGAGATATAAAATGCTGAAAGTAATCCCTGATCTTTCAAAAGCCACCAATCTCGAGGAATTGTATCTTGGAGATTGTTGGAGTCTGGTGATGATTCCTTCCTCTATTCGGAATCTCAACAGACTCAGGAAGCTAGACATGAGAAGATGCAAAAGACTGCAGGGTCTTCCAACCGACATCCACTTGGAATCTCTCCATTCCCTCGATCTTAGTGGATGCCTACAGTTGAGAAGTTTTCCTCAGATTTCAAGTAATGTTTCATCTCTCTTTCTAGATGAAACAGAGATTGAAGAAGTTCCTGCTTGGATAGAAGTTATCGCTGGGCTCAATTACATATTGATGAATGGTTGCAGCAACTTAAAATATATATCTCCAAACATTTTGAAACTGAAAGATCTTGAGGTGATATTCTTTTCAAACACTTCTTTAACTGAAAAGAGTTGGCATGACTCTCCAAGTGCAGTGGAAATAGCAAGAGACAACATCCACACTCAATTACCAGATGCTTCTGTCTCTCGTAATTGGAAGAACGAAGTCTACCTAAGCTTCAGTGGAAGGGATGTTAACAGAGCTTTAATCAGCCACTTTATCAAGGCATTCCATTGCAAAGGAATCAGTACAATTATGGACCAGGCGGTTGAGAGAAGGCAGAACCTAGCCACTGAGTTTGTACATGGGATACGAGAATCAAGAATAGTTATAGTCATGCTTTCAGATAATTACGTGTCATCGAGATTGTGCTTGGATGAGTTGGTGGAGATCATAAAGTGCAGAGAAGAGACTGGTCTAAAAGTGATACCCATTTTTTATGGTGTGGGTTATGTTCATATCAGGAAGCAGATCCGAGACCTTGGAAAGACCTACAAGAAGATGTATAGAGTGGACAAGCAACAAAATTTGGTACGAGCTCTTTCTATAATAAAGCTGATTCCGGGATATGATTGCCGGAACTGGTAAGTTATCTGAATCATTCATTACTTGCTTTGACTTTAAGTTATCAAGTTTTTTTTTTCATGGATGTTAAATTCTAAATAGTATTTACTCCGTTTTTATTGAGCCATCCTCTTTCTTCCTATCAGGGCTTCCGAAGCAGAGCTAACTGAAACAATTGCTGATGATGTTTCTTTTAAACTAAATTTTACACGAAAAGAGATTTATGATGTGGTTGGAATAGAAATGCTGCCCAAGATTCGTAAAAGCTTAGACCAGGAAACTGAGAAAACATTAAAAGTGCATTACGATGGTTTAAATGGGAACGAGAAAGCGTTGTTTCGTCATATTGCTTGCTTTCTGAATAGCGAAACATATGAGAATGTGATGCGATTGCTGGAAGAAAGTTGGTTGGATGTTGGATTTAGTCTTAAGATTCTATATGATAAGTCTCTGATACAAATATCGGAAGAGAGAGTCATTAGTATGCACGATGGGCTGCGACAACTAGGCAGAGAAATAGTTCTTGGACCTTTCATTCACCAGCCTGCAAAGCGTCAATTCTTGATGGATACTAGCCAGGGTTGCGACCTACTTATTGATCAAACTGTAAGTTTTTAATTTTAGCATCGTTATATATATATGTTTTTAAAACAAGTAAATTTGGTTTCTTATATAAGATCAGGGTATATGATTTGTTCCCCTTCAAATATTGTTTTCAGGGTACGGAAAATGTGTTCGGCATATCGTTTAAAGTAGCAGAAATGGAAGAGTCATTGAGAAGAGATGGAAAATTCAAAGGATTGAAAAAGCTACAGTTTATGAGAACGTGCAAGGAGAGTTTGTACGGTAAAGAAGTCAGATTGCATTTAGTGAAAGGCCTCCACTCTCTGTGGCACCGCCTTAATATTACTTGATCGGTATGAATACTCACTCGCTAAGGATTATTATCGTCTTATGTCTTACTCTGTTTTGGCCGTAATGTTAAATTTATGGATAGGGTTTACTCATTTGTCAAGTGATGGGATTTGCTTATCTAGTAAACTTTACTTGTCCAGGTGATATTAAACATTTCTGCTACTAGTGGTCCACTCTTTTTATGTTGAATCATTGGGAGTTTCCGCAAGAAAAGGCAACGTCTATTTCAAGTGGTTGCAGAGACTAAGGTATGGTAATGATTCATATCTATTCACACTGTAGTAACGGACCATATAGAGTAATGTTCTCTCTGATCACTACAGTTTACCTCACTATTATCTTCCACAGACTACCATTATAGAGCATTGGAGTTTTATAAAAGTAACGAGAACTGACAGCAACAGAGACACTGCACTCTTGAGGTTCATATACTAACAGAGACAAGGAACAGCAGCCGACTGGATGTTCTTTGTCGATTTCATGATTGCTGGTATGTCAATCTTCCTCAGCTCTAATATTATTCTTAACGGAGTCAAAACTCTGGAAAAGATAACTGTGATTTTGGCTAAGTGTGTTTCTGGATGTTGCTTATGTGTTTTGGATATGACACTAGTAGGAGTGGTCATTGGAGTTATAGTGAAAACTCCAATTGAGTGTCTCTTTGACAAATTCTTTTTGATTGCTCTCATTGCTAAAACCACTCTCTGCTTTCTACAACTTAGGTCTTGTAGACATGTATATATTCAAGAAAGTGGGATTTGAGGATTTTTGGTGTTGTTGCTGGAGAAGGTATGTATTATTGTACAGTGAGGCTCTGATTCATATTTATTTTTCAGATTTTACGTTAATATTTCCACTGTTTTAGCTAGTTGAAAATAGAGTTTTACTAATGAGGCATGAATATTTGTTTTACTTTTGAGGCATGTATATTTTGTTAATCTAGCACACATGACATTCAGTCATTTACCTTAGGGGAATATAATTGAAGATAGTGACAGACAATGGTCAAAAAGTAGAAAGTGTGTACTTTTTTCTCATAGTAAATCTTTCCCTTTAAAAAAACAATCCTCAACGGCTAGATATAGTAAAATTAAGGAAATTACGCAAGCTTTGCAAAAAATGAAAACCGAATCTAAAACACACACAAAATATGAAATCACACCATGCGATCTCCTCCTTCTTCGTCATCCTCTTCCTCTTCAAATGTTATAAACTTGAAAGTCTAGAGCGTGAAAGGAGACTTGTTATAAACTTAAATGATTAAAATTTTGATAAATGTTTGTATATGACCAGTCCAACGTAGTCATGTGTATTTTCATCTTATGAGTTTTATCAATGTGGAAACTAAAGTAGTGACAGATTTGATTTGACCACTCACTCCAACTATAACTTGACCGGACCGAACCGGCCTTTAACACACATGTACATATGTATATCAGTATGTGTGTGTGTGTGGGTGAAATAAACAAATATGCGTTATACGTGTGTTTCAATTAATTAATGTGGAACTATATGATATCAAATAGACATTGAGGAGACAATACTATTAAAGCAAATGTAACTATAAACAATGCATATACCTAATTCGGAGGTTGCATGCTCAGCCAAGTAAAGGAAAACATTTAAAAGGTTCACCAATTCAGAAAAAGACTCGTCTCTTTCAGTTTTCTTTTTCTTATTCTGAACAAATGACCCACAATGTATGTAAAAGATCTTACGTAATTTATGACATAATTACCCCAACTTTCTCATTCATACAATTCATCATTGGCACTTGAAATATGAATTTTCTTTAGAATTTTTTCGGTTGCTTTATATTAGTTTAACAAATAAATCAATATCTTAAAGTAAAATTCTTTTTTTTTTTGGTGTGTGGACATCCCTAAAAATAGAAATTAGTTTTCCCGTCCCTCTCCATCATTCATACACATACAATATATACTCATTGGAGTCTTCTAATAATCGGTCAGATAAATGTGAAGCACGCTTGTAGTAATCATGTGTATATATTTTTTTTATTTTTTTTTTGTATTTGTTAAAGGGCATTTATCAGTCTTCTTTCAGCATATTATGCCTACATTAAAGGCTGAGTATATGCCCAAAGAGAAAAAGAGAGATAGTCAAATTTTACTTTCTTAATTAACGCCATGACTTATCGGTTACATGTGGTTTCTTGATTTTGTGGTTATGGTTGAAGTTAAAAAATATTTGTTTTCAGATTTACATTTGTATTTCAATGTATTGGCAGGACG
The DNA here is from genome assembly GCA_902728155.2 of Microthlaspi erraticum. Lineage (NCBI taxonomy): Eukaryota > Viridiplantae > Streptophyta > Magnoliopsida > Brassicales > Brassicaceae > Microthlaspi > Microthlaspi erraticum. Next base: position 662,096 of record CACVBM020001607.1, read on the forward strand.
ACTGTTCTAGCTGTAGTTGAAAACTAGTTTATCACTGTTCTTAGTGTTGTAACAGATATGTTTATCTATCCGTATTAGTTTTATTTTTTAGACATGTGTATTTGTGCTAACTAGTTGGGATAGTTTTTAACAAGTTTTGCTCTAATTTCTTTTTGTCCTCGGTTACTATTTTTGATGGTATCTCTATTTTGAGGTTTATATTTTCTTACCTCAAACTAAATACATATAAGTCTCAAATGTTCGCAATTAATTTTCTTCTGGCAATTTTCTTGTCCATGACTGACATAATCGAGTTCAGACATCACAATCTCTGTTTTTTTTGTTGGTTAGAGAGAAAAAAAGAAAGATTCTCCCCTATCGAAATTCATCCTATTGATTTATTTTAATAATGTATGTGAGAGAGAGAGAGAGAGAGAAACAAAGATTAATTCATCACCTACTAATGCTACACTCATGCAGTTCTGCAACACATATATATGTCGGAGACTTTTGACTATGAATTTAAATGCGACTTCCGGGACCAAATTTGTATATTTGAATGGTAACAGTGGAAGGGAGCTTTGTGATGAGACAATTATTCTAGGTACAATAAGTAAAAAGGTGTTGTTAATGTGGAACAGAAATATTGGGTACAGCGTATTGAACAGGACAAATTTATGAATAATTGGGTACAGCGTAGTGTGACACGAACGAAACAAACCTAGAATAGTGATTGTATAGTTGCAGTGAACGTATGAATAACAATCTAGTAACTAGGATTCGCCTAACACAATCCAGCTTTGACTAAGATTAAACACTTTAAATAATCGAAACATTTATTTTTAAGAGATTAGAATAAATATATAGGTCACAATTTCATTCAAGGTCTAAGGATTTGAACAAAAAGGCGGGTGATATAAAACATATAGTATAAGCTAAAAACCGTGATGCTTAGTCTCCACTCAAGGTCTAAAGATCAAGCACGTTTCTTTAAAAGTTCATACAATAAGGACGATTAGGTTACAAACATATAGAAACTCATTGAAGATTACATGAGTAAGCTTCTAATAACGGCGGCTTCAGGGCTATCTTCATCGACAGATTCGAGAAGCTGAGACAAACGCTCACTGAGGTTGTCAACTTCTCTGTTCAAGTTTCGTATGTAGTTGCATGTCTCTTGCAACACTTTCGACGCTGACACCTATTTACACATAGTTAGTTAAAAAAACTGGCGTGAGTGTATATATGCACATGCATGCATGTGAATATGTGCATGTGTGTGTAGATACAGTCATGGCGATGACTTTGATGGAAAATGTATATCAATGTGTTAATTTGTAGATGGAAGAAAAAACTGTTGTCAACATTTCCTTGATGTCCGGAGTCAAAAAGTTCCGACTTCTTTTTTCTTTTGTTTGATTTTAGTGTCCTCTCTTCTTTTAGTAAAACTCTTCTTTTTCGGATAAAGAGTTTGCAAGAAGGATAATGTGTATGGTCCTTATAAATGTGTATATGTATATATCAATATATGCGGGGATACCTTATCAGAACGACGCCGTTGACCAATCTCTGGCAAAATCTGACGGAGCTTAGTTACAAGGTCGATCATTTGATCATCGGAGATCCTTGAAGCACTTGAAGATTGTCTTGATCTTCTGTTAGACATCTTCTATAATGTCGCAAGAAATAGACCCTTACGTTGTTGGTCTCTTCTCTTTCTCTAACTATATTGAACAAGTTCTTTTGAGGAATAGTTTAGGAAATGGAAATAAGATAAGCTATGTGGCAAGTAGGTAAAGCTTTTATGTTTTGATAAGGTTTTAAGTTGCAAAACAAAAAAGGTCAAGAAGAAAGAAAACAGGAAAGCAAGAACAAAATAGAGATGCGAGTATGAGACAGTGTTTTGGGTTCTGAATATACTTGATATATAAAGAAATTGAGAATGTGATAAGAGAGATTTAAATAGGCCAAGGACCACTAGAGAGAGAGAGAGAGAGCAATAAACCTCGACAAGGATGTCACGGGGGAGAAAGCGATAGGTTTGAATGCTCATTAACCACAAATCTTCGAAACCAAATTTCCTTTTATTTAAATAACAGGTTTCCAAACCTTACATGTTTGGATGTATTTCATCAAGTCCAGACCATAACTAATCATAATACCAAGATAGGTGCGGGATCGAGTAACTTTAAGATTGTTATATATCTTCATATTTTTTAACTGTCACCAAAGATTAATTACTGTGGCTTTCATTAGAGATCAAATCAAATGAATCATAATACTGAGATAATCAGTTATTTTCTCTCTGCAAGTCATGCACTGTTGTCGATACAACAATACTTCACACGTAAGAAATGAAAAAACAAATAAATCCAGCAGTTACATTTATGTTATATGAAACTAATAATAAACTATGCTAATTTTGTTAAAAACCCCTTATTTTACACGTGAAAATGAAAAAACAAATTAGTATATTCAACAGTTATTGTATCGAAAACTATACATAAGGTCACACGGAGATGGCAGACTCTTATACTATAGTAAATGTTTCTATTTATAGGAGGAATAAATAAGTGGGTGCTATAAAATATTGTTATTTGGGGAGTTAGTAATATGTAAAATGTTCTAAATTATTGGAGGAGATATGATATAATTTTAAAAAGGAGGAAACTAAGAGTTCCCAGAGATGGGGTTTGATGAAGGTCAAGGGGATTTAAGATAAGTGTTTCATGTTGATCTAACATTGTGGCCCTTCATCTGCAATGTCACAAAAAAGCAAATACCATGTGATGACATGACTTTTCGTTTCATTTTTTATTTTAATTCTTTTTTTTATAACATTAACATGCCTGAATAATCACTTTCAGTCTATAGAAACTTTTACCATATACATGTTACAAAAGTTTTATTCATAGTGCAAGCAATTTGTGTATGTACTAATTAACAGCTAAAATATCTACATGACTTCGTATATACATTTAGTAAAAAAAATTGTATGATAAAGAGGATAGAAATATCTAACTAAAACCCTATTTCCTCTCAATACTTCAGGGACAAGAAATCCACCGCTGGTGATGAAGCAGCTCCTTTATAGTACGATAAACCACGAGGATGATATGAAGACCGACGTGTCTAAGATACACGAAATCAAAGAAGTAAGGAATTTTATCAAAGAAATGGCGGTATCTATCAAAGTGTACGCTTTAGACCGACGTATCTAATATTTTTGCTCAAATAGAACATATATGTTGGTTGGATCGTAGCTCTTACGAGAGCTTTGTAAGCTTTGCTGAAGATATAAGGGCAAATATCTCAATGTTGGAACCGGTTAATATAAAGGTGTCCATCGCCGGTTTAATCTCAACTGAATTATGGTATAAAATTCATTATATTATTTTAATTAAAAAGGAAAAGAAAACATCAGGGATTACAATGTCGATGATATGATTCTATGAAGACCCCAATCTTAAATGTGGTGATACTCAATTTTTTTTCCGAGTTACATTCTCTCCTAGAAAAGAAAAAAGTAATTTGGATAGAACTTGAATTTGCGAGAAACAGCTAAAGTTTCTCATTGATCAGAATATACATAGAGTTTGTATAGCCCTAAGAAAATATCTAAGAATATCATACATGCATGAACAGTATATAATCACACGAGAATAGGAGATGTAACGTAACTAAAAAAAAATATATAGTGAGATTTTACATAGTATACGAATTAGTAGCTTCACCTCATATTCAAAAATATTGTTTATCGATATCTTAAAGATAATAACAGTAGAGTGTCTATATACAGTACATATATGTAACCCAAAATATTGCAAATATAGAACAAAAATCAACTTTAGAAAGAAAAAAAGCGTGAGACCTAAATTAAATGCATAAAAGAGACATCTCAATTGGTTTTAAATTCAGCTTCAACATTGAAGCTTCTCCATAAACAAACGAGAGCAAAAACAAAGTGTCTAATAAACCTTAATACACGTGCATTAAAGAACCTCAACTAACTAATCCATAACTTGTTTAACTATCTAACAAACTGTTAACTAACTAATCTAATATTAAATTTGGATAAATACATTTTAGCAAAAAATAATCAAATCAAGTGTCTTCACTTTCTTAGATCTCCGTACACTTACACTTTGACAAAAAAAAACAATAGCCACTTATTTGATTAAATATGATTCTGAAGTGATAATGTATGTCTCATTCATATAACTTATTTTAAGAATTGAGATCGATTGGTCCATTATTGGTTAATTATTCAATAAACAAAACAATTCTCATAACATCGACTACGACACGTGTCACACCAATGTCTCGTGCTACATGCTGCCCTCGGGTCCTGGGTCCATAAAATCAATCTTTTAGATATCTTGTTCTCCAATTACATTATCAATAAAGATCCGACAAGTATGTAACACTGGAAAATATAAATATATCTGTATGAAACTATGAACTATATTATTACTTTTTGGAAATGAATACAAAATTTTGAAATCCTCATTCTCCCCTGAAGTAGTTCATTTGTATGCTGTATTAACTTAACATACATGTAATGTAGTATATTATGTTGAAGTAAAAATTAAATATTCAGTAGAACAAGTCTAATTCAATTAACAAATAACAAAAAGCTAAAAAAAATATGAAAGAGTAGTTTTCCTCTTCGTGTGGTTTTTCATTTATTGTCTAACCGATTTCATCCGACAAGAAATTCACACTGATAAGAGAATGATATGTGGATCATACAATCATAAGTACATCATTATACCTTTCTATGATCTATCTACCACAAGATATTAAAAGAATAATTTAATTCATATGTTAAATAATACACATACCTTTTTCTATCAATAATGCACATAATTGATGAGAGCATGCATTATATATGTGAACACAAGTATGAGTAAACTTAAGTGCGTTTGTTTTATATATACAAGATTATTTAAAGAAATTGATCCAAATTCTAATAAATTGGAAAGGGAGATTTTACATGTTAGTCCATGTGGGTTCGGGTACTAAATGTTTGGTCTCATAGGCTCCACGATGTTTTTGTGTCTACTTTTTCCGCAATTAATAAACATCTTTACAACCACGTTGTAAAAAAACGACTAATCATGTGGAAATGAACGACTAGTTAAAATAAGTACGTGATTTGTAAACCACTCATAAAAATCACATTTAGAAAAATTGAGAATTTATAATGAATAGCCAAAACACTATAGTACGAATATGTGCATTAATAGCACCAATCATATCATCGCAGTGAAATAAAATAACATTGACAAAGTCCTCAAAACGGCATCTTCTATTCTGTCTTCTCTTTTCTCTTGTCGGCCTGTTCTTTCTTCTAAGATTTAAATTATTCAAATATGTAAAAATATTTGATCAATTCGGAATGTACAACAAATTTTAGATTAACATACTTATTAGGTTCTGTTTTGTTTTTGGATTTCTCTGAAACATCCGACTGATTCCACGTATAAACATGTTCATTGACAAAGAGTTGCCTATCGACGGCGTAGTGTGTGTGCATATACGTAAAATGACTTATAATTGATAGATTTACACCTTCGTGAGATATCATCTTCTGCTAGCTGATGCAACTTTTTTTCTAAGTCCAAATATTGTATCTAGTTCTACACCGTGTAAGATTTAGTTTTGTGGAGGCAAATGGTTCTCATTTGACTACTAAAAGTCAAGTTGAGGCAATATGATTGGTTCTTACATTCTCTCATCACAAAAAAAAAAAAAAAAAAAAGAATTGGGAATATAAAAAATTAAGTGGCTGAGACGAGAGTGTTACCGATATAGTTTTCCAGATTTGGTACAAACTTTTAATAATAAGGAAGACGTAACACATGATGGTCCATGCAGACCAATATGCAAATAAATGGTCCCCTTTAACCGATTTGTTCTCATTATTACACAATGATGGTTTCGCATAGTCTTCTGCAAAGCAATCAGAACCCCCTCTACACCAAGAAGCTTCATATCAACATTCAACATATCTATTTCTGTTACAAAGGTAATAAATTTTTGTTTGTATATTTTGTCAATGTTCAATAATTTTACTAATATATCACATTCTTAAAAGCAGATCATAATAGAAGAGAAGATGTCATGTACATTGATGAAACTTGTTGCTTGTATGCAAAGACACCGAACAAAAGTTTTACTAGTATCTCGTAAGAAGCAAGATACGAGAGTGATAATGGTTCAAGAACCAAAAACATTATTGCAAAAAACACAATAACATGAAGAAACTAAATCCATCACCAAACCAACACACTTCTTCTACTAGTTAAAGATAACTATTAAACCAAAACATCTTCAGCACCAAAAGTGACAAGAACAAAAGATTATCAACTTAAAAAAGCATCTTGGCAGTAGGTTTAGGTAGTATTTTATCTTATAAAGGGTTGTTTTAGGGTTTGAGACTTTCACTCTTCATCATCCTCATCCCCATCACCACCAGCAGCTTTCTTGGCTCCAGCTTTCTCGTTCCTTCTCTTCACTCTTCCAGGTCTGCCACCACCGAACGGACTGGTCAGAGAAAAGTCTATGTGCTTCTGCGAGTCCACTCTCACCATGAACGATGGAATGTTCACCAATTGCCTCCCAACCCTAAACACCAAACCAAAAAAACCATTAGCTCAACAATCAGCTTCTGTCACAACACCAATACACATCATCAACACAATATGATGTTCACAAGATTACATCACAAAAAGTCACAATCTTTAGGACGTGAATGAAATTGTGATTACCTGATGTGCCTTTGACGGATAAGGACACGAGCATGGTGAATGGACTTAGCCATACCAGACTTGAACACAATGGTCTGGAGACGACGCTCGAGGAAGTTCTCAACAGTCAAAGCAAGAACGTAATCGAGCTTGTTCTGGCTCTCATCAAGAAGACCATATCGATTCATCCTCCTAAGAAGAGCTTCACCTTCAAAGATCCTTTTGGGATTCTTCTCATCGAGAGTGAGGAGATCTCTAGCAGCGTTACGGATACGGCTAAGCGAGTATTGGACTCTCCACAGCTCTCTCTTGCAACGAAGACCGTATTCTCCTACAAGCTTTAGCTCAGCGTCAAGACGCTCCTTCTCGTATGGACGTCTTGGCTTCTTGAATGTCTTGCCGTCTGAAAAAAAAACCAAACTCACACCATTAACAATCACAATCTTCAAAACATTACATGATATCAAAACAGAGTAATCTAAAAAACAGAGTAATCTACAAAACAGAGTATTCTACTGAATAATCACATATTTCAACAATCCTAAATGGTTTTTCACATAAAATTTGATCAAACAGATATATCGAAATCATTTGCATGCATCTATAGTCTTAATCATCATTTCAGCAGATACGATTATATACCAAAATGCAAAATTGAGTCGGTACTGTGAGAAAAAGTGAACAATTTGGACTGTGTAGAGAAATTAAACGAATCACAGAAACGATCCATGGCTATAACATCAAAATCAAATCATACCCAGATGAAAAAAACTAAAACTTTCAGTAAATCAAAATTAGAGAAGTAACAGAGTCTAAGAATCGGAATTCAGAATTGGGGGAAGAAACTATTTTCGAAAAGTTAAAAAAGTAGAATTTCGGTCACATCTGATGATAGAAGAAGGAGGAAAGAGAGCTTACAGTTGCGGTAGAATCTGACTTGCACCATGGCTGCTACTAAAACGAAGAAGACGATACGATCGCGAGGAAGAAGAAGAAGAGAGTTTTTATATTACAACTCTATGAGAAACCTAGGACGGCTTTAAAGTGTCGATGGACCATTTTGTTTTGGGCTTTATCACATTTAAGTTGGCCCGTTAGGCTTGTTTATCCAAAAGAAAATAAATTTTGGTCCATTAGGATTTGTCATTTTTTGGGGTTGTGAATTAGCTTTTATTTACAAATTATTTGGTTCATACTATGTCGTATGCCCAATTCATTGTATAAAAATGCTTAAATTTTGCTTAAGAAATGCCTAAAAATGTAAAATATTGATGTCATAAAGGAAACCTTAATCGGCAACAACATATGTAAAACCTGAAAAGAAAGTTTTGATTTGAAAAACTGAAATAGTTTCAACAAACAAAATGTTAACCCCAATAAACAAAAAAAAATATTTAACTTCCCGAACCACATCGGATGGATGCACTAAGCCGAATGTCGTTGACTGAATGTTTGGTGTATGGATTTCGATTTCTCTTTGGATTGACTGGCTATGTTTGATTTCAAATTTTTGATTATATGAAATGTTATTTTTTCTTGCATTACCAAGGTTTGCATATATTTTGCTTCTAAAAATTAAATATGTCTTGCCAAATTTCAGTGTTGTGTAAATTATGTGCATATATTCTGCCAATATAATCTCATTTAGAAAAGCTAACGATGTTAGTCAATATAAATGCACAACATGATTTTTTATCTAACAAAAAAATGTATATACCAATACTAGTTATAATAAATAAAAGTTTTGCTCCAAAGTATATAGCCATTTAGAAGAAGAAAATATGCAAAAATGTTCATTAATTATATATATAGCATACATGTAAGATTGAATCCTCTTGTTTTATGTGAAATATTTGCTGTTTTAACTTGTAAAGTAAACAAAATGACTGAAAATATTCTCGTCTGCGCAATAACGCCTTGGATACACAATAATTTACACATTGCATAAAACTAATGATAACTGAAAATTTTACTGTCTCATCAAAAATGAAGAAAGTCCAGAAAACATTTTGCTAAAAAAATTACTAATTAACCAACACTTCTCTGCAAAATCACTATGAAACTACTTTCTTAGGACTCTCCTTCACACCAAAATTTTCTGCTTTCCTCCTGAAAACAACACACAAAAACTCTCATCAAAATCCACAATTTTACATGTCGAGACACAACAAAATCTTGAAAACGATCACTTAATCACTAACTTGATTATTGAAGTTGGTCTGTCATATCCTCTATCTTCCTTCTTCTGACCCTTCAATATCTCTTCCTTAGTCTCCATCTTCCAATTAGCTTTAGTCAAAGACTCACCCAACAACTCTGCAATATTCGTCGCCATTGCTTCAACCTTCTCCACAAACGGAAAATTCTTCTCTTCAAATTGGTTAGACAGCCAAAGATACATAGACAAAACCTGATGTCTGCTCTCCAAATCCAACAGCTCTGTATCGTTCCTAGCAGAGCTCTTTGGCATCCCCATGGCCACATTAACCGGCATATCTTGGCTATAAGTCGAAGCAAACCGATACAGATGATACATCGCCTTCGGATTCCTGACATTAACCGGCGCAAAACAGAAGTTAAACCGGTCTTCTAGTGACAATCCTTCAACTTTCTCCAACATGTTTGCCACTTTCTTGACATGATCATGACGGCACAAGAAGTAAGAACCATCAAGTCTACAATGCTTCCCAAAATGATCCAAGAGCTTCGAAAACGCCATGTCAGGAACTTTAGCAGCGAAAAGCTCAAGCTGTTCAAAGAAAGGGAAGAGCCCAACTTTCTTAACTTCATCAAACGGTTGCTGCAAACACTCAATCAGATAGGTGAGATCTTCCAAGTGCAGCGTCGTTGCGAGTCCATCTGGATAACGACTTCCTCTCCTTCCAGCTCTTCCAGCGATCTGTTTCACCTGTGAAGCCGGTACAGGAACGTTCTTGTCACCATTATACTTGTTCAAACTGTAGAACACAACACGTCTTATGTTGAGATTCAACCCCATTCCAACAGCATCGCTTGCAACCAACACATCATACTCGTTTCCTTCCTCGTTAAACAGATTCGCTTGATGCCTCCTCGTCTCAGGAGGCAACGCACCGTAGATAACACAGCAGCGATGCTTCGTGTGCTTCTCAATAGCCATCTTAACTTCAAAGATCTCTCTTCTTGAGAAGGCAACAACACAATCACCAGACTTAACATTCTTAAGATCTCCTAACAAAGTCTTACCTTCCACAACCAAAGGCTTAAACCTCTCGTAATGCTCTTCAACCAACTCATCTCCTATATCAGCACACATCTTACGCACAATCTCCAAAACACTCGGATCTCCGCATAAATGAACCTCGTCTGCTTTCAATCCAAGCAAAGCTTTGGTCCAAGCGTGACCTCTACTAGGATCAGCCATCATTTGTATCTCATCAACCACAGCAACTTCATACAACTCATCCGTAGACACCATTTCAACAGTGCAAGAAACATGGTTTGCAAAAGGAACATGCTTCTTCTCTTGACCAGTCAAGAGACTACAGTAAATCCCTAAAGCATTAACTTTATCAAAAACCTCCATAGCTAACAACCTAAGCGGACTGCAATACAAACCGTTCTTAGCTTCCATAAACCTCTGCAAAGCATTGTAAGTCTTGCCACTGTTCGTCGGTCCACAATGGTAAACGATCTTCCGCTTCATCGCTCGAGCAAATGGGAACCAAGTCGCAGGTTTCGTGAGGTCTGCAGAATCAACAACGCTCTTGAAACGTTTGATCTCATCTGTAAACTCTTCAATACAGAACTCGACAAACACAGGGAACAAGAACTTGACAGCTTCATCCGTAGCTCCAACGCGAACAAGATCTTGAACAACCTCAATCTTACATTTCGATACAAAGAAGTCTCGGAACTTGCTAACAGCAGTTGGAAAAAACGATCTCCCGATATAGATAGCAAGAGCCTGATTAGCTCCCCAACTTGATTGTGCAAAGTAACTGAAAATCTCACTTAACGTATCCAATTCACTACTCTGAAGCTTAGCACGCACTTCACTTTGCCTAAGCTCTCTGTATAGCTCCACAGGATCTTGATACCTCGCGTTTAAAGCACGAGCAGCTTCACTACTCTCTGTAACATTCTCACCAATCTCAGAAACCGCTGAATCATTTATCAAGCTTTCATCTACTTCACCAAGCTCATTAACCATACTTTCCTCATCATAATCCTCACTCTCAGAGCCAAGACCTTCTTCACAATCAGATTCAGCTTTCTCATCGTTTTCGCCATTAGTATCCACCGTTGACGAAAAGCTCCTAACTTTACCAAACCCAAAACCCCCAAATCTGTAATCGTTCCATTGACGCTGAGCTCGAATCGGATTATCTGAAGCAAACCGGCTCGTGGTGGGCTCATCAAATTGGGGATTAGCTAGCGATCTACAACCAGTTTCTCCAAAAGAATGTAAATTTCGGGTCGATAACAGAAACCTAACTCTCGAAGTATACGCTCTACGCAAAACTCCAGCTACACCTCTCGCCATAGTCACGATAAACTAAGAATCACAATTGAAAAATGACGACTTTTTTGCAGTAGAGTTTTTTACCCTGTTTCAGATAAACTCGCCTCCTTTTCCGTATTGCTTCAAATTGGTTTTCGATTCATGGAGGATAAAAATAGTAAACGAGGTCAAAGCTAGTTCCTTTAACCGTACCTGTGGAGAGAAAGAGACAGAGAGAGAGATGCGGGAAAATTGGTGATGGTAGGCGTTTAAAGCTAGAGAAGAAAAACCCTACAACATTTCTGGAAAGTGCTTGTATCGATTCTACAATTTTGGATTTTGCCTTTTTCCTTGAACCAAATTTTAATGTTTTTTTTGGTTCTTACTGTAGTATTATATCACTCTTCTATCAATTAGAAAGTTATAAATTTTACTATTTTAGTCGTGAAAATATTTAAATTCTAGTTTTTATATTAAGAACTGTTCCTAAAATTATTTCTAGGTAGTATGAATCAAATCATAAGTGGCATTAAAACATTTGTTTACACTTTAAAAAGTCAAATCTTGTATGTTGTATTCTTAGATTTTTTTTCAAATGTTAGTGACAATGAAACAGAAACTTTTTTTTTTTTTTCCATTGACAATTTGATATACATATTTAGAGAATGAGAAGCAATTGTGACTTGGCTATTTTAAGACATAAAGACAGAAAACAGAGAGATTTAAGAGGGAGAGAGATCAAATGTCGTCCAAATGTCATCAACTCTTCTCTTCCAATGAGATATGCAACTCTAAATCTTCACTTCCTCTCTTGATCTTAAGTTTCACCTTATCATCAACACTATACTCATCCAATATCTTCATCAATTCAGCTTTGTTTTTCACCTAATTAATCCACACAAACAAGAAAAGACTCAGAATCTTAGTGAAATCCTTAAGATACATCTGAAGAAAAAGAAAAAAGGTTCTTCCTTTCAAGAATAAAACAAGAAATGCCAATCACAGAGTGACAAAAACAAACTGAAACTTGATAATCAATTTTCTTGTTTATGTAAAAGATTCAGCAAGCTTACTGGTTTGTCATCAACTGCAACAATGACATCTCCAAGTACTATATTACCAGCAAAACCCCGAGATGTCGGACGTAACCCTGCATTTTCCGCCAGACTATTTCCCGGTACCTGCATTCACAAACACAATCATTCCTGTCAGAAAACGAAAGAACGGTTTCAAAGTTTTAGAGTATATAAAATGTTTAGATAGATACCTGAAGTACAAGAGCTCCATTACGAACATTGAGCTGATTAGCTACTGGATCCGGGGCTAACTCTATGTTAATACCAGCTCGAAGGACCTGAAAATTTCGATTCAGTAACAACATCAAGAAGTTCCAAATACGGATGGATTAAGAAAGCAAAACAATGGATTTTGTGTGTGCTTACTTTGCTGAATTGGATTAGTTGAGGAACAATCTTCATTACAGTTGATGATGGGATTGCAAATCCAACACCCGCAGATGTTCCTGTTTAAAGACAAGAGTGAGTTACACTTTCACATGAAATATTTTCAACAATTGAGTCACTGAAAAATCACCTGTCTGTGTGAATATGGCTGTGTTGATCCCAATCAAATTCCCTTTTGAATCAAGCAGAGGACCTCCACTGCAATATTTTAACACAGAAAGATCCATTGACTAAACACACACAAGAAAAGTTATAATGCCCTTTTGTATAGACAGACTTACCTGTTTCCAGGGTTAATGGCTGCATCGGTTTGAATCCCACCACCAATTGTAACTCCGGTTTGACTGAAAATGTCACGGTTAAGACCACTGATGACACCAACCGTAAGGGTGTGGTCAAAACCAAACGGGTTTCCAATTGCTAAACACTGCTGGCCAACTTTTAGAGAAGTTGATTGTCCAACTCTAATCGGTTTCAGGAGATCTTCAGGAGCTTCTACCTACATTAGCAGTCGTTTCTTTTCATAGATTCATCGACAAATGTCACCAAATGTGTGTTTCTATATATAGATACCTTCAAGACAGCAAGATCCTTAGCACGATCAGCACCAACAAGTTTTCCTTCAAAATTCTTCTGTACCCTTTAAGATTTGCACAATGAGTGGACATGAGAAATGACTAGAGAGCCAAGAAATGGCTGAAACAATGCAAAACTCACCCATCAGATGCAAGAATATTCACACGACCAACTACATCCCCGGGGCTTGGATTTCTTGAAAGAGCATTTCCAATAACTATTCAGCAGAAGATACAACTAAAATTACAGTATTATCCCATCTCAAGCACTTGTACACTCAATCATGGATCATCTTACCGTGATAATTGGTCACAATGTATCCCTGTCCATTCCAGACTACTCCAGAGCCATTTCCTTCAGGTATCTACAATTGAATTTTGAGAGGCACTGTAAGTTAAACAATAGAGAAACATAAACAAGAGATAAGTTTATTTTGGTTATTGAGAAACATTTACCTCAACCACACCAGTCATTTTGAGCTGAGGCCGTAAAGTCACATCAAATATGTTGACAACAGAATAAGTATTCTTCTCAAACAGTTGGACAATCCTCCCCTGAAACGGAATAACAGATATATGAATCTTAGTGTAACGATGCAAAACCTGAAACTTCGAAAACCATTTACACTCATCAAAGAAGCTAACCAACCTCGGTAGGGAAAAGAGGTCCAGCAGGGAAAACAGGTGGACTAACATCTTCAACCTTCGTAACAGATGGATCACCAAGTGCTAAGGCTGAATTTCATCAATAACCGAATCATACCACTACCAAATGATTGAAATGCATCTTATTGTAAGTATAAGTAACGAAGAAAATGTTATCAAAAGGCCAGATTATATCTTGATGAACCATGATCACTACTAGAGAAACAAATCCTAAAGCTAGATTGATACTGATATTGTAAGAGATTTGGATCATCAGTAAGCTACGAGAGTACGAGCTAAGATTCTGTTGATTGTTAAAATTTAAACGTCTAGTGACATAATTTGAAGAAAAAAACAAATAGCTGAACAAGGTGCAGACCTGATAAGTACCTTGAAGGATTACAGCACAGATTCATGAACAAACTTGTCAACAAGATTCTCCTTGTTGTGGAAGGGACACTTTTCATGGCTAACTCTTGCAAATTCGACTTCCAATCTCGACCAATCCTAACAAAGAAGAATACGGCAAAAGTGGTTGTGTAAAGCTAATGCTGACTATCAGGAACATGAAAATGCATAATCTTTGAGGAACCCAAATAAAAAGGGACGATTTTTCAAGGAAAAAATATCAGCAACTAGAGAAACTTGAGCCAAGTTTGGAGCTAAATGCTTACTTTACTGAAGAAACCGGTCGGTCTGAAACGATGTCGCCGCCGCCGCCTTGGGAAATTCTGGAACATGCGGAGGAGAGAAGCTGTCGTCGGCCCACAAAATCATTCTCAATTGGAATGATCGGATTAGGCTTCAAAGAGCAGGACGCAATTACCTGCATCTTTGCAACAAATTTCTATGACCAATCGTTCTGACTAAAAACGGAACCTGGATAAAGTAAAAAATCTCAGATTTTTGTAGCTGAGGAAGAAGGAGCTAACTGAGATACCTAAACTACCCTTCACATCTCTCAATCTCATTTTCAATCGTGATTAACTATTAACCTTACGTGTCAAAACATGATTGGTTTCGTTTATGTTTTTTTTTTTCTACGTCGCTGATAATTTTGCAACAGAAAAGAAAAACAGAAGAAGTAAGACGTGTTCTTGAGCAAAAGGCGATCATTATTAAGTTCAATCTTGTGTGCTTTAGGGTCTTAGAACGATTTGGGTATAAAGAGTTCATCCAAATGTGATTTTAGGATCGTTATGTTCTGATATGATTAACCAAAACTGTCACAGAGTTAAGGACTTTATTAGAGTTCTATAACCCAAATCACACAATTGTCACATTGCTAACAAAAAGATTAAGGATCATAAACAACGAATTTCGTAGTACACAGTCCTAAACTTTAAGCTAATGAAGACTTAAGAAAAAAAAAACTTTCTTCTTCTGATTTTTTCACTTGGAAGAAGCTTCAGATGCTTTGACTTCGACAGGGCACTGAGATACATATGGTTTCAGCTGCAAAATCCAAAAATCCAAATATTCATCAGTAAAGCTAAATCACACAACAAGCTTAGTGCATTAAGTAAGTGTTCCATTTCACAAAACTAGCAACGAGCAAGAATTATCAAGATCACAAACCTAAGGAGGTCAACCAATAAGACTTGTATCAAACGATTTCTCAAAGGACTAATGTTTGGTTTGACACACTCAACTATTTACGTAGAGGAATCAGAGAAAAAGGGAACAGAATAATCTAAGTAAGCGATCCATTTCAGGTTCCACACAACAAAACTCACGACGAACAAGATGTAATATCAGGATCACAACTAAGGAGTTTCGACCAAATAAGACTAGTATAAAAAGATTTCTCAAGGGAATCCCTATTGTCTGCTTCTCATGCTTTCAAGCTACATACTCAGAGCTATTTATATAGACTTATAGAGGATAAACAAAACAGGAACAAAAGAGTTTTAGGGTGAAATGAAAAAAACCTTGAAGCCGGTCAGGTCAGGGACTACGTAGTTTGGCAATTTATCTGGCTGCACAACATATCCTCCTGCAAAACCATGTCGCAGAATTAAGAACAAGGTAGAAAAAAACGACAAGTCTAGATACAAATGATCAATTTTTGACAAAATTGAGTTACAAAGTTGTTAGCTTTCCACCTAACGAAACTGGTTAAACTGATAATAGCTCTCCTTAGGTTGCATTTACATCTAACTCAAAACAACTTGGCATTAACACCAAGCACAACATTCAATGGTCAAGCATATAAAACAAGTGTTGAGAAGAAAAATCCAATTGTTCAAAGCAGAAATGAATTGATCCTTAACTTTGGATAAAAATGAAACCTTTTTCTGGTGTCGAAACCAGTACTAAGCAGCATTCAATTACGAAAACCCAATTTTTGTTCCAGTTTCAGGTTAAACTTCGAATCAGAGATGCAATTGAACACAAGTAGAGAGAGAGTGCGTGAAATTAGGATAAAAATGAAACCTTTTCTGGTGTGGAAACCGGAAGGTTTGCAGTTTTTGCCCTTGTAGAAATCTCTGGGAGCTCGTTTGGGGGAGAGAATGTCAAGCGAAGAAGCTCTCTTTCTTCGGAACGCTCTTCCAATCCCTAATAACAACCCTAGCGTCATCCTTCCAATCTACCAATCATATATCGATGAATTAGAAAAATGTCGAAACTCAGAGCCGAGAAAATTCAAAATGAGAGAACAATTGTGAATGAACAGCTATCACCATAAAGAGAGCTTGATAAAAGAAAGATACCTTACTATGATCACCGAGAGAGAGAGAGAGGCGAGCAAGCGTCTGAGGAATTTAGGGGTTTTGTTTGAAGTGCGAGTGAGGTTGAAGAGAGAAGACGACCTGAAACGATGTCGTTTAGGTGGAAATTAGAACGACGTCGTTTTGCAAACATTTTCTTTTACCATGTATGGATTTTTAATATTTTGTTTATCTAGGCACATACTTGGATGCATAGATACATAGAGATTTCAAAACGAGGGTTGATAACTTTGATGTTTCACATATAAAGAGAAAATGAAAACTTAGTTTAAAAGCTATTGACCAAATTTACTAACTTGTGGTTGCGTGGGTTAAAAATCCCATGTCTTTTTCTTTGGACTTATCTCATCTTCAATATCTTTCCTTCATTTTGTTTTGAAATTTTTACCACGAGATCTTCATTTCTTGTTTTTACATGTCTCAAACCATGGAGACATATATAGCAAGCTTAAGCAATGCATTCGTTTTTACCGATGTCCAATTGACTTGCGTATAAGTTTATTTATCCCTTGTATGTTTGAATATACGAAATCTCTCACTGCTCATTGCTCAACATGAGATGTTAAATTTAATTATATGGATATTAATTTATTTTGATGGATAGTTATATTCTTTTACTTTCTTTTACCTTTTGTTACGCACCACAACTTTCAACTTCAATATATTGATGAGTTTTTGGTAGAGTATTTGAATGGTTTACATATACTTTGTTGTATGTTTGTATTGACAACTATCGATCACAGTTTCGTTTCTATCCTATTATACTCGCATAATCATTGAGTCACTAACAATGTTTAGATATAAACATATAAAGAATGTGACCAACACATCTAATTAAAATTATGCTTCTAAAGTATAAAAAAATTAACATCTTATGCACATTTTTGTCGATAGTTTGACTCGTGGCCTCAGTTTCAAGAAGTACACTGTACACAGTAACTTTGAAGTTTGAATCTCTCCCCAAAATTAAGCAAAATATATAACAAAGTTCAAGAAACCTATATCATCATATCTTTCTTGCAAAACCCTCCACTTCTTCAAGAGACATTGGTCGTAAACATACGCATCACTTTCCGGTCCCAACTATCGTTTCCCCATGCACACCTTTCTTCTTCTCTAAGAAACTTATTCCTTCTTCTCCAAACTCTCCCTCTATAAAATATCTCTGTCTCTTTTCATTCTCTTTTGCTTAACTCTTAACCCCAAATTATAAGTAATAGCTCTCTTTGTGTTAGGGTTCTAGTTATGGACGATGAAGAAAGTAACAACGTAGAAAGACTCGACGACTTCGTGTTGCCAGGGTTTAGGTTTCATCCCACAGATGAAGAGCTCGTAAGCTTCTACTTGAAACGGAAGGTTCTACAGAAATCTCTTCCCTTTGAACTCATCAAGAAAGTCGACATTTACAAATACGATCCATGGGACCTCCCAAGTAAGCTACAAAACTCATAATTCCTAACATTTCTCCAAATATATGAAATTTCAAAATACTGATGATGCATTTTCTTGAATCAATGTTTGAAAAGAGCTTGCGGCCATGGGAGAGAAAGAGTGGTACTTTTACTGTCCAAGAGACAGGAAATACCGGAACAGCACGAGGCCTAACCGAGTAACCGGAGGAGGATTCTGGAAAGCGACCGGAACAGACCGGCCTATATACTCGTTGGACTCGACTCGATGCATCGGTTTGAAGAAGTCGCTTGTGTTCTACCGAGGCCGAGCTGCTAAAGGAGTCAAAACTGATTGGATGATGCATGAGTTTCGTCTCCCTTCTCTCTCTGACTCTCACCACTCATCATATTCCAACTACAGTAACAAGAAGCAACACCACAACAATAACAGCAAAGAGATTCCTTCAAATGTAAGCAATTGGATTTGCCCTAACTTGCTTTACACGCAAGAAGACTCTTAATTTGAATGACTTATTTGAGTTGCAAACATTGCTTTGTAGGATGCTTGGGCGATTTGCAGGATATTCAAGAAGACGAACTCGGTGTCATCGCAAAGATCAATCCCACAATCTTGGCTTTATCCGACGATTCCTGAGACTAACCAACACAACTCACAGTCACAAACCACCAGTCTCTTAACTTCAGCAGACGTTCTAAGCCACATAGCAACAAGACAAAACCTTATCTCTGCTCCAGTCGACGAACTCACAAGCTTCACGGACTCATCCGCTGCTCTTTTCGCTTCTCAGATGCTCGGATTTCCCTACAACGCAGCAAGAAACAATGGAACAGGGGATGCTTTGTTTCTGAGCAACAACGAGAATAACTACTTCAATAACTTGGCCGGAGCGTTGACTAATGAGCTTCCGAATGTAAGATCAACAATGGCGAGTGAGATGTCGGCGACGTCGTATTCCACTAACAATTAAGATGTATCACACTAACACTTAAAATAGTGTAGCACGTCGCTAATATGCATTAATTTTTAGTTATCTTATCAATGTTGCTTTGGTTTTTGTTTCTTGAAGACCAAAATGAAAGAGAAAACTAAGACTTGCTTTGCTTCGTTTAGTTTTCTGCCTTTTGAAGTAACCTAATCTTGAACAATGTAACTTCTGTTTAGTAACCTAATCTATGATTTGTCGAATCTATTTTCATAAAAGTCAAGACTCCGAGTAGGTCTAAACAATTAATCAAAATGTAAGTTGAAATATTAATTTTCAACCACACATGCATTATGAGTTGAAGAGCCAAAATCATATAAAAATGTAGATTTGCAAAGTTACTAAATTATGTTTCAATCTCCTAATTTCCCTTCACAATTTTGTTAGAAGAACATCATAATAATTTCCAACTAAAACATATGTAAATTTCAATGCCGTTGCCAGATCTTGTTGCAACAAAATTTTCAGTGCAAGACATAGGGAACAAAAAGGACCAATGTGATATTTAACAAAACAGATCTCCGTAAGAGAATAAAACTGAACATATGAGGACTATATTTGCAAATGTCATTTCCAACGATTTCCATGTGCTTTTACAGCTTCTTCATCGTTCTTCCGCAAAGTTCTGCTGTCGCTTTGTCACTCGCCGTTTCTTCTTTCTTGCTACAATATGAAGCATTTCTGTTCAATTCAAGGTTAATCTCATTCAATCTTATTTTTCTCAGTCTGTTAATGGTAGCTTCGAACTTTACTTTGTGCAATTGGATAAAAGAACCCTACCTTCGTTTACTGTAAATTTGAGAAATTTGTGAATGTTTGTGGATGCAGGTTATGTACCCAGAACGGAATTTGGGGTTTTAAGGTACGCAAAATCAATAATTTCGCTTTAATTCAAATAAAAATCCAAACTTTTTTCGACATTGATCTTGTTCTGCTTCTTCCAACAGACATTGTTTTGAGCAAAATCTCACTCTTTCATGGAGCTTAAAGCCATGGAATTTGAGAAGTTTGAGCACGATTTCGCATTTCCAGAAACTTCCTTGTCCTTTGGTAGCTTCAACTCAAACGCATTACAAAAACAGTCTGATCTTGAAGAGATTCTCAGTTGCTGTTGGCACAGAGGAATCTTCATTGTCAGAAGAAGATTCACTAGACGACTCTCTCTCTCGACCTCTCACTAGTGACGAGGTTAATTTAAAAGCTTTCATGTACTTCGTCTTTGTTACATTCTCTGATGCTGAAGGAAATAAACTAACAAAGACACTCCCTTTTTTTGGTTTTTGTAGTTGAAGTCTTTGCTTATTGATAATGAAAGATCGAAGCTTGTTAAGAAATTGAGTGAAGCTAATCAACATAGCCGGTTCCTCAAGCGCCAGGTGCTCGATTTTACTTTGCTTAGTAACTCTATCTGTTCATTGTTTGATGTGCATTATGTTAGATGATGATGATGAGTTATTTGCATACTTTAGTACACTCTCTATTGCTTTTAGTTTCCGGTAGCTTTTGCTGTTGTTTCATCTGTGTGTTTGATGTGCATTCTCTTAGATAACTCTGACAAAAAATGTTTCTTGTTTGGTGATTTGATAAAAGCAAGAAAAAATCTCTCCAAGGCTTATAGGGAATTTAATGTTGAAGATGATGAGTTTATTTGACTTGTTTGTGTGTTGACTACTTTTTGCCATCTCTTTTTGCAGATCAAAACACAGGAGGATGAGATAAGCAACATCAAAAGCGAGCTTGCAGTTATGGAGCTTGAATTTCAGGTCCTTACATCTACTTTTTCAGACTTTTCAGTTTCAAATCATACATAAACATATGTATAAGTTTCTTAAGTAGAAAACATTTTCTTGATATTGTTCTTGTTCTATGGGAGAAGTAGGCTCTGGTCAAACTGGCTGAAGAAGTAGCAAACCTCGGGATTCCTCAAGGTTCTAGAAAGATCAGCGGGAAGTACATTCAATCGCACCTTCTCTCCCGTTTACAAGGTTCTTCTCTTCTTCCGTTTTAGTTTCAAATCATTATTTAGGTTCTTGAATATACTAAGCTTTCTTCTTTGCTCCTATTGAAAGCTGTTGAAAAGAAATTGAAAGAACAAATAAAAGACGTCGAAGCTGCACAATCAAAAGAAGTCCATGTGTTCTGGATCGGTATGGCAGAGGTAATGTAACAATCTTCACATTCTGATATGTTCTTACAATAATATTGATCCTCAAATTAATCATCATTTATTGATAATCTTGACATAAAAGAGTGTACAAGTAGTGGGATCGTTTGACGGATGGAGCCAACGAGAGGATCTATCACCTGAGTACACAGCCTCATTCACTAAATTCTCCACCACGTTGTTCCTTCGTCCCGGGAGGTACCATTTTACTTCTACTTTCTTTCTTTTTTTTTGGCATTCAACATCATATTTTTCATGTTTCAAACTAGTTTTCTTGAACATTCTTGAAATCTTCAAGGTATGAGATGAAGTTTCTAGTAGATGGAGAGTGGCGGATCTCACCTGAGTTTCCTACTTCCGGAGAAGGAATGACGGAGAACAATGTTTTAGTTGTGGAATAGCCACTCATCTTTCTGCATTCACACCTTTAGGTAAGACAAATCCATAAACATATCCACTGTTCACAAATTCAGACCACTGTAGATGAGATTCTAGACATGAGAAGTGAAGTGTCATGGAGGGTTTTTACTTGTTGATTTGTTATGCTGCAATATAGAGTCTGAGATGTTTGAGACAAAGTGATCTGTTTTCCTGAAGCTATCAGCTCCATAGAAGAATAATTTACTCCTTTATCTCATGTTCACTCAATAGTGTCTCATTTGTTCCTTACATATCTAAAAGTATTCTCTGAGATTGATTTTGTTCAATTGTTCTTTTTTTGGCAGTAGCTACAGAGAGAAGATAGCTTCAATGGAATATCAAGAATTTCTTGTTTTGTATGAAAGATCCACATAGAGACAAAGGAAAAGAAGAGAAGAAGAAGAAAAATTCATGAGTTTTACATTACAGTAACATGAGGACAAAATTTGTATTTTTTATTACTTTTTTACTCAAATGTATCTACAGACTACAAGTCGGTTAATACAAAAATCTTTAACAAGGGAAGAGACAGAAGGAAGGATCTAAAAGTAACCTTCTATTCACAAAGCTAATCTTGTTCAACTTATTATGACACCAAACCAAGTGATCTTTACTCAATTTCGACATGTTCAAGACTCTTGTCACAAGCTTCATGTCCACTTGCGAGAAGAAGTGAAGCACTTGATCTTCCGCTGAATCTTCCTCCTTGTGCTTTTGGAATCTTCTTATGATACATCTCTCACTCTTCAACACATCTCTCAACCTCTTCTCCTTCTGCAACCACATCACATCAATCAAATGGGTAAGTAAATCATTCAAGAAGTTAAAAGTTTTGTGTTTTGAGATAAAAAAGAGAGAAAAACTTACATTTTGAAGTTGTAATTTGACCTCTGCAAACATCTCAAGATCTTCAGAGTCTTCCTCATGATCCGGTTCTATCTGTGACTTGGTTCTTGATTTCTGATCATGAATCGAGCTAGTTAGCTTATCACACCGCACAAACCGCCAGAACAATCTAATCGTTTCCTCCATAATCTCCACAAGCTGATCGCTTTTAAACGCTCCTTCATCATCATTTTCATCGCAATCTCTTCTTCTTCCTTTCCTCTTGTCCTTGATTCCATCTTCTGTTAAAACATTCCAAGAACCGGTTAGCAAACTCCTGAACCGGATTAAGGATTTAGTAAGTTTTGGTTTAAGGCTTAATTACCTCGTATAACCGGGACTTGAAGGAGATTACGGAGGAGACAACGTTTCTTGATGTAATGTTGTACTCTAGGCTCTTCGAAAGGCTCGTTTTCAAGAAACCTCTGAAGCAAGACTTGAAACTGTTGAAACTCTCCGGCGACTTCGTTGTACCGACGAGAACCGTACACATCGGATTCGTGTAATTGAATGGCTTTTTGGTATTGCCAGTGAAGAATCTCCCATGATAAACACATGTGACCAACGTAGACGTTCTCTAACTCTCCATGAATCTCCTTGATGAATTGAACCATTGGTTCTGTTTCTGATTTCTTCGGTTTCCATAACCGGAGATTAACCGAGAAAACCGATGAAAACGTGGCATGTGAAGGAGAGGATCCAACGGTCGAGGTTGCTTGTTGAGTGTTCTTTGATTGAAGAAGCCCTTTAAGGACAATACACAACAGAGAAAAAATAAGTTAAAAGGAAACAAAAATAAGCCAAGACAAATTGTAGAATTTAAAAATAGGCACACAAACTTAATCAAGCAAATGATTACTGGCCTACTAAAATTTCCAAAATCTAATAATCAATACCTTATATGTATTCAAAAGCTATAAATTATGGAAGATAAGAAAGGTAGAGATTCCCACTAGCAAATATCAAAGTTAGTGGAGAGTGGAAAAACAAAATTAGGTAAACAAGTTCCATAAAAGAGCTATACAATAAAGAAGAAACATGAAAGCCAACTTTGAAAGCTAACCCAAAAATAAACATAAACACATTTTGGTTAAACTAAGTTTTCAATTCCCACAAACATAGCTTTTATAGTTGGGGCAACATTTATCACACATCATCTACATGTGGTCTACTTAGCTAAGAAAGGTAAACAAAATCAAAATGCCTTAAACAAACTATAGAATACAAAAGTGATTGTAAACTGTCAAATTTTAATGCATTAAAATACCATGACACACACATTTTTGTCAAAGATTCGTTCTAGACTCTAACCCAAAATTAATTAATAGACTAAACTTAAGGTAAATCTATTATAAATGTGTATTTGTTGACAAGCTATAAGCCTATAAGAAAAGACTAAAATGCTTCTAACTTCTTCTAAAATGACAAATGTCCCCTACCAATTTTGTTACATGCTCTTCATGAATTAATAAACTAAACCTAAACACATCATTCAAGAAAACATTTACTTAAGAAGTAGTAAGAACCTCATAAAGACAATTAAATAATGGTTAGCTTTTAGGTTTGGTGCAATGTTCATTTTCAAAACGCGTAATCAAACACTAATAAGAGACATTAAATTCCTAGAACCCTATAATGAGTAGATTTCGTGGGACCTTAAAAAAAATTCTAACTTATAAAACACTGCAAAATAAAATAAAAACTAATATAGGCCAAGTTATTTGACTAACACTAAAAATTTAAAATCAATTATGAAATTAACACAAAAATTAACAAAAAAAAAAGAAAAAGAGAAGAGATTTAGAGAACGTACCAAGAGCATAAGATTTCTGAAAACTCAAGATATCAAGCTTTCGCATTCTTTCTCTGTAACTTCTATGGAACTTGTGAACTTCTCCAATCGTATCTACATGTTTAAACTTCTTCTCCTCTTCGATCTTCCATGGCTTTAAATCTTCCATAATCTTAGGACAACATTCATCTTCTTCACGAATTGTCGGAAGCCCACCGATTGCTTTAACTTTCTTCATCTCCATCTTAAGCTGCTCAATCAAATCCTGATGCTCCCATAAACTCTCGAACTCGTTCGTATCTTCTTCTCCTTCTTCACCACCCTCTGAGTCAGAGCCAGAAACAGAGCCAGAATTGTCGTTTTTACGATTTTGCCCTTTCTCAACCTCCGGCGAGGTTTCTCCGAAATCGGAATCTGACAAAAACCGATCTTCGTTGCTTGTGAATGTGTGACTCGAATCAGAATCCGACTCCAGAAAATCGTCCTCTGTTAAAAATCTGAGCTTTTTCTTCTCGAAGGAAGAAACAGAGTAAACCTTCTCTGTTTTCTCTCGCTGCTTCTCTTTCAAGCAATCCTCAACCCTAAAAGTCGCCGCCTTTGGGTTTTCGACGACGAAAGTGAGATTCTTCGCCGGAGTCGGTGTCTCGTACTTGTTCGCCGCCGTGGAAATCACCGGAGAAGAAGACGGAAAACTGTTCTCTTTCTCGCTATCGGTCTCACTTGACGATCTGTAACCTTCTCTGCTTAATCTCTCGAAAGTTTCCGTCTGAAAAGCGAACTTGAAAACGAATAAAACTTAAACGTGACGTATACATGTACGCATGCATAATATTTGTGTATGTATCAACGATTTGTCAATGTGTGAGTGTGTTGTGTATAACAAATATATACATATATGCGCACATTACACGCAAAAACACGTACTATATAGAATTTATCAAATCGGGTAGTCTCGCAACGAAATGGTTTGGTTAAAACTAAAAAAGAAATGCATGTTTGGTCGAGTCACGAGTGTGTATGGAATACGTATCCGCCGAAGTTATATACGTACGCCACAGTTCCAACCTCCATTGTATACCAAACATATAGTTTAATAAAAAAAAAAATCATCTGAAAATAACTTCAATTCAAATCTATAGTGTATATTAATTTACACTATCAACAACATATATTAGGGTAGGTTTGAAGTTGCTTGATGATACAACAACGTACAACAATACACAAACTGTATACTACATGTTTTTTTTTTCTTGAATTTGCAATATAAATATGTTATTGGTGTGATTAATTTAGTAAAAACTAGTAGTACAGTTGTTCTTTGACGGTACAAAAAGTAATGGTTCTTTGACACTTTTGTTTGTTCTGAGGAGCTTACTTGGCTTTGAAATGAAAATTACACATTGCTTTAGTTGTTCTCACACGTGCCACTCATGCGTGCCAACTCATAGTTACCCTTTTTCTTTTGCTTTATGTTTTTTGTTTAAGAAAAAAAAAGGTCGAAACCAGGCGAAACTAACAGAAAAAAAGAAGACTTCCGATATAATTACATTACTTCGAAAATCTACGTATTAACGTATACAGTAATAATTATTTGACAATTGCGGTAAGAATTTAAAATACATTTTCCAACAATGATTTGTTTATTTGTTTTGTCGTAATATTTTCATTTTAAGGTTAAATAAAGTCACGTAAGCTGTCTCAACCTCCAACCTAACTTCCTCTACGAAGTACAAACATCTGTCTGTATCTCTCGCCCTCTATCTCTCTTTACTTTTAATCTGACATCCTAGTTCACAAGTTTAATTGACGTCATATTCATATACCTTAGTTTGTTTTTCTTTTTCTTTTTATAATTATTTATTTTTAACAACATTAAATGTTCTTTTGCAGAAAGCAATAAAGAAAAGAAAGAATTTAATACTATTAGTGTGTCATTTTAGATTGAAAAGTGTGCAGTCAAAGTCCCATGCTCCTAGTGAAAATAAGGTTCCATGGTCCTAACAAAGAACCAAATTTATGAGGACATGAGGACATGTTAATATTTATTCAGGGGGCTCATAACAATGTATGTAAATACAAAAACTCCCAAACTAGTATTGCTAAACCAAAATAGCAAAGTCATGTATGTGAAACACATAACCAATTTAGGCCAAATGCAAATTGAGAAAAATAAGGTCTATAATCATTTCAGTTTAGCTTTCAGGTCTACTGATCTATATCAAGAAAAATCTATAATAGATATCGATGGCTCTTTATAAAAAGTACAAGAAGCACATGCATGATGGGGGCACATTTCCAAAACTAAATTTCATCAGTTAACCACAAATCTAAAGAAAATATGGAGAAGTTGTGTCGAGAGGTCCCAGAAGCATTAATGTACATAACGAATCATAAGATATCATTTATGAACGATTTTAAACTTTTAGAATTAGTCCTTTTAAGATCACAGGAATCATACAGATTGAATGTTAAATTGGTAATCACTTACAATGTAGTATTCGTTTCGACCAAAAAGAAAAAAAAATACAATGTAGTATTCGTAATGGGTTCTTTTGAACGTATATAATCCAATTTGCGCCATTGTATCATCATATGATTAATCAATACATACTTCGTAATGTAACCCATAAAATAGACCAATAAAACTTAACAATATCTACCTTGTTATTATTTCTTGAAAGAAATTGCATTTTTCTCAATTTGTGATATATATTTGGAGAGAGGCACCAATCAACAAAGAAGTATGAACCAAAAAAGATGTGGATGTATTTTGTTTTTTATTACGCAAGGATGTAGATGTTTAATTACACCAATACTTATACAAACAAATTGCATACAATATAGACGTGAGAATGCACCTAAACACCTAAGTAATCATTATTTCTCTGCAATAGTCCTTGATTATCGACTAATAGATACCCTTGATCCTCCTTTAAATCATCATCATCATCCTTTTTTCTTTTCGGTTTGGTGAGATCTTATATCTTAAAATCATGATCAATGTAAAAGTGACGCCTATAATGTGTACACAGTACACAGCCACATTTTCTAAACCTTATAGCAGGTCCAAAACTTGGTATGTCATTAGACTCCTTTTTAAGTTTATGAATACGTGATCATTTTCCAGCTAATGCATGATTACGCGAGTGATCACGCATGTGATGCTTTCCAATATTTTAACAATGAACTTAATTAGAAGGAAAACAAAACGGGGTATCCTTGAAATAATTTGACAAAATTTGTCTTAATCCAATAAATTTTAATGTTAACTATATATATAGCTGCCGACTATAATAAGATCAAATGCATGAAGAAAAGAAAGACTAAAAAGGAAAAGCAAATATAAAGACCTAAATTATACATCTTTAAGGGATAGCTTGAGAAATAAGATAAGCATAAGATTGTTTTTTTAATAATATATATTCGTCTCCCTTTCAACATGTGATCATATGAGTGAAACCTTTTCGCTTTATAAGCTCATGTGATCAATCATCGTAGTAAGACTTGTAGGGTAGCATTGGCTTTGTGAGCTTTGGCCAGAGTGTTTTAACGGATTCCAAACTGTTTAATGTAATAAGTGGCCACAAATTTATTGTACAATCTGAGTTTTAGAACTTTTGATTTTGGTTGATGAAAGTTGGTTAGTACCACCATTTTGTTAAGCATATACATATCTTTCAGTTTATGCCATTCAACGTCATGCATCACTAAAAACCCCAATAAAAAAAACTTACTAGATAAATATTGTGAATTACTCTTTTTTTCTCTTTATGAAGTGACTGTGAGTAATTTCGATAAGCTGCTTGCCTGCTTTTACTAATGATAATTTCGATATAATGGATTACTTACACCTTCATTTAGAGAGAATTTGTTAAATTTCATTTCACTTGCTAATGAAATGAGTTTTAACATGATGTAAAAAATACATACTATTTCACCTCATTGCTAACTGAATTCTAGTTGATAACTCATGAACCTTATTTGATGTCAAAGCCTAAATCAGCCGTGTTAAGCATGTTCTCTATATTAGATAGAGATCTTCATCCTAGCTAGAGATTCGGTTTGTAATATAAGTATATAATAACTAAATCGTGCTGCTTAAATATGATCAGGTAACGAACTTTGTTTACTCAGATAAATTTGTCTAACCACTTTTTCTCTAATGCCCACAAATAGGAAACGAAACTTGGTAACGTTCTTGTATATTGGACTGCTCTAAATTACCTCAACATTTTTTAATCGGTCCCAAAATCATGTTAACATTTCTTCAAGCGTAGGGAGAAACACTCACGATGATGTGTACAAACACTAAATGGACCTAACAAGGAAAGTGGGGCTGGCAATATCAAAATTAAATTTAGCTCAGATATATATAAATCGAAAGACCTAATCTACGTTTTGTGCTGAACTTAAATTAGAATCTTTGGACTCCTATTATATCACTCATGTCTCTATCCTTCATACTATTTCCAACCCGATTTTTACTATTACAGTAACTTTATAAACAAATCTACTTGTCTATAATAGAGGTATAGTCGTATAGATATATCGTTTTTCAATTTTTTTTTACTTTTTTCTGGACAACTAGTTCTCTAATCTGTTGTTCAATATTTCGACTGATTATTGATTAGTCATACATATACAAATTATGTATATATACTAGTTATAAACTTATAGTCTGAGACCCTATATCTGTAGATGTTTATAGTAGTCTGGACCAATCTATTCTTCGAATAATGCAACATTACAAGTCCTTGAACGGTGGCAAGAAAAGAGATTGCAATCGAAACAATGAAAAATAAAGTGGCCGTATAATGTTTTAGTTGTGTAATTCTATTAAAATAAGACTTTCACATATTTTTAAGTAATCAATCTCTCAAAACAAATCGTTATTGTCACCCCATTTAGTTGGTGTCATACTTTATTATTAAAATATTTAAGGGTTTACTATTGCTAAATGTTGGTTATTCACCTAAATTTCGCAATAATCTCAATATAAGAAAACTTGAAAAAATAGTGTGATGTAAGGTAAATTCCGGTTAGGTGCTCAAGAAAGGTAAATCCCAACCTTACTATATACATCTTATTATATTTTAGTTGCTTCTGCTTTTTATAAATAAAAAGAACTATGCATACCTAATTGTATATGATTTTCTCAAAGTAACTTCCATGAAATTGAAGCATTGTAGTAGAATCACAATAGGTAATGGTTATATCTGTACAAGCACATTTAAATTTGAAAATCTATTCATTTATGACAAAACATGGTGGGCCATTTCTTTTCAAGTCTACATATGTCCATCATCTATAAAGAACCGTACTTTATTTAATAGATCTAATAATTTATATGGTGAAACGTTTTTTTAAGGGCTTCGATAAGATTAAGTGAAATTCTTTGGGTTCGTCAATATATCAAATTTCAGCGATAGCAAGACTATTTATAATGATAATCTTATGAGCAACTAATTGTTTTCTTGCAGTTCACAAGTTAAAATTATCACTTTTGATGGCTAATTATTTGTTTTTGTTTCTGTTTTGATATTGTGTACTTATAGCTAAATTGTTACGTTACAAATTATAAAAAATATTATTAACAAGTGGTGCACATGGTATATGGCAGTTAGGGCCATAACCTCAGCTTGTGTAAAGTTTTGACCCCACCAAAGAATACGGAAAAGATATTTGTGACTTGACAAAATGTGTAAAATAATTGATACTTCTAAATTTATCAATTTTAATTGCTTAAATAATTGTAACAAACCCGTATGGAGGAGATACCCATATCCTAATCTCAAATTATTTAATATTCTTTATTGTGAAGCCGACATTTCAATACTCATCCCTACGTTTCCCCAAATGGAAAGTTATTCTTTAAATTATTCATCAACTCAATGATTAGTGTTAGTGCCACGCCTTAAACCCTATTTAGAAATGGTACAGATTATGTATATAATTTAGTAGTTGGTGAGAGCCAAAAAAAGATCTTATTATAGAATATTGCATTCCACGATCGATGTGATATAATAATACTTAGATTAGATCTAACTTTAGTATGCATTGTACTAATTTTCCCAAAATAAAAAAGGTGTATATGCTTGTTTGTACTTGATATATGAGAATAATTAAAACTAAGCATATATATATACCAAAAATGGGTTATCAGAAAGAATCATTGAGAACGACATAGATTAAAGAGGAAATTGGTATTAACAAAGTGCTAATAAACAAATGATGGCTAATCATTTGAAATAGAATAATAAGTTACGTATAAGCAAATTAATGGGATCTAAGAAAAAAAAATAACACCTGCATCTTAGTTTTGTCGCAAATAAAATTAGGAAAGGTACTTATAAAGATAAGATTAAAATAGTGATTAATTAATTATTTAATTTAGGGAAAACCATCTGACTTCCCATCTCTATGTTTCTTCATAAGAAACAAGATCACCAGATAAAACTGAATCATTTAATGGAACTTAATAATCACATTTCCGGATTTAAATTATCGAAAGCAAGACTTAGTTTACAAATTAATTTGTTTAAAAAGCACTTAATTCTCTCAATGTTTAAATTATTATTCCTCAACGAGCGAGACACCGTCGTGGTAAAGAACATTTAATTAAAAAACTGAAAATTAAACTAATAATAATACAAAAACAAAACAAACACAGCTCTAAAGAGTTTAATTAAAATATTAATAGACCGTTATTAACGATGATAATACGAGTAGCTTACTCTAAGCTAAAAAGCTTAAGCTTCTTATTGATCTTACTCTCAGATCTTTACTACTTCACGACGAAGATGATCCGTTTACGTTGCCGCCGTTAGCTCCGTCTCCACCTCCGCCGCTATCACTATCGAATCCGCCTCCGCCGCTACTAACACTTGGGTGGAGCTCGTCGCCTCCGTTATTGTTGTTGTTAGTTTCGCCGGCGGGAATCAGAGTGTGGTTTCCTCCTCCTCCGCCGCCGTTATCGATTTTTTGGATCTCGGCGGCTCCGGCGAGTGAGAACGGCGGGAGATCGCGGCGGTTAAAGTTGTTTTTGTTGTTGTGCATCCAGACTTTGAGAACGCTTTTGTCAACTCCGATCTGACGGCAGAAATCGCGAACGTCGTCTTCGTCGCGTTTCTGCATCTTCCAGCCGACTCGATCGGCGAACTCGTGCATCTTCTCTTTCTGAAATTGGCTGAATTTCGTCCGGAATCGCTTACGAGATCCCGGCGGGTGGTTGTGGTGGTGGTGGTGGTTACCGTTGTTGTTGTTGCCGGAGAAATTGAGATCGGAGAAAGCGAGGTTGTTGTTATTAGTTCCGGAGAGAGAAAGGAGCATGTAAGAGGAGGAGATTGGCGGAGGAGAAGCGGAGTTAGGGCTACGCGGAGGAGCTGCTAGTTGCGGCGGCGGTGGCGGATGGTGGCGGTGGTGAGGTTGGTACTCAATTGCGGCGGCGACGGTGGAAGAAGGCGGAGGTATTGATGAATTCGGGGAGGAGAAGTCGTTTTCCGGCTCACGGCGGTGGAAATTACGGTGGCAGCCGCAAGCTGCGCATTTGAGAGAAGTCGGATCGGTGGAGATTGACGACGGAGCCGGCATGAATTCGCCGCAACCGTCAAGCGCGTGGCTGCCTAACGCCGCCGCGTGGTTTTTGAGACATTCTTTGTAAGTGAAGAGGAGAGGAGGGTGGTGGTGGTTGTTGAGGTGGTTATGGTGGCGTTTGATGATTCCGTTGCTGAAGGAAATGGGTTTCGCAGGTTGGATCCGGGTCGGAGTTTCGGATTCGGGTTCGGGTGATTTGGGAGGAGCTGTTGTTGCTGTTATTGTTGTAGGAGTCATATCCATAGCTCAAGACATGAAAATAAGCTTCCAAGAAAAATGAAAAACGGAAAAAGAAAAGCGAAAAAGATGAAATAAAGAAAACTTAGGGTTTGGGTTTTTAAGCTTTGGGAAATATTATGGTATGAGTTTCAGAGAGAGAGAGAGTGAATAGAATATGGAAGAAGAAGAAAAAAGATAAGTAAAAAGGTTCTTGTGCTTTTTGGAGATTGTTTATTAATTTAAACTGATTTTCTTTGTTTAAATATTCGTTTTTGTTTAGAGGAAGAAGAGGAAAAGCAGAAAATGAGATGATGAGAGTGACGACTGTTGCTGAAGCAAATAAAGAAACTATTAAAAGGACAAATATTAAATTAATTCATTAAATGAAGCAAAAATAAAAATGAAATTTGAAGGATATTTAAATCTCGAGGGAGGGTTGATGTTTTTAACCATGGTTTGGTTATGTATAGTTTAAAGGAGGGGAAGGGGGGCCCACAAAGAGAGTGCGTGTTAGATTTTGCGGTGAAAAGCGTAATAAATGTAGCTAACTGAGTTCTGTCTTAAACCTAAAGACAGTCTCATGGCAGAAGTCAAAACAAAAACACAAGTCTTATGGTAAATTGGTAATGTTTAATTTGGTTAATTTGTTTCTAAACAATTCTTCTGCGATTTTTTTTTGTTTGAGAACGCATTTGCGACTATTACTTTTGTTTTAGCTTATAAGATGTGTTAGGTGTTGTTTTCAAAATATACAATGTTGGTACTAAATAAAGTTTATAAGGTATTGACCAATGAAATCGGGTAATGTAGATATGGAATCCTTAAAGTGATCTTCTGACGAGAAAACGATGATATCGGAATCGTGTCGGAATCGCACTGAGTAGTTGAAGATGTGAAGCTAAAAACGGAGATTGTAAGCCAAAAATCGCAACTTGAGGTCAACCAGGTTTCATGTTTTGGGTTTCGTTACGTTAATCGGAATTTGAATCAATGGGCTTTATGCGTTTACAAAAGAAACAAAATAAGAGTTTGGGTCAAGTCAATATCTAAGCCCACACAAAAGGAAGCAGTAGAAAAAAGGTTGTTACAAAAATATGACAACTACTTCACTCTTTTACATCTTCATTTTCTTCGTCGATCTCCGTATATGTTCTTTGATCTTGTGTTGAAACTTGCAACCTTGATAATAGTGATAAAACTCGTAACAAGAGAAGAGAAATCACGTCATACGTAGTTTGTAACCTTTTGCAATTCTTTTGATTGCAAGTCTTCGATTTACACGAGTATTGAGTGAATATAGCAACTAAAGCCAAAACAAGCCTTTCGAAATAATGAAATACTCATTTTGTTTTTAGAAAGACTTTTAGCTCTTTAATTCCTACAAGTGAAATAGTTTATAAAGATATTTTTTCTATGGATTTTGTATGTATTTTTTTTTGTAAATTAAGGATAGTTTATAAACTTTTTGAAATATTGATTTAAAATTTAAATTTATTGAATTATTATTGGTTTAGAACTACGATAATTGAATTATTTTAAAAATTATACATTTATAAATAAATATTACCCTTAATGTGTAATATTTAATTTTTAAATGCATCAATTTTTAAAAATTAATACTTTACCATAACTCTAAACCAATAGTAATTCAATAAATTTTAGACTTTAATCAATAAATTCTAAACAATTTCTTATTATTAATTAACAAATAGGGCAAAGAGAGCCTAAGTATTTATTTTTATATAAAAGATAATACTTTTGTTTATTTTTTAAAATATATGTTTTTGTTCTTTACATATGATTTCTTAGTGATATAAATTTTTAATTTTTAATTTAATTGGTAGAATAGTTGCATAAATATTTGGCAAAGAGAATAGTTGCATACATAATTTGTAGTAGCATCTACGATCAAATTTTAAACATAACTCGTTGTAAAAAAATTAAAATCTATCAAATCAGCGACACCTTTACAATTTATTTACTTTCTTCGAGAGTAACATAAAATCTTACAGCGAGTGATGAAGTGAAACTTTTGAAATTTCGTTTGCTAAACTAATTAATAATTTAACTAAGAAAGTTATGAGTTTAGTCTGCTTACGTATAACATACCGAGAGATAATGGTTGGTTACGACGGCGGACGGCAAAAGGAACCGTCGGGATGGCAGAACTTCGAGAGGGATCGTTGGATCTTCGAAGGAAAGAAACGACGGAGATGGCATGAAATCGCTGCAAGCGTCAAACTCGTAGCAGCCTAACACCGCTGAAGACAAGATAATTTATTCGATATTTCGATAGAAAGATTTCACTGATCAAATAAATAAAACTTATGGATTGCATATTGATAAGGTGCGATATGTGAATGTGTGTAATTAAATTGGGTTGGGACTCACAAAAGATAGTGCATGCATGTTAGAGATTTTGGTCAAACGCTTTTAATGTTGGCTTTTGCCTTTTGGGAATGGTTAATTATTCTTACTTTCATAAAAATTGAGGTAAAAAATTCATATGATTCCTCACACGGCTCCCAAATGAGCCACTACGTTGATCGGGAGAAATCTAAAATAATTTGTGCGTTGTTGTCGTGAGATCATTTGTGAATAATCCTGATTCCTGACATTAGAAAATGAGATTCATTTGAAACTTTATTCAAAATTACAGTAAAAAAATTGTAAAAGCGTGCCACAAATGAAACCACTAATTAAAGCATGTTGGAATGGAGCAGGTTCAAGAATGCGTCTTTGAAAACACTATTGATCACTTCCAATGTTGACTGTGCTAAAATATCTAGGAAGGGGTAATTAGCACTAACCAAACAATGCATAAGATAGGATATGCCAAAATCTCTGAAAGACTTATAACACAATAACAAAAATCTATGAAAGATTTATATAACACATTCCACATCATAACTCAAATCTTACAATAACAACATAAGACATTACCATTTTTTTTTAATTAATACTTACACTCTCTAGGCTTTATTTAATACATAATGTAAAAAACAAAAAAAGTGTATATAGAACATATATATACTCAAACACAAATCCATTCAAGAAGATGGACCATTCTCGGGTTCTTCGCGTAGGGCAGTTTTGATTGGATCCGATTCTTTTACTTGAGGGTTCCTCTTAGATTCCATGATATCTTTGTACGTATTTATAAATTTCTTCATGTGTAGTCGTTTCCACTCCTAAACCAAATAAAACCACAAAAATCCAAAACATATACAACGATCAAAAACGTAAATTGAACTATTTCTCATCAATGGTTAAGTAAAGAAAATTTTCATACCTCGAAATCCCATTCTCCATCCATTTCAGGATCATCCTTATTAATCCATATATATGTTTTCACAGGCATCTTATCAAAATTATCCTGTATATATACAAGAAAAAAACAAAAAAATCATAATCTAATCTCATCAAGACATATAAATTAATCTAGAATTGTGTTTTTGGAGATGAATAATCAAAACTTACATCCCTTACAGCCCCAACTGTCACTCTCTCATATTCATTACCCTCACACGTATCTAAATTCTTAAGCTCTTTATCGTTTAATCCCGTTAGTACCTGCAACAAAGTTGAAGAAAATCTCTCAAATCTAAACCCTATAAAAAGCCTCAATGACGATCAAGAAATAAAAACTTACAAAAATAGCTGAACTATTTCACCCAAAAAGAAAAAGAAAAAATAAATTGAACCTTTCCATGGACGTCTCCTTCCTCAGACGGCACAATACATGGATACAAACGTCCTTTAAGGCTAAGCATCTTACTGAGAAAAAAAAATAAACCCCAAAATTGCCATCAAATCTTAGACCTAAACATATAGATTAATAACGAGAGAGAGAGAGAGAGACTTACAAGCCAGGGAGTGTAGCAGAGATCATCTCAGGGACACGATCAAGAATGACCTTGATGACATCAGGCTCCTGAAAGCTACCGTAGACGAAGATATTGTGAAGCGGAGGACCGGAGCTACTCATTTTTCTCTCTTCTTTGTAATTAGTTTTGCTTCTCTGTTTTTTTTTTTTTTGTTTCTTTATATGTTTCCTTTGCTTGTATATATATTGTGCCTCTATCAGAGTTTGACTTGATAACGTCAAGATGAAAGACCTGAAGGTGAAGGACAACGAAAACGGTGAACACGTGGTACGGATTCTCTGACGACAACCTTTGGTGATTAATCGTCGTCCTTAGTCATTTTTCATTTTGTTTTGTCGGCAACTATTTGATACATATCTTGATTAATTAAAATACATTTCCAAATTCCAATCCTCCTTTCTGTGAAATATTCTATTGCTTTTTTTTGTTGTTGTCGTTGAGAAAAGGGTAGAAATTTGTATTGCTTCAACAGCAAGTACTTCTAAATTTTTTTGTTTCAAAGATTTCCTCCGCTCCTATGTTTGCAAATGTAACATCTTTTTCACTGATAAATAAATGTAACAACATTTTGACCAACAAAAAATTGACCATGGCATGGATCATAAAATGTTATTGTAAGATAATAAATTATGTCCAAGAGACTTTTTTTTTTTTTTTTTTTTTTTTTTTTTTTTTTTTTTTTTTTTTTTTTAACAACTTTTAGTAGATTAATGGGTTACTCGGTTATAGGGGTAGGTCTTAACCCAAACTTAAAGACATAAGCTGACTTTTCGCATTTTCGCGATCGAATATGTGGAAGCATTTTCCGATCGAGAGATTAAACTAAAAACGATACTGAAAAACATAGAAGCGAGAGTTTAAAAATCAAAGAGAATCCCAAAAATCTCTTTATTTTGCTTTTGCAAGGTTATAGCTCGGATGAGATCCTGAACGTCAGATGTGGAGATCAATGATTCCCATCTCCAAGACATTGTTGAGAGCAGATCGGATCGCTATGGCTTCTCCCATCTCCAAGAAAATCCAAAAATGCTATGTGCATAAAAACGTTTAACACTAAGAAAAATTAGAACAAGGCATATCTCAAGCTATAGAATGCTAAATTGCTAATCAGTGATCAAAGCATTTTCTTAAACGCACTTGGTTAATTACGGAACTAACCAAAAGTAAGGTCACGAGCGCAAATTTTAATTACAAAGCCACAGGGTTAGATCTGTAAACATCCAATAACTAAGCACACACGAAGACGAATCGTGCAATTGAAGTGGCTCGTTGGCTCGTAGCCACTGGTTAGGTGGCTCGTAAAGACATCGTTGAGGTGAATGACGGAAGAGGGCACTGAATATAGACACGTGGCTTTCTATGAATGGACAATCTCGAGGCTATTATGGTCAGATTGATATTTTTGCCATTTCTCTTTTCACGGGAATGGATGGATAATCAGAATGCTCCATCTCCCTCCTCCCTCAAATTAGAGTAAACCCTAATTGTTTCTATAGCTTTCTCTCTGACTTTTCGAAGGGGATCAGTCTAATTGCTTTCTCTCGACTTCAGTTTTTTTGTTGTTCTCTCTTTGTCTTTGAATTTCCGTGGTGTTTCTGCGAAGAGAGACATAGATCGGATATGGCGGCTGATAACACGGGCGCGAAATCGAGCTCCGCCGCGGATTCTTACGTTGGGAGCTTGATTAGTTTGACATCCAAGAGCGAGATCAGATACGAAGGCATCCTTTACAATATCAATACAGATGAATCCAGTATCGGACTCCAAAACGGTACGATTCGTTTATTTTCACTTCCGATTCCGGATTGTTAGATGCCTAGTGTGATTTTGGTGGTGTGTTCTCTTTCTGATTTTGGCAGAAACGTTTCGATTTTCCAATTTTATCTTCAACTGCTTAGCTCGATTAGAAGAAAAGTTTTGCTCTTGTGCTTGGAATTTATGGAAAACAAGTTTTCATTTCAGCTATTTAGCTTATTGAATTGAAACTATTGGTGGAATCATGAGAGCTTAGTCTTTGGTTGTCGATTTTGGTGAGCTTTGAGGTGTACTGATCCCTGAATTTTCAACATTTTGTAGTCCGATCATTTGGAACGGAGGGAAGGAAAAAAGATGGTCCGCAAGTTCCTCCAGGTGACAAAGTTTACGAGTACATATTGTTCCGTGGGACTGATATCAAGGTAATCCAACAAGATTATGCTAATTCCTTTTTTTTTTATGTAATCAGTAATCACTGTTACCAGCTTTAGACACTGATTGTTCTTGTTATTGGCAGGATTTGCAAGTCAAAGCTTCTCCACCTGTTCAGCCTCCACCTACTTTGAATAGCGACCCTGCCATCATTCAGGTAAATGGTGGAAATGTTACAAAATTTATATCTTTATGTGACGTTAGAGTCATTTTGATATATCCCTCACACTTGTCTTTGTTTTTGTAGTCTCACTACCCTAGCCCGGTTCCAGCATCTAGTACTAGTAGCTTGCCTGATATGAGTTCTCAACAACCTGGACAACATGGAATGGGGTTTCAGAATGCAATGCCTTTGTATCAGCCTGGTGGAAACCATGGTTCGTGGGGAGCATCACCACCACAACCACCGCCAATGTATTGGCAAGGATACTACACTCCACCTCCTCCCAATGTCCTTCCCCAAATGCATCAACAGTCTCTGATTCGACCCCCTCACGGGCTGCCAATGCCCACCTCTCTGCAGCAACCCCTTCAGTATCCTAGCTTTAATGCTCCTCCTCCACCTATTGGTTCATCAAGCTTGCCGGAACCACGCTCTTCGTTGCCTTTCTCTGGTCCACCTATGGCGCTGTCTTCAAGCCTGCAATCTCCTCCTCTAGCTTCAGAGATGGCACCTCCTTTGTTGTCGAATAAAGCTCCTACTGCTCTGCCTCCTCAGGATACGAATTCGCTTCCCTATTCGCTATCAACTACTAGAGCCACCGACCACGCAAGTGCTGGCCTTCCACTGTCTAACAAGCCGAGTGTAGTTACTGGTCCAGTTTCTCTGCCGCAGACAACACCATCTGCTCCTGTTGCTGCTGGAGCTTCCAGCTCTATCAGCCAAGATAAGCCGAAACCTTTGTTGGTTACTCCTGGCCAACTGCTGCAGTCTGGATCTTCCGCAGTCTCTTTACCTCCACCCTCTAAAAATGCGGATAAAGATGTTGAGGTGGTTCAAGTATCATCATCATCCGCTGGGTTGGAACAATCTGCTCCGAAAACATCTGAAGCACAACCTCCAATACTGCCATTGCCTTCTTCCGCAAGGCCAAATGGGCATTCTTTCCCAAACCACAATGGTTACAGAGGACGTGGGGGGAGAGGAAGAGGAAGAGGAGCAGGGGTAATATTCTTCTCACTCATCTGTAGAATGTGACAAGGGTTTTATTTATTTTACTGGGGAAAGATCCACTAGTTGAAAATAGCTCATGAACCATAGCTATGTATGCTAATGATACTTCTTGTTTGCAGAGATCACACCAGGTAATGAAGTTCACCGAAGATTTTGATTTCACAGCAATGAATGAAAAGTTCAATAAGGATGAAGTATGGGGTCATCTTGGGAAGAGTACCAATGGTGATGGTGATGGTGATGATGATTCCCCAATCGTACATGAAGCTGAGCTGCCTAAGATTGAGGCCAAAGTAAGTGAAGTAGACTAATAATCAAGTAAAACCGCTATATTCACTCCCCATTCCTGGTCTCATATACCTCAACTGTTTATTGATGTAGCCTGTTTACAACAAAGACGACTTTTTCGATAGCCTCTCATCAAATTCCATTGACCGAGAATCCCAAAATGCAAGGCCTAGGTTCGCAGAGCAACGGAAACTGGATACTGAGGTACACATCTATACATATGTCTGGACATAATTAGTCTCCGTCTTCTTTCTGGAGATGCTCAATTTTTCAGAATCTTAAAGAAAAAACCGCATTGACTCTTAACAAACGGTATTGGTGTGATTCCAGACATTTGGTGAGTTCTCAAGATTCAGAGGAGGTCGAGGAGGGCGTGGTTATGGTCGGAATGGTCATTCACGTGGCGGTTATGGTGGACGTGGTTATGGCGGTTATGGTGGGCGTGGTGGTGGCGGCGGCTATGAGTATGGTGGTCGTGGCCAAGGTAGAGGCGTATCAAATCGTACTTCCTAGAAGCTCTCATGCTTTTGAGGCCATTTGGTATGTTGCAATAAAACAAAAAATCTGCAATAAAACAAAAAATCTGCATCATTCTCCATCCATATCAGGATCGTCCTTATTTCACAGTCATCTTCTCGGAGTTGTGTAAATTAATCAATCTTTATCAAAGACCACTCAAAATGTGTAAATTTAGAATTGTGGTTTTACTGTTTTAGAGATGAACAATCGAACTTACATTTCTTACAATCCCAACCGTCACTCTCTTATATTCATTACCCTCAGAAGTATCTAAATTCTTAATCTCTTCATTGCTTAATCCCGTTATTACCTGCAAGAAAATTCAAAAAAATCTCTCAAAAATGTAAACCCTGGAACCCTTAATTTAAATACATTTCGAATCCTGATATTGTATTGCTACCCTTTTCTTAACAACTTTCTGCTATTTTCTCCACGAATAAAAATATTAAATATCATTCTTTGTATGTCAGCCAATTCGAGTCTTTCACTGGTATGTCTTTACAAATTGTTATATATAATTTTAATATGTATTATCAAGTTGTAATGCTAATTTTGGATGGACTTTTGATAAAATTTTTGCCTCTCTTATTCACATTTATTATAATCCAAAAAACTGTGGTAGTTGTTTCAAAAAGGAAAAACATGATGAATGAAGAAAGCTCAACAATGGAGATTGATCAACAAAACGAAGATTTAAACAATTGGTTACCGGTAACGGCCTCTCGAGAGGCCAAATGGTGGTACTCCGCCTTTCATAATGTCACCGCCATGGTCGGTGCCGGTGTTCTTGGTTTGCCTTTTGCCATTTCACAACTTGGATGGTACGTACAGTCTTTGTTCCAAAACCATATTCTCTAATTTAAATTAATACAGTTGATTCTTTGCTTTGCAAGAACTACCATTAAAAATTCTTGTTTACTTATGTTGTAGGGTATATGGAGTAGGGGCAATATTAGGATCTTGGGTGATAACATTCTACACATTGTGGCAACTTGTGGAGCTACACGAGGCCGTTCCCGGAAGACGGTTTGACCGTTACTCGGAGCTCGGTGAATATGCTTTTGGCCCGAGACTAGGTTATTGGATTGTGATGCCACAACAAATGTTGGTCCAAGTTGGTACTGATATAGTCTACAATGTCACGGGAGGAACATCGCTTAAGAAAGCGATTGAGCTCTTGATACCGAGTTTCGCGATGAGGAACACTTATTACATTTTGATCTTCACTTTGATTCAACTTGGCTTGTCTCAGATTTCAAACTTCAACTCTCTCAAAGGTGTTTCTCTTTTAGCCGCGGTCATGTCCGTTTGTTATTCTATGATAGCATTTGTTGCGTCGACGGTTAAAGGAACGAGTAACCAACACCCTTCTAGCTACGTGATTCGGTCTCACGACTCGGTCGATATAGCGTTTAACGTGATGAATGCGTTGGGAACGATAGCGTTTGCGTTTGCAGGACATAGCGTGGTTCTTGAGATCCAAGCGACCATTCCTTCAACACCTGAGGTCCCTTCCAAGAAACCGACTTGGAAAGGAGTCGTAGTGGCTTACGCCATCGTCATCATTTGCTATTTAGCCGTCGCAACCGCCGGTTTTTGGGCGTTTGGAAATGTAGTGGAAGACAATATTCTTGTGTCGCTTCAAAAACCTAGCTGGCTAATCGCAGTCGCTAATTTCATGGTGTTTCTTCATGTTGTTGGAAGTTATCAGGTTCATTATTACAATTTCAACCCTCTATAAATTATTTATTTTTCGAATAGTACTTATGTAATTTGAGTGTGATCCAAACAGGTATTTGCAATGCCCGTGTTTGATGCAATAGAGTCGTGTCTGGTGAAGAATCTCAACTTCACTCCTTCCACATGCCTTCGTATTGTGGGACGTAGTTCTTACGTTGGTATGTGATTAACTATTCAAGTTAAAATTAATTAATCAAAACGTGTTAGTGTGTTACTATACGATCATTGTAATGTTGTATCATTTTTCAGCGTTAGTGGGACTTGTCGCAATATGTATTCCATTTTTTGGAGGACTACTAGGGTTTTTTGGCGGTCTTGTTTTCTCTTCAACGTCCTACTTCGTAAGTCTGTCTATACCGCAATACTCTTAATTACACAAATTAGGCCTTTTTATTAAAGTTTACAGATTTGATTGTCTTCTAATCGTTGTGGTTGGAGCTTAACCGCTGTAGAAGTCACCAATAAACCGTACCATATATATATATATATTAACATGTGTTTATGCATTAGTAGGACTATTTTAATGGTGGTTGTAGACTTGTAGTGGTATAATACAATTTGAATGTGTCACTTTAACTTTTTTATTTTTTAACTTTTTGCAGTTGCCATGCATAATATGGTTGGTCATGAAACAACCCAAACGGTGGAGCTTTCACTGGATTGCATCATGGGTACATAAGCTACATTTTCTTCCAATCATATATAGCGTAAATCATAAGGAAATATAATGCGAACTAATATCTTGATTATGGAACATTATTTTTACAGATCTCGATCATAGTTGGAGTCCTTATCGCGGTTCTAGCACCAATAGGTGGAATGAGACAGATCGTTCTTCAAGCCAAAACATACAAGATGTTTTCTTAGTTAATCTGCAACGTTTAATGCGTTACATATATTTTAAATAATCATATCGTTTGACTTAATTATATATAGACAATGGGCTAGCTAGGGTTTGTATCTCATGTCCATTTCATTCCTAGTAATATTTTTATTCATAGCAAGACAAAAAGAACAAGAAAAATGTGGAAACTGATGTGAACACTTAATAGAGCCTCATTATAAAACTGAAGAAAATTTAAATGTAAAACAAGTTTCAACTTTCAAGTCTTTCTCAAATAACAGTTTCAACTCAGTTCTCAAAATATATAACATTCACTTTTCTCAAAAACATCAAGATCAAGAACTCCAACAACAACAATGAAGACCTCTATGATCATCTTCTTCGTGACCTTTATTGCAGTACTCTTTGTTGCCTCCGTGGCCGGGAAAATAAGCCACGAGGAAGCTTGCATAAGAAGAAACATTGCCCGGTCTCAACCACAACCACCACGCTCTTCATCAGCCAAACCTAAGAGATCAAAGTTCGACTATCTCGCGGACCAATTCTGCAATGACACTAGCCGTGCCATCATGTTCTACGTGAGGATGAACAGAAAATTCCCATCTCACTACATCAAGACGTTGTGCAAAGTTTTCTTAAACGATCAAAAGAAGGTGAAGGAGTATATTGTGACCAGATGGATTGGATCTTCTAAGCTTGCCTCTGGTTTAACTTGTGTTTCTCATTGACAGTTTTTGTTACGATTATATAGAAATTAAACCAAAATTGACCAATAAACAAAACTCAGTTTTTAACTTCTATTGTTCGGAAGGAATCCATCTTTAGCCATCTCAGCAAGAACATCAAGAACCACATCCAAATTCCCTTCTCTATGATTAATCTCCACAAGCACTTTAGCTTGCTCTGCTTCACTCAACTCACAGCTTCTCAACACATTGTCAACAACACAATTCAACTCACCAACCATATCTTCCTTGTGCAACGCCTTAACCAGAGCAATAACTGTCACAGTATGAACAAGAAATCCGGATTTCACCATCTCTATATACAGACTATACGCTTTGCAAACATCTCCTCCTCTGCAATGACCATGGATCATAACGTTATACGCTGTTCCATCCGGTTTATGGTTCTTCTCAAGCATGGATTCGAATACCCGATCTGCTTCTTGCATCATCCCTTTCATACAAAACCCCTTAATAAGAGAAACCACACTCTTGAACTCGATGTTACTGCAATTCTCTATGAGAGTCTGATACGTGACATCGCTAGGGACTGACTCTTCGTAGAACATCTTGAGAAGAAGTCTCTTCGCTTCTCTCGTTCGAGCTTGCTTGTTAAGCCCGTTGATAAGCACACTGTAAGTGACAACGTCAGGCAACAAACCTCTCTCGACCATCTCGTTGTGCAAGCTTAACGCTTTCTCCAAACCGCCTTCTACGCAATGAGCATTGATCAACGCTGTGTACGTAAACTCATCAGGAGGAAGACCAACGCTAAGCATTTCATCGAAAAGATCACAAGCTTCCTTCGTCCTCCTCTGTTCGCAAAACCCTTGAATCAGCGACGAGTAAGTGATTGTATCAGGTTTAATCCCTTTCTCAACCATCTCCTTCTTGACTCTAA
Organism: Microthlaspi erraticum; assembly: GCA_902728155.2. Taxonomy (NCBI): domain Eukaryota; kingdom Viridiplantae; phylum Streptophyta; class Magnoliopsida; order Brassicales; family Brassicaceae; genus Microthlaspi; species Microthlaspi erraticum. The sequence goes on from CACVBM020001607.1 coordinate 706,458, forward strand.
CCGCTTCATCAACATCATAACCTCTACAAAAACCAGATAACACCGTGCTGTAACTCACCACATCCGGAGCCAGACCTTTCTCCTTCATATCTTCAAGAACCGCAACCGCACCTTCCATGTTCCCATCAACACAATGTCCATTAATCAAAGCATTATAAGTCACAACGGAAGGCGAAAACCCTTTCTCAACCATCTCTCTCATAACCCTATACGCTTCATTCATATAACCCTTTTGAGAAAACCCATCAACCAAAGTAGTGTAAGTACGCTCGTTCGGAGTAAGACCTCTCACACGCATCTGATCAAGAAACTCCACCGCTCTATTCATATTCCCAGCTTTACACATGCTATGTATCAGCGAAGTATAAGTGATAACACTAGGAGACAATCCATTCCTCAACATCTCAGCGTGCATCACAAGAGCTTGGTGAAAGTTACCTTCTTTACAATACCCTTTGATCAGTGTGTTGTAAGTGACTTCATCAAGCCAAAACCCTTTCTTGCTCATCTCCTCAAGAACAAAGCTCGTCTCTTTCATCCTCCCTTCTCTACATAAACCATTGATAACGACATTGTAGGAGATTAAATTAGGCTCTAAGCCTTTCAACGCCATTGCTTTCAGAAGCTCAATCCCATCATCGATCCTACGCACCTTGCAATACCCATCGATCAAAGTGTTGTAAGTGACAACGTTAGGCAAACAACCTTTCTTCTCCATTAGATCGAAGAATTGCAGAGAAACGTCTAAATTCCCAGCGAAGCAAAACCCTCTAATCAAGATATTGTAAGTGAAGACGTTCGGAGAGACCTGAGATTCCGTCATTTCTTTGAAGACGCTCTCGGCGAAGGTGATGTTTCTCCTGGATCTGATGGTTGCATCTAAGACGGCGTTGTAAGACAAAACTCCAGGCATGAAGCCATGGGATTGAGCTAAATGGATGATACTCAGAGCCTTATCGATCAGATTTACGCGGGAGTAAGATTTCACCACCAGATCGAAGACAGAGGAAGTCGAATTGCAGAGATCGTAAGTCTCTTGAAGCGATCGGAAGACGAGAGAGGCGTCGTCTTCGTCTGGGGTTTTGGCGGCGACGTCCTCGGCGAGGGTTTGAGCGGTTTTGTAGAGCTTGAATCTGGTGAGGATGTGGAGAGTGATGCATTTGCAACGGAGGGTGAAGAATTGATGAGGTTTCGCCCAATTTAGGAACTTGAGGATCAATTCCTGGTCGTTCTGAGATTTGAGGAGGAGACTGGAGGCTGCGTCTGGAGTGAAATTTGCGGAGAGGGATTGGAGGTGGTAAGGATGGCGTCTGAGGATGGTTAAGGCTTGGTCGGCGAGAAGGGAATCGGAAGGAGAAGAAGCGAAGGTCGAGAGCGATCTTCGTATTAGGGGTTTAGAGAGAATCATTTAAGAATTTGATTTGGGGTTTTAGGAAGAGAATTAGCTCGATGAAGAAGACGATGCGAAATTGATCTCAGCCGTCCGATCTTTCGTAGGCCATTTTTGTTTTGTTTTTTTTTGTTTTAAATATAAATTCATTGTTCAATTTCTGTTTGATTTTCAGAATAATTTCAAATTCTGCATTCTTCGAGCTTAGTATAATTTTTATTTTCTCAAACATACAACTCAAAAATAAAAACTAATTCATTTTCTTACATTTAATTTTAGTAATAATTTGTTTTATGAATTTCAGTTTTTGTTTTGTATTATATTTCCCTAATTTTGCTTGTCTTTATTTGTTTTCATTGAAAAACTCCACTTTGTATTTCAAATTAGATTGTTGTATTGGAGATTTCGTGGAGTCTTTCAAGCTTTTATGTTGGTGAGATCGTTTAGGCTGATGCTATCTTATTGACTGAGAATTCTGTTTTTGGATTTAGTTTTTGGAGAAATCTTGTCTTCTAGGGACTTACTTTTCGGGGAAATCTTATCTTCCGCCAGCTTAGTTTTCGGGATTGTTTTTTTTGTTTTTCCAGCGTTTTAATAATTTTATGTTCAAATGAAATTTCTAGATGAATTTTTTTTTTATTTGATAAATATATAACTTTCATTCACCCAAAAACTAACACAGGCCTCATTTTTTCAATAAAATATTGTTAAAAACAAGAGCTCAAATATTCAGCAATGAAGATACGATAAAAGATTTTACATTTCAGCAATGAAGATACAATAAAAAATTGAAATAAACAACTGTTATTTTGTCAACACTTGAACAAAAATCTTATTCTGTTTAAAAGCAAACGTTACAAAAGCAAATTGCCAATCATATTCATTTTTATTTGTTCTCACATGGACCACCAGCTTTTACTTAGAGAAAATGTAACAGAAACTATTATTTTTTTTGTATAAAAAATATAACATGACAAACAATGTATACATGTGGTAAAGCGTGGGGGAGGGAATATATAGAGAATTAATGTTTGGAACAAGTAAAAAAAAAACTTTGTCAGAGCAAAACTGAAACTGTTCTTCCACAGAGCAACCATGAAAGATGTGTGTGCGTGTGTGGCTTTTACCTTCTTTTTCCACTTCAGTCCTCTCTCTCTCTCCTCAAAGTAAACACTAAACACTCTTCTTCTCTCTCCTCACCTTTCCATTTTTAGATATCAAATTGTTTTTATACGATTAAACCATAGCCATCACCGAATATCATTACAAATATGCGTCTGTGTCTCTGTATACATATACTGTATATGGAAAACAACTTGGAGAAGAACTCAGATGGATTTCCAAAAATACCCTTGTGACGTCTTCCGTTACAGAGCTGAGAGTACCATTTAATGGGTTTGGAGAAAACAATGCATCATTATTATTACTGAGAGAGGTTTTGTAATAAAAGAAGTATGGTGATGCATCAAGAGAGTAAGAAGAAGAAGAAGAAGAAGAGCTCTCCAAGGGTTTGTAGTAGAGGTCACTGGAAAGCTTCAGAGGATTTACAGCTTAGAGAGCTTGTGGAGTTGTTTGGTCCACAGAACTGGAACTACATTGCAGAGAAGATGCAAGGAAGAACAGGTTAGTTACCAAATATCTTCTCTTGTTGTTGTTTTTACTCTGTTTTGGTGGTTTCTGAAACCTGTTCTTGTTTTTGTGTGTTTGAAGGGAAGAGTTGCAGATTGAGGTGGTTTAACCAGCTGGATCCAAGGATCAACAAGAGAGCTTTCAGTGAGGAAGAAGAAGAAAGGCTAGTTGCAGCTCACATAGAGTTTGGCAACAAATGGTCTTTGATCGCTAAGCTTTTCAATGGAAGAACAGACAATGCAGTGAAGAATCACTGGCATGTTCTCATGGCGAGAAAGATGAGGAAGCAATCAACTTCTTACTCAAGGAGAACACTCACTCCTTCTCCTCATTATCTTACTGATGAGAATCAACAAACCTTCAATCTCTTTCCCGGTTTGTGTTTCCTTAATCTCTCTTGAATTCGATTTGATGAAGAAAATTCAGAGTTTATTCATGTTTTGGATTGTGTGGTTGACAGGGAGTGTAGGTGATGAAAGTACAGAGATGAAGAACAACAGCTGGAAGATGCTAAAAGAGGAAACTAATGACCTCAAAGCTCAGTATCTTCAACAAGAGTATTGTTCTTCTTCACGCATGCCAATGCAGTACTCAGGTCATCATCATCATCATCACTTCCCTACCTTCTCTGCAGATTCCTTGGCACTGTTCACACCGCATGTCTCCATCTCTCAACCATCACCATCATCATCATCACCATCATCCTCATTACTGTCAACATCAGAAGCAGAACACACAATGGTGGCCAGATACTTTGAGACTACTATACCCCCAAGGTTCATTGATTTTCTTGGAGTAGGAGCTTCTTGAAGTTAAAAAAAAAGAAACTCAATTGTAACCTTAAATCCCTTTAATGATGTCTCTGTGAAACATTAACTTAACAAGGTTGCATTTGTACAAGCAGTGAAACATCAAAAGTCTTTTCTTCTATTAATCGAATTTGTTAGTCCATGGTAAAATCACATTTATCCCACTGTCAAAACTTGAATCCTAACAACAACAAAGATAAAGAATCGATTCAACAATCAAATAACTTAAACAGCTTGAGCAATACTTGTGTTTGTCTTTGCCAAAGTTTCTTTGAGCTCATCCACTGTGAGAAGTCTAGTGCTTTCTATATGCTCTCCACAAGAATCATCAATCTCATCCAAATCAATTTCCTTCAACATGAATTGTGTTCCCACTGCGTTTATCGTTTTCTCTATAAACACTGATCTTTCGATGTAATCTTTCATTCTACAAACGAAATCTGTATGATCTCTTTCCTGCAACACTCAAAATGAAACTGAACATCAAAAAATCTGCACCAAACTACAAAAAACACTTAGACCGGACTGAAATTAGAGATCTTACAAGCCGGTACTGAGGCACTCTTGAAGGGAGCTTAAGGTAAGACATGTTCTTCTCATTATAATCCCATAGAAACGAAGTATGATGAATCCATCTATTCCTCGTTATCGACTGAGCATTTCCACCAAACTTCCGATCACCAAAGACATAATCTGTAATCCAATCCCATAAATTAAAAACGTAAACTTTCATTGTCTCAACAGAAAACACACAACAGCATCATCAGTTTCTCAGGAAACAAACCGTTCTCACGTAGCTGAAACTCGCTACTCTCGTTAAACACATCGCTATACAACGAACCACTCCAAGCCATGACAGAACGTGGATAAGGCTGAACATTTGGAACATCATTCCTATTGCAAATCAAACTCACAAAGAGTGTGTTCTCGTCAACAATCACAGTCCCTCCTCCTGTAAACCGCTTAATAACCGGGATTCGATCTCTTATCACAGGTTCAAGCTCAACAAGTTCACAAGCCTTCCTGTGTAAAAAAAAATCAAAACTTTCACATTTTTCGCCACAATTGTAACAATTTAAAGCCAAAAGCTTCTCTTCTTACCCTGACATGCCCATGACGATGTTAGGTACATTGGTTCCGTCGTTAATGATACACCAATTCTCAGAGGAAGATCTAAGAAGCCTTTCTTCTAGAAGCAGTTGCTGCAAAATCGGTGTTTTTCTAAGCTTCACGAGATTCATTAACGGAAGCCCTAAATCCTTGACTCTATTCACACTCATCCTTATGGATCTACCAACTAATTTCTCCAGAAAAAACAAAAAAACTTCAACTTCACTTCACTCTGAGAAAAAAGTTCGATTTTTACACCAAAAAATTGAGGATTTAAGAGAAGTTCAAAGATCGAGAGAGGTGAAATCAGAGAATCTTTGATGATTTCGAATTTCGATCAATGGGTTTGATCTTTGTGGAAGATCGAGAAAGGCAACAAATCTCGATTCCGATATTGAGAATTTGGGATGTCAATCCATGTTAAACCGAAACAATACCGGAAATCATTCCGGTCTAACCAAATGGAATTTTCACTATATATATGAGAAACCGAAATGTTTCAAAAATTGAAATTTAAACCGGAAAATCTGAGCTTCTTCTTCTCCGTTAAACCTTGAGAGCCACTTTGCCTTTTCGGAGAAAGGAGCAATTTTTGGCGCCATGTCCGCCTTGTCTGTGGTCGAACGACGAGTAGTGAAATCGAATAAGTTTGCGTCTTTCTTACCCAATTCAATCGAAGCTCTTCCACGGCTTAAACACCTTAACCACCTCTTGACAGTCTGTGGTAAATCAAATCACCTGAGGACTGGTGAATCGATTCACGCTCATTTGATCGTCACAAACCAAGCGTCTCGCGCTAAGGACGCATGGCAGATTAATTCTCTGATCAACCTCTACACGAAATGCGGGAAAACTGTAAATGCACGAAAGGTGTTCGATTTAATGCCCCAGAGAAACGTTGTTTCTTGGACTTCGTTGATGAAAGGTTATCAGGATTCTGGGTTTGACTCGGAAGTTTTGAAGATGTTCAAAAGTATGGTTTTTTCCGGTGAATCGGAATCGCGACCTAACGAGTACGTAGCAACTGTGGTTTTGAAATCTTGCTCAAGCTCTCTGAGATTGGAAGAAGGTAAGCAGTGTCATGGATGTTTTCTTAAACATGGTTTGACGTCACATGAGTTTGTACGGAACTGTCTTGTGTACATGTACTCTTCGTGTTCGGGGACACGAGAGGCGATTCGGATTTTAGATAATCTTCAGTATTGTGATCTTCTTGCTTATAATTCAGCTCTTAGTGGATATTTAGAGTTTGGTGCTTTAAGAGAAGGTGTTGACGTATTGAGGAAGATGGCTAGAGAGGATTTTGTGTGGGACAACTTCACGTACATGTCTTGTTTAAAGCTATGCTCTAGTCTCAAAGATTTGGAAATGGCTCGGCAGATTCATAGCAGAATAGTGAGAGCTGGTTTGGATGAGGAAGGCGTGACTGGTGCGCTGATTAACATGTATGGCAAATGTGGTAAAGTCTTGTATGCGCAGAGAGTTTACGACAATACGAAAGATCGAAACATTGTTATGAAAACATCGCTTATGGATGCTTACTTCCAGGACAAGTCTTTTGAGGATGCTCTGAATCTGTTTGCGGAAATGGATACTAAAGAGGTTCATCCTAATGATTACACTTTCGCTGTTTTGTTGAACTCGGTCTCAGAGCTTTCCCTTCTGAAACACGGCGATCTTGTACACGGTCTTGTTGTGAAATCCGGTTTTCAGAGCCATGTTATGGTTTGTAATGCGTTGGTTAACATGTATGCTAAAAGTGGCAGCATTGAGGATACATGGAAAGTATTCTCAGGGATGAGTTTTAGGGACAGAGTTACTTGGAACACATTGATATGTGGATTCTCACATCATGGATTAGGGAGGGAAGCGCTTGAAGCTTTTGATAAAATGATGACTTCAGGGGAGATCCCTAACCACATAACCTTCATCGGCGTTTTGCAAGCTTGTAGCCATATTGGTTTTGTGGAGGAAGGGCATTACTACTTTAACCAGGTAATGAAGCAATTTGGTGTTGAGCCTGATCTACGGCATTACACATGCATTGTCAGACTTTTGAGCAAGGCTGGATTGTTCAAGGAGGTTGAGACTTTCATGAGAACAGCTCCTATTGAATGGGATGTTGTTGCGTGGAGATCTTTGCTAAACGCTTGTTATGTTCGCCGGAATTACAGTTTAGGTAAGAAGATAGCTGAATACGCCATTGAGATGTATCCAAACGATTCGGGAATGTACATTTTGTTGTCCAATATCCATGCCAAGTCGAAGGAGTGGGAAGGCGTGGCGAAAGTGCGGACTTTGATGAAGCAGAGGAGGGTTAAGAAGGAGCCTGGAATAAGCTGGATAAGTATACGGAACCAAGTCTATGTGTTTCTTTCGGAGGACAATCAACACCGCGAGATTTTGCTGATTTATGCGAAGGTGAAGGAGGTTTTGGCAAAGATTAGGCCGTTAGGGTACGCAGCTGATGTTGCTGGAGATTTCCATGATGTTGATGAAGAACAGAGAGAGAACAACCTTGCTTACCATAGCGAGAAGCTAGCTGTGGCGTACGGTCTGATGAAAACGCCAGAGAACTCGACGTTGTACGTGACGAAAAACGTGAGGATATGTGATGATTGTCACTCTGCAATCAAGCTTATCTCGAAGGTCTCAAACCGGTTGATAGTCGTTAGAGATTCCAATCGGTTCCATCATTTCAAAGATGGTCATTGTTCTTGCTGTGATTATTGGTGAAGATTGCAAACCGAAAGTTGAATCCTTTGGAAGGAAAAAGCTAGTGCAATGGAGTGCTCTTGCGCCTCTATTCCAGCCTCAAGAACTTTGGTTAGAGTAAGTTATACGCAAAGCATTTTTCAAGCTCTCTAGTCGTCATTTTTTTAGGCGTAAATAGTGTCTAAGTATGTGACAATAATTTCTGAGCTCATTGGTTTTGTGCTCTATAGGAGCTTTTGATATTAAAGTTTGATGATTTTTACAAGAAGGTGATGAGACAACAATATGAACAGACACAAGAACCAAAGCAAGAAGATGACAGATTACTATTACTTCAGAAACAATGTTTTTTAGCAGAAGTTGTTCTCCATGAATTTCACAAATCCATGGAAATCGATTCTTCCGTCTTTGTTTCCATCGAACGATCTGATCATTCTCCTGCAGTTCTCAAGGTTAGATCCTTCTTTTAAGCCAAGGATGGTCAAAACTCTCTGCAAATCTACTGGATCGAGAAACCCATCTCTGTTTTCATCAAAGACTTCAAAAGCTTGCTTCACTTCCTCCAAGCTTGGCTCTTTCTCTTCAAACAGATTCGAGAGCTCCTCGGAACTGTAACGTTTTTGAAGTCCTTCGCTTTCTTGGTCGGTGAAAAGTCCTAAGCTTTTCATCACCGTCTCTGCATCTTCTCTGTAAAGACAATCATCATCGCGTTTGATCGAACTCTGGACCTCAAGATCTTTGCTTTTCTTCTGGCAAACACATTGCTGCTGCTGGTGTTGAAGAATAGGATAGAATTTGGAGAAAAAGATCTGAGCAAAAGAAACCCATCTGAAAAAGCCGATGAGGAAGTATTCAATCAGACCAAACAGAAGGAAAGAAGAAGAAGAAGAAGATGATGATGATGAGGAAGAAGTGTGTTTGCATTTGGACAAAGAACTCTTCTCCATGGTTATAAGACAGTATAAATGGTTAACATTCATAACTTTTGTTAGATGTTTTGATTCAAAACTTAAGTTTAGCAAATTAATGAAATTAATGTTTTAGAAGAGATGTGGAAGATGAGTTTGTTTAATGGCTATATATATATATACAAGATGAATAAGTCAATGTGGACATAGTTTTGGTGGAGAGGCAAAAGTGAGGAAGGTGCAGTGGGAAGAAGAGAGTAGGAAGGAAAGGGAAAGAGGAAACTTACAAAGAAACTTTAGTCTTGGAAAACAAACAGTTAAATTAAGAGGAAATTTCTTCTGCACCAATTTATGGGAGTTGTTTTTTTGGACTTATTCATGGTCATGTTACTATTTTTATGAATTTAGTTGTATTTTAAACTTAGATGTTAGAGCTTATAATATAATGATCTGTATACTAAAGTTATGATGGTGTTAAAAGGGATGTCAATATCTAGCTTGATCGTGTTCGGACCGTGTGATTCATTTCAGTTTTAAGGATACTAGTTTAAGCTAAAATGTAGAAGTTTACATAAAACAAAGTAAGAAAGGAATCAAATCAAAAGCTGAAGGGGCAGTATAAAAAACAAAATGAGTATGTCAAGTAATTTATGAGTTTAGTGAGCAAGTTATTAGAAGAAACAAACTTCAAAACATGACAAACAAACTTCTTTATAATTTGTAAAAGAAACAAAAATTATACAAAAGAGTTCGTAAAATGATATCAGAAATTTAAATCTTAAACAATAAACGTTATATGATTAGCTTTAAATTCATGATACATAAACTGAAACTATTAGAACCAATAAATAAAGTCTCTAAATTAGTCAATTTCCACGATTACTCTACTGACAAATTTCTCTTCAAAAAATTACTAGTTGTTTTTTTCTCTCACCATGATCCGTGACTTGTTTGACCAAAGATTATTAAATGATGACTAATTCATACTCCTGCTTATTGTTAGGACATGAAAAAGACAAACAAAGAATTAATGTCACAATTGCAACTAACTTCTTTTGTAGTTTCCTGGAAATTTAATACTAAGTGGCTTTCTTTTTCTTTTGATGTTTTTCACAAACGTAATATTAATATATGATCAAAATGCTTTTTGATTGGTTGTTTTGGTCAATAGGCTATTTTAATCTACTACATAGCTGACTCTGTCAATCCATTCCATTTATCATTGTGAGTAAGTTTGTAATGTGCTTCAAAGGGTTCATTTTATACTAATTTAGTATTTTTACGTAGAGATAAACATAAGTATTTTGTGATAACTCTATTGTCTCTTTAAGAACATCCAATAAAATGAGAACCACACAAAAAAAAATTAGCATGATCTACAAGTAAAGATGAGGTTTTCAAATCGATAAATGATCCAAATGAGACTGTTTTGAATCAGAAAAATAGTTATAGAAATATAATTGAACTGAAACAATGAAGCAAGTGCAAATTGAGTGTAGGTTTTCAGAATTCGATAATTTTGCTTTTTCGTCTTAAGAAATCATATGGTCGGTTTTGTTGTGGTCTCATATCTATGTAACTTCAAAATGGTATAAAATTTATCATATTTACTATCAAAAATATATTTTACCTAAACAAGACTTCATCAAAACAATCTAATCAATATGTAGTTTTTCTATATTCGTGAGTGCAAACTATCTTCTGTTTCTTCTTTTTTGACATCAATAAGTGCAAGCTATTTTAGATAACATGATTTCTTGAGAGTTTTATAACATCATTCATCAAGTAGATATAAGAAAACCGTGTCAAAAGAACATAAAAGATATCAAAACACTTTGGAGTTTGGAATAAGGTTCTGAATTAGAAAACAACATTACTTTTAAACTTATCCGACTTTGTCTAAGAACACACAAAGTGATGATCAACATATATTACATTTTAGGATTCTTGATTCATCTGTGAACACACAAAGTCATGATCGACATAAATTAACCTTGAACAAAGATACTAAACAACAATGGAAAATCTTTCTGAGACCATAAGTTATTTTGTTCCTGCAAGATTTATTTAACTACAGTTTCAAGGGTTTTACCATTATATGATACAACAAACTTTCACTCTGCAACCCAAAAACTAAACCTCCTCTCCCTCACTATCTCCCTCACTATGTGAAACCATTAATATAAAAGCTATATGTACAAAAGGACTCACTGTTTCCTTGGAACACAAGAAACCCAAAAACAATCAAATCCATCTTCTTGATCATGAGTTTTCATGGAAGTTTGCTGACCTAGAAAAAGCAGCATTAGATTTCGCCATTGAAACTATTGTGAATATTGTGTATCGCAGCATTAGAATAATGTGTATCGGCTTTGAGACTATTTTGATTAGCTTGTACTGTGTTTGCAGGTGACTGCTTCTTCACTACATTGATACGATATCTCAAACAACTCGATTTCACTACCTTGTTGGTTCACACGCCTCAAACACGATCTCTTCTTCTCGAATCCACTCCTACCCACAGACTAACCAATTCTGTTTTTCTTACCCCAGATCCGCCTACTATGGAGTAAGAGAAAAACTGAAAACTGAAAAAAAAAAAAAAAAAAAAAGATTCTTATAGTGAAACTTATGAAGCAAATGCAAATTTTTAAGTATAAGGTTTTCAGAATCGGTATTTCGTCTTGGGTCGATTTTGTTATGTTTCTAACTCGTCTTTTTTGAGTTTTTTTTCATTAACTATTGGTATAAAACTTTACACCTTATAAAAAAAAAGTATTTTACCTAAACAAGACTTCATCAAAACAATCGAATCAATATTAAGTCTTTCATATTCGTGAGTGCAAACTATCCTTTTTTTTTGACGTGAATAAGTGCCAGCTATTTTAGATAAAATTATTCATCAAGTAGATATATAAAAACGGTGTATATATACCAAAACTATTTGGAAAAAGCTTCTTAATTAGAAATAAAACAACGTTATTTTAAATTTGGCTGACTTTGTCTTATAACACACAAAGTCATGATGATTGATGAACGTAGATTACATTTTAGGATTCTTGATTCATCTGTGAACACACAAAGTCATGATCGACACAAATTAACCATAACAAAGACACTAAACAACAATGGAAAAATGGCAAATCTTTCGAGACCATAAGTTATTTTTTTCCTGCAAGATTTATTTAACTAACAGTTTCAGGGGTTTTCCCATTATATGATACAACAAACTTCCACTCTGCAACCCAAAAACTAAACCTCTCCCTCCCTCACTATGTCAAACCATTTATATAAAAGCTATATGTACAAAAAGGACTCACATGTTTCCTTGGAACACAAGACTGAACCCAAAAACAATCAAATCCCATCTTCTTGATCATGAGCTTTCATGGAAGTTCGCTGACCTAGAAAAAGCAGCCGGATTCGCCTGCAACTCCGGTCGTCTCCCCTGAAGTTTCCCTTCGGAAAAACTGCTTTTTTCTTTGCTTGACGACCTGAAAGCTCCAAAAGTATCAGCCTTTTCGTCTTTCTTGATCCCTAACGTCTCCCATATCGAGCTTTTAGCAGCTTCCTCTGGATCATCGATCCTCAGCGTCTTGGGAACCCACAAGCATCTCTCCGGTTTGCTTTTCTCTCTACCACTCTCTTCAAAACCTGTTCCTGGCTCAGCATCGTTCTCGTCTCTTGAATGCTTACCAAGTGTTGGAGAGTTTGGACCGGAGCCAGAAGGTGAAATGGGTTGAGGCATCCAGGTGAAGCCGTTCCAAGCTCCCGGCGAAACACCGGGACAGCTCCAGTAAGCAGGCGGAGGGTAAAACGGTACAACCGTCCACGAAACTCCGTTCCAAGCGTAAGGCCAAGTAGGTGGTGGTGGTCCTGGAAAGCATGGTACTTTAGGCAATGGACTGATCACTCCTGCCTCCTCGTTAGGAACCGTGATCTTCAAACCTTCAACGGGTTCGGTTTGCGTCTTCATCATCGACTTCTTGTCAGCAAGATTCAATCCAGAAGCCATAGACTCACAGAGGACTGAATCAGAGCCGAAAGCAAGAAGCTTAGAGCCATTAGGATGTTGCTGTTGAAGATCGGTGGTTGTTCTTGCCGCCTTCTGCATAGCTTCCGTGCTCACATGACGGTTAAACTGAGAAGCCGGGCTCTTGTTCTTGCGCCTCCCTGCACCGACCGGAACGTTTCTCATCGTTCCACCGGCAGTCCAGTATCTCTGACATTTCTTGCAGAAGTGGCGAGGCTGGTTAACGTTGTAGTTGTTGTAGTAACAGAACTTGGTCTCCATGCTGTTGCATCGCGGACAGGGTAAGATCTTGTCCGGTTTCTTTAGCTTCCCCTCTTGAGAGCAAGTCCCGTTGTTCTGTGACGACGATGAATCTTCATCCGTCTTTGAAGCAGCTTTTGTTGGTGTTTCTGTTTTCTCTGTTATACCCGAAGAAGAAGTCGTTGTAACGTTTTGAGACTCGTCTTTCAGTGACTCTTCTCCTTTCTCTTCTTCACACTCATTTTCTTTTTCTTCCTATAAGATAAAAACATTCAAATTGATTGCAATAATCACATCAAGATCGTTGTTATGTATCTCTGACTAAACAAACAACAACACAGAAGCTAAACTCAATGGAATCAGAATCAAAATGTAACACTCCTCACATAGAAGAAGATCTGGTTATATAATTAATGAATCTACTATTCATTACAAGTTTTTAAGCATTTGGAACAACACAGAAACAGAGAAAGGTGAGATTTTTATTTCCCTGAAATGAGTAAAACGTCGTAAACCCTAAGAGTTCTTCAGCAAATGGATATCAAGAACTTGATTCGGCGAAAGATCAAAAACTGAATGAAACTATTAAGATCTCGAATCACACTTCATAAGAAGAACCTTGTTCCAGATTTAATATCTCGGAAATGAAACAAAAGAAATCCCCAAAAGGGATTGAAAAAACCTAACTTCAACAAAAAAACATAACCAAAATCAAACCAAACAAGATTTACTTTTTTATTTTCAAAAAGTTGAGATTTTGACCAATCTGACATCAACCCATCAGGTCATTTCCGTGGGTTTTCACCAAAATCGAGAAACGAAACGATTCACCAATCCAAAGAGGCAATAAAAATCTGACCTTTTCACTCTCGTTATCTCCACCGGGAAAGCCACCACCGTCTCCTCCTCCTAAACCGGAATCACCCATATCTTCATCATCTCCGGTACACGAATCTGATAACCGAACAAGATTATGTTCTTGATGTTGTTCGGTAACAGAAGAATCACCACCAAGCTCAGGCAAAGGAATTGTCTTCCCAAAAAGCTTAATCGCCGGATCAGACATCAATTTTTTTCTTGTTTTTCCCTCACTTCCTCTTCGTCTTCTTCTTCTCCAGCGAGAAAAAAGCGGAAACTTTTGAGAAGACAGAGAAGAAAAGCTACAATTTTTTTTTTAAACAAAAAGAGAAGAAAGAGAGAGAAACGACTGTCTTGTTTTCGGTGGTTGTCTGAGTTTTTTTTCTTTATTTCTCGATTTGTTTATTTGTTTTGCCTCTTTTTCTCTTTTGCCTTTGCGAGAAAAAAGATTACAGTTTTGCTGTGATCTCGCGAGTTGTACAACCTTTTGATTCGCCCAGAGTGCCACGTCATTACTCGTGAGGATTCTTAGCCACAAGTTTTCATTTTCTTCTTTTGTTTTTGTGGACTTTTTTTATAAAGTGGATCTCTTTCGCTTTTTCTTCTCTTTTTGGCTTTCTTTTTTTTTCTACTTCCTTTTCAATCTGGTCAGCACTTTTTTTTTTTACTTTTACTTTTTCTTAAATCTTTTTCTCCAAATTTCCAACCTTGTTTAGAGGATAATACATCCCAAAATACTAAGAAAACTGACAAATGGTCGAGGAGCAAACAAGTAATGGACTTGTAAAATCAGGCTTATTTATTTTTTTCCGATTTGATATTCGTGATAAAAGAAATGCTCAATTCACGAGTATGCTGCTCAATGCAAACTTTGTAAAATTTAAATAATTGATCTTGTATTCTATTTTTCCAAATTTGTATTCGATTATTATTGATATCTTTTGCAGCAACGAAAGTATTTATGTCATAAAATCCTCAACATATCCGAGATGCGTGGCTGTAAGAAGTCATGTTAGAAGTTGTGGTGACTAATGAACGCCATGTCGATTTGGAAAAAGTGCAACTTAATGTGGATAAGTATATGATACCTTTATTTCAGACCACCCCAAATCCCTACTCGATAATTTAATAAAGCTGTTTGGATACATTTTAATTTATTTTATATAATATATTATCCCCACTTGGACGCACGACTGAAAAATACATATTCTTAATCTTGCTAAAGATGCTTAAGAAACATTTATTTATCATTTTCTGACTGTTGTTTCCCCCAACTAAAGAAAGGGCTATTCAAAAAAATTTCGTATCTTATAACATTTTTTTATACTAAAGAAAATCTCGTTGATATCACATGACTGCTTTTCTAAGTACTGATCAATCTTTTCGTATTGCAATTTGCAATACACATTCTCTGACTAAAACTACAAATTGTTTCTCAGCACTGAAAATATTTTCACAAACATACTAATAATTCAAACTTTTTTTAGTACAGGGTTTTAAATATATACTGCTTAATTTAAATGATTTTGAAACCACTGTTCAAAAACTTCATTGTATTTTCAAAACCATGAAAAAACAAAATTTGAAACACTTTGGATATGAAGCTTCAGTAGCTTTACCTTTACGGATAACAACAGCGAAGACTTTATCAAATTTCACTAAACTCTTTAAAAGCCCGATTAAATCCACGTCAGCATATCCCCTAACCACGAAGCTCGTGTTCACACGCGTCGGATATGACAGCTCATTTTCTCGATAGGAAAAAGCAAATCAAAAAGCGACGAAAAGGACATTCAGTGACTTGTGGCTCAAATTTTTCTGTCGTCTGTTATAAATTTATACGTTTTTTTTGCCACGTGTTCCTTAATAAGCACCAAAGTGAGTGAAGTTGTTCAGTGCGTGTTTATCAGGATGTTCATTTTGGCCCACGAACTCGAACTACTAGAAGTAGAAGACTAGTACTGGTCGGTCATATTACTATAATTTAGCTCGAACTAAACAAAAGATTTCATAGGTAAAATGTTTATGTAAAACCGAACTAATCTAATTCGAACTGTATGTAAAAAAAGTTACAATTTAAGTAACCAAAATTATCTAAATATTTCTAAAATAACTCAAGCCTAACCAAAATTAAACTGAACCGAATTTTGTATAAGCTCTTTCGTTTTTATCCAAGAAACTAAGAATCAAACATAAATTTTCTTTTATATCTTCATGCCATGACAGATTCTCCACAATTTTGATGAATTGTTCAAGATTCATGTCATGACCGGACGTAAATAGTAAGTATCAACGAACCAAAGGCCATCACATTAGCTTGGTGGGCCGGAACCAAATTCAAATTTTCGTTTTCTTTCGAATATCCATCGGAGATAACGCCTAATCACTCGTCTTGATTGGTTAAGTTTCGATTACTTAACTTAACCGTTTGGTAGTTGTTCTTCTTTTTGTTAATGCTTACATTCACATCATTCTTAAATATTTTGATTGATGTGTAAACGTTTTCATACAACATATCTAGATGATCGATCTAGTCTAGATCTAACACAACATTTTATTTCACAATACAATATATAAACAGTAGATAATAGAGTTCAAATTCAAATCATATAAATTACAAAGAAAACTAACAAAATAAATAGTTAAATGCTAAGAAACACCAAACAATACACACAAAATGAACAAAAAAATCAACCGGTCATGCATCCGACACCGTATCGATTCGTCGGAAAAACAAGAAACAAAGCACTACAAACAACTCCGACCATCAGTGGAAAACTCTCCATAACTTGATCCATCTCTTTCTCTTTCCCTGGAAACAAACAACCGGTGACTCTCCGATCCGAAAACGCAATCGCCATAAACACCAAAACGCTCATCACCGCGTGAACAAAGTCGTTAACCTTCAACTTATACCTATCATCCGTCACCGGAATCTCCGCCTCCGTGATCACATCTCCCCCTCCGAACTCCGGCGGCGGCGGTTTCATGAACACCGCGAGTCCACGTGGCGTCACGAAACCGTAGTAGATTTTCCCATCCGAGGCTTTGAAACTGTCGGTGAAATGGAAGAAGAAACAAGACATTGCGCAGAGAAGCAAGAGGAGATGGATCATGAGTGTGTTGATTCCGTTGCAGTCTCCGTCACGGTAGATCGATGGAAGAACCATCTCGAACATCAAGAGAGTTCCTGTTGGAAGGAAGTTGACGAGCATTGATGTCTTTGAAACCGTTTTTTGAACTCCTTGTGCCACCATGCGACGTTTTCGACCCCTTCCTCCTCCGGCGGCGGCTCCTGCCGGAAGTGTAGGCAGTGAAGAGATTAAGACGGGTTTTGGCGAACGAGACAGTGGTGGTGATGGTTTTTGCGGCGGAGTCGCCGTTGTGTAAATTCTGATTCCGACACTTTCTTCTGATTTCTCCATTTTTGTGCGTTTTTCTTTTGTTTTGTGATTCAACAGTTTTCGTCTGTTTTGTGCAATGATTTTGTAGAGATTAGACAATGAGGGTTTTCTAATTATATATACTGTATGTGTTACTAATTATTTTCAAAATCACGGCGGTTAATGACGGTTATAGAGTGTTGTTATCCAACGGTTATGTAATTTTTTTGCATTTTGTTTGATAACAAGCCACGTGGTTCATAAAGGAGATTTCATGAAGGAACAATAACCGTCCGATTCCATGATGAAAGTATAATTTACAAGGAAAAAAAAATCAAAATGAATCATTTCAATAGTACGTTACGTAGAAGAATAAACTCAAGTAAACTGGACGGACATTCTGCTTGATAAGGTTTACAACTTTAATTAGTTTCTTGCTGCTCAAGTTTCATGGCATGTCAAAGTTCCACATGATCAATATACTGCTTGGCAATTCTGCAACTGATGGAGAGATAGATTTGATTCTCTCTTCATCAATATCGACATCTCTGATACACACAAATCCAGCAACAATGCTGCAAAATGGCAACACACAATTGATGCAAAAGTAATCGATTTCAAGTGTTTGCACCATATATACCATGGTCGAGCCCTTTTAAATGTGATCTAATAGATCTTAAAATTAAACAATCAAAATTTACAACTTTCCTACTATGTAACCGGCCAATTCAATGATCATTTTCACTACCTAAAGTTCAAACCTTTCAACTAACCCACAAGGACAGAGGAAAAAGAAGACAAGAACCAGTTCAAAGACCCATAACCACATAGAAAAAAAAGAACCTGAAAGTTCGTTGAATATGTGTGAAAACATACGCAGAATTTTTGGAGAGGTTGTAAATGTGAGCCATACTTTTGGAGTCGAAGTCTCATGCACTTGGATCCAGTCATCCTGATTTCGGTTTGTCTCTCTAAAAAGTTTAAAGATCTTTATTTCTGTTGCTTACCTTTCCTCAATGATTATAAAGTGTATTACTTAATTTTTTTCAAAAAAAAAATGATTTTCAACTGCAAAAAACTTGTTAGTTAAGATTTTTAAGGTTTAGAGTTGTAACTGGTTGCATTTTTTATAATTTTGTATGTTATTTTTCCAAAGTTAAAACCTCGGTCAAACATATTTTTCACTAAACTTTTCTCTGTTTAAACGACTTCGTTTACGGTTTAAGAAGGAACGATGTCGTTCTGAAATCTTTATTATCATCATCAATCATCATCGTTGAGGTTTATTGAGAAAGAAAGTTAGGACATTTTGATTGGGTAAACGAATTTGACATTAGCTAATCCTTTGTGTGGGTTCCTGCGAAAGCTCTGTTATGTAAAAGTAGCAGGAGAAGGAGAATTTTCACTGCCACTGCTAAAAAACGTAAGTTTCGCCACTCAAATTTCGGTTCTTTGTTTATTTTGTCTTGAATTGTTGGGAATTTGATTTGAATTTTGAAAAGGAGAGAAAGAATGAGAATGAGGTTTTGGTAGTTGTCGGTGGTGGAGCAGCTGGAGTTTATGAGTCTTGTTCACACTGAAAGTTTCTAACTTTATGCTGAAAATTGTAGAATCATGATACGATTGTGAGTGTTGTTCACACTGAAAGTTTCCAACTTTATGCTGAAAATTGTAGAATCATGATACGATTGTGAGTGTTGTTCACACTGAAAGTTTCCAACTTTATGTTGAAAATTGTAGAATCATGATACGATTGTGAGTGTTGTTCACATAGAAAGCTTCAAACTTAGTGCCTGAAATCGTAGAATCATGAAGCTTTCTTGCAGTTTTTCTCTTTAATCTTGTGGAAGTGTATCGGGTTTAGCTTGATTTGTACTTTTGTTAACTTAAGAAAATATTGCATACAGAGATTAGCAGAGCACTGCAACGCCAGTATTTTGAGTGTGGTATAGACTTAAAGCTTCAAACTTGATCCTGAAAATTTGCGAAAGCATGAAGCTTTCTTCTAAATTTGTCTTTAATCTTGAGGGAAGCCCTACTGTTTTGCTTGATTTGAGCTTCTGTTAAGAGCACTGCAACGACACTATTGCAGATGTCGAATTTCTTGAAACCAGTTAGGCTTGAGAGAGGAAAGTCTGTGTTAAGTGCTTCTACTAAACCAGATGGAAAGTTCAGTATCAAAGATGGGAAGCGAAGTGCTGACACGTCTGAATCTATCGAAGCTTCATTTCTCCTTATTGCGTTATAACTTATACTATCTCCTTTAGAGAACCATTTCATAGTTGCGGTTCTCATGTTTTGAATTGTGTTACAGGGTCACGATTTAGCCACTCGATTTGGTCATTCCATTGTGGATCCAGTACCGAGTTTGTTCACCTTCAAGATCAATGATCCGTTGCTGATTGAGTTAGCTGGGGTAGTCTTCCTGAAATTACATAGAATGAAAAAGTGTTATGAGCTTCATATTTGACATTGTTGCTTTCTCTTGCTCAGATTAGTTTCTCCAAAGTCCAAGCCAGACTGAAATTAGAGAATCAACGTCCGGATTTGTCAAACCTTGAGCAGGTGTGCATCTCTGTAATCCTCTTTATTTGTTTAACATTCTTTACCATGAAGATAACTTTATAAGATTACATGTTTTCTTTCAAGATTGGCCCAATGCTTGTGACACATTGGGGACTTAGTGGACCGGTTATTCTCAGGCTCTCTGCATGGGGTGCACGTCATCTCTTCACTTCTGAGTACAAAGGTTCGAATCTTCCATGTTCAAAGATAGAATTTTTAATGATGAATATGTTCCAATCAGATTGATATGGTTTGGTTGCAGGGCTTCTTATTGTTGACTTTATACCGGATATTAACATTGAAGCTGCAAAATCTCTACTCAGACAACACAAGCTGCAGTTTTCAGTAACGACATCTTATGTCTTTCACTCTTTTTGTTCTCTCTGTTTCTTGTTTTTGGTTTGAAAAGTTTGAGCATTGTTTGATGCAGAAGCATAAGGTATCCAATTTCTTTCCTCCGCAGTTCGGTCTTGTCAATAGATTCTGGAGATACATTTTAGACTGCGAGGTTCTTTCCAAACCTTATAGAATCTTTGTTCATAGCTTTACCATATTGCAAAAAAACCTCTTAATCTTTGTTCATAGCTTTAATTACCAATACCCATTTGTTGTGTTGATGGGTTCTTCATTGTTAAATAAAGTCTCTCCTGCCTTGGGAAATTATATGTTTGTGCTAATAAAAACATCATATTATATCTCTCTCGTTCAGGTTTAAAGTCCATATACATAACAATTCTAGGACAAGAAATGTCAAAACACTTTAGAATAATATGCAGACTTTGTTAACTCTTTTCTTTGTTACCACCTTCCTAAACGTACGCCCTAATGCTCACAACAATATAAGAAAACAAGAGACAAAAGACAAGAGACAAACATGTAATCGTCGACTCACTGTGAGTCGTGGCAACGACTCCAGAAAGCAAAACCAAAGCTGCTCCAACACGGTCAATGACAAACGCCGTCCTTGGGGCGAAGTGAGGAATTATCCCATTTGCGAAAAGGAGACATCCTAATGCTATCATGGAGGCTATAGTGATAATCCTCACTCTGAGGCTGAATTCACCTGGGACGTTGTCTCCTGCGTAGAGCGCGTTGAGCGCCATGAGACAATACGCCAGTGCCACCCAACTTAGGGCATCCATGCGGTGGTGGGGTTCGGGAAGCTGGTTTGGGGGAATCCTCCTCCACCTAGGAGCTATGGGGTTGCTGTGAATAGGAGTAGTGAGGTTACGACGACGAGGTGTAGAGGTAGACGATGATGGTGGTGGTGGAGGAGAATGACCTAAAAGTCAAAGGCGATGAGTGATTAAAAAAAGAAATCGAGGGGGGAGACTAAATCGTTATTGTAGTCTAAATAAAGAAAGAACGAGAGTGATTGTAACTCATGAAGAACAAAAACCCTAATTTGAACAAAAGAGATTCTTGAAGAACTTACTTGATGTAGAGCCCAAACCAAGCTCTAGATCTTGAAAGTTTTCTTCTTCTTCCACTTCCACATCCAAAGGAGCTTGGATTCCTCCAAAAGAAGTGAGATAGAGAACAATGTTTATGAAATATAGAGAGTGATGCATTTTGTTGGGAGATGTAGAAGAAGAACTAGAGAGATAAAAAAGAAGAATGAGAGAGATCAAGAAGATCAAAAAGATAATAATATATCAAGAAGCAGAAGTAGAGAGATAAAAAAGAACCAGATCTAGAGCGATGAAGAAGTGTGTATAGAGGAGATGAAGGAGAATTAAGAAGAAGTCGGAGAGATGATGACGCAAATGAAGTCAAAAAGACAAAAAGAAATAAAAAAAGGGAAAAAGTGCGGTTGACCAGATTGACCAGATAGGTTTCGATTTTTTTTTTTCTTTTTTTTTCTTGAACATCTTGAACTTTTCTCTCAAGTCGCAAGATATTTTTCTCTTGATTAAATTGACGTCGTTTTGGTTGAAAGAGGAAACGATGTCGTTCTCAAGAGAAAGGGAGATTTCTTTCTAAGAGCAATGCAACGTCGTTTTAGGGTCACGATTTAGCCACTCGATTTGGTCATTCCATTGTGGATCCAGTACCGAGTTTATTCACCTTCAAGATCAATGATCCGTTGCTGATTGAGTTAGCTGGGGTAATCTCCATCTATTACTATAATTGCCTAGAACTGACAAGTGTTATGAGCTTCGTATTTGACATTGTTTCTTTCTCTTGCTCAGATTAATCTGCATCTATTGCTACAATGTCACTCACATGACATGACCATCATAGCATCATACATTTTGTGTCTTCAGGTGCTAAATGTAGATGGAATCACAGGAGGCTTCAATTTTCAGCTGAACATGCACGTTTATACCTTTTTTTTTTTTTTTTTTTCATTTCGAAATAAAATTGTAAGACTTTCCATATAAGTAGAAATGAAAATCATGAATATCAATGTGATGCTATCAAAATGTTAAACATTGTTTCGCTATATACAGAATGCTTGGTCAGGTGGATATATCGCAGGCACACACAGGAGCAAATTAGCAAGTAACACAAGTTCTACAAAAAGAAATGTAATAGGATTGTAACGTTTTAACTTTTGTATTATCTATATGGGAACGTAAATTTTATTTTATTTGGGGTTCTCTAAACTAATTTGACTACATAACAAATCTACCTTTTTGTTTCACGTACCAATTTTAACCTTTTCTTTGTTTCATTTACAAATACCATTGGTTGTGAACCTTGTGGTCATTGTTCTTCGTTGTAAAATAAAATCTCTCATACCTTGAAAAATTATATGCTTGTGATTGACAATATTTTCTGTCATCTATATCTTGGAGACACTTATAGTTGCCATAACACTCGCTCGTGGAAGAGTAAGTATGTCTTTGACAAAAAATACTGTATGGATCTTTTGAGCAAAACACTTTTAAAATTGTTAAAAAAATCCACTTAAATAAATTCTCCTTTAAAAAGTTACGTAACATGTCTTTATCAAATAAGTTATGTAAAAGCTTCTCCAATGAATATATAATTTTGCTAGTCCAATGTGCTTGAGATCTGAAGAAGTAATAAATTGAACGTACCTAACGAGTGAGAGATGTCATTCGCAGATTCATCGGATGGTCAATTTATACCCTAGGTAGATGCACTATTCACATCTCTCCTAAAGTATAACTGTATAAGTTACTTGCAGTTTAGAATTCATCGCAGAAAAAGATTGGTATTAATATTAATTGCATTAAAAGCGCTACACATATAACACATATGGTAGAAGTGATAGGTAAGTGAGTCCATGCAAGGAAAATGGTGAATAGTGAATAAAATAAAAAGTTGGAACAAGTTAAGAAAATTTATTGGATGGCTTTAACAAAAGTTATTCCATGTGTTTTCACGGTCTTCGTTTTTCTGATGATTTATTCCCTTTTGTCTTAGTTTTTGAGCTCCAAATCAGTAGAAATGTGATTTATTCAATTAGATATGCGAAGGTGTACGTATATGATATAGACTTCACATAACTCGATACTTATAGTCAAGTACATACTTCCTATTGTTTGATGTGTCTTCTTTGTACCAAAGCCAACTTACTTCCTTAAATGTATAACACAGTCTATTTCATAGTATACAAATGTATTTTTTACCTTTTTCAAATTTCCACTGGTTAGACGTGTGTATCCTTATATTAATTAGTATGGTTTGTAAGAAAATAATGTAGTGTTTGGTTAGTTCGTTCCTTTTACCAAAAGAAAAAAAGGAGTTGTTTGTGCCTGTGTTTTATATATTTATTTATTTTTGTTTGTTAAAGGGTTTTCATCCTGTGTTTAATATTATTTATTTAATTATGTTATATAACTTACCAAAAAAAAAAGAATACATAGTAGATAAATTTGTTTCATCTTGCATTTATACAAACTACATGCCCATAATGACATAATATAACCTTTTTTATATGTGCACAACACATACTTTTTATCTAATCCTGACATTTTATTAACAATGTTTATAATAAGATATTGGTGTGGGAACAATAGTTTGGTTTAGCAAACCCAAAGATCATGAGTATACTGTAGTTAGATTAAATTAATGAATTTTTCTGCTAGTTTAAATAATTATTCGAAAAACTGCTCGACAAAAATCATATGCAAAGGACAGCTCCTACGTGTATTAGATATGCATCTTTCATTGTAGGGATTAAAACTATGATAATACATATAGCATGCCGTTCTCGAGGAGATAAATTATTAACTTATATAGTTTATTTCATTTATTCAAGGCTGCAAACATAAAAAACTGTTATATATGTACGACGCTATTGGAAGACGAGCCTATGCAACGAAAACTAAACATTAATGAGCAATCGAAATTTAGCAGAAAAATCTATAAGTACGAAATACATTGTGATAGGTTTATTTACTTCAATAGAGCAAGACAATGCGACTTGCAAACTTGAAAGATCTTTTCATATTTTCTCCATTTGCTTTCTCTTTATATGGTCTCTCGTTCCTCTGCTTTTTGTCTTCTTCCCCAAAATTCTTGGAACAACAACTACATAATTCACAAAAGAGCGAATTTAGGTGTTTTAACATCTGCAATTTTCTTCCAAATTTTCACAGTCTCTTTTGTTCTCATTTTCTTTTTACTTCTTTAGAAAAATGTTCTTCAGACCAATTAGTCGACGGAAAAAAAAAAGAATTTACTTTCCTTTTTTTTTTTAATAGCTAGGAATATCAACTTTTGATAGGAATGGAAATGAAGATGCATGGAGGTGTCAATGGATTGCCTCATCTAAGGTCTTGAATGTGGGAAAAAGGCTATTGTTGTTTAGCCAAGGATGACTTGCCGGCAGCTTTGTATCTAACTTTACTCTTTATTCAATTATATTATGGAGATTATGCTTCATATATGGGGAGATTTGTATCATTTATCTACCTTGATATATATATATATATATATATATATATATATATATATATATATTTACTTATTTAGTATTTATATGTGTGTTTGGTGGTGGGATGTGACAAAACGAGCCCGGCAAGTCATCTGTGGCTATGCAAATGCCTCTTTCTCTCATTCTAGACTTACGATGATACGTAAAAATGGTCATGGAGCACTCTTAAGATAGATGAATGTGGTGATGAGTAATATGGTGATGCTCCAATCAAAGGCGTGTTTCTTTTCGTTTTGTTTTTGTCAATCAAAGGTGTGTTTCCACAAATCGAAGTTATCTTAATTTAGTTGTTATATATAATGCATTTAGTTTGGAGGTCAAGATGTTAAGTGATTTCAAGTAATAAAAATGTTTCTTTTTTTTGTTAAAATAATTTGTGTAGGAGCTTCGCACTTTGGTAGGTCTAAGCACGACCTTAGTCCAATATACTAACATATATACATGATTGATTTTCTATGATTTTACACTCACATGTTTCGTTCTAACTTCTTTTGTTTTTTTTTCTTATTGACAGCTAAGATATCGTACAAGTAAGTAAAAAAAAAACAAAACTTCGGCTAAACATGTAGAACAGTACTTTTCATGTCGGTTTCATATTAGCATAATTGTTTATTTCTATATATTCACTTTTTTTTTTCTTTATATTCACATTGATATGCTGCACCGTTCCAATATACTTTTCTTTCCCTACTTAGAAAAATAAAATCATCACAATACGATACTTTTCTCTTAAATGACGCCGTTATAAACAGTTTTTAAGAGCAAAAGCATTGCACAGTTTTTCACAGGCTTTAAAGTGAAAAAATAAAGAAAAAAAGAAATTATATATGAGTTGGCAGCTCTCAAAATTCTGAGTCGTCTCTGTGGGAGCATCCGATAAAATCAGCTCTGTGTGACTGTTCACGACACGTGTCAATAAGCTATTGGTTTTTATTTTATTTTTTCTGATATAATTTTATTTTTTAGTTTCTCTCTTTGCTTCCTCTTTTTCTTCGTCTTCTTCAGCTTGATTCCGACACAATCAATCCGATCCAGTGACGCAATATCTCTGTCGGCAAGAGAGAAACTAGAATCGAGATCGAGCAAGAAAGAGACTAGAATCGAGATCGAGCAAGAAAGAGTGAGAGAGATCAGAAAAACCAGAATCTCCTCTGATTCCATGGCTGAATTGATTCACAGAGGTTTTGGAATCGAGATCGATGATCGGATTCGGCGTCTGCTTCCTTCAATCCTCTAAACCCCAAATTGGATTCCACCATTCTTCATCATCTTCTTTTCATCCAGATTCCACCATTGTATTTTAAACAAAGACAACAATTTGTAAAACTTTAAAGAATCTTATATGGTCTCTGCAATGTGGAACTGAAAACCCAGAAATTGTTAAAGGAGCTATTAACTTAAATTAATAATATATTTAATCTTAAAATATTCTAAAGAGTCTCACATTGAGTTGTGCAATGCCCATGCTCAATTTTGAAGTGCTTAAAATTGTTTCTACCTCAGTACGTCATACATCGCCGGTAATTATTACGGAGTGACCGACTGACTCATCCTTCTCTACGAGAGTAACGAAAATGGAAGTATTATAAAACCGGATATCTTTGTTAACCAAAATAAATACCAAAAAAAAATTAAATAAAAAATGGAAAGAGAACCGCCTACACACACACACGTATGAGAAAAATAAATTGAAGAACCCTAAGTAAAATTGGTGAGGTTCAATAGGAAAAACATGTTAGGACGGTTTTTGCTTATACTAGGGTCGATATGGTTGGGACGAATATCAATACAAAGCGCCCGACAATTCGGGAAGAAAAGAGCCATACGCTGTCGGAGAAATGGAGGCGGTGAAGATAGGATCAGTGCACTGCCAGATGATTTGCTTGTCCGGATTTTGTTGCTTGTCCCAACAGAAGATGTAGTGGCTACAATGATTCTGTCCAAACGATGGCGGTTTGTTTGGACGATGGTGCCACAACTAGAGTACAATGATATCGAATATGGTACTCGCAAAATATGTCTTGGCGGTTTACTTGGCTTTTTGTTTGGGAAAAGTGAGCGACCCCAGTCTATAAGGCGGTTTCTTACCGAGTCAATGCGACTCCACAAAGCACCTGTATTAGAAACATTGTCTATAGAACTCGGTCCACATTTTCCTGTTGCTGTTAACGTGAAGATGTGGATTGCAAATGCGGTTGATCGTAGGGTTCGTGAGCTAGGTTTTGCTCTCAAGTGGTCCGGAGGTCCTATTAGCTTGCCTAAAAGCCTATATATGTGTGAAACCATTGAGCATCTCCATCTTTCCGACAAAGTTTATGTAGATGTTTCTTCTTCTCCAGTTTGCCTCCCTTTCCTCACATCTCTTGAGCTTGTCTCTGTGATATACAAAGATGAAGATTCTCTTGTTAGGCTCTTGTCAAGTTGTCCTATTCTCAAGTCTTTGCATGTGATGCGACGTGACAAAGACAATGTGACAAAGTTTAGTGTAAAAGTGCCATCTCTAGAGACCTTCATGTATAATCATGTGGCGTCATTCATCGAAGATGTCGGAGAATCTTTGGTCATAGATTCTGCGAGTTTAAAGAAATTCTTCATTTCCGATGGTTGGACAACCTCTTGCTCGATTGAGAACAAGCCTCGCCTTGATAACGCACGTATCTACATTTGGTTTGACCCTGATGAGGAGTTTATGAGATCTCTTTCCTCAGTCGTGTATCTCGAGTTAGAACTGAATGTTGCAACGGTACTTCAACCTCACTTTTCTTTTCTTAGTGTTATGATCACATTTCTATCCTTAGCTTATGTGTTGTCGTGTTGTGTTGGCTGATTGAAGGTTGCGTGTCTTGAGGCCATTATATTCTCCCAGCTTACAGAGTGCAAAATACGTCCTTGTGAGTTAGACTGGTTTGAGCCATTAGTGTTGTTGCTTCAAAATTCTCCTAAACTGAAAGTTCTTGTCATCGACCAGGTTTGTATTGTAACCTCTTCCAAGTTAGTAACAAGTTAAAACTGAAATAAACATGTTAGTTACATACTTTGATGTTGCTTTGCTTCACAGGTACTTTTTCGAAATGAGGACTTTCCACTTTCGTGGAACCAACCGAGTTCTGTTCCCGAGTGCTTGTCAACCAATCTCGAGGTCTTTGAGTGGGCAGGATATGGAGGAACAACCGAACAGAAAGATATGGTAAGCTACATCTTTGCCAATTCCAAGTGTCTAAAGAGAGTTGGAATCTCCTTGAGCTCAACATGCAAACGTAAAGATAGAAAGAAGATAATGAAAGAGTTAGAATCCATGTCTCGGATTTCAACATCTTCTCAGCTTCTCTTCTCCACTCAATTGAAGTTCACCTGCTGCTGAGTAAAAAATTGCGTGTTAAATCTACGATTTTCTTTTTCTTTCAATTTGTAACATGCTCTTCTAATTGGAGAGAAGCACGCAGCTTCTAAGCTGCCTCTACAATTTTTAATTTATTTCCTTCTCTTATGTGATTTACCATTGGATAAGGACAATGCTAACTTGTGCTTAAAAGTTCTTTTAATAAGGTTTAAAAACTAATTCAAAAATATTATGCTTCTCAGCATTTAACTGCGCTCCTCTTGCAATTTTTTTCCTTCCACTAAAATGACTTCTAAGAGATATGCAATGAGATGAAAACCACACAAAACAAGGACAAAAAATGCATAATTCCTACAAAATATCATGTCAAAGCTCACACAATTATCCTGAGCATGCTGCATCCGTTCCTCCACTGGGTCCTGCACATAAGCATGGTAAGTTATGACTTATGACGCAAGAAACCCAAACAAAATGTATGGCATTACCTCGACAATGAATCTTTTGACTTCTTTATGCCCAATTCGGTAAAATCTCATGATCGGTTGCCGGATTCCATTATGGATCCTAAGGCTTTTTAAGAAACAAATGAAAAGTCTTCATCAATATATATCAATTCAATGCAAGCCTGATACATCACAGAAACATACATATCTTAAACTCTATCTATTCGTTTCTAACAGAGTTTAGGGGAGCTGTTAGAAAATTATCCATTACTTCAGCAACACACTACTTATGCTCCGTACTACTAATGCTCGGCTCATACCAATCATGGCAGTAAACTAAATTAAAGTCTTCTTTTATAATTTCTAGTCTTGATCACTTTAAAATATACAGTTTCTTCTAATCAGTAGCTCTCACAATATTTAGTTTATTTAGATGTACAATAAACTACAATAATAATTTTTCTTTTATAGAGTTTACTCAAAAATAAATTATGTAACTGTAAATAATTATCTAACTATATATCTAATGTTTTTTTTTCTCTTTTATTATTCAGTAAACTTATACCTAGATAATTCTGTTTCTGAAATAAAAATTTTACAACAATTAATTAAAAGGTTATATTTTGTTTTGTACATATAAAAAAACTAACAATATATATGTTTCTCTCGCTAGTTTTATCAAAAGAAACTGCTACTAAATATATTTTTCTTATCAATTATAATCCAGTGTTATTTAAAATTACAAAATCCAATGATATTTTTATCAATTACAGTGATCAATGTAAAACTATATAAAAACATACAATTAACTCCGATTTTGTTTTCCAAAAGACTCGCGCATGGCGAGCGATTAAACCTACTATATATACATAAAAAAAAAAAGCGAAGAACTCTCAAATATTGGTGTAGTTCCATTGAAAAACGATGTTAGGGTTGGTTTTGCTTATATTCGGTTCAATATGGTTGGGACTCTTTTTAAGGAAAAGACCCATAAGCTGTCGGAGAATTGGAAGAGGTGAAGATCGGATCAGTGCATTGCCAGATGATTTGCTCTTGCGGATTTTGTTGTTTGTTCCGACAAAAGATGCAGTGTCTACCATGATACTGTCCAAACGATGGCGGTCTATTTGGACGATGGTGCCACAACTCGACTACAAAGAGATCAAATATGGTACTCACAAAATAATTCTTGGTCGTTTATTTGGGAGGCCCAAGTCTATATGGCGGTTTCTTAACGAGTCAATGCGACTCCACAAAGCACCTATATTAGAAAAATTGGCTATAGAACTCGGTCCACATTGTCCTCTTGATGTTGACGTGGATTTCAAGTGCGGTTGATCGCAGGGTTCGTAACCTAGGGTTTGGTATCAAGTGGTCGGCAGATCCAATAAGCTTGCCCAAAAGCCTTTATATGAGTGAGACGCTTGTGGGTCTCTGTCTTTCTGACAAGGTTTATGTAGATGTTTCTTTTCCAGTTTGCCTCCCTTCCCTCACACATCTTACCCTTGTCTCTGTGGTATACAAAGATCACGATTCTCTTGCTAGGCTCTTGTCGGGTTGTCCTAATCTCAAGCGTATGTATGTGGCACGACATCACCAAGATAATGTGACAAATTTTAGTGTAAAAGTGCCATCTCTAGAGACCTTCATGTATAACCATGTGTCGTCATTCAACGAAGATGTCGAAGAATCTTTGGTCATAGATTCTGCGAGTTTAAAGAAATTAAGCATTTCAGATTTTTGGACAGAATCTTGCTCGATTGAGAACAAGCCTCGTCTTGATAACGCACTTATCTACATCCGGTTTTACCCTGATGAGGAGTTTATGAGATCTCTTTCCTCAGTCATGTATCTCGAGTTAAATATGTCTCCTGCGACGGTATTTCAACCTCACTTTTTTCAGTGTTAATTATGATCACATTTCTAGCGTTTGCTTACGTGTTGTTGTTTCTTTATTGAAGGTTGCGTGTTGTGAGGCCATTCGATTCTCCCAGCTTATAGAGTGTAAAATACGACCTTTAAAGCTAGACTGGTTTGAGCCACTATTGTTGTTGCTTCAAAATTCTCCTAAACTGAAAGTTCTTGTCATCGACCAGGTTTGTATTGTAACCTCTTCTAAGTTAGTAATTATGTTAAAACTGAAGCAAATTTAACATGTTAGTTACATACCTTAATGTTGCTTTGCTTCACAGGTATGTTTTCGAAATGAGGACTTTCCACTTTCGTGGAACCAACCGAGTTCTGTTCCCGAGTGCTTGTCAACCAATCTCGAGGTCTTTGAGTGGGCAGGATATGGAGGAACAACCGAACAGAAAGATATGGTAAGCTACATCTTTACCAACTCCAAGTGTTTAAAGAGAGTTGGAATCTCCTTAAAATCAACTTGCAATAGAAAGAAGATAATGAAAGAGTTAGAATCCATGCCTCGGATCTCAACATCTTCTCAGCTTCTATTCTCCACTCAGTTGAAGTTTACGGCTTACAGAAAACGTTACTAATCTATATGTTTTTGAAGGATCATGTTTTTCTAGTTTGTTAGTCAAATTATTTGAACTCCAAAGGATCATGAATTCGTTGTTTGTTAACAGAGAGTCTTTACTGGTAACGGAATGCAATAGTTAGCATTTCCTTATTTCTGATGATACCGTGATACTATCACATAATCATGGTAAAGAGATCTTCAAATTTTTTGATTACTAACGACGCAAGAACCCTATAAGAATTTATGGCATTACCTTGAGACACTTAATATATACGGTTATGCTTCTCAACATTCAGCTGAGCTCCTTTGGCAATTTATTTTCCTTCACTAAATAACTTCTAAGAGATATGCAATGAGATGAAAACAACACAAAAAAGGGACTAAAAATGTATAATTCCTACAAATATCAGGTCAAAGCTTACACAATCATCCTGAACATGCTGCATCCGTTCCTCCACTGTGTGATGCACATAATCGAGATGACTTGTGATGCAAGAAACCCAAACAAAATGTATGGCGTTACGTCGACAAATCTCATGGTCGGTTGCCGGATTCGATAAAATCTCATGATCGGTTGCCGGATTCCATTATGGATCCTAAGGTTTTTCAAGAAACAAATGAAAAGATCTTCATCAGTATATATCAATTCAATGCAAGCCTGATACATCACAGAAACAAACGTACATATCTTAAGCTCTATCTATTCGTTTCTAACAGAGTTTAGGGGAGCTGTTAGAAAATTATCCATTACTTCAGCAACAAACTGCTTATGCTCCATACTACTAATGTTCGGCTCATTCCAATCAAGGCAGTAAACTAAATTAAAGTCTTCTTTTATAATTTATAGTCTTGAGCACTTTAAAATTATAAATATATAGTTTTTCCTAATCAGTGGTTCTCACAGTATTTAGTTTACATTTATAATAATAATTTTTGTTTTATAGAGTTTACACAAAAAATAAATTATGTAATTATAGATAATTATCTAACTATATACCTAATGTTTTTTTTATCTTTTATTATGCAGTAAACTTATACCTAGATAATTCTGTTTCTGAAATCAAAAGTTTACACCAATTAATTAAAAGGTTAGATATTTTTTTGTACATATTACAAAAAACTAACAATATAAATGTTTCCCTAGCTAGTTTTATTAAAAGAAACCACTATTAAAGATATTGTTCTTATCAATTATAATCCAGTGTCATTTAATATTACAAAACCCAATGATATTTTACCAATTACAGTAATCCATGTATAAAACTTTATAAAAACATACAACTAACTCCGATTTTGTTTTCCAACAGATTCGCGCATGGCGATCGAGGGATTAATTAACCTAGTAAATATACATATATAAAAAAAAAACAAAAAAAGTGAAGAACTCTCAAATATTGGTGTAGTTCCATTGAAAAACGATGTTAGGGTTGGTTTTGCTTATATTCGGTTCAATATGGTTGGGACTCATTTTAAGGAAAAGAGCCATAAGCTGTCGGAGAATTGGAAGAGATGAAGATCGGATCAGTGCATTGCCAGATGATTTGCTCTTGCGGATTTTATTGTTTGTTCCGACAGAAGATGCAGTGTCTACCATGATACTGTCGAAACGATGGCGGTCTATTTGGACGATGATGCCAGAACTCGACTACAAAGAGATCAAATATGGTACTCACAAAAGAATTATTGGTCGTTTATTTGGTAGGCCCAAGTCTGTATGGCGGTTTCTTAGCGAGTCAATGCGACTCCACAAAGCACCAATATTAGAAAATTTGGCTATAGAACTCGGTCCACATTGTCCTGTTGATGTTGACGTGGGAATGTGGATTGCAAATGCGGTTGATCGCAGGGTTCGTAACCTAGGGTTTGGTATCAAGTGGTCAGCAGGTCCTATTAGCTTGCCTAAAAGCCTATATATGTGTGATACCATTGTGCATCTCCGTCTTTCCGACAAAGTTTATGTAGATGTTTCTTCTTCTCCAGTTTGCCTCCCTTTCCTCACATCTCTTGAGCTTGTCTCTGTGGTATACAAAGATGAAGATTCTCTAGTTAGGCTCTTGTCAAGTTGTCCTATTCTCAAGTCTTTGTATGTGATGCGACATCACGAAGACAATGTGACAAAGTTTAGTGTAAAAGTGCCATCTCTAGAGACCTTCATATATAATTATGTGTCGTCATTCATGATTCAACGAAGATGTCGGAGAATCTTTGGTCATAGATTCTGCGAGTTTAAAGAAATTATGCGTTTCAGATTGTTGGACACAATCTTGCTCGATTGAGAACAAGCCTCGTCTTGATAACGCACTTATCTACATTTGGTTTTACCCTGATGAGGAGTTTATGAGATCTCTTTCCTCAATCATGTATCTCGAGTTAAATCTGTCTGCTTTAACGGTATTTCAACCTCACTTTTTTCAGTTTTAATTATGGTCACATTTCTAGCGCTTGCTTACGTGTTGTTCTGCTCATTGATTTAAGGTTGCGTGTTGTGAGGCCATTAAATTCTCCCAGCTTACAGAGTGTAAAATACGTCCTTATAACTACGATTGGTTTGAACCATTAGTGTTGTTGCTTCAAAATTCTCCTAAACTGAAAGTTCTTGTCATCGACCAGGTTTGTATTGTAACCTCTTCTAAGTTAGTAATAAGTTAAAACTGACAAAAACATGTTAGTTACATACCTTGATGTTGCTTCACAGATATATTATCGAAATGAGGATTTTCCACTTTCGTGGAACCAACCGAGTTCTATTCCCGAATGCTTGTCAGCCTATCTCGAGGTCTTTGAGTGGGCAGGATATGGAGGAACAACCGAACAGAAATATATGGTAAGCTACATCTTTGCCAATTCCAAGTGTCTAAAGAGAGTTGGAATCTCCTTGAAATCAACCTGGAAACGCAAAGATAGAAATAAGATAATGAAAGAGTTAGAATCAATGCCTAGGATTTCAACATCTTCTCAGCTTCTGTTCTCCACTCAGTTGAAGTTTAAGGCTAATTGACTATATGCATGTCTTTAAAGGATCATTTTTTCTCTAGTTTGTTAGTCAAGTTATTTGAACTCCAAAAGATCATGAATTCGTTGTTTCATATCAACAGAGATACCTTATTGGTCACGCAACGGAATAGTTAGCATTTCCTTTATTTCTGATGATACCATCACCGAATCATGGTAAAGAGACCATCCAAGTTTTGATTACTTACCACGCAAGAAATTTAAAAGAATTGATGGGATTACCTTGTTACTGGATCTTCTACTGAATATATTATCATATCATAGAAATGTGTGCCATATATTAACATCAACTAACTGTTTTATTAAAATCAAGTTTTACAAAACTGTTTCAAAATCATGATTCCGGGCACAGTGCGGATACAACCTAGTAAACAATTTAAACTCTTCTTTAATAATTTATAGTCTAGTTCTTTCAAAAATTATATATTAGAAGTTCTTCTTTTATAAATTTTATCATTTATGTACATATAAACAATCATCATCATTATATATCAAACAATATTCCTCTTGTTTTATGCACTGTGTCATGCACATAATCATGGTAAGATTGATAACTTGTGATGCAAGAAACGCAAAAGAATTTAAGGTTATTACCTTGACAATGAATCTTCTTTGATGATTTCTCATGATCGCTTGCCGGATTCAACCATGGATACTGAGGTGTTGCATGAGACAAAGCAAAATCTCTTACCAGTAGAGATCATAAACAAGAATTCAAAGCAAGTGACCTCCCCAAACCAAATCCTGATCTTACTCCACTAGAAAATTACCGTCTTCCACTTTCACCCTTCTTGTAGTCGAGTGTTCGTGTGTGTGTGTATAATGAAGATTCTTGTTACATTTTCTATTTGTAAAAAAAGAGAAAAAATTGCTACAGGGCAAGTTTTTTTTCTTTCTTTTTGGCAGATTAGCATTTTCTATTGATATAATCGATTGACTTTCCAATCAAATAATATGACCATTTCTAGACCTAATTTAACAAAGTTAGAATTTAACACTTGTTTGCGTTGGATCGCCTAAGTTAACAATACAAAATCTAGACGATCTGGACGCGTGTCTTGTGTCCTCTGTCAAGTTCATGTTTCTTCTCAGGAAGCATGGGCAAGAACTTCAAATCTCACTTATTTAATTTAATTGACTAAATTAGCTCCTTTTCAACAAGTTATTAATTAAGATAATTAAGAACATACGTATTCTCCTCACCATTGACATCGAACCACGTGTCTATTGTGTTCACTGACTACAGAAATCGCCAGCT
Source organism: Microthlaspi erraticum (assembly GCA_902728155.2). Taxonomy (NCBI): domain Eukaryota; kingdom Viridiplantae; phylum Streptophyta; class Magnoliopsida; order Brassicales; family Brassicaceae; genus Microthlaspi; species Microthlaspi erraticum. Next base: position 741,545 of record CACVBM020001607.1, read on the forward strand.
GTCGGATTAAGAGAAGGTTGGCATTGCCAATACGATTGAAACTCTTGCCGTTTCAAAGAGAGAAGCGACACGTGTTTTTTGGGCTCACCAGAAACTAAGATATTTATAGAAACATTTTTAAATATATTTTGCTGAAAAGGAAATGACTGCTAAAACAAAAAGAAAGTATGAATTAGCTTTAGAATTAGAATTATTGATTTAGCAGATAAAATGAATCATTTCTGTAGCCAAGATTACAAAATATCGCAAGTACACGATTGAGATAGCTTTGGGGATTTTACCGAAACACCCTTGACTGCTGATCTGCGTCACATGATTTGAGAATGGTATTTTTGGTAGTTCCGGTTGTTACTCAAGTAACTCAGTTTCAGTCCATGCACTTACCAAATGTAATGCATATTTCAATAAGTTTATATAATAGTCTAATATAATTACATATTTTAATAAAGTAGAAGAATGAATGTCTCAAATATCCAATTTGGATAAAAGAATTAAAATTCTCAGCTTCCCAAATTGTATCTCATCTTAGGCAAATTGATTAATTTGCTTCGACATGCTTTATACGTTTATGATACATGGATTCACACTAGGAAGGAACATGTGGCTACAGAAGGATTCACACACCAAGGAATGTTTCTTAACTTTCTCATCCTTATGCTTCTCGACTCTTCACGATATAATTAAGTGTTACCACCAAACTTAATTAAGTGTTACCACCAAACTTAAGCTAGTAAGGGAACGGCGAACCAAAATAAAACACAATCTAACTATAACATAAACACACTAAGTAGATCGTATATATATCGTAACAAAACTCCTAAAATACAAAATTTGCTTGCATTACCTTTTACATTGATCATTCCAATGATCAAGGAAACAACCCTGGTTGATTTTCTATAATTTTGAGGAATACAACTTAGGCTTAAAAAAGGTCTTTGTGAGGCAGCAAATGTCGATCTCTCTGTTCGTGTTGAGGTTTCCATGGATATGTACTTTCCTTGGAACATCTACTCAATATCACATTTCTTTTAATGAAGCTGTTCATGAAATCTGTTTGGTTATGTTATCTGCGTGTAGCTTTCAAAATCATCAGTGAAAAGACCACTTTGAAGAAGATGTATATGCACCAAGGAAGAAACCGTTAAGGTCTCGGAATATACAGTTGGTGTTTGCTGAAAAAAAAAATCAACATCAAACGCATAAGGTGTGAATGTGTTTGTAGACTTGTAGTGTTTTGTTTAATAGATGTTCACATTCATATGCTATTATTGTAAAACACCTTTAACTTTTAGAAGAAAGAAACTGTTACAAAATCAAGTAACTAGTTAATTCAAATGATGATACCGAAAAGAAAAGAAAAAAATAATTCATAGATACAAACTGAAAAATTATTTGCGCGTAGCGCATGTGCTTATCTATTTTTTTAAGTGTATGCTTCTGGTCTTTGTCAATATTCTTTATGTGCTAAGATTTTCTTATTTTCTTTTAGTGTCAAGCTTATTGTATATCTTTTTCTGGCAACTAGTGTCAAACTTATGTACCTTTTTCTTTTGAGTCTGGAAAATTAGTTCAAAAGAAAAAGGGGGTATGGACTATGGAGAAAGGTAAACTAATAACTATCCAAATTCCAATCCATGGTAACTTTAATAAATTAAAGATAGAAATTCGTAAATAATATTATAAAGGTGTAAGTCAATAAATTAAAATAAGCAGAAATTTGGCTAGAGGAGAATAAAAGTGTACATGTTGTAGAAGTGACAAATGACAACCTCGTATGCACAAACGCGTGATTCGATAATAAAAAGCAAAATAATTCACATATGATATTGTTGAGGTTGTTCAAAATGTCTTCAGATTCTAACAGAATTTCATCATCACTATCCTCATCCATTCATCATCATTACTCATCTTCACATGTTAATCGTTTTTCAATCCATTTTTTCATTGAACTTTAAAATAACAGTTTGGATATTAATATTATAATTTCTTATAACGGTAGACATTGGAATAGGACAAAAGAAACAGTTCCTTTAATATTAGCTTTTCAAGGTTCATGCATGCACACAGCATACTCTTTTCATGAGATGGATAACATTTGTTAAACAAATAAAACAAATTATATCTAACCATGGGAACTTTTTTTCTTATAGTTATCCTAAAGATGAACACCAATAATAGTGACACATACCGTACTTAGTAGTAAATGTTAAAAAGTCATTCTTCAACACATTCAAACTATTTAGAACAAAAAAAAATACCATTCCAACCAAATTATTATCTCTATTGTCTATTGACAATCTAAATCGATATTAACATAAAATACTAGTGCCAAATTTAAAATTCCAAACCTCGATCATCACGAAGTATCAATCAAAAGTTGTTTCTAAATCAATAATCATAGTGTTACTGATATTTGTTTCCAACGACTAATAATTAGTTAAAGAACGGACAATAACATCACGATTTAATGTGATAAGATTGTTCTTATCACATTAACACAAAAAGGGACAGGGAGCCACAGGTGAAGTGTTCCTGGTCAAATTGAAACTTGGAAATATTAAAGTTCTTGAAATAGAAAGGTTTATTTTATAATGAAAACGATTTCGAAAACTACACATCTTAAGTTGCCTAACAATCTACGCATCTTCTTCTTTCTCTCTCCTACTTAGAAAACTAATTATAGTATGTGTGTACACCAATTTCTGATTTATAATTCCATTTGATGGTTGTACGAGAATTAAATCTGAAAACCCATTTATGTACATGTAAGAAAGATCATTTAGAGAGCGAAGATACAAAGTTTTATTTTCTTTATAGTAGGTGAAACTCTTGAATTTTAATACAACTAAAAGAATAACTTGATGTGAAAAAATTGACCAATTATTGGTCAATATTAATAATACTATTTTTTTTCCTCCAATTATCTAATGAGAAACTAGTATATAAAGAGGAGCTTCGTTGCCCAAACCCTTTTCTCTTCTCTTAAAACCCCCAACTTTCTTCCCTCTCTCTCTCTCCTAAAAAAACCCTTCTCTGTACTTTCTCTCCCCAAACAACAAAAACAAAAGATATTTTTCTTGTAAGAAGATCAAAACTTGGAATAATTCTGAGAAACCCTTTTAGGAGAAAATGGATTACGGGTCATCAAGAATCAGTGAAATAATAGAAGATGAAGAGCAAATTGATCTACCACCTGGATTCAGATTTCACCCTACTGATGAAGAACTCATATCTCACTACCTCAAACCAAAGGTTTTCAACACTTTCTTCTCCGCCACTGCCATTGGTGAAGTCGATCTCAACAAGATCGAGCCTTGGGACTTACCAAGTAAGTTTCAAAACCTTTCAAGATTCAAAAATTACTTTTACTATAAGAACCAAATTATATATGGTCTCTTATATCTTTACATCTCATTTACATGTTTGATACAAATTATTTCATCCTTCATGCAGAAAACCTACAAATAGTTTGATCCTTCATGCATATTTTTTGTTTTCAAATTCTCTGTTGATTATTGTTTTTCTGTAATGAATTAATCTCACAATTTTGATTGGGATTTGCTTTTGGTGGAATAGGGAAAGCTAAAATGGGGGAAAAAGAATGGTATTTCTTCTGTGTGAGAGACCGGAAATACCCAACCGGTTTAAGGACGAACCGAGCAACTGAAGCCGGTTATTGGAAAGCCACAGGCAAAGATAAAGAGATTTTCAATGGAAAAGCACTTGTTGGTATGAAAAAAACTCTGGTTTTCTACAAAGGAAGAGCTCCTAAAGGAGTTAAAACAAATTGGGTTATGCACGAATATCGATTAGAAGGCAAATACTCTATCGAAAATCTTCCCCAAACCGCTAAGGTATGCTAAAAAAAAACACTGATCATTGTTTTGTGTGTTTTTTTTCTTCTACTATATTTGTGAACTTGAAATTGATTATTGTTTGGTTGTTTATGAATGTAGAACGAGTGGGTTATTTGTCGTGTCTTCCACAAACGTGCTGATGGTACAAGGGTTGATATGCATGGTTTAATGATGATTGATTCACACATTAACCGAATCGAACCGACCGGTTTGCCTTCGCTAATGGATTGCTCTCAACGAGATTCTTTGCCTGGTTCGTCGACTCACGTGACCTGCTTCTCCGACCAAGAAACCGAAGACAAGAGACTCATCCACGAGTCCAATGGCGGTGCTGGTTCTCTGTTTTACTCTGATCCTCTGTTTCTCCAAGACAATTACTCGCTAATGAAGCTGTTGCTTAACGGTCAAGAAACCCAATTTCCCGGTACTGATCAATCCAGTTTGACCGGTACGGAAGAATTAGATTGCCTTTGGAATTTCTGAGATGTAACTTCTCTTGTAGACTTTGTTAGTCATGTGTTCGTGTGTGTGAATGAAAAATTTTTGTTACATTTTTTGAAAAATTCTTGTTACATTTTTTTGTAAAAAAAAATGCTAGAAAGTCAATTTACTTTGCTATGTAGGATTACTATTTTAACATATATAATAGACTTCCCAATTAAACAATATAATAATTTCTTTTGCCATATAAAATACTAGACCTATAATTTAATATATAGAAATAAATTGTTATCAATAATTTTCAACATTATTATCTTGAAACTAGAGTAGTTAGAAGCCAAATTTGTTTACTGTTCTTCTCAATGACGAAATGTTAAATGACATGTGTTAGGCCACCAACCAAAGAGTTAATATTGTGACTTATGAGTATATTAACAAAGTTTGAATTTTTTTGTTTCACCAATATTATATTGTTTATGTCAAACTTAACATGTTTAGGTGATCATCTTGTTTTCATACTACCTAATTTCTATATCTTAACGAACACTGATAGCATTCCGAAGACAATCCTATGATCGACAACTTCTTTTTGAGGAAACAGAGAAAAAGCTTACATCAAAATGATAAAGAACACGTGTGAGTTAATTTTCCAACTCTATCTAAATGCATAAAACAAGATTAAATTTACGATACACGTTTAAATATCTTAAAACCAATTGCAAATACTAAAAAAAATCAGAGCAAATTCTGGTTTAAATTTATAGCCGAACCGGATAAATCGAACCGAACCAAATGGAATAACAGTGAGGGTAATTTCGTCATTTTAACAGCAGAAACCCTTTTCTTCAGTCGTCACCTGCATCACTTCTTCTCCACTACCCTATTATTCTCGCCGGACGATCGAGACCGGAGAGCTTCCGTCGACCGGTAATTCAGAGATTTCCTTTGAAACCTTTCTTTCGATTGTGTGTTTCCTTTTCTATGTGATTGATACTTTGTTCTGTTCACGAATCATTTGATATGCGGCTCAGATTTTGGTAGTAGATTCATCTTCAGATCTCTAATAGTTCCTATGAATCTGGAAGTATGATTTACGATTTGTGATTTTATTAATCCGAATATCAATTTACTTTCTGTAGATTTTGCACCATTTCTCTTCCTCGTCGTTTATTTTGTAGAAATGACTCTGCAATTACTCTCCGATTTCATAAAAATTAGCACTTTTTCGATATTCTCTGGTGATATGTAATTGATCAAACGATTCTTTGGTTAATGGCTGATTTAGGTTGAAAATTGCATAGAAGATGTTGAAGTTTCTATCAAAAGTAAGAGTTGAGTACAACACATTGGATCCAAGACTCGCGTCTTGCGTCGAGTTCTTAGCTCAATGCAATGCAAGAAAGGCAAAAGATTCGAATCCTAATTGTCAGGTTCTGGTGAAACGCAGAACAGATGATCAGCCACCGCAGATCACAGTCACGTTTGTCAATGGCGTCGAGGAAGCTTTCGATGCAGCGGCTACTTCAGCTCAGTCGATCAGAAAGATGATTCTAGATAAAGGTCAGTATCTGGAGACAGAGCAAATGTTCCGTGAAGCTGGAGAGCAATGGCCTGTGATGATTCCTGATGAAGAGCTTCGCCAAGAAGCTCCTGGTGTTAAGGTTTGTCCTCATTGCTAAACATATCCGTTTCCTCATTTGAAATCTTTAAAGTAGAAAACTTTGGAAACAGGACATCAAATTAAGCTGATCTTTGTGTTTTGGTTTTCGTTTTGCAGCCGAGAAAAGCAGAGGACAAGAAGTAATGCTGCTCGTATCATCATCGATACCTCTTGGTGTAATCTCGTTGAATTTGACTTTGGTAATGTAAGATCTGAGAGTACTTCAGTATGCAAGTCTCGAGCTTTAGGGTTTTGGACAGATAGATTTGTATTGTTTCTCTTCTTCTGTGGAATAAAAATCACATTTTTATGGGAAAAAGATCAAATCAACACTCTGTTTTTTGAGTTTTGGCAACAATAGTATACATACATAACTTACACACTGGATCCAAGAGCTCACAAACAGCAGGAAATGAGTTTCTTGAATTGTATGTTTTACAGACAAAAACGTATATGTTTGTTTTTTATTTATGTATATCAAAGATCAAACCAATCTTGTGTTCTTCATTCATTTACCTCTCTCTTCCTTTCTAGCACTAGGAGCATTAGGATTACCCATCATGTCCATCATCATTTTCTCAGGTGAATCCTCCCAATTCGTAAACGTCTTCAAGTCGATCTGCAGATTTTAAACAAAAACAAAGTGTCAAAATTTGGAAAAATCTTTGTGCATTTTGCGTAGATCTCATGTTTTTATTTTACCTTTCGACGTTGGTCAGTGAAAAGCTCTTCTCTCTTCTTGTATGCGTCTTGAACATCTTTGGCCTTTTTGCCACCTAATGCCCATGCTTCAACATCTAACACCAAAGCCTCTGCTTGTAAATAACCCTGCAGCAAAACAAGAGTTACTATTAAAAGATTCAAGAACATAAATTTGACATATAGAGAGACTTTGTGATTCGTTTTTCTTTTTACCTGGTTTGGGAAAAGAGAGCCTGGCTGGTAAGTTTTATCAACTGCATGATGACGGAATGTGATCTTAGAAAAGTCTTCATCCATGAATATTCTCTCGTTTCCTAGTGTTCCACCGAATCCAATCCCAACAGGCTTTGGGTTTGCGTCATAGACTCTACCAGAAGGATGCAGATGGCTATACGCAAAGTTCTTCTCTTTGCCTGAAGATGAACACAAAAAGAACATAAAAGACTAGACTTAATGCATAAAAGTTCTTCGCTTTTGTGCAGTACCTGAAGATGAGAATGCGTGGAAGACTGGACTAATAGAGAACAAAGTTCCAGAGCTTCCATAAAATGTATCCTTGTTCTCAAAACCTTGCTGCAAGATCGCACCAATGACCCACTTCTTCTCGGTTGAACTTCCCTCGTAGTCTTTCGCAGAGATCACAGAAACCATCACAAGTACTGGAGCATGATACCCTTGAACGTTAGACCACAGTCTATTCATGCCTTTCCCGTGATATTTTGAGCTGATAGAGAGAGAGAGATCAATCAACACAACTCATTATATACTCTGCAGAGATCAATCAATACTTCCCAAGAAACAAACACATTTAAGGATCATACCGGTACAGAAGATGTTCATTGGTTTCATCGCTATTCCCCGGAAAACAAGAGCTCAAAATCTCCTCGCTGATTGTGTTTTTGCACGCCAACGAAATCGCCCATGCTCTTCCACATGTTAGAAGTACGTTTTCAGATGTCTTGGACGCAGAATCAGCTGAATTTGAAGGTCCAGATCCATCCTGTAACCACACAAACAATGGTGTTTATCAACAAATCCTCTTTAAAGAAACTTGGTTAAATGCAAAAGCATACCTCTACACTCAAAGAATGTTGAAGTCTCGAGTTACAAAAGTGACCAAGACACTCAGTGACGCTAGGAATCGTTGTCACAGCCCAAGTAAGAAACTTTCCAATAGGAATCTCAAGCTCTAATCCGAGAACATCAGCAGAAGAGTCCCAAACATCTAAGCTCTCTCCAGATTCAGTGCAAGAAACAATCGCTGAGAGAATCAAATGACTAATCTCCGGAAGAAACAATTCATTCTCAGACTTTGTGGCTCGACCATCCCAAGACATCGTCCAACACATCCACAGAAACGTAAGCAGCTCCGTCGCCGAAATCGAGCCGTTGATCTTGCAATCGGATTCGTCAGATTCGAACTCTAGCTTCGAAGAAATGCCTGCGTTTTGGGATGTGACGTGGAAGAGTCTCAACAGAGTGTTGAATGACATTGAAGCTGACATTCTTCCGCAGCATTTGACATAGCCTTTAGCGAATTCGACCCAGCTCAATCCTCCTCCTTTCTCAGGTACGAAGAACAAATCTACTAAAGATGATCCTAATTGCTCCAATAATTTGGGAAATGAATCTGGGATTTTCTGGTTTCCTTCGGAAGTAGTTGTGTTGTAGCTCAAGCAGAAACTTTGCTACGAAATAAGAAACGAAAATTCGTTGAAACTCATCACAAATTTGAAGCAGAGATCTGAGAAATTTTATCGATTTTTGACATTTTTTCCCCCAAATTACTGAAATTGCAAACCCAGATTTTCTAATTCTGATGGAAATTGGATTATACCTTGAAGGATTGAAAAGAAACAGTGTTGGATTGAGAATCTGCGAGATTGGAGAAAGAGCGTTGAAGTAAAGGGAGAGCTCCGGTGGAAGCGGCAAGGCTTTCGATTTCTCGCTTTTCCGGTGACTCTTTGTTATCCGTCGAAGATGAAGCACCCATAGTGAGGAAGATGAAAATGAAACCGGAGAAGATTGCAAAAATCAACACTGATATTTTTCAGAGCTCTGTTTCTGAGAGAAGAAGTATCAGAGAAATGGAGTCCATGATTGCAATAGTATGATGATCTATTAGGAGAAGAAAAAAAACATTTTTGAACAGTTCTTAACTTTCTTATCTTTCACGATTCGCCACGTAATTGATTTTTGAGTCAACCGTGTGGATTGGTCGATCCGGTTCGGTTTCTAAATAATTCAGAACCGAATTGATTAGAAAATGTTTTTTTCTTCCAAATTATAAAATGGATTTAAACCGATCGAATACCAACCAGTTTTAGATTTCAAAAAAATTCATATGTTAGATTAGAGGTTGTTTGCGTAATCCGGTTGTATGATCATAATTCTCGCAAACAATTCAGATGACAAGGTTTAAAAGTTTCCAAAATCGAGCTCCTCTTCGACAAAATAACCCCCAATTAAGAACCATGTGAAATTTCAGTACACATTTGATGAAATTGAACATAATAGCTATATAACAAAACTCATGGCTTCAATTGTCACTTTAGCAAAGGTTAAATTTAGAATTGTATGACAATTGTAAAGATGCATCTACAAATAAAGATATGATTTATGAAGGATTCTCAAGTTTCTTTCTAATTAAAATTAATTAATACCAAATAGTAATTTTTGTTAAAATATATTATATATTTATTTATTAAAAACTCTGGAATGAATTCATGAATGGAGTTATCTAAGATTCTTAAGTCTTCTGAAAAAAACCATTAATTTTTGTATGAATAAATGAAAATATCCGTAAGTAGCTTTGAATTGAATAGATTCAAAAGAATCGTGAAATAACAACCCAAAAACGGACGAACTAATACAAACAGAGATTTTTAGAAAATTTACCGACAAAATTTGATTGAGTTTCTTTTACCAAGCCTAAGACCTCTCCATGTAACTCACTTCTTTGCAAAGGAGAAAAATGTTAAGTTTGACTAGGAGTGAGAATCTTGATCCCAACAGAATTTTTTTTTTTAATTTTGTTATACTCTTTTCATTTTATAATAAATGTCATTTAAGAAAATGAGAATTTAATGTATTTAGATATAATTAGATAAAATAACACTTATTATTATCTAAATACATTCAATTATTGTTCATATACATTTTCTCTAAATGATACTGTATTTATTATGAAATGGTAGGAGTATTAGAAAAAGTAAAATGAAATGTGTGCCTAACGGATAACCAAATGTTCTTTTATGGTTTAAAGCATTATTACTCCGGACATCATAAGAGCATCATTAATGCATAGACTATAAGAGTTTTTGAGGTAAAAAAATAAAGAAAACAATTAAAAAGGAAATATGTGTCACTCAAAATGAGGAGAATCATCCCTGCTAGAAGCATATTGAAGAAAAACTCCCCAGGTGTCACTATATCATTAGTTGAATTTTTTTTTTTCATTTTTCATTTTTTTTTGTTAGGGAAATCTTTTTCGATTTTTTTTTTTTTTTTTTGTTATACATTATTATCTCCATCATCACTTTGATATTAATTCTTCTCTGTTACACCTTTGTTAGTTTGTGCCAAACGTAACAACAACATTCAGATTCTTTATGTTATAATTCTGAAACAATTGTAAATCAGCAAGAGCCTAAGATAAACTCATTCTTCTTACATTTTATACTGATTTGTAGTAGATTAAAAAGTGGAGCTCAAGAACTGAAGCGTATTAGACGCAATGGTCTTCAGAAGAAACCCTCTCAAGAGTATATCAAGCTTTAGCTCTAATGGTGGCTTAATTGATCATCTGAGAAAGAGAGAGAACAATTTTCTTTCCAGCAGAAGACCTTGTGGCTCGACCATCCCAAGACATTGTCCAGCAGAAGACTTTGTGGCAGAAACAATTCACCAGCAGAAGACTTTGTGGCTCGACCATCCCAAGACATTGTCCAACACAACCATAGAAACGTAAGCAGCTCCGTCGCCGAAATCGAGCCGTTGATCTTGCAATCGGATTCGTCAGATTCGAACTCTAGCTTCGAAGAAAGGCCTGCGTTTTTGGATGTCACGTGGAAGAGCCTCAACAGAGTGTTGAATGACATTGAAGCTGACATTCTTCCGCAGCATTTGACGTAGCCTTTAGCGAATTCGACCCAACTCAATTCTCCTCCTTTCTCAGGGACGAAGAACAAATCTACTAAAGATGATCCTAATTGCTCCAATAAGCTGGGGAATGAATCTGGGATTTTCTGGTTTCCTTCGGAAGTGGTTGTGTTGTAGCTCAAGCAGAAACTTTGCTACAAATAAGAAACGAAAATTCGCTGAAACTCATCACAAATTTGTGAAATTTTATCGATTTTCTGACAAAAAAAGTTTCCCCCAAATTACTGAAATTGAAAACCCAGATTTTTCTAATTATAAAGGAAATCGGATTATACCTTGAAGGATTGGAAAGAGACTGTGTTGGTTTGAGAATCGGCGAGATTGGAGAAAGAGCGTTGAAGTAAAGGGAGAGCTCCGGTGGAAGCGGCAAGGCTTTCGATTTCTCGCTTTTCCGGTGACTCTTTGTTATCCGTCGAAGATGAAGCACCCATAGTGAGGAAGATGAAAAATCAACAAAAAGAGAGATTCAGAGCTCTGAGTAATAAAAGACCATTTTTGAACAGTTCTTAATTCCTTATCTTTCACGATTCGCCAAGATTTTTGAGTTAACCGTGGACTGATCCGGTTCGGGTTCGAGATAACTCAGAACCGGATTGATTATAATTTTTGTTTTTTTTTTTCGAATTATGAAATAGAATTAAACTCATCGAATACCAACCCATTTTTTTATTTCAAGAAATTTCTATGTTACATTTTTTTCTTGTTAAATTTTATTTGTTACTTTAGAGTAACAAATCTTCTTTGTTAAAGTTGTGATGCTTTGTGGCTACCAAGAGGAATTTTGTTTTTTTCTGAACAGTTCTTAATTCCTTATCTTTCACGATTAGCTATAGCCTATAGCCTATAGCCCACAGCCATGGGCATTCGGGTTTCGGATTGGGTTCTAAGATCGGTTCTATTTGGGTTTGGATTGTTTTGGATTGCTAAACCCGTTCGGGTTTTGATAAATTTTGTTTCGGTTCGATTCATGTTGATTTGGGGATAAATTTTAGACCCGTTCTTTGTGCAAATTTCAATTCTTGTTCGAGTCTGTTTTGGGTAGGCTTGGGAACGGATCGGATATCGGCATTTTCAGGACATCCGGATCCGGATTTGGATTCGGCGGATCCGTGATTTTACTAGTCGGATTCGGATACAAAAACTTCAGGATATCCTGATTTAAGAGAATCTCTAACATCCGTAAACCGAAAAGGTGAAGTTTTGATCGTATGTCGAGCGACACACAAGGTGTGTCGGTCGACACAAGCTCTAGTTCGCAATTCCGGTTTAATTTGAGTGAAATCGATTTCCGGTTTAGCTTAGTTTGGGTGGAAACCCTAATTCCCAGAGTTTAAAAAACGCAGCCGCCATTCTTCCTGCTTATTTTTGTCGTTTCGTGCACGAAAGTTAAAAACCCTAATTTTATTTTTGTCGTTTTGTGCACGAGAGTTGTCGCTTTGTGGGATTTGGAGGCGATTTCGGTGTTGTTGGTAGAATCTGAGGTCGTTCGTCGTCGTTTTGGAGGTTTATGTACATGTGGTGTTTGCTGTGTGGTGTTTCGTCGTTGTTCTTCGCCGTTCGTCATTACTATCGAGGTGAGTGCATGATTGTGGGTCCGTGATTACTAGATTTTGTTGTGTGATCGTTTATGTGGTGATTTCGTGTTGGTATTGATGTTTGATTCGTTGTTTATGATGGATTGCCTGTTTACTGTGTTGTGAGTACTGTTTATAGCTTGATTTGTGTTTCCGCAGACTGTGTCAAGGGACACAAGTTTGTCTTGGTCGATACCAGAAGATTTTGTGGCTCGACACAAATCGTGTGTCGGTCGACACATACCGGTTATCGCTAGTTTAAATTATTTTAACTGGTTTAATTGAAATTGGCTAGTTTAATTGAATTGATCATGGTTTAACCGAATTAGATTGGTATAATCTAATATTTAATTAATTATTAGTTATTTAATTAATGAAATGGTTTAAAATAATTATTATATTAATTATAGAAAATGAGAATCTTATTATATAAAGCTGGATACGCACGACGTGGTTGCGACACGTATGATTTTTATAAAGTTCATGATAACGACATTTGTCACTTTTAAGTTTATGTCCGTTAAGATCGTGACACATGTCTTAGGTAAAAGAAGAACTTAAAAAAAAATTCCAGAAAAATGTTAATTAATAAAAAAACGAAATTTAATTTAGTCTGTTATATAGAAAAGGAAAAAAAAATATTTGCCAACTCCAAACAGAAAAAGGTTTCCTATTCATCAAATATCTTTTATTATATAAAGTTGGATGCGCACGACGTGATTGCGACACATATGGTTTTTATAATTTATAAGATCGCAACATGTGTCACTTTTAATATTACGTCTGTTAAGATCGTGACACATGTCTTAGAGAAAAAAAAATAATAACAAAAAATTTAGATAAAGGATTTTTTTTAGAAAAATATTCTATTACAGTTAAAAGAAATAAAAATATATTTGTCATATCCTAATAGAGAAAGGTTTCTCATTCATCAAATTAATATTATCCAAACAAATAATAAAATTAAAATAATGTAATCAATAAAATCCTATTTGTACATGAAATATGTTATGTAAACTAAATTGTTTATAACTGCATGTAATATGTTACTTGAACCCTTATAGAAAAGAGTCAAGGTTACTCAATCATAAATTCATCAAAACAAATTCATCAAAACCCCAATGTGATGCACGTAAAAGGTTTTTGTGATCGCGGAATCAAAGCTAAAGAGGAGATGATAGGATTGATTTGTTTTGCATGTATTTGAATTGGTAGCACATGGTGTTTAGGTTGCTAGATTTAATTATTATTTTTTGTTTCCGCTGAATGATATTGTTATTTGATGGATTTATTTAATTTATTTTAAAGACCTTCGCTAGACTTATTAGGATTTAAAAAAAAAAGTGATGGTTGTTTCATTTAGATATCAGAGCCTAGACGGTTTTAAGACTGTTAGAATTATTAGGCTTTAGTATCATCCGTTTCAGCTACAGGAGATTCTACGGGGAGTTTTTGGTGTTTGTGTTTTTGTGTTTATTGTCTAGTTGATCATGTTTGGGTCCATGCAGTGAGATGGACAGAGTAGCTAGAGGTTGTGGTGCGAGAGGGCGCGATGCTTGAAGCCGTGGTTGGCAGAGCTAGAGGCCGTGGAGGCCGGGGCTGAGGTAGTGGACTTCTTGCGGATTCGGGAGAAAGTGTGGCGCGGAGTGTGGCGACTGAGTCGGTGACCCAGTCAATATCCATGGCGGGTGAGGCAAGTGAGGATGCTAGTGTTGGTTTGAGAGCGGGGACCGCTCCAGGTGGGGGTGGTGCTCCGGCTCAGGGTCGTGATGACTTGGTGGTAGGTTTGCTGACGCAACTAGTCGCTCGTTTTCTGGCAGAGGTTCCACAATGGGGCACCGGGAGTACCTCTAGTGGCAGAGGCGCATCTTCAACATGGTGCTGCAGAGGGCGTTCAGCCGAGGGCTGCGGGTTTTGGTGTGTCGCCTTATCTGAAGATTATGGAGCACATGCAGAGGATTGGTACGTCGTTTTTTGAGGGCGAAAGTGGCAGACGCGTGGTGTCAGAGGTTGGAGCGGAACTTTCAGTATATTAGATGTCCTTTGGAGTACCGAGTGGAGTTAGCAGTCCACTATCTGAATGGCGACGCGCATTTGTGATGGCAGGCCATTGAGGGGTAAAGAGTAGTGTGGCCTGTTGTTCATTTTATTTGTGATAGAATATTGGAGGTTCTCAACGCATTGAATGTTAGGGACCTTGTTAGTGGGCGGTTTTGAGTCCCACGTTTTATTCGACTCTGGAGCATCGAATTGCTTCATTACACCGGAGCGTGCCGAGAAGAGTGGCATCCGGAGTAGCGCTGGCGAGAGCGCGGGCATGGTCAAGGTGGCGGGAGGTGGATTCTTGTCTACTTTGGGCCGTGCTAGAGGAGTCGAGATCGAGATTGCGGGGCAGTCAATGCCAGCAGACTTAGTCATCAGTCCGGTGGAGCTGTATGACGTTATTCTCGGGATGGACTGGTTGTCACACTACAGAGTTCATCTGGATTGCTACAGAGGTAGAGTGGTCTTCGAGCGAGATGCAGGGAGGTTGGTTTATCAGGGAGTGAGACCGACTTCCGGGAGTATTGTGATATCTGCTATTCAGGCCGAGCAGTTGTTAGAGCGGGGCTGTGAGGCGTATCTGGCGACGATTTCTATGTCTGAGTCAGGAGCTGGAGTTGTTATGGGAGATATTGAGGTTGTCCAGGATTTTGAGGATGTCTTTCAGTCATTGAAGGGATTACCACCATCTCGGTCTGATCCTTTCACGATTGAGTTAGAGCCGGGGACAGCACCGATATCGAAGACGCCTTACAGGATGGCGCCAGCTGAGTTGGCAGAGCTGAAGAAGCAGATAGAGGACCTTTTGTCTAAGGGGTTCATTCGACCGAGTGTTTCACCGTGGGGAGCACCGGTGTTGTTTGTGAAGAAGAAGGATGGGAGTTTCAGACTTTGTATCGATTACAGAGGTCTTAACCGAGTCACTGTGAAGAACAGGTACCCACTCCCGAGGATTGATGAGTTGTTGGATCAGTTGAGGGGTGCTACTTGGTTCTCCAAGATTGACTTGGCGTCGGGGTATCATCAGATCCCGATAGATGAGGCAGATGTCAGGAAGACTGCTTTCAGGACGCGTTATGGGCATTTTGAGTTTGTGGTTATGCCTTTCGGTTTGACTAACGCGCCGGCAGCCTTCATGAGATTGATGAACGACGTGTTCAGGGAGTATTTGGATGTGTTTGTCATCATTTTCATTGATGATATTCTGGTATACTCGAGGAGTCAGGAGGAGCATGCGACTCACTTGAGGTTGGTTCTGGAGAAGCTTCGGGAGCAGAAGCTTTTTGCTAAGTTGAGCAAGTGCAGTTTCTGGCAGCGAGAGATGGGATTTCTTGGCCACATTGTTTCTGCAGAGGGAGTTTCTGTGGATCCGGCTAAGATTGAGGCTATCAGAGATTGGCCTAGACCTAGTAGTGCCACCGAGATCAGGAGTTTTCTGGGTTTGGCAGGATACTACAGGAGGTTCGTCAAGGGGTTTGCTACCATGGCGCAGCCGATGACGAAGTTGACCGGGAAGGATGTCCCGTTTGTTTGGTCAGCTGAGTGTGAGGAGAGCTTTAGTCAGCTCAAGGAGATGTTGACTACTACACCAGTGTTGGCGTTACCCGAGCCAGGGAAGCCTTACATGGTGTATACAGATGCTTCAGGCATTGGTCTTGGTTGTGTGCTGATGCAGGAGGGCAGAGTGATAGCATATGCTTCGAGACAGTGGCAGGGCAGTGAGCGTAACCGTCCTACACATGACTTAGAGTTGGGAGCAGTGATCTTCGCGTTGAAGATTTGGAGGTCTTACTTGCTAGGTGAGACAGTACAGGTCTTCACGGATCACAAGAGTTTGCAGCATATCTTCACTCAGCCGATGATGAACGCGAGACAGACGCGCTGGGTTGAGTTCTTGGCGGACTATCAGGTGAGCATTAACTACCATCCGGGCAAGGCTAACCTAGTGGCGGACGCGTTGAGTAGACGGAGGTATGATTCCGCAGTTGAGCGAGATGTGGAGTCTCTAGTTGGCGAGATCAGTACCTTGCGTTTGTGTGCCATTTCGCAGGAGCCTTTGGGTTTAGAGGCAGTGGATCAGGCGGATCTACTTAGCAGGATCAGAGTTGCTCAGCAGAGTGATCAGAGTTTGCTAGATGCGACGAGAGTGACTGGTTCTGAGTATGAGGTCTCTGCGAATGGGACTATCTTGGTTCGTGGGCGAGTTTGTGTGCCTAAGGATGTGGAGTTGAGACATCAGATTTTGGGAGAGGCTCATGCGAGCAAGTTTTCCATTCATCCGGGAGCGACCAAGATGTACCATGACCTCAAGAGGTACTATCATTGGGTCGGGATGAAGAGGGATGTAGCAGACTGGGTTGCGAAGTGCAACACTTGTGCCTTGGTGAAGGCAGAGCATCAGGTTCCGGGTGGTCTTTTGCAGAGTTTACCCATTCCAGAGTGGAAGTGGGACAGGATTACGATGGATTTCGTGGTTGGACTACCTGTTTCGAGGACTTTTGATGTGGATTTGACTGTTTCTTGGCCATCAAGAAGACAGATGGATTGTGGCTAGGAAGTTTGTGCGAGAGATTGTGAGGCTGCATGGAGTGCCAGCTAGTATTGTGTCAGACCGTGATCCCAGATTCACTTCAGAGTTTTGGAGAGCGTTTCAGGCAGAGATGGGCACTAAGGTGCATTTGAGTACAGCTTATCATCCGCAGACAGATGGTCAGTCAGAGAGGACTATTCAGACCTTGGAGGATTTGCTGAGGATGTGTGTGTTGGATTGGGGTGGCCATTGGGCAGATCACCTGAGCTTAGTTGAGTTTGCATACAACAACAACTTTCAGGCGAGTATTGGCATGGCTCCATTTGAGGCTTTGTATGGGAGGCCATGTAGGACACCCCTATGCTGGACCCAAGTGGGGGAGCGCAGCATGTATGGAGCTACTTATGTTCAGGAGACGACAGAGAAGGTCCGTGTTGTGAGGCTGAACATGAAGGAGGCTCAGGATAGGCAGAAGAGTTATGCAGATAGACGCAGACGAGAGCTTGAGTTTCAGGTTGGAGATAGAGTTTATCTCAAGATGGCTATGTTGAGGGGTCCTAACAGATCCATAGCAGAGAACAAGCTGAGTCCGCGTTTTATGGGTCCGTTTCCAGTAGTGGAGCGAGTTGGGCCATTAGCTTACAGGCTGGAGTTGCCTGAGATTATGAAAGCCTTTCACAAGGTTTTTCATGTGTCGATGCTGAGGAAGTGTCTTCACCCTACAGAGGAGTTAGTGGCTAGGATTCCAGAGGATCTTCAGCCAGATTTGACAGTGCCGGCAGTGCCTGTGAGGATTTTAGAGAGGAGGGAAAAGGTTCTGAGGAACAAGAGGATTCCCTTACTGAGGATTTTGTGGGATTGCAGTGGTTCTACAGAGGAGACTTGGGAGCCAGAGGCAAAGATGAAGTTGAAGTTCAGGAAGTGGTTCGACAAGCAGGTCGAGGAGTGAGCTTCTTTCATTTTTGTAGTTCCCAGTTGTTTTAGCTTTTGAGCTTTCTACTTATATTTTCGTTTGGGGTTTAACGATATACATTTTGGAGTTTTAATGAGATGCAGTTTTTCCTCATTTTGTCTTGTGTTGTGAAAATGGTGTTCGGATGTTACATGTTTGACCAATTTTGGTTGTGAGACGGTCTAATCTTATTGTTATAGACGTTTTCCAGAATTTTTACTCTAAGGATTGCGATCCTGAATAACTCATCATGTTTTTGGAGACTTTAGTTCTCTGGCAGACTCTCTGGGTGCAAGTAGACCTCAGTTGAGTGTAACTTATCTGGGTGCAAGTAGGCCTCATTATAAACGATTTCGGGTTCGTCTGGGTGCAAATAGGCCTCGGTACGGACCGATGTGGACATGTCTGAGTGCAAGTGGGCCTTAGTACAAGTGGTTTTGTGTGGTTTTGGATGATGAGTTAAGTGTGAAAATGTCTTGGAACGTGCTTATGACATAGGATTTGACGTGCGTCTCGGGGGATCAGGTCTGGATCTCCAGTGTTGCGGCCTTGCGAGGTCGAGTTTAGTGGTCTTTGTGACGTTCGGAGTTTGGATTCGAGGAAAAATCCAGTTTAGTAGGGGGAGAGTTGTAACATCCGTAAACAAAAAATGTGAAGTTTTGACACAAGCTTTGATTCGCAATTCCGGTTTAATTTGAGTGAAATCAGTTTCCGGTTTAGCTTGGTTTGGGTTGGAAACCTTGATTCTCAGGGTTAAAAACACACAGCCGCCGTTCTTCCTCCTCTTTTTGTCGTTTTGTGCACAAGAGTTGAAGGGAGAGGAGATTTAGGTGTGTGTGGTGGCTGCTGCGTGGTTTTTCATTGTTGTTCTTTGCCGTTCGTCGTTACTGTTGATCATCTCTTTCAATTTCTTCCCTTTTTCAATCCGAAATCGAGGTGAGTGCATGATTGTGGGTCCGTGATTACTAGAGCTTGGTTGTGTGATCGTTTCTGTGGTGATTTCGTGTTGGTATTGATGTTTGATTCGTTGTTTATGATGGATTGCTTGTTTACTGTGTTTTGGATACTGTTAACAGCCCGATTTGTGTATTTCCGGAGATGGTGTTGAGCAACACAAGTTTGTGTCGGTCGACACCATAAGATTTTGTGTAAAGTGATACAAATTGTGAGTCGGTCAACACAAACCGGTTATTTCCGGTTTAAACCGATTTAATTGGTTTAATTGAAATTGAGTGGTTTAATTGAATTAGAAATGATTTACTCGAATTAGATTGGTTTAATCTAGTATATAATTAATTATTGGTTATTTAATTAATTGAATGGTTTAAATTAATTATTTTAATTATAGAAAATTATTATTAAATAATGAGAATTATTATAATAATTATTTAATTGCGTAATTGATCCGTAGGCAGGATGATTGTCTTAAATACATCTCTTTCGCAATGTAATGCCGGTAAAATGTTTGTGATCGCGGAATCAAAGCTGAAGAGGAATTGATAGAATTGATTTGTTTTGTATGTATTTGAATTGGTAAATTGGTGTTTAGATTGCTAGATTTAATTATTGCTTTTTGCTTCCATAGAATGATATTGTTATCTGATTTATTTATTTAATTTATTTTTAAAAGCTTCACTAGACTTGTTAGGATTTCAAAAAAGAAAGTGTTGATTGTTTCAGAATCCGTGAAGAAATCGGATATCTGGCTCCGATCCGAATCAAATTTTCTATTCATTAATTTTAAATTTGAATTTTAAAATAAAGTGATAAAATGATCAGTAAGTTTTTTAGTATAAAATGGTGGGTTTTTATCGGTTTTTTTTAACCGAATACCCAATCATACCCGAAAATCTGCAAAATAAACTAATTTTTTTGTTTTTACTTTGTATTCTACTAAAATGTTTTGAATTTCTTAAATATTTTGGTTATTTTATTCTAAATATAGTTGTTATATATATTAGATTTACAGTTGTAATTTTAGTTATTTTTGATTTTTTAAAATCTAAATATAACTAATATTTTAGGTATATAATTATATTTTGAATATTTCGAGTATTCATTTCGTTCTCGGTTTGGTTCCAGTTCGAGTTTGGTTTTTTAGTATAAATTTTTTGGACCTATCAGATATTTGTGTCGGTTCCTGTCGGTTCAGTTCCATCTATTTTGGGTAAGGTTCGATTGAGAATTGATCCGATTGATCTTATTGATTTTTGAGTTAACCATGGATTGATCCGGTTCGGATTCTAGATAAATCAGAACCAAATTGATTTGAAAATGTCTTTTTTTCGAATTAAGAATTAAACCGATAGAATACCAACCAATTTTAGATTTCAAGAAATTTCAATGTTACATTTCTTTTCTTGTTAAATTTTATTTGTTATTTTACTAATCTCTTGCGTCTTTCTCTTTGTTAAAGTTGTGATGCTTTGTGGTTTTAGATTTGGTTTGTGTTGTATTTAATTTGTAATGTGTTGTCATTACACATAAAAAATGCTCAAAATCTACTGCAAATTCAAACAACAAAAACTAAACTCAAAACAAAAAAAGCCAAAAACCAAAAATACTCAAACATTAATAGCCATGTTCTTGTTTCATTTCTCAATACATATCATATCAAACAAGAGAGAGAGAGAGAGTCTGAGAAACATCAACGAGTTTTCTATTCAACCACATTCTCAAAGTACAGTCCATGCATGTAGCTTACCATCTCTGCCACCGCTGAACAGAAATCCCCTTGTAGCAGTCCAAGTGTCGATGGTAGATGTAGACAATATACTTCCTCTTAATCCAAACCTGTGTCACACAATAAATAAAATAATCAAACATTCAAAATGATAGTACAGTGGACTATGATGATTACAATACAATATACAGTAGTTCACTTACGTGTCTCGGTCGTATACATTGGCAATTCCATTTTGGGCCGAACACAATATGACTGGTCTATTGTCAAAGTCACGGAATCCCCAAAGAGCATGTAGACTCTGTTTCCAAACACAAAAAATTGATTAGTTATAAATATTAAAAAAAAAAAAGAATTATAACTAAAAGTTTGTAGTTAAATAAATGGAAAGTTCTTTATCAAAAAAAAAAAATAAATAAATGGAAAGTTTGGAACTTACGTTTCTCTCGGTGTGGGATTTATCATAAATCCATCTCCTTCCCTCATTGACAAAAGCCATAATTGTACCATCGAGTGAGCAAGAGAACAAAAACTTGTCCCAAATTAAAAGAGATGTTACAGCATCGGTGTGTGGTGTCAAGCTCGCCGTACAGATTAAGGACGGGAGACTCCAAACCTGAATAAGAGTTTTTATAATATTGTAATTTGTAAAGCATGTTGGAAAATAAATATTAATAACACTTTCTGGAGAAACAAATAAAAATAAGCACTTACTTTTATCAAACCGTCCCCATAGGCTGAAAACACAGTCATCTCTTTAGACGCCAAGCACGTCACTCGACTCTGAGCTGCTGGCAGACTTCCGAGGTAAGAGAGACCTGAAGGCGTTGTGCCATCTTGTCTCCAAAAAACAATGCTACCATAAATTGTCCCAGAAAAAAGAAGCTCGTTGGCAAAGACGAGAGCTGTGACAAGCCCAAGTGAATCATTCTCATCGTTGGTTAGAGGCTTAGTTAGGAAACTTTGATTGGATTCGTCGTGATAAATCTGCAAGTTAATAGAGCAATTGAAATTCTTAAGCCCACAAATACCAATCTAAAGCTCACAAATACCATTTACTAAAGCCTACAAATACCAATCTAAAGCTCACAAATACCATTACCTGAATGCCATTTCTCAAGCCCACAAAAACCAAACTTTCAGTTGTGAAGAGACAGCCGATTTCTCCTCTAAAATCTTGACTTCTTAGCAAAGAAAAGCTTGGAATCCTGAATATCTGAAGAATCCCGTCCCTGCTTGCTGAAAATAGATTGTCTGAATTCTTTGGAACACAAATACCCACAATATCCTGCATCAAACAATAGAGGTATGTCACTGATTTCTGATGTATATGTATAAAACAGTAACATTAACCTAAAACTAACCTTTTGATGTCCTCTAAGTTCAATTTTCCATGCTAATTTGGGAGACGTGGACGAGTTGAAGTGAGCTTGTATAGGAAGTACTAACTCTTTGATTTCTCTAGGCCTCACCTTGGACACTTTTAACATCTCCAAAAGAACAACAATTGCCCACATAACAGTTCTGAAATCTTCTATGGTCTCAGGAAACTTAATGAAGAGATAAACAGAGAGAGCCATGATGCTGTCTGCTAACCCAAGATCTTCAACACGAACTATTTTCATAATTGCCGTGACATTAAGGAACACAAAAGAAAAGAATCCGATGGAGTACCAATCTTTGTCTTGATGCTCTTCCACAAGTGCAGTCAAATAAACAAACCCCGCCAAAACCAAGATCATACCTCCTGCCTTCAGTATAAACAGAGATGCTCGAAAATATATCCTTGCTCTCTCTTTAAATCCAAGAAACTGATCATTCACTTGCCTTTGAAGGTAAAGGGCCGTGAAATCTCCAACGGAAAGAACACTGATGCAAATTATCATGTAGTTTGATTTCCTCATGGTGTCCATGCTGCAAAAGGCAGCGCCTATGGTAGCCAGAAACCCCAATACACTAAGTGTGTATCTGTAAGACAGACCCTTTTGTATAAGTCGACCAATCTTCCTCATAATCAAGTCAATTATGTGCAAGAGCATGAAAAGCAGCCATCCCCATCCTTGGTTGGTAAGATCTGGAAGAGGAGTTGAAACATCGAGCGAGTGTACGTGCATCTTTCTATTGCTCCTTCACAATTTAATTAAGAAAAAGATTCAGAACAATCACAAACTAATGCAACACAGATTCAAATAAACCCAGAAACGCACAAAATGGGAAAAGCAGATTCATAACACTCAATCGGAAAAGGATAATCAGAAGAATAAAGCATTGCAAGTTTGCAACTTTATCGAAGCAGTGAAGTGTAATTCCTCTAACATCTAGCAACCAGAAACGCACGAAATAATCTGAAAACAAGGTGTAATCTTTTGCGTTTAGTTGCCTTTTATCCTTTTATCCTCAAACATTGCGTCTCCAAAGAATCATTCCCGTGAAGAAAAGAAAACAAGCCAGAAACGCACAAACTAAAGAAAGAATGTGAAAAGCAGATTCATAACACTAACGGATTGAAAATCAATCAACCAGAAATGCACTAACTCAATCGGAAAAGCATCAATAGAAGAATCAAGTATATCTATAACCAGAAACGCACGAGCTAATGAAATAATCGTAAATCCAGATTCATAACACGCAAGTAGTTGATCGGTAAAGCAGATTTGAGAATTTTACCTCTTCGCCTAAGAGAAAACCTCTCACGCACTCTCTCGCAGAAAGAAGAAAAAGCAGCTCTCTCTCTCTCTCTCTCTCTCTCTCTCTCTCTGTAACTCCTCTTTCTATTATTCACGCACTCTCTCGCAGAGGAAGAAGAAGCATCAGCTCTCGGTCACTCACACGCTTGCAGAGGAAGAAAAGTTGAGGTTTGACTCGGAGAGTGAGAATCTATTGACCCCAACGGATTTTGTTTTATTCGTTTTATTAAGAAAAACAAATAAAGTGTGGCCAAACTTTTTCGGTTATGAACATTACTAGCACATGCATAATCATTATTTAACGGATTTAGTAAATGAGAAAATTAATCATTACAATTTAAAACAAATTTAAATATTGAATTTAAAAGAATCTTTTTTTAAAAGAGAAATAGTTAGGAAAATAAGCTCCTATGACAATAAAAAAAAAATATAAAATTAAGGAACTATATCCATGTTAAAGCCGTATTGTGTGTATAATGTGTAGTATGACAAAATTATCTCATCATCCACAATAATCAGATCCATATCTCCCTCTTACCCGTACTGGAAAGAATAATGCAAGTGAATAAGCGATATCATATTTTTTAATTTTCACAGGCTCACAGCAAACTATAAAAATATGTAACAATTAAAAACAAAAAAAGACGATAGTTTTCAGTATTACATCAAAGAATTTAACCAAATATGTAACAATCAAATTTAACCAAATATAGAGTTTTACTGTTTTAGCGAAACACTGCATCGTTGATAACTTGATAAATAAAACACATATTTTTGGGATAGTTTTTAGTAACTGGTGACCAAGTTGTCCAGTGCTCACTCATGTGATGCTAGCTATAACTTTTTTGAATTTTATGACTGTTTTTTAACAAGGACATTATACGAATGTCAAATGCAAAAATCTGTTTCGAATGTTTGGAGTGCGTGTGTTCTTCTTCATTGTTAGTCTCTACTTGTTCATCCTATGTTGTAATTATGAATTTAACTTCATAATCGTCCCAATTAAAGTATTTGACAAATATTGTTTGCCAGTCTGGTGTCTTTACAACCAAAGCCGGAGCAAGGAAAATATATATTTTGGGGCTCATTTCAACGAAATCCTTTACTAGTCTAGTGGTGAGCATCCTTAGCAGGGGACTTTAAGATGTTGAGTTCAACCCACCCCTGACTCAAAATCGTTTTTTTGTCCTTTTACAACAAGAGCCGGAGCGACACGTCAGCGCTGGAAGAGATGGCCACGTGGCTTTCTCACAGCAGAGTATTCCATCTTTTAGTCAATCAATCGAATCGACGCTGCTTCATATTCCAATCTTCTCGCCTTTTGTCTTTTCTCTCTCTCCTCCGCCAAATCTCATCTTCTCCGGCAAATCTCGCCGCTTCAACCCTAAATCGGATGTCGCCTCCAACACCATTTCCTTTCCATCGAAATTCATCGACGCTCATTCAGAATTTTCTTCGAGGATTATTATTTTTTAACTTCACCCATCGCTTTTATCTCTTCTATCTCTCCTCCGCCAAATCAGTTCTTCTCCGGCACCACTCATCCGCTATTCACATCGCCCAGGTACCAATCTAATCCTGCCTTTTCTCAGCTACAATGGAACCATTTTGATTTCCCAGCTCATTTCCCACCTGCATTTCCATTTTACTAACACGTCGCTATGTTAGATTACTAAGAAAATCGCTCTTAATCACCGCCATGTTCTCGAAATACACTCTAGGTTCGATTTTTTAATTGCTTTCTCGTCTGCTGATAGCTGGATACAGTTTCAGGTTAGTGAGCCGGGAAAATGGGGATATTCAGCTGATTCGAAGAGAGTGCTGGCTCACTTTTTTGGAACACAACAGATGTCAGTTCTCCTCCCCTTTACCTCTACTCTCTCTATTATCTATTTACTTACGGCCGGTCGTACTCCGCGGCTGAATGCTGAGATTGTAGTTTCAATGTTTGTTCTTTTCCTCACTAACGTTCCCCTTCTCACATTCTTTCACTTTATTGCAATCGCATCCTTTAGATGGTTGGAATAGTTTATTTATGCTCTCCTTTGGAAACTATTCTCCTCTGAGAATTATTCTTCTGTCTAACCATATGGAGTTGGTGACATCTTGATGTTATTTTATATATGCAGAGCTTTCTGCAGTCCTGCCGATGTTGAACCATTTACGGAGGAGAAGAAGCAATCACTATTGACAAAGCCTCCGGCTCCATTTCAGATTTTGTTCGTGCTGTGAAGGAGATTATAGAGAGAAGCTGAAGCAGCAAGAGCAAGCTGGTAATCTCAAATCTGCTGACGAAACCACTCGTGGGAATGCTGGGAGTATTACACTGCTGCCTCAGGTCAGTCATCCAACTGAGACAAGTCTTCACAAGCAAAATCTGGGATTCATTTTTAAAACATATGGGTTTATATATTTGTTATCTCGTGTTTTATTTCAGTTTCATCTCCACATACCTTCTTTCTGCTTACGCTCTTCTTCATCGGTTAAACAATACAATGGCTCTCTTCCATTTTAACAATCGGTGTGTATAAAAAAGTTTTTCCTACGCTAATGTCTAACCAAAGACTTTCAACCGGTTTTTATTCTTATAAACATTTCATAGCTCCATTTCTCAGCTACAATGGAAGCTTTTAGATTTCCATGCTCATTTCCCACCGGCTTTTGCATTTTCCTAACACTTCGTTATGTTAGATTCCTAAGAAAATCAATTTTAATCACCCGCGCATTGTTTATTATTTTTCAGCAGATTTGATTATGTTTCTCTCCGATTACTGTTAAGAGATTGACAATACCTAAGTCGATTTAGGTAATTACCCTTATTTCAACAATGTACTTTCTTAAGGAGGCTTAATCTGAATAATTGTGGTATTGATAGTTCAATGTTCTGTGTGTATTGGTCGATGCATTATCAGTAGCTATACGAGACAGACATGTAGAAGCTATATTCATTGTTTACGTTCTTCAAGTCTACAAGTTGTTCCTCAATTATTATTTATATATGAATACGTTTGTTTCTGTACCTAACACAAATTTTGGATTGTGCCTGTGATTAGTTGGATGATGGTTCAAGATCCTAGGAAACCAAAACACGTTGACGCCCTATTTCTGCAACCTAGGCAGTCAGCTGTAGACAGACCCGTTGAGCCATCATCGAGATCAGCTTCTACAACCTTCACTGGACCTACTCGATTGTTGTCTCGCGAAACAGTTTCCTCTTCTCCTAAGTAGGAAAAGCAAGAACAGCCTCAAGTGGTTATGCACACCATCACTTTCTGGATCAACAGTTTCACCGTCGATGATGCTCCCTTAAGGAGGTTTGATGACCCCGAAAACAGAGCCTCAAGTGGAGGTATTATCCAAAGCATATTAGTTGTAATACCAAGCTCTGTGTCATTGATATAGTTTCTTCTCAAGCCTAGGATTCATTTATAAAACATATGGCTTTATATTTCATATTCATAGGTAAAAGCTACCTCTTGGAGCCAAATTTAGGATAAAACTTTATTAGCTTTTATGTGCAATGACAATGTTTCCATATATATTTCAGAGGTTTGGAGCATTCTTGGCTCCTTTGACCTCTGGCCGCCTCACTATTGCGTCAATTGCAATTTAATATGCAAAGGTACAACTTTTTATTCCTTTCATTTTCATCTTTTTAATAAACTTTTGTGAGATATTATCAACCTGACTGTTTCAAGGAATAAATGTCACTGATTATGATTTTTACTATGGCAGGTCGGTTTAGCTACTGCGATAAGGTACTCACTATCGAGAAGAGCCTTCACTGCTGCAGCCAATGGTCCTGAAGTCCTCCTCCTTCACTACCCGAGTCATCAGAGGCGATTGCTACCACTCCTACCAAAGACGTAAGAATCTTTATGACCATTATGCTTTCCCTCTCGGTTTCTAAATCTTTCCACTAAATTAATAATACCCAGAAGCTTGAATATATCATCAATTCTGTTTCACTCAACTGAGCTTAAGCTTCTCCTCCATTGATTCAGTGACATTAACCAGTTTTGTTTTTACTTGGTTTATGTTTTGTTTTTAACCAGTCTAGACGATCCTCCTCATATCTAATGCAATCTTTGACCTCTATAGTCAACAACGATGCAGGCCTTCATATCAGCCAATAGACTTCACGGGTACAAAGACGCCTTCAAATCGAACACAATATACAGGCTCAAGAAGTTCATGATCAATCCCTCCAAAACTCTTTACAAGGTGACATCCCACAAATACGGCATCTGCTTCACTGATCAGACCACCTTTCTTGAGGAAACCGAAGGGGTTCATGAAATCGACTCCCACCACTTTAGGCTAGGACTTTTCTCTCCTTGCTGACACCGGAGTCGACCTGTTCGGTAACTACGTTTCTTATGTTTTGTCAATATATCCCCTTTCTTGATTTGTATCTTTGACCAAGTTTTCTCCATCAAACATTTATGGTTTAACATATACATGGAATTGTTACACTGTTTTCGTTATATATTAAAGAATTACATTGAGTTCATGGTAATTAGTTATGATTTCATGATTTCAACTCTGTACAATCTCTGAGTTAATTATTTTGGATTGGTTCGTTCATTTTGGAGATTTTGGATGTACACTGGTGAAGAAAAAAAATGTGGACAAGGATTTCGTTAGTGTCTGTGTCCAGTTTAAATCTTTTGGTATTTCCTGAAAATTTCCTAAAGATATGTGGGCAGATCAAGGATTAGATTTCATTGCTGGAGGATTGGATACAGTCAAGAATATCGCTAAGGAGGCTCGCTGATACAGATATATGCATGATTGTGTGGTTTGAACCTTTGTATCCATTTCATCCACGAGTGGTTCTTCTCTGCTAGGTGTCAGTTTTTTCATTTGTCCAATGCAAATTAATCCAGAAATTCAGAAGTTGAGTATACTTTCAAAAATTTGTTTGATCACAAAATCATAATTGGACAAGTATTTCTCATGTATCAAAATCCTTACGTTTCAGTTTTGTATGTTCTTCTAGGTGACAGGGACGATGCAGGATGAAGAAGATGAGTTTGTTAGTGTTCTTAAGGTTAGTTTAAAAGACAACTGGGTAGGCAATCTTGGGATTGGGTATTCGTTATCTTCCTACCATAGCTTTATTCGAATTTTCTTACTTTTTGTTTGTGTTACCTTGGGTTAATTTTTCCCAATTGCAGCGTAACACATACCCTATACTGTTTGAGATTCTTCTCTCCACACCTGCTTGCATCTATAGGAATTTTAGAGCGCAATCTATTATTGGGCACTTGAAATTCTGGTTTTTGATGACAAGGGATAATGTTTCCCTTTAAATTTCAGTGCTTCCGTGATTTTGTTATATTGATCTGTTAGATAGATGTTATTTGTTTTGCATTGAGAATTGGAGGATAACCAGATGTTCATACTTCTAATAAGAATATTATTTTCAGCTGGGAGAACAATATAAACGTTGGTAAAATATTTCATCCGAGAAACGAGTAAAGCAGATAAAACTGTTAAGACTGCCCTTCAAAGATATACAAGTTGCTCCACAAAAGTGACAACCAAATATCAGAGTATCAGAGTAATTTAAATTGTAATGGGGGCTGGCATAGATGTCTGCGTCCTTGGCGTAGTCTGTAACTTCTTATGTGAAGCTAATGAGTTATTTAGATTGGGATGCAATAGAGAACGAAGTGTAGATAAGTTCTTTGATTAATAATTTGTATTTTAGTAATTTTATGGGTAAAGGTTATAGAGCTCGAGAACAACGAACAGTGTTTTTAGAAGCCGAGTTAACTTGAAAGAACAATAATAACTTTTTTATTTGTTGGTTGAGAGAAAGAGATTAATTGATATACACTATTGCGTAAGTTTTTATTTATTTATGTTAGTGTTTTAAATTTTAAATTGCAAGAAGAAGATAACCTTAGCCATATCAACAATCACACCACCTGCAGCAGGATATAGTTTGATTTACTAAAAGAGAACCTTCTACACGTACTGAATTCAATAGAAGACCAACTGGTTGAGGAGAAGATCAGGCAAGCAATCCCGTGGGCTACAGCAGGAAGAAAGTCATAATTGGAATACATTAAACCAAGCGCCTACACAATACGCTAGGTTCAATGCGTTGGAAAATAATTGGCATCTTCCACGGTTGGGTTTAGTGAAGTGTAATGCCAATGCAAACTGGCGTAACAACCATCTACATAGCGGTGGAGCTTGGATTGCACGGGACGGCGGGACCATAGAGGATCAGTCTTGTTTCATGCACGAGAAGCCTTCACTCACTCCCCGGATCGACTAACGGCTGAACTACGGTATATTATATGGACTCTACAAAGTCTCCGAGACCTGCATATTCCGAACACAACCATCGCAACATGCCTTATAGCAGCAGTCGAAGCCCCTCACAAAACCAAGGGACTGGCCACGGTACCGCTCTTTCACCGATCACATCTTTAGACTATGTGGAGGTTTCGAGAGATGCGAGTTTGATTTGGAAAAGACATCAGCAAATTTGGTAGATCTCATCAAGTGTGACAAAGTATGGCATATTTCAGTCTTATTTAGCGCTTCGATGTCGGGCTTGACTATACAATCGTTTGGGAATCTGGTCGAAGCTTTTAGTTCTTTTTACATTGTTAACATCTTTTCCTCCTTAGCAGTAGGAGGTTGATGTGGTTTATTTTTCAGCTTTCATACTCTCCTCTGTTTCCACATTACTGGTTTTCTTACAATCAAAGTTTTTGGACGATCAAAAAAAAAGAAAAAAAAGAAGCGGAGTCATTAGTTGTATTGAATAAAAAGCTCAGTCATAACATAAATCAACATTTCTTAGCTGGTGTTTTAAATTATTAGAAGCTGAGTCATAATATAAATCAACATTTTTTAAAAAATATATGGAAAATAACCCAAGTTTAATTGATGCAAAATATCAAAAACGCTAAATACGATTAAATTGTCCAGTAAAACGCTAAAATTAAACTCACACAAACCCTAGAAACAAAAAATGACCTTTGAAGAGACATTAAAACCCAAGAAAAGAAAACACTTAAAGATATAAGTACCCAAATTTTATTACGCATGGGATTTCGGGCTTCGGCTATCATTCGGTTTTGTGTTGGCTTTTTTAGATTTCGGTTGGGTTTAAACATATAGAAACCGATCAAATATTTATAAATTTCTGGCCATATTTGGGTTGGGTATTTTTGGGTTCGATTCGGTTTTTGGGATGTACATCAAGGGTCTAAATGGTAACCGCTAAATGTTGCTGAATGCGAAATCTGGTTGAATAAAATGAAGATTTTTTGCAGAATCTGGCTGAATAGTTTGTAATATGAATGGTAACAACTGAATGTTGCTGAATGTTGAATGCAGAATAAAACCTAACAAATTATTTATTAACAGAAAAAATATATTTACCCAGTTAAATTAAATAAAAAAGTAAAACATATAAAATAATTAAATAATATTGGGCAAATTTTTAAAATACACCTTTTAAGTTGTCTATTTTCAAAACTACATTTCTAGATTGTTAATTTTCAAAATTACATTTTTCATCATGAAATGAAATAACTTTTAACCCTAAACTATAAACTTCAAATCCTAAAATCTAAAGTCTAAACCCTATATATAATCCATAAACCCCAAAATTTAAATTTTAATCTACGATTAGTTAACCCAAATGTTAAATTTAGAAAATATAATTTTGAAAATTAACACTAGAGATGTAGTTTTGAAAATAGACACCCCAAAATTATATTTCTTAAAATTATTTGAAAAAAAATTATTTACAGTACATATAAAAATAAGAATTTAGATTCATAATAATATATTAATCATCAAAGAAAAGTATACATTTTAGAATTATAATATTTTTCTATGATCAATTCATTAATAAAACTTATAAATAGTCATGTAAAAGAAAAAGGTAAAAAATCTGTGACTTTTGTTTTTCTGTGACTTTTGTCCTCTTGTTACCCATTCTACAATTCCACAATTATGTAACTGGTAAGTGATTAATTTTTTTGAGTGGAATTCCTCAACATTCCACAAATCTCTTGTTACCAGTTAGGGCCCAAATCTGAAAAAAATTGAATTGTTCTTTGGTTGTGTAAATTTGGGATTCTCGGTTTATTGTCACCTTTTCTATTTTCTATTTTTTTTGGTCGAAATTTTTTCCAATGTTTTTAAAATCAGATCGAAAGGCGAACCACTGTGTGACTTTCATATTTCTAAATCAACTCAAAATCTAAGATAACTGATTAAGTAATTGAATAGGGTAGAGTTTCACATATCTTAAACTTAATAACATTCACACAACTCTATCAAATCTATGTATGATGTAGGAATTGCAAACCATAAGTTTTATAAGAGAGGAAATAGATCCCATAATAAAATCGTCACTGGTGGAAAAAAGAAAGACTCGAGAAACTAAATAAATACTGCATTGGAGAGACTATTATTTAACCTTTTTTTGCTAAATAAGTAAATAAGAAAAAGTAACAACACCACCCGCGCGTAGCGCGGGCTTTCTCCTAGTTGTTATATATTTTCGGCCGCAATACTAACGAAATCATTTACCATCCTAGTGGTTAGCTGCCTTAGACCATCTCCAACCCCTCATGCCATATGTTATTGCAAATGGCAAAAATATAGCAATAGCATTGGGTTTCTCTCCAACCCCTCATGCCATATATCATGCTATAATTTTTTTCCAACTTATTATTAATTGTTAAAACTACTTGATTTCTTCAAATTTTACAAAGTGAATCATTTGTTTTTCTTTTTTTGCAAAAACAACCAGAATTATATTTTTTATTTTTTATTATTATAATATTAAAACAAAATACATCATATTACATAAAAATTATAGAAAACAAAGATTTTAACCTATTGTTTTATGTTTTTTGAATTTCAGTATTTTTAAAAATAAAATTTTAAGTTTATTATGGTTATGTTTTTATATTTCTATGAAATAAATATTATTTATATTTTGAAAAAGTTATGAGTATTGTTTATTTATTTAAATAAATCATAATCAATATAATTAAACTGTTAAATTAAAAGTAATTACAAATTGAAGGACTATTTTATAAATATAATCATAATCAATATGAATTTCATCCAGATACATCCACTTTTTTCAGATTCATTTTGCCCAACTGCTTATAATATGAGACAGAGAGAGTATAATTTAACGAAACATTAACGAAATCCTTGACTAGCCTAGTAGTAAGCATCCTTATACTTTATGAAGCTGAGTTTGTCCCTCCTTTGATACAGAAATGTTTTTTTTGTCCTCTGCTTGTGGTCCTGATATAACATATACTCTCTCTGTCCCATAATATAAGCTGTTTTAGCTTATAAATTTTGTTCCACAATATAAGCAGTTTTGATATTTCAATACACTTTTACTTTATGGAAAACTGTGTGACCATTTATATTTTGCAATTGTTTTTTATGATTGATTGGATTATATTTAATCTATATATTAAATGATACTTTTTGAAACAAAACAATTTTCTTAATTCTTGTGTTTAACAGCTTATAATATGGGACATAGGGAGTATATATATATATATATATTGTTTAGGGCGCATTTAACGAAATCCTTTACCAGCCTAGTGGTAACCAACCTTATCAGGGTACTTTAGGAAGCTGAGTTCGATCCTTCCTTCATACAGAATTGTTTTTTTTGTCCTTTGCATGTGGCTCTGTTACAACTATATATATATGTTCAGCGAAAATTTTAATGAAATTCTTTACTAGCCTAGTGGCAAGCATCCTAAATCAAGGGACCTTAGGGTTCTGAGTTCAACCTTCCCTTGATACAGAATAGATTTTTTGTCCTTTGCTTGTGGCTCTGTTATGAGTATAGATATATGTTTGGGGATAATTTCAACGAGATCTTTTACTGGCCTAGTGGTAAGCATCCTAAATCAGGGGACTCTAGGATTCTGATTTCGACCCTCCCTTGATAAAGAATATATTTTTTGTCCTTTGCTTGTGGCTCTGTTATGACTATATATATATTTTCGCGGATAATTTTAACAAAATCCTTTACTAGCCTACTGATAAGCATCCTAATCAGGGGACTTTAGGAAGCGTTCGACCCTCCCTTGTACTTTATGTACCGAGTTCGACCCTCCCTTGATACATAATTGATTAATTGTTTTTTTGTCCTACAAAATGTCAGGGCCAGGCACCGGAGGATACGATTCAGGAAATTACAGAAATCTAGGATGGGTTTTTCACTACTGTGAACTCTCTCATTTCCGGCACCGGAGATTCCTCAGTCGAGCAAGAGTTCGTGTCTCATGTTTCTACTCTCTGCAAATACGGGCCGGCTTGATTCTCTTGTTGTGACCCCTTTCTCAGATCACTCGAGGTATTAAATTTTTCCTTTTTCTGGGCATTAAACTTTTAAGTTCAGATTTGAGTCTTACCTTAACGGATTAGCTTGTTCTAGGTATTATGTGCTCTGTTGTGAGATAGCAGGTGTAGTGTTCCAGTTGAAGAATGTTTATTCTTTTATGACATTTATATGTTGCAGCAAGCTTTTGAGAAGAGAGTTTTCGGCAACATTTTGATGCTTACAGCGAGAAGAAATTGGTTGGTACTTTGTTTGCTACAAGATTCTTAAATTGACTGTTTGCTTTATTTTTTTGCTATCGTAAGTTTTGACTAGAAATGGATGCTTTTGGGCAGAATTATGGAGAGGAGATTCAAGTGTTATGCAAGGCTTTGGAAGAAATTTCTGTAGAGAAGTGTCTGTCCATAGTTTAAACGAGTCAGCCGAGATGGATAGTATTGCCTGCCAGGTGTTCGATGAAATGACTCTGGTAAGAATAAGGGGAATAAAGAAGAGGAAGAAGAAGAGATGGAAGGCATCTTTGGAGATTCATGAGCGATTTGAGAAACATTCTCTTTCTGCAGAGAAAGAGAAGACATCTCATAGCTGTGGAGAGATGGGTTTGGCGTTAGTGGAAATCAGGGAAATGTCAACAAGGATATATACAACCGCCAAATGTTCAATAGATGGATGCTGTGGAGTTTTACAGAGAAGAAAAAAAGAGCCAACTGGGAGCATGACAGAAAGAGTATCAAGCACAACAGATACGCTCATCAATTGGTGGTTTATGCAAAGCCGTTTATGGTACACAAGGCAGTTTTGAACAAGCTACGGTGGAAGAAACATAAATTCAAACAGAAACACAACAAGCAGCAGGAAATGATCAAGACAAGGTTGTCAAGATACAAGCTGAAGGGTTTAGTGCTGTAGAAGAAGACGAGATTATCTGCCAAGATGAGTGCATATGCCTATAAAGAGGTTGCTGAAAGACGAGTGAGAAGAAAGAGAGATGTAGAATATGG
The DNA here is from genome assembly GCA_902728155.2 of Microthlaspi erraticum. NCBI lineage: Eukaryota > Viridiplantae > Streptophyta > Magnoliopsida > Brassicales > Brassicaceae > Microthlaspi > Microthlaspi erraticum. The sequence continues at coordinate 776,199 of CACVBM020001607.1, forward strand.
TCAATTTAGGAGGTGTAAGTACAAGCCACGGGAAGGGGACCAACTCCACCTTCAGTCTCACATGAAGAGAGACTTCAAAAATCAAGGCATGAGGAGAATGAAAGGAGGTAAAAGAGTGAAGTGTTGCTGCATTGTGCTTGATGAACTGCTGTTGTGGGAAATTTTGTTGAAGAGGAAGAAGTCACAAATTGGAAATAATGTGGATTGTGGCCAAGTGACTGCTGAGGTGCTGTTCAGCAGGATTAAAAGAGCGAATTGGAAGAAGAAGCCATGGGAGGTGGTGAACAATACGCCCTGTTTGGCTGAGATGATGTTGCTGCCAGGAATTACAAGGAAGGGGATAGAAGCTTATGCACAGTCCAAGAAGATGAAACGAAATAATATGGTGATAAAGTTCTCTGCACTTTACTTCTACGCAGGTTATGGCTTTGTATTTTCAACAAGAGGCTCCAGTCTTGGTTTGTGCTCAGTTGGGAACCGGACCCTGTCGAGGCTGGTTCTTCAAATCGTTTCTACTGTGTTAGATCTAACTTTACCTTCTCTTATGTTGCTAATAGATACATTTTGGAGAAGCTAGTATGCAAAGATGTGAGATAATGCTCAACGACTTGGTTGATTCTAAGAGAGTGAACACTAACATTAAAAAGGCATCTAAAACAGGTTATGTTTCTGAATTCTTCTCAGTTTTACCTCTGCAACGTAGATTCTTGTTGTCTGACTCTTATCTTTGTCCATCACTCGTTTTTAGGCACTGAGTTAGGAGAGGGTGAGCTATCTATTGATACTCTTACCTCGACAATACTTTCAACAAACTTCTGGCCACCAATTCAGGTATTCATTTGTTCTTTCTTTCTGAGTTTTCATTCGTACAAATTTGAAGGTTATATAGACTATTGTGATTGCTTCCGTTCACTGAATTAGAGGAGGAATTTCAGGATGAGCCTCTAGAGCTACCTGGACCTGTTGACAAGCTGCTATCAGATTATGCCAATATATAATCAAGACTCCTCGTAAACTACTTTAGAAGAAAAATCTTGGCACTGTCAAGGTAGTTCTTGTGTAAATACTTAAGTAGTGATTAGTTCATGCTTTGTTTGGACTTTGGAGTATCAGAGAAAGAAGATGACAAATCACAAATGTATCTCTCTGAAATTGCTTTGGATGAATTCAGTTGGAGTTGCAATTTGAAGACAGAGCTATGCAGTTCACAGTCTCCCCTACACATGCAGCCATTATCATGCAATTTCAAGAAAAGAAAAGGTAGCTCCAAGAATCACTCAATATGTGGATATTTCATCTTCTAGTAAAACTGAAATCATGTAAATCTTTCAGTTGGACCTCTATAGATCTTGCTGCCGTCACTGGGATACCCCATTGACGCATTAAACCGAAGAGTAAACTTCTGGATAAGCAAGGTACATACTGTTGTAACTGTAGTCTTCTCTGCTTTAAACCATCCATTTGGAGGAAGAGCTAACTAACTTGGAAAGTTTATTATTGAACTTAGGGAGTTTTGAGAGAGTTTACAGGAACAGACTCAAATGCCAACGTGTATACGCTTGTTGAATCCATAACTGATTCTGGAAAGAACGAAAGCAAGAGCTCTTAGCAGGCGATGAAGAGAGTGAAAGATCCATCGCCTCTGTGGAAGACCAGCTTCGCAAAGAAATGACAATCTATGAGGTATGTGATGATGATGATGCTTAAGGGAAAATTTCATTGTACTCATCATGTGTCTGAAATAATCAAATCTAAACAAATTCTCAACAATATTTGTAGAAATTCGTAATGGGAATGCTCACAAATTTTGGTAGAACGAATCCACCACAACACTCTCAAGGTACAGTCAAAGCCATAAACCTCACTGGTTTTTAACAATGTTGTTATCTTGATTATTATGATCACTCTTTGCTCTGTTTTTTGCAGATGTTCTGTGTAGCCTATCCATCTTATGACAAGTGTCTGCAACAACTTCACAGCTTTCTCTCTGGTTTGGTCTCTGAAGAGAAACTAGAGTTTAGAGATGGAATGTATTTGTTAAAGAAGTAGAAAACTCTTTTACATGTTTTTGTTTACTGAGAGTAAATAGTTTTGTCTTGTATCTAAGTCCTCTGTTTTTTTTCTTTAATGAAATCTCTAACTTCAAAATATAAAAGTCCTGAGCCAAAAAGAAACAGTGCACCTAAGTGAAGTAATCACACAGATTGAACGACTCAGTGATGTATCATATCCTTCTTATTTGAGTTGCAGTGGAATGTTTAGTCAGGATTGATTACAGTTCCAATGGAATATGAGAAGTAATGGATTTAGTTCGTTCTTTGGATTATTGCAGCATTGTTGACAGTTAATGATGATGAGTTTTGGGAAGGAGTGTCTCCTGTGGAGTTTGGAGATTTACCAGATTTGCACAATGATGTAACTGTTGTTGGATTGGTGGTGATACAATCTCGGTAACGAGCGGTGTTGTTTCAAGTTTAACGTTTCTCCAACATTTTTTTGTGTAGTTAAAGACTACTGTTTATTTTTTTTTTTTTTTTTTTTTTTTTTTTTTTTTTTTGTCATCTGAAAATATATTAAAAACATCGACTGATACAAAGAGAAGCTTAGCATCGACAAAGGAAAAGCGTAGCTAAGAATTAAGTATTACACACATTAACACCAAAAACCATAAGGGCACCATAGCCAAACTACCAAAAAACCAACAGCACTAGATAGAGGCAAAGCTTTTCTCACTTTCAAATAAAGCATGAAGCCATTGAGGGTAGCTACCAGCTACATACGATTGCTAAAATCGATCCTTCAAAGCACTTTGAGCAATCAGAAAAGCACCTCTATTGGCTGCTCGTGACACAACTTCCACCTTCCAATTAGCTAACTTCACTAACGACCTGTTAAGCTCCCAAAAGTGAGCTTTAAAAGAAATCCACTCATGTGGTCTTCTCATTATACCCAAAATATCAGCCTCCTCCGCTGATATAATCACTTTATCAACCCTATGTAAAGTTAAACTCTCTAAGGACCAGAGCATACTCACCATTTTGGCCTCAAACAGACTTCCAATAGTAGAGAAGGATCTTCTACTATGAAGTAAAACAGTCCCTACATGGTTTCGTAAAACCCATGAGCACCATGCTACATTACTTCTTTTGTCCCACACCACTATTGTGTTACACTTCAACCAAGGCAGAGAAGGCAACTTCCAGTGATCCTTCTCTCCTTTTCTTCTAATCTCTTCCCTTCCATCAACTTCCCTGTTGACATGTTGAGACAGAAACCAAGACTTGACCTCCTTCAAAATTTTATCAATAGTAACATTAGCTCTGAAAATGACCCCTTCATAGATAAACTTGTTTCTGTTTTTCCATAGAAACCATAGGACCCAAGGGAAACATCGCCTTATAACCAGAGGAACTCTGATATTTTTGCTCATCATCATAAGGTAATGGATATTGACTTGGACCGATTCAACATGAAACCCATTTTCAGGAAATGGAAAATCTGTCATTGCCCAAATCTGGCGAGCTAGTGAACAAGTGAACAAGACATGGTTTGAGGACTCACCATCAAAACCGCAAATTTGACACTCAGCTTCAATCTTCATTCCTCTAGCTAAAATGTTATCAGCCACAGGGAGAGCATTTGACAGAACTCGCCACAAAAAAGTTTTAATCTTTGGAGCTGTTTGCAGAAACCAGACTTTCTCCTTAATTCCATTAAAAGAAGGTTGCACTTCAGCTTCCAACTGTACCTCTGTCTTGTTAAATTGACAAGCTAACCAATAGGCTGATCTTACAGAGAAATCACCATTTCTATTGAATTTCCAGGACCAGAAATCAGCTAAGTGAACCGCTGGTTTTATGCTCAAGATACGCTCCACATCTCCTTGGAAAAACTGATCTTCTAGCTTTGATCTGTCCCATGACCTTGTTTCCACTATGATAAGGTCACTAACCATAAGATCTAAGTTTATTAATGGGTGTTTCATCCATGGGCATCTTGTTCCATTGTCTTCGATCCAAGGATCAATCCATACTCGGATATCTTGTCCATCTCCCACCATTCGTTTCAGACCTTTTTTCAGCAGATTTCTCCCGAATAGGATGCTTCTCCAACCAAAGGAAGGTCTCGAACCAATAGTAGAGGATAAGAAACTATTTTCATTGAAATACCTGCTTTTTAAGAGACGAGAAAAAAGACAATCAGGTGACTGCAATAATCTCCACGCCTGTTTAGCCAGCAAGGCTTGGTTAAACCTTTCAATATCCTTAAAACCTAGTCCTCCCAACTTTTTTGATAAGCACATTTTCTCCCAGCTAACCCAATGAGTTTTCCTCTTGTGATCAACAGAATTCCACCAAAAATCAGCCATAGCTCCAGTCAGGTTTTTAATTGTCGATTTTGGCAACTTGAAGCATGACATTGCATAAACTGGCATCGCTAATGCTACTGCTTTCAGTAGAATTTCCTTCCCTCCATGAGAAAGAGAACGAGCAAACCATCCTGAAACCCTCGATTTTAGCCTATCTTGAATATAACCTAGTAGACTCGCTTTTGAACCACTAAAACATTCAGGAAGGCCTAAATAAGTGCCAGCTCCTCCTTCATTAAAAATTCCAAAAGTTTCTTTAATCTGAACCTTTATCGATGAATCCACCTTCGAGCCAAAGGTTATCGATGATTTCAAAAGGTTGATGACTTGCCCTGTAGCCTCTCCATAGACTTTTAAGATATCCTTTAATGTTCTTGATTCCGACGCAGAAGCTTTGCAGAGAAAGAGACTGTCATCCGCAAATAGCAAATGGTGAACTGAAGGTCCTGAAGGCGAGAAACAAACTCCTTGGATATCTCCTGATATTTCTGCTTTATTTAGAAGGTGAATGAGCCCTTCAGTACACAAAACAAACAAAGAGGGAGAAAGAGGGTCACCTTGGCGCAGTCCTCGAGAAGGAACAATGCGCTTTTGGGGATGATCATCAATCAGAACTGAGTAGGATACTGAAGTTACACAAAACATTATCCAATCAATCCATTGTTGGTGGAAACCCAAAGCTGTTAGAAGGCTTTTCACATAAGACCACTCAATTCTGTCGTATGCTTTTGACATATCAGACTTGATTGCCATAAACTCTTTTGAAATAGTCGGATGTGTTCTCAAAGCGTGAACTACTTCATGAGCAATTAAGATATTGTCTGAAATCAACCTTTCTGGAACAAAGGCTGACTGTGTTGGAGAAACTATTTCAGCAAGAAAAGGTTGCAGCCTTTTAACCAAGATGTTAGAAATGATTTTGTAGAAGACTGAGCAAAGGCTTATGGGTCTGAGATCACTCATCTCCTTCGCTTGAACTATCTTTGGGATAAGACATAAAAGAGTGTAGTTCCATTCATAAGGAAAACGGCCAGACCTGAAGAAATTTTTCACTTCTTTGAAAACCTCACTACCGATTATATCCCAATATTTCTGAAAAAAGAAACCTGTCATTCCATCTGCTCCAGGAGCACTTGACGGTTTGATGGCAAAGACGGCTTCCTTAATCTCTTCATTGGTGACCAATCTCGTTAGCTCATCATTCATCCTCTGAGTAACCCTTGGAACAAAGTCTTCAAAAATGTCTATGAAGGTGCTTGGATTTGAGGATGAGAAAAGATTTGTAAAATAGGTAGATGCTATAATACCTTTTGCAGCTTCTGATCTCTGTTCAACGCCATTAACATCAACCAAACCCTGAAGCCTTTTTCTCCCTCTATTCTCTTTTACAGAAGCATGAAAAAACTTGGTATTTTTGTCTTCCTCTTTTAACCAATTAGCCCGACTTTTTTGACTCCAAAAGGTTTCCTCTTCTCTGTAAGCTTCAGTTAAATCCTTTTTGAGAGAGAGTATTTTGTGTGTCACAGGCAGATTAGAAGACTGTTCTGTTTCAAGAGCAATCTGAAGATGGGTAATTTTGTCTCGAGAATTCAGAGAGTTTGTCTTTTTCCATAAACTTAAAGCTCTTCTGCATCTTTTTATTCTGTCAGAAACAGAACCTACTCTCCTACCATTGTTATGATTCCAGGCATTTTTAATCGCTTCCTTGACCAGAGGTTTATCAAACAGCCGTTTATCAAACTTGAAATTCCCTTTATATAACTCAGTAGACGAGAAGATCTTTGTTAACACCGGTCTATGATCTGAGTCACGCTTGTCAAGAAATACTTGATTTGACTCTGGATATCTCTTGTGCCATTCTTTGTTACCAAAACATCTATCCAGCTTACATTGAATCCAAGATGAACCTCTCATGCCTCCCCAAGTGAATGGATTACCACTGCTTGAGAGTTCCACCATTTCACACACACTCAATATATCATTGAAGTCAGAGAAATATGATTCACTTCTTTTTGGCCCTCCTATCTTTTCACCATTATGGCAAATGGCATTAAAATCTCCAAGAATGCACCAAGGATCAGTCCTTAGAATACCAGTTCTAGTCACACGTTCCCAGACTTTTGCACGATTCTGAAACAAAGGATCACCATATATACAGGATACAAATATACATACCTCACCAAACTGTACATGAAGATCGATGAGATTTTTATCTGCAAATTTAATATCAACAGACACTGACTGCTTCCAAAAAACTGCCAAACCACCACTTCTACCAACAGGATTAACTGTATATACACGATCATAACCCAGCCTAGTTAAAGACTACTGTTAATTTTATGAAAAGGAGTATGTTATACATTATTATTTCCATCATCACTTTGGTATTACTTATTCTCTATTACACCTTTGTTAGTTTGTGCCAAAGGTAACAACAACATTCAGGTTCTTATGTTACTATTCTGAAACAATTGTAAATCAGCAAGAGCCTAAGACAAACTCATTCTTCTTACATTTTATACTGATTTATAGTAGATTAAAAAGTGGAGCTCAAGAACTGAAGCGGATTAGATGCAATGGTCTTCAGAAGAAACCCTCTCACAAGTATATCAAGCTTTAGCTCTAATGGCGGCTTAATTTATCATCTGAGAAAGAGAGAGAACAAATTTTTTTTTTCCTTTGCAACATGATTACAATTAGGATCAGATAAGTTCATTTTGCCATATCCTCCATTACTAAATTACATTTTAGTGAGTTGTACGACTAATGTTACTTAGAATTCAATAGCTTTCATTAATTTGCACAGTGTATGTGTATGGGAACACCAATAAGCGAATTTCAATAAAAGACTAGCAAAGATGTTTGGATCTTTTCTTTATAAAGGTGCATGATCATGAACATGGTGCTTCATACGCATATTTATATTTAGTGCATTACACATGAATCAAAGCCCAAGAAAAAAAAAACACTAAACAGAAAAGCAAACATATGGTTCGAAAGATAAAAGCTAGACCGGGTCACTAGTCACTACGCCTGTTTCACCTTTGCAGTAGATTTGTAATACATAGCATACACTATTAGCTCCCAACCAAAGATCACTGCTCCAAGAACATTGCCTATCTATATACACCATTAAAATATCCAATCAATCTACAAATAAGAAAAATCAAAGTTGTTGAGTTAAAAGAAAAGAAGAATACTTACAAAGAGGTAGAGATGGAATTTGTGTATCATAGAGTAAGCAGTCCACATCAAACAGTCGATGAAAGGAAAACAAACTTCCCGAATCTGTATGTATTGACAGCTTGTCACCTCCAATGATACTATCTGTTGTTATTTCACACACAAATTTTATTAGATAGAAAACAGTTTGATCGTTACTGAGAGATGAGAAGAAGATAGTTGTACTTACGATGATATGCAAATGAACTAAAAACGCAAAAAGAATAGAGGAGATAAGGCAAATGACACCAATGAATGTTCCTTTAGCAGATGAGCTTTCAATTGCGAAGAGCGTAAAGAGAACAATCGCTACCACAAATGTGATCCTACCCAAAATACACAACGCAATGCTCCTCTGCACATCATCAATTAATTATTCAGTTTTCTTACTATTATGAATTTCTAAAGGATTAGAGATTAAAGAAAACATACACAGAGTTCTTTCTTGTGGCCATGGTAGATGAAGAAGATGGTTAAGTAGATAGATTTGACCCCCAAACCGAAGACACTAAGGGCTAAAATGAGGGTACTACATTTCTCATGAAGTTCATAGAACACCAACAGCATAAGGTGCATCACCGCGTTTACAAGGCGATAGAGTCTGGCTTCGCCCTCATAACTCAATTTATTGGACGTTACAAACTCAGGCCTGCATGTGTATTAGAATCCAGATATTCATAAGATCATATAAGCAACAAGAAAGAGAGAAAGAGGAAAAGGGATATTACACTGGGAAAGTCAAGCCATGGACGGTAATAACACTCCCTGCATCCAAGGGAGAATTTGTGCTAAGTACTTAAAGCTTTCTATATGCATATCGAATCTTTGAACAAAAAAAAAAAGCATATCGAATCAATCTAGATTAGCTACATGGCTATAGTATACAAAAAGAGATCCGCCACTAGCTAGAATCGATCGATCGGGAGCTCCACACACACAACACATAATAACAAAACCTAAATTGATCGGATTCACATCATACAACTACAATGAATCTTCACGGCATGAATCAGTAAAATTTACTTAGCATATCGATTTGTGAAAAGAGACAGAGAGAGAGAGAGAGAGATGGAGATCGTACCGATAATTCCGACGATATAACGAACTTGTATCAAGTCAATCATAGTGAAATCCAAGGACTGAGGCAAAGAGAGATTGGCGACGAGGAGTAAAAAGGAGAACGACAACAAGTAGAAGAAAACCAAATCGAAAAGGGGATTTAGATCGTTTGGGCTTTTCAATTTTTATTCCTTTGCACCGAAATCCCAAAGCCCAGCTTTCAATCTAGGGATGTTAAAACAAGAGAGCCCGACCGTTTAGGCCCGACCCGTTTACCCGCCAATACTGTTTGCGCCTGTTTAGATCTAACATTTTAAAAATATATATATTTTGAAATATTTGATCAGTATGGCTTGTTAGAGAAGAGAAACTCTCGGCTATGCATCAGAATTATGTGACGTCGTCAAGATATGGATAACGACGTACCACTGATAAGATTGATCAGACCAAAGTCTTGCCGCATAGGAGTTTTTTCATCCACGAGGATAAGAAGATGGATGTGTGTTCTAATTCGGCAGGCTTGGATAGGGGCATCAGTAATGTTGTCTACGTGATTGGAGAGGATGGTGAATAAAAAGGAATCCCCTTTGAAGAATCTGCAAACACATTACTGTGGGCTGTGGCCAAAATCAAACTCTTCTTCATCAAAATAAACCCCAAGAACCATTTGAGATTTCAGTGTATATTTGATGAAATTGAACATAAATGCCATATAGCTAAACTCATGGCCAATTATGCAGCTGGTTTATGAAGGATTTTCAGATTTTTTTATAAACTCTTGAAAACTCCATCAGATGACATTTGTAACTTATAGATTACTTCAAGTTTCTTTCAAATTAAAATTAATGTATACCAAAATAGTAATTTTTTGTTAAAAGATAATATATATATATATATATATATATTTTTTTTTTTTAAAACTCCGGAAAGGATTCATGAATGGAGGAGTTCCCTAAGATTCTTCAATCTGCTGAAAAAACCCTTTATTTCTTCTTTTTATGTATAGATTATGTTGTTATTAAAATGATCTTTAAATTAAAATATATAACATGATAGAATCCGTACGTAGCTTTGAACGTAACTACTCCCCATTCAACATTGACGGGTTTCATATATTAATCTTCTGAATGCAATAATTACATATTAATCTACACCAATGGGATGTTCGCGTTTCGGATATTCCATTAAGTAATCCAAAGTCGGTGCATTCTATAAATGAAACTTATCCTCATCTCTAATACAATATGCCTTATAACTAATAAAGGACTTAGAGATAAAATCAAAAGTTGTTATACCCACAGAAAGAATATTATACAATCAACATTCAATATAAAATGAATTAGACAGAAACGAACAAATGAAACAAACAAACCCAACATGCTCTTGCAGTCGTCAACGCGCGGAGCCAGCCAACAAAACGCGTTTCTCTAACAGTTTTGAATTCCTCGCAACGTTGTCGTTTTTATCCCATTACAATGTAGCCGGTTTCATTGACTTCAACCTCATCCTTTGACTCTTCTCAATCCATCTACTATAAGTGACTCACGTTCTCGTATCACTCCTCATGCATCTAAAACAAACTCAAAACACACTCGAGATCTTATCTAAACAGAAAACAACCAAAAAGGAAAAAAATGGGTTTTGTCCGATCATTATGCTCATTCATAGTCTTCTTTAGCTGTCTCGTATCGGCTTTTGGCCAAGGTACGAGGATCGGGTTCTACTCAACCACATGCCCTAATGCCGAGACGATTGTTAGGACCACCGTGACTTCTCATTTCGGTTCTGATCCAACGGTTGCACCCGGTTTACTGAGAATGCATAATCACGATTGCTTCGTCGAGGGTTGTGATGGTTCGGTGCTTATATCGGGACCAAACACTGAAAGAACCGCCGGTGCAAACTTTAACCTTCGTGGCTTTGAGGTCATTGACGATGCCAAGAGGCAGCTCGAGGTGGCGTGTCCTGGTGTTGTCTCTTGTGCCGATATTTTAGCCTTAGCGGCTCGTGATTCTATCACCCTCGTAAGTATACTCGTACAAATATCATACGTCACAAATTTCTCTAAATTCCAACTTTTGCTTTTGCGGAATTAATCTTTATTTTCTCATAAATGTTTTTATGCAAATTGAACGCCGAAATCAAATAGAGTTTGAAATAAGATTTGAATCTTGGTTAAAATACTAAAAGTTGTAAATTCGTTTGTAAGAAAGTATATATGTTCCTGCTACATTTTAAAACAAAATTTGGCATTTGAAACAATAGAGATTCTAACTAAAACATCTATCTATGAGATACTAATTAACACGTACGTTTTTGCATGTAGACGAAAGGACAGAGCTGGCAAGTCCCAACAGGACGTAGAGATGGACGAGTTTCTTTGGCAACAAACGTTAACAATCTTCCCTCTCCAAGTGACTCTTTCGCCATTCAACAAAGGAAATTCGCCGCTTTCCGTCTCAACACTCGTGACCTCGTTGCTCTCGTTGGTTAGTAATTTTTTAAAAAATTCAAGCCTCGAGATTTTGCATGTGATCCATCGTACATGTATTCATTAGTAGTTATAAGATTTGGATCGTAGAAATGACAACATATACCATGTTTTAATCAAATTGAATAAGGATCTATTATTTTATCAGGAGGACACACGATTGGAACAGCTGCATGTGGATTCTTCACAAACAGGATATTCAATTCGACCGGAAACACGGCAGATCCGACGATGGACCAAACGTTCGTACCACAACTTCAAAGACTTTGTCCCCAAAACGGGGACGCATCAAGACGCGTGGATCTTGACGCCGGAAGTGGCAATACTTTTGATACTTCCTTCTTCAACAACCTTAGCCGTGGCAGAGGAATTCTCCAATCTGATCATGTTCTTTGGACTACTCCGGCCACGAGATCGATAGTGCAAGAGTTTATGGCTTCTAGAGCTAACTTCAATGCTCAGTTTGCGAGGTCGATGGTTAAGATGAGTAATATTGGTGTGAAGACAGGGGCAAATGGAGAAATCCGTAGGGTTTGTTCGGCTGTTAATTAATTTTATTGGTTAAATTTTACGGCTATCTTTCTCCAAGTGTTTTGATTCGTTTATTATTAATTTCAATAATGTTGAAAATCAATTTAAAATAACCCAAAAGTGGGTTGTTATATTCTAATATACTATACAAGACCCGCGTATACGCGGGTTTATTTTAAGATTTTGTAATAAAATCATGGAAAAGTATTAAACCAAATTTGATCATTTTAAAGTAAACAGAATAATATTAAAAACCCGATAAAAATATTTAAATAAAATAAGATCGGTAACCTTTTTACGTTTTTATTGTAATTGATATTTTTTTTGAATTCATGATATGAAAAATGAATTAATTTGTTTTATTTTTATTTTTATCCAATATAGAAAGACTTATATATGTCTAAATATGATCAACTGATTAATTAATTCAACAAAACTTTATTATTCCATTCAAGAGATTTCAATTGATGAAATCTTTATTTAATAATTTTTTACCTAACAATATTGAAAATTAAACTATTTAAAATTAGAATATCGGTTCATTATATTTTCTTAATATTAGTTAGTTGTTGATGATGTCAAAAAAAATAGTTGCTTGATAATTAATTTGTTAGTTTTCTATTTATATTGTTTCTTTCTCAATTTTGTTTTTGACTCAGACCATTATAAATTTTCATTTTCATTATTAGTTAGTTTTTTTTTAATTATTTTTCTAGTTTTTAAAGGACTATAAAAACCATATACTGTATATCCCTAAAGTTTTTCCTTTTGTTGAGGAGATAAAAGAATAATATTTAGGGAAAGAGAAAGAGGTTTATTGAGAGGGAGACATCTCTTCCTCTATATAAGAAATTCTCATCTATCTTTTCTTTTTGTTCATCCAATGGAAACCCACCAGAGAAACAATAATAATATCCGATCTTTCACAGGATTTGGTAGAAGAGGTACTTTCTAGGATTCCAGCTAAAACTTTGGGAGTGATAATAGTTTCACCAAGAAGCACTTTGCTAAAGCACCAAGGGAGTTTCTCATGATCATGTTGAAGGACTATAAGCTTTACTCATTAAGCGTTAATCTCCATTATAAGCAACTTATAACAAATAATATTGTCGTGAAGAGAGAGAGTTGCATTTTTATCTTCAGAATAGACGAAGGAAAAACTTGTAATATAAAACCATGAGCGATGGACTTGACAAAACTTGTAATATAAAACCATGAGTGAATTTCATTTTTATCATACGAAACCTAATTAGTATTAAATGAGGTTTTGATCCAACCCTAATTAGTCAACATATAAGCACCATTTTTAAGCACATAAGATGGTGACAGCTGGCAGCTAGGCAACGTGTTCATTAAATGAGGAACCACCGTGACCAAGCATAAAAATGAGGAGAGAAAATTGAGAAACACAAAATTCCTTGGAATAATGGGAATCCAAAGAGCAAAGTGAAAGCACACATACTAGCAAAGTTCAAACAAAATGGGAGTCCACAGCAATGTAAAGCCTCAATTAGAAGAGCTCATCGGATTCTCTCTGGTGTCATAAGTAACACTGTCGCAGGAGCAACTTCCTCACGCTCTGGACCACGATCTGAACCGCTGCGATTGCACATGATGAAATCAACTCGTGGTATGACTATGACACATGAAATGATTGAGAGCGGTGCTGTCTCAAGTAGGATGTTCAATATAAGTTCCGTAAGGTAGACAAAGCTTACCAAAATCGAGATTGTGCCTCCGGCTTCCGAGAAAAACATGAAAGCATTAAAATACCTTCTAACTCCCTAGCCTCTTGAAATTGTATCAATCTATCATAATCATGACACATAAAAGAAAGGTGCCATCAAATCTCCAAAAAGAGATTTCAAACTTCCGCATTATGTTATATCACTTGTTATGGTATACATATATCCCATCAGAAACAAGGCGTATCTTTCAGCAAAAAAAAATAAAAAAAATCAGAGGTGTTTTTTTTACTCATTGTTTGTAAATCAATAGCTTTTTCACATTTTCAGTTGATCAAGGAGAAGAGTTTATGCCGTCAGTGGCAAGTCCAAGGGTCAGTGCCGCCCAATGTGGTGGGTCACCACCCGTCACCTAAAGCAAATAAAAAATATTTTGGGACATAAACGAAAAAAGAAATCACTAATAACCTTTAACCTAAACGCTATAAATGGAGATAAACCATTACTCAAACTGTTAACCTTAAACGCTATAAATGGAGATAACTGATAAACCATTACACTACAAGCCTTTTTTTTACAAATTTGGTACTCAAAATTATACTCCATATGATTTAAGAACATTTTGTATATTTGATTTATATATGATATTTTGATAAATTATAAATGAGTTTTAAAAATTATATATTTGATTTATAAACAGTGATTTTGAAGGAATTTCTCATTTATATATGATATTTTGGGAAATTAAAATGATTTTGAAAATATGGGTTAGCTTTCAAAATGGACAAGTTTTGGTGAATATATTTACAAATTTTCTTCAGATTTTAAAACAGTGTAACAAACACAAAATTTAGCAAATTTTCACTTATTTTATTTTCTCTCTCGTTGAAGGTTTCTCTCTTCGATATCCACGAGAAAAAAATCCTCCTCCATACCGATCAAACTCCTCTTCTCTGATCGAATGTAACAGGATACCTTACTTTTTCTTTATCAAAAAAAGAATGTAACTAAAAAACAAAGAAAAGCAGTTATGTAACAGTCAGGGATCGAACTCTGCTTTGAGAAAACCTTAGATAAGGAAGCAAACCACTAGGCTAACAAAGGATTTCGTTAAGATAAGGGCCGATAATTTATATATTTAAAACTGGGCCGCAAGCAGCTGCTTGCTCTGCTTGCTCCCAGGGACGGCTCTGCTTCTTTAATCTCTCTCTTTCTTGCGATCATCACCGTATCTCACAATTCTCTCTTCTTTCATCGAATTTGTGAAGACTAGTGGTTCTAATTCTATGAGCTGCGTATGGGCCTAAATTACTAAAGCCCAGAAGGAAGTTACAGTCTAGCCCAATGTTAGCTTACATATAAAAGCTGTGTTTGTTAAGTTGTTACAGCGGAAGCGAAGAACTTCGTCTTCTTCGTTGAGAGAGCAAGTTGTGAGCTCAGAGATCTGTAACAAGTCACCATTCTCTCTCTTCTTTCATATAGTTCTGTCTTCTTTCATCGAATTCTCCGTTCGCCCACTCCACCAAATACGGATACACCACCGACGAATCTTCGAAGAATCTGGGACGAATCTGCGACGAATCTCCGATCCAAACGAAAGGTATGTGTCCTCGTATGGTATATTATTAGACTGTGAAGCAAAGCAAGTAAAAGAGATAACCACGATCATATTCAGATCTTTCATGGCGCTTTACCAACGAGGCTGATCTTGGTAACGTGAGTTCCTTTTTTTGCTTCTCCTGTTGCTTGAAAGTTGAAAGTTATTACCCTTTTCTAAAGATGTGAACTTTAACAATTGTTTGTTGCTATCGTTCCTGTAGTACGCTTGGTTGATTAGGAATGTATCTGGTTTAGCTCAACATCGCGGCGAGATTGGCCACTGTTCATGTGTTGGTAAAATATCTTCTTTTTCCCAAATGTTGCATTCGTATACATTGATGAGTTTAATGAATCAGTTCCACTTTAGCTCTCGTTGTGGAATTTTAAGGAAGACTCTGATACTGCCATGTCTTTATTGAATATACAGGTTCTTGTAAATGCAGAAGACCAAATCGGAGAGCGTGATGGTGGTTTCGTCGCCGATTATAGGTAGAGTTTTTGCTATGATTTTGTTTTGAATTGCTCTGTAATTGGGTTTGAAGTAATGTAATGGTGATTTTTTCAGCTAAAGCTTAGACTTGGGAAAGACTGCGAAGCAAAGGAAGTAAAAGAGAAAACTTAGAGGCTGATCTTAGTAGCGTTAGTTCCTTCTTTGTTTCTCCTGTTGAAAGTTGAAACTTATTACCCTTTTCCAAAAATGTGAACTTTAACAATTGTTTGTTGCTATCGTTCATGTAGTACGGTTGGTTGATTAAGACTGATTTCTGGTGTAGCTCAACATCGCTGCGAGATTGGCCACTGTTCACGTGTTGGTAAAATATCTTCTTTTTCCCAAATGTTACATTCTTATACATATAGTGATGAGTTTAGTGAATCAGTTCCACTTTTGCATCTCGTTGTGGAATTTAAGGAAAACTCTGATACTGCCATGTCTTTATTGAATATACAGGTTTCAACATGTCATCAAGGAGTGTAAATCAAGGAGACCATAATGTGTTTGTGAACATTGATGATCAGAGCAACGCTAGTCAAACCAATCCAGTTCTGCACCAAAGGAGAACTCTTGGCATGCTTTTTGATGAGGACCCCATTAACGCTCTTGAAGCTGCTGTGCCTTCAGGTCCAAATCTGATTGCGGCAATTTCTTCACTAACACGTGCAGTGGAAAAGCTAACCGATGTTCTAACTTCAACATCGGCACAGGTATCTTCAAAACTTTTTTCTGGAACGAGTATCTTTGAAAACTTTTAGATTTGTTATGACAATTTTTGAAGAAATTGCACGTTTTACAGGATCCAATGGAGGCTCTACGTAAAGAGAGAGATGAAGTGGCCAAGATAGTTCTAGTGATCGCCAGTTTGACCTCTGTTGCCTCCATCTTTGTTCCACCCGGAGGGCTTGACGAATTTGGGACAATCCGATTCAAAAGGACTTTGCTTTTCTTCATCTTCTGCTTGGCAAACGAACTCAGCTTCCTTATATCGCATGCCAACCTAGCTTTGTTGTACAAACCAGTGAACGAAGAAGATGAGGTAGAGAAAAAGGTTGCTACAATGAAGAAGAAGATTAGATATGGGTGGGCTGGTCTGTGGACTGCAGCAATCTTATTCTTTGTAGCCTTCAACTGTGGGTTTTGGTTGGTCTGTCCTGCAGGGGAACGTAAAGTGATCAAGTTTAGCAATCTCCTTCGATGGCTGACACTAGGTCTCACAATAGCAAAGGTGTCTGGATCGCTATGTTTCATTTTTGGTAGGAGGATCTGGAACCGTATCAGGAACCGTATCATTCATGGATGTTGATTCTTCAGTAGCGTTGTAATCTCTTCGCAGTCGCTTCATCTTTTAGTTCAGGTGCATTTTCTACAAATATTGTTGTTGCACATTGTTGTTGCTACTTGCTACGGAACATTGTTGTTGTACATTTGTACTTACTAGAATGAAATGCATATTTGCGGCTAGTCTATCTTTGCTGCAGCTTATCTCTCTAGTGAAAACACACGACCGGCTCTGTTTTTTTTTTTTTTTGTATGGACTCCTCAATTTTTCACACTTTCCAATCTGAAATCATCACATGTGAGTAACTTGATCGCTAGAGCATTCCATTTCATAGACGCTACTAAAACCTCACCAAGAAGATTGTGTCTTGAAATTCTCAAACGAAATTTTGTATACTCTCAACTCTCAAGGTCATAAACATGTTACGTTTGAACAGAAATTCTTGAGTAAGAAAATCAAACCAACAGCAGCATCATGCTATACATCTGAAACAATTCGCCAATATCTGCAAATACATCATAATATAAATAGATCTTAATCTTTGCAGCATAGCTTCTCCTTCCTCAGAAAAAAATCTCTGCTGTTTCTTGAAGAGTATGTATCATTGATCAGTCCCTGCAGCATCTTATTCTTCTCAATTCTACATTTCAGAAAAACCTGCAGATCTTCCACCCACATCTGAAGTCGTCCGCCAAACTTCTCCTGAAGCTTATCTTGCTCTTCTTCTTGCGTGACTTTCAAAGTTCTCTTCCCTTACTGACACAGACTTTAAAATGAACCTAATCAGCCTGATAATTAGTGCCATCACAAATTTCCAGAGCTTGAGATTCGAACAAGTAAACTGATCCTTCACAAAAAACCTCAACGGAATTTTTGAGTCTTCTCAAAAGCAATCCTTCAGTTATCCCTGAAACTCTCTCCTTTAGAACACCATATGATAGGCGTAGTTAGCAACACAAAACCACTCAAACCACCGTTGCTCTCAAATTCAGATCCAGACTTTGATCATGTGATTCCTGCAGATGCAGACTTGAGCTCCACTTTATGGAATCAAAAGCCAAACTCTTAATGAAGAATTCTCCTCAACCAAATCATCACGAATGGATTATCAAGGGACTGATTCTTAATGAACACTCAAACCATGTGTTTTCCAGTTTCTTCAAACCCTTGATCTTAATCTCCAAACTCATCTGCATCTCTCTGATTTTCGTCAAGAACGTGAACGTGAACGTGAACGTGAACCAGAATCCCATTACCAGAGAAAGACTAAGACTCCACCTTAAACATCCTTACGTAGATACCACAGATGCGGACATCATCTCTTTTTACAGTTCGTGAACCATCTTTCTCCGTCACATTCAAGTGTCCTTTAAGTAAGTCAAAATAGATCACCTCTCTGCCTTTACATACCCATAGAAGATGACTTGAGATTGTTGAGACTGAAGCATAAGATATCTCCCCCGCCTCAGTCCAACAACGAATATCCTGACCATAGAGCTTCATGTACGTTTTGTCTTGAGCACAGCAAACTCTAAAATATTTGCAACTATAGCTCAAGCCAACAAAGAGTTCTCTGTTGCTGTTTTATCTATCTCAAGTAATCATCACAGCCAGTGATTAATATTCTCTCCATAAAACTCCCTCATTTTCAAAACTTGAGAGAAATAACCTTTGTCACCAAGGAGATTGATAAAAGACGTTGCAGTTCTCCCTCATGTTTCATGTTTCAACAGGACCGGCAAAACATAAAAGACCTTGCAGCTCTCTTTCATTTCACTTGAAACACTCCTATCACAGACCATAACATTCACAAACGTTGTCGCTTGATTCACCTTGCATTAAGGTTGAGCTTTCCAGCAAAAACATTTCTTCCGTTTGATTCCTCAATAACCGAGAAGGACCATCGACAAACAGCTCAAAACACCATGGTCAAAACAAATATCCTGCACAAGAACTCCTATAATCTTTCGCAATCTCCTGTACACGGAGTATTCATGATTTTCTCATCAAAGACCCCCACCAATCTTGATTACATTGTCAAACCAAAAACTTATACACAGAAGCGAAAATAGCAGATAACGGATGATCAGAAGCAGCTGTCCCAACATCAAAGAGGTACCGCTGTCGCCAATAAACAAGATCAGAGACTAAGCGCAGACTGCTTTATATAACTTTAAAAAAGGTTTGACCAAAGAAACACCATGAGGCCAGCACAAGACCTCCAAAAGATTCGTAAATAGCACATGTGGTCGGCCTTTGAGATCAATAAACCAATGCTAACAAGAAGCCATGGTAAAATCATCATCACACACAAACCTCTGTGAGCACAGCGGAGTTTTAACAACAAGCTCACTCATATTAATCTGACCATACATCAATCCCAAAAGTCATATTCTAACCAGTAAGAGCTGAGCCAAAGTTACACAACTCTGAGTATCCTACCTCGGATTTCTCCCGACCATGAGCATCATCACGTATGATTCTTTTTCCAGCTTGGATTCCTCTTCTCTCAATTAGCAGCACCTTAAATATAAAAACATCAATTGTAGCAATACACAACAACCAACATATGGCGTCCAATGAAAACCAACCAAACATAGCCAGAGAACTACTATACTCCCCGTGGTTGAGAGCAAAACTGAGATAAACCTTTCGTGGACAAGACACGAAAATGGAGTCGAAGAACACTCAGCAAATGATGACCCGATCCAAAAATCAACTCATTAAGCTTGTATTGATAAACGTAGATCTCCCAGCTCTGAAAACATCATCAACACCCCAGCCATACTTATGCAAGAGCACTCCTCTCTTCTCCAGGCTAAGATCCTTGTTGACTTGCCAAGGCATAACTCTTCTCTCAGAAGATCATGATTCTCTCTTGTTCCCATCGATTTCATAAGTTTCATCTCGCAGGCCTCGATTCAGAACACTTTACTGCTGCATACAGTTTCTTATCTTCTGAATTGTAACTATGAATCTGAGATGAGAGCTCTGGGCTTTGACAAATAAAATCAGACCTGTATTGAATATCTGCAATTTTCAGTGATTTTCCCGATGACGCTCTTCTTCTCCTCTCGAGTCTTGAGATTCCATCTTCTCGCGAGCTCATTACTTCATCTTCTCGTGAGCTCACAGCTTTTATCCTTCTTCCCCTATGATTCGTTCACTCGCTTTCCAACAATAATTTTGGTTGATACTCGTAAATCTCTTGATACATTTTTGTATTGGGCTAAACTTTTGGCCCATCTTTCTCGATTTCCAGAATCTAGATATAGTCGATCTCCCAATAATAAGGAACAACTGATGGGAAAAAAAAAATAATAATAATAAAATAAATATTTCCTAAATTCACAATCTTCAAAAAGGAAAATCGAAGAATCCTGAGAGTCAAACAATATCAGCAACTGTCGATTGTGGTTGTGGTTGTGGTTGCTTAGCAAAATTCCACCAAGTTCCACAAGGAAACCAAGGTGCAATCATGGCGGGTATGAACCATAGCAAACAAGGTAGACCAAAGTAAAGAGCCAAGCGAGGAGAAATAGCATACAAGAAGCCGAGGAACATAGAGAAGCCTAACGTGTGACCGATGCGTCCCGCCAAGTAACATCCAGCGTCTTCATCATGATCCATTGCCATAAACCAACACGCGCAACTAAGCATGATAGTAGTCATGTAGAACATACCGAAACAAAGGACATATTCCAAAACTAAATCATCTACGTGTATTTTGGGTTTTGTCATATTAATATACACGATCGCTGCAATGTTGAGTGTTATAATGATGTTGGTCATCGCAACCCCGTACCGTAGGTTCCCGTCCTTCCTGCAACCAAAACACGATGATTTGTTTCAGTTTTTAACGTGTTCAATCAAATCTTATTGACAATAAAAGAGAGAGAGAACCAATGGTTTAGAGTATGGAACCTCACCTCCATAAACGGCTGAAGTGAGTTTCACCTACGTTTGTAGTACTTGTAGTTGTAGCCATGGCTTCTTCGTTTATTGATTGGTTCAAGAAAACTAATACTTATAATGATATCGAAGAAGACTACGTAATGTGATATATATATAGGTTAAACAAGTCCTACTCCAAACCTAACTGGGACTAATCACAAAATATATTTCCTTGTAGGTGATGGTTTTTTTGATATTTTTATCATCGAAAACAAAAACAGTCATAGGTCATGATATCATAAATATAACAAGAGATAAATAGTATAAGGTCTTATTGCGACACAGACTCTGCTGTATCTAAAGAGAGAATCAAACAAACAAACACAAGAACCAACGTCCAAAGACAACACATGGCTTAGCTTTTTTTATTTAGGTAGGAAATTAGAAGCTAAGCAAAGAAAACAAGCACTTTCTCACAACACTGAGAGAGAGTTTTAGTCGTCATATTCATTACGATGCCTCTGGTGGGAATGCTTGTAACGATTCTGCTTCTTCTCTTCATTCTCATCAGAGTCATTGCCACCCTGCAGATTTTGACACAGAGATGATTAATTAGGGTTAACAAGGGATCCTAGAACCAGCTTCCAATTCAAGAAATGCATTTCAAGATGTGAAAGAAAGAGATACATGAATGAACATGAACCATCAGTAAATGTATCCTTTGTAATGTTCTATACAAGTTCGAGTTAATGATGACTCTATTAACTATGGCAAACACTAAAGGAGACAGATCCGTGTCAAATATGCTACAACATGTCCACATTCAATCAAATAGTACTGAACAAAGGAAGTTAAATGGGATCTTCGAACTAGCTTTCACTTCAAGCAAACTCAAGAAAAATCCATTTCAGAATGTGAAAACAGAGACTTTCTCATGAATCATCACTAAAGGTATAAACTTTACTTCAATATGGAGATATCACTCTACACTAAAAGTATCCAGACAGAGACTTCCAACATGAAATATCCTACATCAATGTCCAAATTCAGTCAAATGCTGAACAAAGCAAGTTAAATGGGATCTTCAAACTAGCTTTCACTTACAAGCAAACTCAATCAAATCCATTTCAGAAGGTGACACAGAGAGTTAAGTGGCTAAATCATGAATCACCCACTAAAGGTATACTTAATCTACACTTGTGATCAACAAAGACTCCTAACCAATCAAACTAGGGAAAATTCACTATACAGAAACGTTAAAAAATTATTGAAACTTACATATTTCTTGCGGCCATAGCTCTTCTCCTCATCATCACCGGAACCAGAACGGTTCCTGCGCTGCTCATCATCATCATCATCATCATTGCCACGGCCATAGCTTGGCTTCCTGTAACTCCCTTCTTCCTGTTCCTCCCCATAGCTTGGCTTCCTGTAGCTTCCTTCCTCCTGTTCCTCCCCATACCTTGGCTTCCTATAGCTACCTTCCTCCCGTTCCTCAGACCTTTCATAGCTAGGCTTGATGTAGCTTTCAACCAGATCATCAGATCCTCCATAGTTAGGCTTCCTGTAACTTCCCTCTTCCCGTTCCTCCCCATAGCTAGGCTTTCGTTCATACTCGCTCCTCTCTTCACCGAAGCTCGGTTTCTTTTCATACCCGGATCCATATCCGGTCTCGGTTCGTTCACCACCGTAGCCAGATTCAGGTCTCCGGCCATACTCAACCTCGGTTCGTTCACCACCATATCCAGATTCAGGTCTCCGGCCATACTCAACCTCGGTTCGCTCACCACCGTAGCCAGATTCAGGTCTCCGGCCATACTCAACCTCGGTTCGTTCACCACCGTAGCCAGATCCGTAACTCTGCTCAGGTTTCCGACCATACTCCGCCTCTGTTTCCCCATAACCGGATCCGTACTCGGATTCCGGTTTCCGGCCATAACCGGATCCAGCACCAGCGCCAGATCCGTAACCGGGATTGGGTCTTTCACCTTGGACATGACCGCCTCCGGCTGAATCGGGTCGAAATGCGGGTCGGGGCTTGGGTCGAGAGTAGCTACTGTACTCGGTCTGGAGAGCCTCTTCGCCGTAGGCGGAGGGATCGTGGATCGAGGTGAATTCAGGTCTCTCGTACTCGAATTCCTCATCGGCTCCGGAGGAAAGCGGGTAGCAAGTCTCATCGGAAGGAGGAACCGGACGGCCGTAGATCACGGTGATGTCGTATCCGCCACTGTACGGCGTCGGATCGAACTCGTCGAAATCATCGACCTCATCCTCGTCTCTGGTGTAGTACGGCATCGTTTCGAAAGCTTCTCTCTTTCTTCTTTTCTTCTCTCTGATCTGTGATTTCTTTGTTTCTCTTGGATCTCACAGAAATGATTGAAATGTGAAATGCTTTATACGCGGAGAAGGAAGGAGACGAAAGGGTGCGAAACGGTGCGTTTTCTAAATGATGAATGTGGGCCCCGTTTGTCTGCTGTTTACATGGCGACCACTACGAGTACAAGACGTGGGTCAGCTGCGAGCCTGTGACACGTGGCTACATCATAACTGGTTAAGAATCTGATTGTATTGATTGCCGACCGATCTAACGGGAAACCGTACTTTTGTTTTTCTGCCGACACATGTCTGTTGACTCGATCCGACACGAAAATTTCAGACAACCCAATTATGGATTATCATGTGTTAGAAGGGAATAAACACAGATATTAAAATTTAAGTTGAAGCCCATTTGAATTATGGATAAGGCCCAAACGTTAACAGTATTGAGGTTCTTGAGCTGATTTAACAGAAACAGAGGACTCTGTTTCTACATAAAGCTATTGAGAGATTTTCTAGTGTATTATATTTGCTTGCCTAACCATATGTTTGATTCTCATAGTGAATGATGCTTGAGGATGTCGTAAATCAATTGTGCCATTTACATTCTAGATTTGCTTCTAGTGTGGTTAATCAAAGAACAAATCGGAAGACCAAATCACAACATCAAGGTTTGTATCACTCTGCTTGAGGAGAATCATCATGTGTCCTCTACATTTTGCAATGAAACATGTCAATATCATCATGTGATACTAATTTTGTGTGAATATTTTTAATTCACATGGTACTTCAAAAAGTACACCTTTTTAAGGATGAAATAAGTCAATTTGCTAAATCTATTTGTTAAAGAAAAAGATTTGACCTTTTCGGGATGAAAGAACATACCTGAACAGTGGAAAAGGCAAATTGAGTCAGAACCAGGTTACTTTTAGAAACCTCTGTCTCAGAAAGAGCTTTTGACAGCACATTAAATTTTCAAGTTTTTAAGATTCGCTCGTGTCATTGTCATCCACGAATGCGAGGGACCGTGAAGGAGTAAAGCAAAGAGGGCCCTACAAGTTCCAAATACTGATGACGTGGATCGGTTAATGCTCCGCCACGTCGAAATAGAATTCCGAAAGACCGATTTCCCTTATCTTTCCAAATCTCTAGCGAAAGAGCTTTACTAATCTCTCTATCTGTTTCTTCTAAACCTGTCACAAAGTCTTTAACTTTCGGAGAGAATTCAAAACGCAATCTTAACTCGAATAGTCTAGAGAGAGAGAGAGATATGTGAACGTGATCGAAGATCTAAATCTTGGAGGGACAGAGAGTGAGAGAGAGTGAAATGGCGGTTTTATCCTCGGCGATGTTCGGGAGTTACCGGCCGGTGAAGACGGAGATGAGATCAATACTACGGTGGAGAGTAAAGTGCCAGGTGTCTTCCGTAAAACCCGCCACGTATTCGTCTAGAATTTCCACAGATATTCCTCTGCACGAGTCTCCTCAGGTCTCTCTCTATTTAATACTCATCAGTCTTAGTTAAATCGAAGCAATTTTGGTTGGTTTTTTGAATTTTATGAACTTTCAGGCATTGTTCGATGAGTATTTGGAGGATAAACCGAGAGTATTCGAAGCAATGTTTCCAGATAAACCCAGAAGCCATAGACTTAACGAGGTGTGTACTATTGTACTTCGATTATGTTTATCTAAATTATATATAATGGAGGAAATGTCTCAAAAAGGGCATTTGGTCTAGTGGTATGATTCTCGCTTAGGGTGCGAGAGGTCTCGAGTTCAATTCTCGGAATGCCCCTTTTTTTTGTTCAGCCTTGAAATTTTTGGTTTTGGTTTTTCTACATTATTTACTTTAGTTCCAATGAAATGAATTTGTGCAGGAAGAGTGGAGGATTCAGATGTTACCAATAAACTTCCTCTTCCTTACTGTGTGGCCTGTGGTGGATATGCGATTAAAATGCAAATCCAACGGTCAGGATTATCCACCAGACGTGCCTTTGGATATAACTAGAGTTGTGGAGCTTAACATGGTAATAAACAACACATTTCTCTCTTAATTTCTTCAGCTTTAATTGTTGATACTTAGTTACATATTCGCTTTTATCTATGTATATCATGTATGTTAGTTATATATTCAGATTTATCTATTAGGGTTGTTTTACCCAACCATCGTTATGATCTCTACATTTTTGAATTATGTTTTTTTTTTCAGACGAGATGGGAGCTTCGAGGGCTTGACCGAGTAATGCAACCGTCTGACTTTAGCTTGGGAGTCAAGGGAGCATTGTACCCAGACCGAAGAGGAAAGAACACAAGGCTTAGAGGCCAACTAGAAATGAACATAAGCTTTGTGCTTCCTCCGGTTCTTGAATTGGTACCTGAAGATGTTAGGAGAAACTTGGCAAATGCGGTAAGAAATTGTCACATAAAACAATATTTGTGTATCTTTGAACTCAGTTAAGACGATATGTATCCGAATTCATGTTTTTTTATTTGAAACTTTAACAGGTTTTGACCGGTTTAGTGGAGAATATGAAGCATAAGGTTAATGGGAGCTTGCTCGCTGATTATAGTAGGTTCAAGAATGAGAGAAGATTAATGAAGTAAATCAAGTGAACCCGAGTTTTAATGTCAATGTTCAACCATGTATAGTTCTCAATCCCACATGAACAATCAATTACAATGTTACAATTTGGCTAAAAAGCATGCAAGATCAACAAGTTCTAAGCCGAGATATAAACCATAAAAAAATGTTTCTATTTATATTATATATATCTTAAAACTTCTTTGACAAAACACGAACTCGTTTACAAAAATCTAGTTCAAAACATTTACCATTGCAAATTTTTATAACTTAACAAAAGATAACTAAAGGAAAGAGTTTTTTTTTTCGTCATTTGATAACTCTTTTCAATAGGTCCAAAGCTGATGATATTATTTTGTACTTTTAATTAAAAAGACTAAACATGAGGGAGAGGATTTAACATTAAAAAAAAATCTAGATTTCCAGAGAATTGATCCCAGTTCTGAGTCGGGTTGCTTCAGCGAGCGGTAGTGCCTGGTACTCTAGCATTAGCTCGTAGAAAATACTTTATTTGAAGATGGTGGTGGTGCAAATACTGAGCATGCTACGATTTTCAACGATATGTAATAGGTTTTAGTAAAGTTTTTGTTCTTTCAAGCTGGAACTATTTTTAATTTTTTACTTTTTGTTCTACCTTGATCCAACATCCACTCTTGAATCTATGAGAAATATTAGGCAAACATTGCATAAGGAAAGAGCAAGAACGAAATTGTGTGTTTTGGCTTTAGATGACAATTTCGTAGTGACTGCTCATGATCTCATGAACATTGAACTAGCAAATTTTGAGGATGTGGTAAACGATTGTCATGAAGTCATTAGAACGATGCATAGTGACTTTCAGACTCCTGAAGATGAAGCTAAAGAACACACTCTTGCATGTGATGCCGAGTCATCTTGCGACAGCTACAGCCTTGATCTACAAGACCTCTCAGCTTCCACAACTGGATTCTATTTACCACTTACGGTCTGTTTTCCACTCTTTCCACTACATTCGGTCAAGTAAACGATTGTCGTGAAGTCATGAGGACGATGGATAGTGACGTTCTTTTCATGTATGATAGTGTGCAAGACTACGGTATCATACTTGGTGATCTCAATGCTAGAATCTACTTTGTCCAAGGCTTTTTGGGTGATTTCCGACTAGTAATGTACCCACTCATGGCTGCACAGCAGCGCAAGGTACTAAGATGAAGCTTAAGAACACCCTCTGGACTGTGATTCCCAATCATCTTGCTACATATACGGCCTTGATCTACAACATCTTCCAACGTCCCCAACTAGAGTCTCTTCAACATCAACGTTCTGTCTTCCACTCCTTCCATTACATCCGGTCAGGCACAAGGGAGTGGATTTTGGCAAATCCTTATGCCATTGTCATCCCTACTAGAGGTCCTTTGTTCTACCCGCAAATTTAACCACCGTGGTCTATACATGTGCAATTTGCGGCTGATTTATTATACTAGTTTTGAACTCATTTAACAAATTGCTATATAAACCTAATGTATATTTCATTTGAACATTTACAGGTTTTAACCAGTTTAGTGGAGAATATGAAGCAAAAGGTTAATGGGACCTGAGCTTGCTCGCTGATTATAGCAGATTCAAGAATGAGAGAAGGTTAATTAAGTAATGGAGTGAAATCAATGTCAATGTTCAACCATGTATAGTTTCTCAATCCCACATGAACATTCGATTATAAAGTCTGAGTTGATTTTTTTTATGTCAACCTTAAATATTATATGTTTAAAATACTGAGCTAGCTCAGAGCCAAGAGTACAAAGATTTAAAAGTGAAACAACAAGAGCTTATTGCTTAACATAGTCAAGTTAAAGAATCCGTCAAAATCTTATGCGTGAGGTAGAAGTTTTGTCACCGTCAAAAACTTGTAGTTGTTTTCTACAATTTCCTGGCAACGTTCAATGTTCTCGTGTCAGTCTCATCAACGAATGCGTGAGAGAAGACGTGTAGAGTAGTCTTACAAGTTACAATATCTCCACGTAGACTTACGCAAGGCCAAATAAACCGAAACTTAACCACAACTAGTCAAACTGAAATTACAGAAAACCAAACCAAAATACATAAACTTGGTATCAGCTTGGTAACCCCCTACCCATACCGAACGAAATCGAACGAACTCCGGTTTCAACTCAGTCTTATTTCTAACAAAACCGAAAAAATCCAAGATCCAAAAAATATCTATACTGGTTAATATAGAAGTTTGCATGATGATTATTCATTAGAGGAATGTTTTGATACAAATTTTCAAAAACCACTACCTTCCAAATCTCTAGCGTGACAATTTAACTCTATCTATCTCTTTCTCAGTCTTTACAAAAAAAAAAAAGTCTCAAAACGTATTAAAGAGAAAAGCAAGACGCAATGTTTTCACTCAAGGTATACATAAAGAAAAGAGAACTGTGGGAAAGACCGAAATATCAAATTTAAAATCTTTGAGAGATAGAAATAGTTGAAATGACGGTAAGCTCTGCGGTTTTATCGTGGCCGGGGATGCTCGGAAGACACCGGCCGATGGCGACGGAGCTCCGTTCAAAACGGTGGAGAGTGAAGTGCCAATTGTCACCTGTAAAACCCTCTACGTATTCATCTAGAATATCTACAGATGTTCGTTTGCACGAGTCTCCTCAGGTCTCCTTCTCTCTGTCTATAAATGGTATGTACATATATAAGCGTCAGTGTACAATTGTGTAGTTTGATGCTTTTGGTGTTTCTTTTTCAGGCGTTGTTTGATGAGTATTTGGAGGATAAATCGAGGGTTTTCCAAGCAATGTTTCCGGATAAACCCAAAAGCCATAGGCTTAACGAGGTAATTATATATTTGTTAACAGCGATAAAACTCTCTACTCATTAGTCTTTACTCACGTCATTTATTGGATGAGTTTGAAAGATTGTTTAATCATTGCAACTGTTTTTGTAGGAAGAATGGAGGATCCGAATGTTACCAATAAAATTTCTCTTCCTCACTGCGCATCCAGTGGTGGACATGCGGCTTAGATGCAAATCCAACGGTCAAGATTACCCGCCAGACATACCTCTAGACATAACCAAAGTTCTTGAACTCAACCTGGTACGTTCCACAAGATTCACAAACTCACAAGATCTCTTTTCTCTTATTATTCCTTTGATGGTCTACACTTATAATTCTGGTTTCTAGATAAAATGGGAGCTTCAAGGGCTTGACCGAGTTATGGAACCATCCGATTTCACTCTCGGAGTCAAAGGAACATTGTACCCCGACCGACATGGAAACGACACAAAGCTCAAAGGTCGACTAGAGACGACAGTAAGCTTCGTGCTTCCTTCGGTTCTCGCACTAGTTCCCGAAGATGTTAGGAGAAACATGGCGCATGCGGTTAGAAACTAATTCATAAAAGCGTTTGCGAACTCAATATATGATGTTTCTGGTTTATACATTTTCAATTCGTTTTTTCTACAGGTTTTGACCAGTTTAGTGGAGAACATGAAGCATAAGGTTATCGAGAGCTTGCTCGCTGATTATAACAGTTTCAAGAATGAAAGAAAAATACACAACTAGTTTTTAGTTAATCTCGATGTATAACAATGTGTATAGTTCTCTGGATCCGAATTGATAAAAACTAGATATTATACCCCCGCGCAAGCGCGGAGTTGTTTTTCGGTTAATCATCATTTATATATTTCTAAAATATATTATATTGTTTTTTGTTATTCTATATAATACTCACGATTTGTAATAGAGACTCATGTTATGTTTATTTTAAATGATCTTTTCTGTATAATACTGAAGATCTGTAATAGATACTCCCGTTATGTTTATTTTAAATGGTCTTCTAATTTTTCCAAAGATTTGGCAACTATTTCTAGAATTTGTTAGTATTTGCATGAATATTTATTATATTTTTAGTACAAAAACGGTTGTTTAGTGAACTTAGAACTTCTCTAGTCACCATCGACCTTCTGATTTTCTAAACTCATCAAAATTCTTATTAACATCATCTTGAGCCATGTCCGCCTCTTAACTACATTCAACCACCGCCTCAGTCACCTTTTGAGCCGTGCTCTTTGCCATTTTTCGTCTGACATGAATCTTTTTATCTCTATTATAAACCTTTTTAAATTTTTTATATACAGTTACAAATAAACTTATAATTTTTTATATCCTTATTAATTTGTAATTCTTAGAAAATCTATGTTGTTTCATATATTATTTTAAACATGTTAATTTTTTTCTTATTTGTAGTTATTTTTATATATTTTGAATTATCAAGTTATGTAAAAAATGTTTTGTAACTTTTATAAATCATATAATATCTATTAATTTTCTTAATTAATATTTTTAATATTTTATTTTGTGAAATATATTTTAGGATTTTTGGTAAATAATATAATTTATTTAAGGAAATATAATAACAGTAAACTGTGTAAATTAATTGATTGACTAATTTTAGTTTTAATGTTTGTCATTTATTATTTTCATCTCTTTTGTTTTATAATTTTGGATTAAATGTATGGGATCCATTATCTCTATAAAATTATGCTGATGTGGATGGCTTAGGAGGAGAGAGCAACTCCCTAATTATATATAAGATGTAAACGCAAACGCAAACAAACACTTGACTTGCTTAATGTAATAATAATACAAAGGAAGCAAATACACAACTTTTCACACACAATGAGAGAAAAAAAAAAGGGTAATATCAAAAGATTCACAAACGAGCACACCATTTTTGTTCAGTGACAGATATTTTCGTCGAGGTTTAGTTACAGAGGCTTACTTAAGTTTGAAGTACAAGATGATGATAATGGCGGCGATCAAAGCGATGATAATGGCTCCAATGGTCCATTTGTTCTTGTTCATCCTCCTCGTCATGCCTGTCAAGATCTTCTTGCTCTTTCCTACGTTATCGTCTACTCCGTCAAGCTGTATCAGAGTTCTAAGTATTGGTCAGAGCAGATACTTAATATCACGTATAGAGATAAAAGAAAAAGTGTTGCAGAGAGAGCCATACCGTGTCATGTGCACGTAGGAGAGATTGTCTCTGACTGTTTAGGTCTTGGAGGATTGAAACGCCGATGTCTTCAGTTTCCATCATCGTTTTACGACTCTCCCTGACTCTGTCTGTGGTTCGACCCAAACGTTCCGTTGACATCATCAATCTTGATCTCTGATCAGCTGAAGCCTGATACAAAGAAATCAAAAGGCGGTTTTACTAGCAAAGATCAAGATGAGATTAAAAACTGAACAAGTACTACTAAGTCCTATACATACCGTCTTTGTGTCAGCCATGCCAGCTTCAAGCAACTCGTCTCGAGCAGCAGCGTTCAAGCTTCCCGTTGTGATTCTCTTCACTTCGGTTTTGAAATTGTTCAGATCAGACTTGAATTCTCTTAATTTGACAAGGAGGCTAGACTTTATATTTGGTGGAAGGCTCCTTGCCTCAAGATCCATCTTCCTAATCTGGTTAAACAAAAAAAAAGTACAGAGCATGGTCAAAAGTGAAATATGGACAATTTATTCGATCTATACACTTATCACATACCAATGCTTCTGCATTTTCTAGCCCAGATTTGATTTCAGAGAGCTTCTGCTTCTTTTGTTCTGCAAATCAATCAGTAAAGGTATCAAACAATGCATCTAAAGAGCTATGCAATCAACAGAACAATGATGATGATGATGATCTACACATACTAGTGACCAAAGAAAGCACAAATTTCATGTCTTTACAACGCAGTAAAGAGATCTAACAACGCACAGTACTCTGTATCCAACACAAACCAAAAGATCTCTGATTCGTTTCATTGTTACATTCACAAGCTAAACTTCTAAGGAAGCTAAGGCAATGCATTGGAGAAAAAGTGTAAATCTGGAGATATCAATTAATTACCTCCATCGAGGGCAACAGCTGAGGAACATTTCTTAGAAAGACTCGCCGAGAGATCGCAATATTGCCGCTCGTATCCGTTAAACACTTCACTCATTGTTCCAAGTGAATACGAATTCTGCACAATCAGCAAACACAAATGATGATGAAACCTTAATGATATGAAATCCGATTCTTCCGTCAACCTAAGATCACAACTAGCCCCAAATTTCACTAAGCGGAACAAAATCAACAGCCCAAACCATCGATACTTAAGCGATTCAATAGAGGAACGATGATTGATGTACAAATCAATCATAAACCCTAATATATTATGTATTCCAATTTCCGAACTAGATCGCGAACAGGGAAATCGAGGTTTAGGGGGCAAAAAGGAAGCCAGAAAAGGTAAAATTCACGGATCGCTACAGAAAAGGAAAAAAATGGCGAATGATTTGAACACAATTGAGGTGATCGAAGAGTTCGTCGCCGGAGCAGAAGCGATTGAAGCACAAAATTAGGAATATAAATATCTTAAACTAGAAAGCATAATCGCAATCAGAGAAGAGTAATTAGGAAGAAACCATAGAGAGAGGCAGACGAGACCTGAGAAATGAACGGAGAAGAAGAGATACGACGCCGGGATCGGAAAATAGATCGGGTGAAGAAAATTCGTGAAGACGACGATTAATTTTTTTTTTTTTGATGCGTGTGGATATAAAGATTGTATTTATTCAAGGACGGTCCGAAATATGTTCTTTTATATGGTTACATCAATATTGACGGTTTTATATGGTTACACGGTTTTATGCCTGGGCGAATTACCAAACCGAACCTAATTAAAGAGAAAACCAAAATGAACCAGATAATCTTAAATACCAAATTCCACTAATTGGTTTGAGCCTTTTTCACATAGGTGATATTTCTCTCGTTTACACTTTATCCTTTTTTTTTATGTTAGAACAAGAACCTCAGAAGGAGACACTAGAGAGACAGTTATTGCTAATAATTGCATATTTTTTCAACTAAAGTTGCTGAACAACAAAAAGAATATTAAATATCCAGGCTTGCAGATTTTTAAAATCTTAGGCGAAGACCTTTAAAGAATTTGTAGGATTTGCATGGTAATCACAACGTGGCATGAAACATACAAAACCAAGACATAAACATGGTCCTGACTCCTGAGTTTGGTTAAACTTAAAACATACAAGACCAAGACATAAACACGGTAATCCAGACAAAACGCATAACAAGTAGAAACTAAATAAAGGGTAAAAAACACCAGAGGAGCTTGAGCTAAGTCGAGCTTTGGCATATTATTCGCAGCCTGAAAATCCAAAAACAAGTTTTAACCAGGATTGTGGGTGGTCAATATTATTTTCTACTTTTGTCACCAAGAATCAAGAATGAAGAAAAGATTTATTCACCTGGGTGAGGAATGCGGAATGCGGCCATTACAGATTTCTACTTCGAATACGACTACGATTGCGGAAGGGTGTAGTAAGAACAGTAACAGCTACTTTGTGTCCTTTAAGGTAGCTCCCATTAAGTTCCACCGCCTTCTCTCCTGCAAAAAATCCCTTGATATAAGCCACGATGCTTCTGTAAAAAAATCAACAGCCAGTCTCTCATTAGTCAGCATTAGAAAGTTGGGACGTCAAAATGAAATAATTAGGACCAAGAACAAAGCCACAAACCCTTTGCGCTTAATAGCCATAACTTGGATGACCTGTCCACATGAAGACAAAAAATCCCTCACAGCGACATCGACCTCACTATCACTAAGTGAAGTGTAGTCATATCCTCGAATAATTACTACATCAATCCTGCAAAAGTTAAATGATGAGCACATGCAAAATCTTAAAGAGAGACAAACAAAAATATGAAAAAATGAAAATTCAGTTTACCTTTCCTCACTAAACGGATAAGGCTCAGCAGAGACTTTCCATCCTCCGGCAGCAACCACACTTCCATCAAGTTTCAAGGCCTTGTCTGCTGCGCCCTCTCCCACAAAATAAATATTAGCAACAGTTTGACGAAACCATATGGTAATATCAGTGATCCTTCCACATGAAGCGAAATGTTCTCTCAACGCACTCTTCACATCCTCATGATCACGACGTTCAAATCCCCTCACGGATATCCTCTCAATGCCACTGCAATTACATTATTTATCAACGTGACATACAAGAACATTTCGATATTCAAATACTCGAGACTCAAGCCAATCAATTTACCGGGCTTTTGCTTCTGCAATAGTTGGACCAGGATCCTTCAATTTCATCAAAACATCTAATCAGAAATTCTACTAACCAAACATATCGTGAATAACAAGACAGCCTTAAAAAAAAAGAGAGAGTAACAAAGATATTACATCGAAAGACCTGCTGTCTATGATCAGCTTGGCTCTAGGTGCCTCATCATCAACGGATATCCCTCCAGTACTGTAACTGCAATCATTTGATATTACATTTATTATCAACGTCACAAGAACAACAACAACAACACATCTATACAGATAGAAATCTCAGACTCAAAAACAAGACCAATCAATTTACCTGGCTCTTGGTTCTGGAATGGCCTAGGTACAAAACATCTAAATCAGAAACTCTACTAACGAAAACAGAGTTTAAAAGAGTGAATAACAAGAAAGCCATTAGGGTAACAAAAACTATTACTTTCTTGTCTTCTTTATTCTCTTTAGTTCGGTTTTCTAATGTTTTCTAATGTTTTATAAAAGAAAATAACTTTTTCTTTTATAAACTCTGTTATGAACTGGTTTTTGCTTATTTTAATGATTTTTTTGTCACCAATTTAATACTAGTAATTAAAAAGTTTCAGAAGCTCAAACCGTATGTACATAAGTATTATGTGTAGAATTTAATAGCGTTTCCATATCGGAAAATAAATTGTGTAAGTTTTTTAATTGAGAATTTAATTGATTAATTTCCAACTTTGCGTAAATACTGAGATCTGATATACTACTATGGGTATTGGGGTTAATTTGAAATCTGTGATGGTTAAATGATTTGATAGTCAAGAGGAAACAAATTTGATCTTACAGATATGCTTCTTTTCTTTTAGGAAAAAGAAGAAAAGCAAACTGGAAAGAAAAGGAAAAATTTAAAAAGCAGAACCCACAGATGTATAAGACCTGATTTGTTCGGTGGAAACGTGAAAAAAAACCCGAAAAACCCTAATTTCTGCTTAGAGAGCCCCCATCTAGATCTAGTCATTCTGTTTTTTCCTTCTTCTTGCTTTTGGGATGAAGTCGACAAAAGAAACAACGATGATGTCCGATCTTCCTGAGGATTTGGTAGAGGAAATACTCTCTTGGGTTCCGGCCACATCTCTGAGACCATTACGATCAACATGCAAACGATGGAGAGCTTTATTAAAAGAGCCAAGATTCAACGAGAAGCACTTTAGTAAAGCTCCAAATCAGTCTTGTGTTATCATGTTGAAGGAATATAGGCTTTGGTCGATGAGCATCGATCTCAACGTTGTTCCTCCATCTATAGAGTTTAAAGGTGCACTTGACCTAAAGTGTTCTCGTCTTAATTCAGAACAACTCGATATAGCTAAAGTGTTTCACTGCGACGGTTTGTTGTTATGCATCACCAAGGACAATAGACCCGCGGTTTGTAATCCGTATTTAGGAGAAACAAGGTGGATCCAACACGAAAATGGTTACAAGAGATACTCTAGGTTTGCTCTAGGTTACGAAAACAACAAATCTGGCCGCACCTACAAAATCTTGATGTTTTGGGAAAGTCACCACCCGGTTAGTGGATTTGAAATCTATGAGTTAAGCTCTAATTCATGGAGAGTTGTGAATACTCCCAACTGCGTCAAAAAAAAGATATTCTGGCGTGACTTTGAAGGGAAATGCTTACTGGATTTCTAGTCATGACAAAGACTATTCTTTACTCAGTTTTGATTTTACAAGAGAGAGATTTGGATGTCTTTGTCCCACATCTCCCGGTCGTTGTTATATGGCTCTATCAGTTGTTAGAGATGAACAACTCTCAGCTTTAATTTGGAGTGTTGGCTCATCAGAGGTGGAGATGTGGGTGACCAATAACATTAATACTGAAGCAGACTTGTCATGGAGCAAATCCTTTGCAGTGGAAGACAAGCAGAGTTCTCCATTCACGAGTCTTTTAATCGACGAGGAAAAGAAAGTGGCCCTGTGTTGTACTTCATGTTATACCCCAAGCAGGAACGTGGTATACACTATTGGAAGGGACGATAAATACTACGCAGAAATTCCTTATATAACGGAACCATGGTTGTTACGATGTAACGACCCTGGTGAAGGATCTTGGTGGCCATTTTTTTTCAATTATGTTCCAAGTTTGGTTCAAATCCAATCATAATATAAGTAAGCAACTGGTTTCATTTCTTGCAGCTCTTTTTTTTTCTTTTTAATGTTCTTCGTTTGTTTTGTTTTTGAAGACAATGTCGTTTGAATCATGTAGTGATTTGAGACGTCAAAAAATCGATCGTCTTACTTCATGATTTCTTTCTTCTTTTAACAATAACTTAAACAAAGATTACAAACTTGACTTTTAAACAATATTTTAAACTTCGGGAAGATCTTGAGGACGGACCCAACCCTTTGCAATTGTGGCCTCTTTTTTCCAACGTGACAGCGTCTTATTAAGTGGTGCAAAATCATTCCCCAAAATTACGTATGCATAAAATTATATAATTATTAATATATGATATTTTTGGGAGCATATGTTTATATATAATTTCTCAAAAATAACATTTAAAAAAAAAAACGTTTTTTCACTACTCCATTCGGAACCGCAATCATGTTTATTATTTTATCAAATATTAATTTATAAATAAACAATTACTGTATTTATACAAGAATGACTACCGAATAGAATATGCTAATTTTGTATTTACTTCTCATAAAATATTTGTAGTCAGATGATTAAACGATGAATAAACTTCTCAGGATGCTACGATTTTGAAATCAGTCTTGATCGATGAAGAAACTTTCCATGATGGTTAGATCAACATGGAAAGTTTATTAGTCAATCATCATCTTTGAAAACCAATCAACATGTTGGGAAGTTATCGCTTATCAGGTTGAATATTGACTACAAAAACAATTACTATTAAGTATAGTTATGCACAAATTTGTTTGACTTAAAACCAAAAAAAAAAAAAAATGGTTTGACCAAAATATATATGACATTGCAAAATATTTGTAAACATATTTACACGAATTATCCTAATCAGTTCTATTTCTCTACGGTATATATACACACATTCTTGTTTATATTTATCATCAATCAAGGTTAACTAACAAAGTATCTTTGAAAAAGCGAAAAACAAAAATCATGAAACTCTTGGAACCAATGATGTATACAAAAGTTTTGATGATAACTGTGGCGATATGGTTTGCGTCCATAATTTATGGTCAAGAAGCCGAGGCACCGACTGGTGATGTAGCCGAGGCACCTGAAACTGACTCATTCGACGGTGGTTGGTATGACGCACGACCACATTTTACGGTGACATCCATGGAGAAACCCAACGTAAGTTTTTATTTACAAATATTTTAATTATTACGTATACTCTTTACAATATTAGTAACAATGAAAACCAAAGCCATTATAATCTATTAAACTTTAAATTACATACTCACTTTATTCATGATATATTCAATAGAGGGAGCTTGTGGATATGGTAATCTATTCAGACAAGGCTATGGTCTAGCCACAGCAGCGTTGAGCACGGCGCTCTTCAACAACGGGTACACTTGCGGGGCTTGTTACGAGATCACGTGTGCACATGACCCACAATGGTGTTTGCCCGGATCCATCAAGATCACAGCTACAAATTTCTGTCCACCAAATTACACCAAAACCCATGACATTTGGTGCAACCCACCACAAAAACATTTTGATCTCTCCCTAGCAATGTTCCTCAAGATTGCCAAGTACAAAGCTGGGGTTGTTCCGGTTAGATACAGACGTGTTCCTTGTGTGAAAAAAGGTGGTGTCAGGTTCGAAATCACAGGAAACCCTTATTTCTTGATGATCTTGCCGTACAACGTAGGAGGAACCGGAGATATTAAGGCCGTGCAGGTTAAAGGAAACAAGACCGGATGGATTACGATGAGGAAGAACTGGGGACAGCACTGGACCACCAATGTTGTGTTGACCGGACAACAATTATCATTCAGGGTTACGACCAGTGATGGGGTTACTAAGGATTTCGTTAACGTGGCACCCAAGACTTGGGGTTTTGGCCAGACTTTTAATGGAAGGATTAACTTTCAGAAGAATGATTTGAGTTTTGTTAGTAGCTAAATCTTAGAACTACAAGTATTACATAGATGTACTTGGTGGAAAAGTTACGATAATTAAAATGATTAATAACAACTCGATATAGCTATAGTTTTTCACTGTGACGGTTTGTTGCTAGCTATGCATCACCAAGGAGAATAGACCCGTGGTTTGTAATCAGTATTTAGGAGAAACAAGGTGGATCCAACACGAAAATGGTTACAAGCGATACTCTAGGTTTGGATTGATTGTTTTGTTATTTTATACTGTTTCATATCAATACCATGCTTTGGATGATTGGGAAACAAGAGAAAAAAACGCAGTTCCATTGTTAAGTAGGTCACCACATTCGTGGAGATTTGACGTATTCTGGAGCTTCTTCCGATCAAACCCAAAAACTGTTTCTGATCGCTGAAAAGCATGTGATATGGCCATATGGGGACGACTAGCCTTGGTTCAGTTAGGCAGTTGATAAACTTCATCTCTCAGATACATCTCTCTTTTCCTTCTCATTTCACTTCCAGCTCTTTAGATTACTTTCACTCTTGTTTCAATCCTGTTTTTAGCTTAATTGCATTTCGATTTGATCACTTATTTATATCCATCTTTCCCCACTCAATCATTTCATTTCATTTCATTTTAAGCTCTTTAGGTTACTTTCAGTCTTGTTTCAGCCCTGTTTTTAGCTTATTGGAATTTCGATTTGATATCCAGCTTAGCTCTTTAGATTACTTTCAGTCCTGTTTTTAGCTTACTTGCATTTCGATTTGATAGTTTTAAACAGATTCAATATCCAGCTTAGCTATTTAGATTACTTTCAGGCTTGTTTTAGTCATGTTTTTAGCTTATTTGCATTTCGATTTGATTACCTATTATAGTTTTAAACCGATTTTATATACTTTCAGGCTTGTTTCAGTCCTGTTCCCAGCTTATTTGCATTTCGATTTGATCACTTAACTAACTGAAAATTTCATGTTTGTATGCATCTTCCCCCACTGGTTTCACTTTTAGCTTTTCGCAGGGTTTTTCAGGGGCTGAACTACATTCGCTCAATATTCGCACATCCCCCAAGTAAAATCAAATCTCTACTAGTTTAGACTTGAGTAAACTTTTTTTTTAAGCTATCTAAAATGGATTTGGTTTTTAAATTTTTATAGGATGGTGAATCGATTGCTCGTGAATCTATGATAAGAATTAGGGATAGACTCCATGAAGAAAAAAGAGCTAGAACAAGACAATGCGTGTTGTCTTTAGACGACAATGAACTTTGGGGAGATTGTGAAAGATAGTCGTCATGTCATTGAAGCACTTGGATACAAATTTAATGCTTAAATCCATCCAGCATTACGATCTCCTGCCTGTTCAATTGGTTTTAAAAAAATCGTTATTAAAAAATAAATTTAAGAAATTTAACTGGTTTCTCCAATATACGTGCTCTTAGGACACTAAATAATTGGTTAGACCACATAGTAAAATAAGGCTAATTGTAGCACTAGACCGTATCTATATGAACTTTCTGATATACACATATACCTTAAATCTAAGGGAAATTGTAATGTATAGCCTTGGATAATACATTAATTAAGTGACCAAAAAGCTGTTGTTCTGACATTAACTAGTCATTAATAAAAATCCATTTTACCCTTGTACTTTCAATCTAATTACAATATTCTTTCTCTCTCATCACACAATACTCCGGCGAAAGAAAATAAAAGCGATGGTAACTCTGACAACAGATGATAACAATATTGTTAGCAACGGTAATTCTAGTGTCGGTTATGTTATTATCAAAATAACTTATAAAGTTAACTTATAATGACAGTATTAGTACTGTTATCATGTTAATTTCTAATTTTGATTGGTAAATATATGTTTATGTTAGACGTTAACATGAGTATTATAGGTATATTTATATTAGTTAACATGATAATCGAATAGTTATCATGGTACTATAATAGTTACCATGGTAACTAGATAGTTATCTCGATATCATATTAGTTAACATGGTAATCGAATAGTTATCTCGATATCATATTAGTTAGCATGATAATTAAATAGTTATTTTGAGTTTTCAGGCCATAAACAGTATAATCAGTTTGTATTTGATGAACAGTGTTTCCGATATATAACATCAGAAAACAGGTTTTAGATCAATGGCATTACATGTAAATAAATTAAAATTAAAGGATATTTTGGGTGTAAACAATAAATCATCTCTCCTCAAAAACTAATTATCTATTAATCTCTCCAAATTTTTAATTGTCAGATTATTGGAGGATATTGGCTAAATTCACCCTAAATCTAAATTCTAAACTCTAAAATTCAAACTATAATCAAGTACTAGTGAATTCAAACTTATATGTTATATTAGAAAAATATAGTTTTGAAAATTAATACTCTAAAATTTCTAAAATGTGTATTTCTGAAAATTTCTAGATATCT
Organism: Microthlaspi erraticum; assembly: GCA_902728155.2. Taxonomy (NCBI): domain Eukaryota; kingdom Viridiplantae; phylum Streptophyta; class Magnoliopsida; order Brassicales; family Brassicaceae; genus Microthlaspi; species Microthlaspi erraticum. The sequence continues at coordinate 816,329 of CACVBM020001607.1, forward strand.
TTGAGGTTTAATAGTAGATCGCCAATTTTTAATTTTTATACTTCTTGGAAGAATACAGTAACCTACTTGGTTGGTTCACATGTTCAAGGATCGGATCAAATCGTCAAAAGAAGCTTAGAAGTAGCCCTTGCTCTGTGGTTGTTTAAGGGTAGATAACGAAGCTATTATTTATAATATATCTTCAACACTCAATTAGACCTTAAATTGACAAAATGCCTTTGACTCTGATTTTTCCAATCAAAGCCATATAATTCCAAACGTGACATTTCATAAAAAGCAAAAGCTCCAATCTCCAAAGTATTATATAATCATCCCCTATATTTAAACAAAAAAAAGCTATACTGCAAAAAAATATTTCGACATAATTTCTAAAAAAAACTTCTTCCAATATGCTTTTTTTTCCTTCTTCTGTATAGAACAAATTCTCTCTATTCCCACGACCACCACCATCTCTCACCCTTCGTTTTCCGGTACCGGAGTTTCCTCAGGCTTTGCATTTCGTCTCTGAAACTGATCAAGCTCTTCCTGAGGGAAGACTTCAGACTGAAGCGAAGGAGAAATCTTCTTAACGTGAAGCCAAGTAAGTTGCCAGAAACTATCACTTCCGATATCATCACCCGGTAACAAAACTCCCGTCGTCTTCATCACCAGCAGCGTGTTCTTGAGCAGCTCCGGTATGAGCTCGTGGACTTTCTCGCTGCGTTTGCCTCTGAATTTGGTCGACATGTAAGTCTCCATACGGTCCAATACTCCAAGCCAGAGTCTGCAGAACGATGGTTGCTGCGAAATGTCTTGAAGAGACTGAAGAAAAGCTTTCGACATGAGCTTCGTGGCCAGAACAAGAGTTTCTTCGACTGTTTTCTTGAATGTCTTTCTTGAATTCTCCACCGAAAAGGTAAGCAATTCGTCTAGCAACGGGAAGATCGCGGAGTCGAAGCATTGGAACCATAGAGGCTGCGGTAACATGATCCCGTCTGCACCGGCGATGGCTCTGTGCAGCATTAAGATGGCGTGGTTTCTCACTTGGTCACGTTGATCAAGACAAACTCTCTTGAGGTTGTTCACAAGCCTAAGCCACATTTCACCAATATCTTGACTCAGTTTCACCATAGCTTCGTCTTCTCCAACAGAGTTCTTCGCCTCTTGAGACCATCTCGCGAGACAGAGCACAGAGTTCGACATCAAGTCGATGGCTGAGATAGACCGATCGATTTCGCCGACTCGTGACTCAGCAAACTGCCTAGCTGCGTCCAAACAGAGAATGTAGTTCGATGGTAACAAGTGAGCTCCTTCCGACATTATAAACCGGAGAGCTTCGAATCCAGCATCGGACGCTTCTGGATGCCGAGCTGTGATCGACAACAGAGATATGATCGTTCGCCAACCAACGTGAGATCTGACGTGAGACGCGTTCGCTTTCACAAGACGAGCGACTTCTTGTGTAATCGGTTCACAGTACGCATCAGCGACTCTTGCATCAAGCTTGAGAACCAGTTGGAGTGATTTCAGAAGCTCATCTGTTAAATTTTCCTTGTAAGGTAACAATCTCTGACAAATCTTCAAGACGCCAAAAACAGCTTTTTCAACAAGCGGGCATGGCGTTGACGTAGACTGAACTATACCGGAGATATGCTCGTAAACAGTTTGCCAGATCAGTAGGATTCTGTCTCGGTTGTTCAGAGTGACTGCAATCAGAAGCTCAAGGCAAAACACCGCACTAGCTTCGTTTTTCTCGGCTGCTTTTATGAGAGAGTTTACTAGCTGTTGCAGAGACTCGGCTTGAAGAAACTTGCTGTCTGAGAATATGCTATCAATGTGACAATCTTTCACTATCCCACGAGCGTGTTTATAAGCTGCAAGATCTTCCTCCGTCGGTAATGGCTTTGTCTCCTCCATGTCGAAATACAAAAGCTGGCTAAACCGACCGATGAAACTAGATGATTTTCTAGGCGTCGCTGATGGATGTACCTGCGCCACCACCGTCACCGGATTTGCTGAAGGTTTTTCTTGCTCCAAGTTACTAGTCGATGGCTCTGGATCATCCGCTGCATCGCTAGCTATATGAGCTGGTAAAATCTGGAGTTTCTGGAGGCTCAAGACACATTCCAGAATGTTTTTCCAGCTTGAACTGATGTAGTCACCGTATCTATTCGCAATCAAGAAAACAGCTTCAGTAGCCATTCTTGCTCTGGCGTCTTCTCCTAGAGCAAGAACAGCTTCGTCGGGAGATATTTGGGCGAAGAAAGGCGTGAATTTGCAGAGAGACACGACCAGATCATCCAAAACACTATTCAAATGATAATACGCTGAGAGTTTTGCTATCGCCAGTAACCCATCAACACATCTCTGCAAAACATCTTCTTGCTCTGCTTGTTCAAATACCACTGATGTAGCTGCAATCGTGGGACCGAAGGCGATAGAAAACATGTCACGATCCAAATGCGATGCGCTGTCGCATATGATGTAGGGACTGGTTTCTTTCGATTTGTAAACCACGCTAATCCAACGACTAGCTGTCATCATCTGGAAACCGGTTCCCTGATCTGGGATCATCTGAATCTCACTGTCGCAGATGGAATGATAAAGCTCAGATAGGTACTCTCTTGGAAGGTCTGCGCCTCCATTTATGAGCCTGTTGTTACGTATGAAGTCTTCTTCAGTCATCTTTTTCTTGACCTGCGTGTTGTGGTGATCCGTGTTCAGCAAGATAATCGAGTAAGATAACAAGAGAGCAGCATCTTTATTAATCAGTATCTGTGGTGACTGCTCATAGTATCTCTCAGAAAACGCCTCAAGCACCCTCTGAATCTTCTGTGACTCCCCAGGCAATCTAAAAGTACCAACAAAGAGACGCAGCGCGGTATCAAGATTCATGTTCTGGAAGTCAAACGTCTTGGCAAACTCATGAAGCACCTGAACACAGAACTGGTCATGATTCCCCAGATAATCTCCAATAAGATTCTTATCTAACCCACCCGTATATCTGAAGAAACATGCAACACTCTTTGGATCAAGTTCCTCAGGCAATAAGTGCATCGTTTGGAGTTGCTTCAAGCCCTTCTTAGGATCACTGTTGAAATTGTCAGCCCCAAGCATCAGCTTTTTCTTTATGTGTTTTGCCTTTCTTACAAAGGGTACCCAAAAATTAGGATCTCCGTAGTTCTCACATCTCACTGTCCAGAATGCTTCATATCCTTCTTCGTCTGCAGAAACATCTGAAGCCGACACTTCCTCACCAACCCTTTCAGCCATTCCCTGAACCATGGAAATCAACCCATCCAATGCAAGTATATGCATAGCGGATAAAGGGCCATTCACGGGGAAGGCACTCTTTGATAGAAGGTTTGAAACATCTTCGAACACATTACTGCAGGTTATATCACAATCGAAATTCGCAAACACTTCAGCCATGAAAGTATGTTGTCTGCAAAGATCAACCAGAGCCTCCATCGCAACCTCCTGTTGCTGGTAAGAAGAGCCGTGTTTGCTCTGTGCAATCCTCAGAAGTACACAAGAAAAGAAAGCTTCAAGCTGTATCTTAAGCTCAGAACGGAGACTCAGGTAGAGATTAAGAACGATGCTGCAGACTGTAGAAAGAATCAGAGGGCTCATCGACACACCAAACTGCATCAAGTTACAGAACAACTCATCCTGAATCAAAGCCAACAACTTCGGGTGCTCACGGAAAGAAGGCCCTCCAAGTTCTATAGCAGAATTAATTAAACCCAGGGCAAATAGAGGAACGTCTTCATCAAATGCTATAGGGTTGGATCTGGAACTGACTTCACCGTTTTCTCCAACATTCAACAGTGTACACAAGAAATGGAAAATCTCTACCATGCACGGAATACCAAAAGGCGCCATCATTACACTTTCACCATTTGCAGCAACATTCACGTCATCACTGACCTCAGTTTCCTTTTCCTCATTTTTAGGTTCTGTTTCTGGAATAGCCACCTCAGAACTCGAACAATCTTTCTCAGTGATGAGAGTATCAGATACACCACCAATATCTCCATTTTCGACTTTGTTTTCTCCAGCATTCGGATCCCAGTCCACTGTTCCCACCTAGACAAGCAAGAATACCGTTAGAAATTTGTGAACAACTCACCATTCAAACTTAAGTCATGAGCAATCGTCTATCAATCAACATTCTTAGCAGATAAATCATAACACAATCCAACATTAAAATGCTAGTATGAAATGTAAATTTGAATTACCTTATCGCCGACATGTAATTCACTTTCATTAGCCAGCGGGCTGATATAAGGAAGCTGGCAGAAGATACATCTAACCAACTCATGCATCGTATGTCGCGCAATACGCTGCAACAATTCACTCTTGGAACTCGACTGATGAACAACACGCAAACAAGTGTTGACGATGGTGCAAATGTCCTGATTACTCAATCCATTAGCCGCCTTACTCTTGATACAAGCCAGAAGAACTTGAAGTATCTTCATCAGAACCACTTCCTCCGAGGCCGGATCAGTTACCTCAAAACGGCAGCTTTTCACAGCATCGACTATGATATGCATTGCCTCTCCCACATTCACGGTATCAAGCGTGAAAATGTCAAGTGTCAAAATCTTGTACACAGACGACAAGGCAACGCCGGTGATCGGGGCTCCGGTTTCATCTGACAGTATAACATCCAAAAACGGCTGTATGTACAGCTTCGGATCAACGTTTTGCCAGTTGCATTGCCACGAGAATATCTGCTTGCGCAATTCTTTCAAAGAATGGATAAGAGAATGCTCCAACTGATCATCGTCTGCAATGTACCGAACACCCCACCGTACATTTCTCCTCATCACAGCCAAAACCGCGCCAATCTCGGAGTTGATCATCGACGCCAAAGCACCTTTGGACGGTTTCGAGTGACAACTCTTGAGCTCTCCATGGAACGAGTTGCTTCCTGAAGGATGGTTTTGATACCCCATAACTCGTCCCAGATTCTTGGATTAAGCACAAGAACACACACGAAGCATGCAGGCTGCAAAATAGTTAAACCTTTCATGCTTAGATAAGTAACATTGCCAAAAACAAATTCATGGAATCAGATTTTCATTAGAATCAAAACCAAACAATTCAGAGAAGAACAAATCCGTAGAATCAAAATCAAAACAATTCAGATCTAACTTAGCTCATTGAGGAAACAAAACAAAACCCAGAGGAATGGCAAATCAGGAAATAGTAGCTAATCACAGTCCAGAGAACGATTTGAAATCGGAAAGTTTAGGAGGGAGTGGATCGAGAAAACTTCAGTGTACCTTGGCTGCAGATCACGAAAGGAACAATGTTGAATGAGACACAGAGGTATTGCAAAATGGCGGAATTTTGCGGGAGAGATCCGGATCGGAAAAAAAAGAGATCCAAATTTTGCTCAACTTCTACTCTTTGAAAGCGAAGACGAGAGACAGATTATGAACTGTAATGAAGGTCTTCTCGAGGGTTCTACGGCGTTTCTGTTGAACGGAGAAGAAGCTCTCAGTGGTAAGAGACAATGGCGAAGGAGTCGAGCCGATGCGGTAGAGTGAGAGCTTTCCCTCAAAACACAATTGAGATCAGATCCTTGTTCCTCCGGAATCACCAAATACACATCAAACGTGGATCCTTCGTCCAATTGTCTCCGTGGAGTGTGACGTAGATGGCGATCGGAGAAGCACCACCGGATGTGTCCTCTGAGAAAGAGATGATCGAAGAAGAGAAGGTTGTGAAAGCGGAAGCTATGAGATGGGCCGAAACTTGGGCTCTATGGGCCTATTCAGTGTACATATTTGAGCCAGTTTACACCAAGAATTGGATCTCTACATTTCGGGTCGGGTCTCTCGTCTCGATTTTGATTGATTGTAAAAATCGATTCTTTGTGCAACTGATTCAACCCCAATGAATGATGCGTTTCGATTTCGATTTGCAATTCTGAAACTTGTGAGGTTTGATATACGAGATTCGAATCATTTTGTGGGTTTTAGTCTTTGGGTGGTTTCGTTGTGAATTTTGATACATGACGATCGAAGAGCTTCCGTCGAAGAGATCTTTTGATGATACTTGTTTGCTTCTGCGGATTCCAGATGAGGTAATTAGTGATATATATCATCTTCTTTCTCCAAGCGACGTTTGCAATCTAAGCTTATGCTGCAAAAGCCTCCGTGACATTTTGGATACAGAGGATATCTCGCTTGCGCAGTGTGCGCTTGTAAAGGGTCTTCCTTTATCTGAAATCGTCCAATGGAGAATCTGGGTTAGTTCTTACAAGGTGCTTTGTCGTCTTCTTGTAGATGTGTAGTGAAGCATCTAGTTACAAAGCCCTGAACATGGTGATGTTGTCTACGTGATGCCTGGTTTCTTATCCGTTATTGGTTGCTGTATAATTCCACAAAAGGTTGGTTCTTTGGGTATACAGGAAGGTCGGAATTTGTGGTCTGCGGTTTTGATGGCTCCATTACGTTTTTCCTCCATGGAGTAGACGGAGAAAGATAGTTGCTTTAACCCTGGTTTCGTTAAAGGCATTGAGAAATTGCTTTCTACTTGAGGTTGAACCAAGGCAGCGAAAGAGAAGGTTTTGCAGTGAGATTGAGTTTGAGATCGAGAGAGAAGAAGTCTCAAGAAAGTTGTTATTGGGGAAGAACAAGAGAGGGGTGGTTCTATTTGTGTAGCTCGCTTTTTCGTGGGGAGAAACATTTGGCTGGCTTGCTTGGGGATTGTAATGAAGATGAAGACAGAAACGGCAAGGCTCGTTTCTTATGGAGAATCTCAAGAGTGTAGTGATAAGAGACTCCTCTTATTGGGACGCAAATACTTGAAGGCATTCACTATGTGGAGCTTCCCCGTGGATCCAGAATGTTTGTTTTAATGTTACATATAAGTATACACCTTCTTCAGTTTTATTGTTGCTAAGTCAAGCTTGGAAAGTTTCTCCCTTTATCTGAAATTGTCCAATGGCGTAATCGGGATTCGTTCTTAGCTAATGGTAGCCCCTTTGTAAAGTACCTATAAAGAATTATGAAAAGGCAAATTATGAGTTGTTCCTAACTTGTTCTCGCTTACGCCATTGACATCTTCTTCCAAAATCCAAGTTCTTCCAGGTGAAATTTCCATCTTCCTTCACATTCTAGACTTAGGCTTATCATTTCTTGAAACTCACGGAGACTTTCTAGACTGGAATAATCTCACTTTATCTTGTAAGTTCTCTCTATGTTAGGCCAATTTAAAGCTCGGAAAGTTTGTATCTTGTGTGTGTTACACCTGTATGTGATCTCTGAGTATCATACCATATTGTAGGTTTGGCTTTGTTGCGGATTTGGACTAGAAATACATGGCGATCGGAGAGTTTCCATCGGAATCATTTGGTACTTGTTTGCTTCCCTCTCTTCCAGAAGATGTATTTGCTGTTATCTCTCGTTTCCTTTCTCCAAGCGACATTTGCAACTTAAGCTTTTGCTGCAAAAGTCTTTGTGCCCTTGTGGGTTCCGAGGAGATCTGGCTTGTGCAATGTGAGCTTGTAAAGGTTCTTCCTTTATCTGAAGTACTCCAATGGCGAACCGGGATCTCTTCTTACAAGGCGCTTTTTCGGTTTCTTGTAGAGGTAATGAAGCCTCTGGTTGGGATTTGGGTTCACCAATGCCCTGAACTTGGAAATGTTGTTTACGTGATGCCTGGTTACTTGTCTGTTGTTGGTTGCCGGATAATTCCACAAAAGGTTGGTCCTTTGGGTATTCAAGAAGGTCGGGTTATGTGGTCGCCGGTTTTCGAAATAATCTGCGGTTTTGATGGCTCCAGTAAGTTTTTCCTCCATGGAAGAAACGTGGAAGGCAGTTGCGTGTACCCTGGTGTTGTTGCGGGTATAGAGAAGAGTTGCAATGTGCTTCATCTTGAGGTTGAGCCAAGGCGAGAGAAGAGTTTGTGCAGTGAGAATGAAAATGAGAGTGAAGAAGTCTCAAGAGAGGTATCATTCAGGGAGCTCACTTTAAACGATAAAAAGAACTTACTGAACCTGGTGACAAGCCAAGTAAGTTTACATGTACCTGAACCATTAGCGGGAAGGTTGTTTCCAACGCCGAAAGATGATGAGAGGATGTTGTCTGAACGTAGGACCATGCTCCTTAAAATGCACAAGTTTGGTGGCAATTGGAAGCACAAGAACCTCGAGGAGGAGGAGGAGCAGTTGTGTTACAATCCTATGAAGGTAGACATTGACAGGATTTTGAAGACTCTTGGTAATGACAATAAGGATATGGACAGTGATGATGATGATGATGATGATGATGATGATGATGATGATGATGATGATGATGATAGAGAGAGTAGGACAGAGGAGAATTTCGAGAGCTTTTTTAGCGCTGGTGATACATTTGGTCTTAGTCTCAAAGCTTCCTACACTGAGATCTCTTCTTACATAGGCTGGCCAATCATGAGCTTAAACCACTTTTCCCTTTATAAACTACCTATCAAGAGTCCGGTCGATAGCCAAGAGTATACCGGTTCGTGCGAGTTACAAAGCACAAAAAGGAAGAGCTTTAGCCAGGTTCTCAGAAGTGGCATCAAGCATATCTTGAGGAGGCCTAGTTCGAAGAACGCGTCTACGAGCAGAAGTTTTAATCTGAAGACGTTTCTTAGCTCTGGTGATGTGGTAGATCCTAGTGTGAAAGCTACAAAGACTAAGCTACCGATTAAGAAACCAGTGGAGAGGCAAGAGTATGCTGGTTTGTGGGGAGGAACATTTGGCTGGCCACCTGGGAAATATACTGAAGACAAACCCGGTGAGGCTCTGTTCTTGCTGATGCTCGGTTATGAAGAAACTCAAAAGGATAATAGTTATGAGAGGCTTCTTATTGGGACGAAGATACTCGAAGGCACTCACCATGTGGGGCATCCTAATGGATCCAATATGTTTGTTGTGAATATCGATACACCTTCCCTTGAGCCCTTTCCGTTTGATGCAGAAGGAAGAGAGTTTGAGCATTCTTACAAGGGAGATGGTATCGCGTCTGGTTATGGATTCCGGTATCCAAGTTCAAAACCCGGTTCCCTTTACGTGATCTCTGATGATCTTCTTGTATTCGTTTGGCAAGAGACTAGAGATGTGTGTACACTGCAAAGACTGAACCTTGAAGAGGTGTTGAAGCAAGGTCTAGGTTTGTGCGTGCCGCCTTTGCCTCCGACTAAGAATTTTACTTATATGGAAAGATCATACAGAAACGTGTATCTCGAGTCTTATACACCTCCCTCGCAGTGAAGAACATCACACCAATGTTGGAAATGGAACACTCTTCAAACAGGTCTCAAGCTCTCCCATATCTTGTCTAGGTGTTTGAGATACAATCTCTTAATGAATTGATTTGTGACATCATTTGCTACATGTACACTGCTTGTATAACGTGTGTGCTTGCTAATTATGTATAAATTATGTATTCCAACAAAAAAAAAAAAAAAAAAAACAAACAAACTAAACTTTGTGATATTATTGTCCTTTGTGTAATGATTTTTCATTTTGGCATAAGAATCTTTTCGTGGCTTACCAAACTCATACATTTAACGTATATAATTTCTCACTTTAGCTTTAGGCATACATATGTTTTACATTTAGTATCTAAAAATCATTACGTTGTGATTTTGCCATTCATTAATTAATATAACAAGATTACATTGGAAACAAGAGAAGACTTGTGAGATTTAATCAAATCTGTTGCAGCAGTCTTCAAACACATTGGTGTGACACTTTGTCAAATGCGTAAAGTTCAGACATGGAGGCAAATTAGATACACAAACGCCTTTCTTCAAGAGCTCTTCAAGGACAAGCCTATGCAATGTAAGCACAACTCTTACTTTCTCAAAACAAGACTTTAGTTTTTATATTAGCTTTATATATGCAATATATAACAAAATTAACAATTATTCACAACCTGCTCTCCCACTCTTACGCCACTGACATCTTCTTCCAAAACAGAGGTGACTTTTCTATCTTCCCTCACCTCATAGACTTAGATTTTGTCATATCTTGGAGCTCACGAAAAGTTTCTAAACCGGAAATCTCACTTTCTCTTCAATTCCCAGCTGCATTTCCATTTTCAAAGTCTGAATCTGGTAAGGCCTTTCCGATTTTACTGCCACATTTTATTTCTGAGTATCATATCATTTTGTGGGATTAGCGGCTTTGTTGCTAAATTTGTCTTTGTATAGATGACGATCGGAGAGTTTCCATCGGAATCACTTGGTACGTCTTTGCTTCCCTCGCTTCCAGAAGATATATTTGCTGTTATCTCTCGTTCTCTTTCTCCAAGCGACATTTGCAACTTAAGCTTTTGCAGCAAAAGCCTATGCGCCCTTGTGGGTTCCGAGGAGATCTGGCTTGCACAATGTGAGCTTGTAAAGGCTCTTCCTTTATCTGAAATCCTACAGTGGCGAATAGGGATTCGTTCTTACAAGGTGCTTTGTCGGTTTCTTGTTGAGGTAATGAAGCCTCTTGCTGGGATTTGGGTTCAACGAAACCCTGAACTTGGGAATGTTGTTTATGTCATGCCTGGTTTCTTGTCTCTTGTTGGTTGCCGGATGATTCCACAAAGGGTTGGTCCTTTGGGGATTCAAGAAGGTCGGGTGGTGTGGTCGCCGGTGTTTGAGATAATCTGCGGTTTTGATGGCTCCAACAAGTTTTTCCTCCACGGAAGAGACGGGAAAGACAGTTGCTTGTACCCTGGATTTGTTACTGGTATCGAGAAGACTTGCAATGTGCTTCATCTCGAGGTTGAGCCAAGGCGGGAGAAGAAGTTGTTGTGCAGTGAGATTGATAGAGAAGAAGCTTCAAGAAAGGTATCATTCTCGGAGCTCACTTTAAAAGATAAAACGGACTTACTGGAGCTAGTGACAAGCCATGTAGGTCTGCATGATGGTTCTGAACCATTAGCAGGAAGGTTGTTTCCGACGTCGAAAGATGATGAGAGTATGTCGTTGGAACGAAGAACCATGCTCCTTAAAATGCACAAGTTTGGTGGCAATTGGAAGCACAAGAACCTGGAGGAGGAGAAAGAGTTGTGTTACAATCCTATGCACGTAGACATAGAAAGGATTTGGAAGAATCTTGCTCATGACAATAAGGATATAGATAGTGATGATGATGATAATGATTTCGGTGATTACCATGACTTCATGGACTATAAAGAGAGTAAGAAAGAGCATCGCCAAAGCTTTCTTAGCGCTGGTGATACATTTGGTCTTAGTCTCAGAGCTTCCTACGATGAGGTCTCTTCTTACTTAGGCTGGCCAGACATGAGTTATAACCACTTTTCCCTCTATAAAATACCGGTTAAGAGTCCCATGAAGGACCAAGTGTATGCCGGTTTATGGGGAGGAACTTTTGGATGGCCGCCTGGGACATTTGTTGAAGATTATGAAGGTAAAACGGGCAATGCATTTTACTTACTGATGCTCACTTATGAGCAATCTCAAGAGGATAGAGGTAAGATACTCCTTGTCGGGCAGAAAATACTCGAAGGCACTGAGGAGGTGAAGCGTCCTACTGGATCCAATATGTTTGTTGTGGATGTCGATGCACCTTCCCTTGAGCCCTTTCCGTTTGATGCAGATGGAAGAGAGTTTGAGCATTCTTTCCAGGGAGATGGTATCGCAGATGGTTATGGATTCCGGAATACGAGTTCAGTACCGGGTTCTCTGTACGTGATCTCTAATGATCATCTCGCATTTGTTTGGAGAGAAACTAGAGATGTGTTTACATTGCAAAGACTAAACCTTGAAGAGATCTTGAAGAGAGGTTTAGGTGTGTGCGTCCCTCCTCTGCGTCCAACTATGAATTTTACTTACATGGAAAGATTATTCCACAACGTGTTTCTCTAGTCATAGACCTGTTCGCCTTGTTTGGAGTAAAAAGCCTCACACAAATGTTGGAAAATGGAACACTCTGCAAACAGGTTTAAAGCTCTCCCATATCTTGTCTGGTTTTTGAGTTACAATTTCATAATGAAATGTTTTGTGACCTATTTTGCTTCTGTTACTGTATATGCTTGTATTGTATAATGTGTGCTTCTGTTACTATATGCTTGTATTGTATAATGTGTGTATTTGCTAAATCAGTATCAACAATGTATTCCAAGAAAATAATACCCCAAAAAAAAAAGAAACCAAACTTTGTGAGATTCTTTTGTTCTTGTATATCGATTATTCATTTTGCATAAGAATATATGGCTTAAGCAAACACATTGGTGTTAGGTCTTCAAGATTTAAATCAATTCCAACAGATTTGAAATACATTAAATTTTTAGTATATGAGTTATCCTTAGATTTTTAAATCCATGGCATTATATTTACAAAGTCAATATGATTTGATTTGATTTCTCCACTAGAATTGAATTTAACTAACAAATAAATAATTTGGAATGTAATTAAAAAATAATAAAACTTAAGAAACCTGCCACACGTATGGCTGGCGGATAAGAAGAGCAGAAATGATAAGGGATTAATACTGCTAATTGTTGAATTCTATAATTCTAATAAATTGATTACAAAATCTAAGGGTAAAAGGTTGGATTTTGATTTTTATAATTTACACATGGAAATGATTTCAAAATTCAAATCCAAACAAACTGTTATGCAAATCCTTAATTGAATAACACCAGATTTCAAACTCTTTTAATAAAGAGATTCTAAATACAAGAACCAATAACAATAGATTTTAAAATCTTTTAATAAAAGTATTCTAAATACTTAAACCAATAACACCATATTTTCTTAGAAGATTTAAAAATCATGATTAAATAACAATGGATTATAGTAGGATTCAAACTCTATTAAAAGCCATAAACCAATAACAAGTCTTTGCAGTGTTAACACAACTCTAGTTTCTTTCCAAACAAATGATTATTGGTAAACACCATATTTTAAGAACATAAATAAATTTTTTTTTGTTTTATATAAACATTATTTATATATGCAATATATACAAAAAAAAAAGAAACTTTCTCGTTACGTTTCAACTAATTTTACTCAAACGAAAAAGTTGCAAAACAAAAACCCTAGAGATTAATCTTAAATTCAAAGTTCAAACGCAGGCTACGTTCCGATATTAAAGTCTGAATCTGGTAAGGCCGTTCCGAGTGGTTTAGCTATACTGGACTCGTAAGACATGACGATCGGAGAGTTTCCATCCGACTCCTTTGGTACTTGTTTCCTTCTTTGTCTTCCAAAAGATCTAACTGGTGCTATCTCTCGTCTTCTTTCTCCAAGCGATATCTGCAACCTATGCTTGTGCTGCAAAAGCCTCTGTGCCCTTGTGGATACAGAGGATATATGGCTTGCGCAGTGTGAGCTTGTAAAGGTTCTTCCTTTATCTGAAATCTTACAGTGGCGAACCGGGATTCGTTCTTACAAGGGGCTTTGTCGGTTTCTTGTTGAGGTAATGAAGCCTCTTGTTGGGATTTGGGTTCACGAACGCCCTATACTTGGGAATGTTGTTTATGTGATGCCTGGTTTCTTGTCTGTTGTTGGTTGCCGGATAATCCCACAAGAGGTTGGTCCTCTGGGGATTCAGGAAGGTCGAGTTATATGGTCACCGGTCTTTGAGATAATCTGCATATTTGATGGCTCCAACAAGTTTTTCCTCCATGGAAGCAACGGAGAAGACTTTTTCTTGTACCCTGGTTGCGTTACGGGCATCGAGAAGAGTTGCAATGTGCTTCTACTCGAAGTTGAGCCAAGGCGAGAGAAGAGTTTGTGCCGTGAAGAAGAAGTCTCAAGAAAGGTATCATTTTGGGATCTCTGTTTTAAAGAAAAAAGTGTCTTACTTGAGCTAGTGACAAACCATGTAGGTCTGCATGTGCCTGAATCATTGACAGAAACGTTGTTTCCTACTTTGAAAGACGATGATGAGAAGATGTTGGAACGCAGAGCCATGCTCCTTAAAATGCACAGGTTTGGTGGCAATTGGAAGGACAAGAACCTCGAGGAGGAGGAGTTGTGTTACAATCCTATGCAGGTAGACATAAATGGGAGGTGGGAACATCTCAGTCATCACTTTCTTAAGGAAGAGGATATAGAGAATCGCCAAAGCTTTCTTAGCTCTGGTGATACATTCGGTCTTAGTCTCAAAGCTTCCTACATTGAGACGTCTTCTTACTTAGGAGGTTGGCCAAAGATGAACCTAAACCACTTTGCCTTTTATAAACTACCGGTTAAGAGTCCCATGAAGGACCAAGCGTATGCCGGTTTATGGGGAGTGACTTATGGATGGCCACCTGAGAAATGTATTGAAGATGATGAAGGTAAAACCGGCAAGGCTCTTTACTTAGTGATGCTCACGTATGAGCAGTATTAAGAGGATAGTGGTGATAAGACACTTCTTATCGGGAGGAAAATACTCGAAGGCACTGACGATGCCATGTATCCTAATGGATCAAGAATGATTGCTGTAGATATCGATACAGCTTCTTCCCTTAAGCCCTTTCCGTTTGATGCAGATGGAAGAGACTTTGTGCATTGTTACACGGGAGATGGTATCAGTACCACAGGTGGTTATGGGTTCCGCTGTCCAGGTTGGAAACCCGGTTCCCTTTTCGTCACATCTAATGATCTTCTCGTATTCGTTGGGAGAGAAAGTAAAGATGTGTTTACATTGCAAAGAGTACTAAACCTTGAAGAGATCTTGAAGAAAGGTTTGGGTTTGTGCTTGCCTCCTTTGCCTCCAACTATGAATTTCACTTTTATGAAAAAATCTTACACCAACGTGTTTGCCAAGTCATATGCCTTGCATCAATCTTGGAAATGGGACTCTCTGCCATGTCTTGACTAGTTTATTGAGATACAATATTATAATTGAATGTCATTGTAACTGCAAAAAAAAAAAAAAATGTATACTCATTCGGTCAAGTGTTTCGACCCTTGAAGAGAATCACACCTTTTGTCGTTTTGGTCATTCAGAAAAGGCAAATTAAGAATTATTCCCATTTCTTCTTCTTACGCAATTGACATCTTCTTTCAAAATCCAAATTTGTCAAAGTGAAAGTTCTATCTTCCTTCACATTCTAGACTTAAGACTTATCATTTCTTGAAGCTCACGGAGACTTTCTAGACTGGAAAAAATATCACTTTATCTTTGTAATTTCTTTCTACCAATTCAAATCACACCTTCTTCTTCTTCTTCTTCTTCCAAAATCCAAGCTCTTCGAGGTGAAATTTCTATCTTCCTTCATATTCTAGACTTATATTTATCATTTCTTGAAGCTCACGGAAACTTTCTAAACTGGAAAAAATTTCACTTTATCTTGTAGTTTCTTTTTTCCAATTCAAATCTCGGAATATTTTTATCTTGTGTGTGTGTGAAAGCTGTATGAGATATCTGATTATCATATAATTTTGTGGGTTTAGCTCTGTTTGGGGATTGGACTAGGAATACATGGCGATCGGAGAGTTTCAATCGGAATCATTTGGTACTTGTTCCCTTCCCTCGCTTCCAGAAGATGTATTTGCTGTTATCTCTCGTTTTCTTTCTCCAAGCGACATTTGCAACCTAAGCTTTTGCTGCAAAAGTCTCTGTGACCTTGTGGGTTCCGAGGAGATCTGGCTTGCACAGTGTGAGCTTGTAAAGGCTCTTCCTTTATCTGAAATCTTACAGTGGCGAATCGGGATTCGTTCTTACAAGGTGCTTTGTCGGTTTCTTGTAGAGGTGATGAAACCTCTGGTTGGTATTTGGGTTCAACAAAACCCTGAACTTGGGAATGTTGTTTATGTGATGCCTGGTTTCTTGTCTGTTGTTGGTTGCCGGATAATTCCACAAAAGGTTGGTCCTTTGGGGATTCAACAAGGTCCGGTTATGTGGTCGCCAGTGTTTGAGATAATCTGCGGTTTTGATGGCTCCAACAAGTTTTTCCTCCATGGAAGAGAAAGGAAAGACAGTTGCTTGTACCCTGTTGTTGTTACAGGCATCGAGAAGACTTGCAATGTGCTTCATCTCGAGGTTGAGCCAAGGCGAGGGAAGAGTTTGTGCAGTGAGGATGAGATTGAGAGAGAAGAAACTTCAAGAAAAGTATCATTCTGGGATCTCATTTTAAGCGATAAAAAGAGCGTACTGGAGCTAGTAACAAGCCATGTAGGTTTACATGCGCCTGAACCATTGATAGGAAAGTTGTTTCCTACTTCTAAAGATGATGAAAAGATGTTGTTGGAACGCAGAACCATGCTCCTTAAAATGCACAAGTTTGGTGGCAATTGGAAGCACAAGAACCTCGAGGAGGAGTTGTGTTACAATCCTACGCAGGTAGACATTGACAGGATGTTGAAGGCTCTTGCTAGTGACAATAAGGATATATACAGTGATGATGATGATGATGATGATGGTGATGATGATGATGATGATGCTGATGGTGGTGGTGGTGGTGGTGCTGCTGCTGCTGCTGATGATGATGATGATGATGATGATGATGATGATGATGATGATGGTGGTGGTGGTGGTGATGGTGGTGGTGATGGTGGTGGTGATGGTGGTGGTGGTGGTGATGATAGAGAGAGTAAGACAGAGAATCTCAAGAGCTTTCTTAGCGCTGGTGATACATTTGGTCTTAGTCTCAAAGCTTCCTACACTGAGATCCCTTCTTACTTAGGCTGGCCTGCAATGAGTTTTAACCACTTTTCTCTTTATAAACTACCGATCAAGAGTCCCATGAAGGACCAAGTGTATGCCGGTTTATGGGGAGGAACTTTTGGATGGCCACCAGGGGAAGAAGAAGGTAAATCTGGCAATGCTTTTTACTTACTGATGCTCACTTATGAGCAGTCTAATAAGGATAGTGATAAGACACTTCTTCTCGGGAGAAAAATACTCGAAGGCACTGACTATGTGGATCATCCTAATGGGTCTCGTATGTTTGCTGTGGATATCGACACACCACCTTCCCTTGAGCCCTTTCCGTTTGATGGAAGAGACTTTGAGCATTCTTTCAAGGGAGATGGTATCGCAGATGGTTATGGATTCCGTTATCCAGGTTCAAAACCCGGTTCTCTTTTCGCGATCTCTAATGATCTTCTTGCATTTGTTTGGCGAGAAAGTAAAGAAGTGTTTACATTGCAAAGACTAAACCTTGAAGAGATCTTGAAGAAAGGTTCAGGTGTGTGCGTCCCTCCTCTGCCTCCAAGTATGAATTTTACTTACATGGAAAGATCTTACACTAACGTGTTTCTCGAGTCATAATGTCATAAGAGTAAAAGCAGTATTGGCAATGGGAACACTCCGCAAAACAGATTTTAAAGCTCTCCTTTTATATAAGATAATAATCAGTCTCATAATCGAATGTATTGATTTGTGACAATGACAATGTATTGCTTGTATAACGTGTGTAATTGCTAAATATGTATTCAAAATTTCAAAACTACAAAATATAAAATAAAAACATTTTAACTTTGTGAAATTATTATGCCCTTGCGTAAAAAAGAAACTGGAAAATGTTGTTCCTACAATGCTGGAAACAAACGGGAAATGGAAATTGAAAAACGTGCTTTACCCTGATCTTACAAACCAAGAACAGTGTAGAAGACCGTGAGTGTAGAAGACCGTGTTTATTTGCAGAAATCAAGAAATAAAAGAAAAAAAAAATCAGAAACGAGACTCATAAAGTGGATGATAGGGCCTCTCGACAATTTTACAGCTGTGGCAACTAAAGTAACATAAGCAATAACTCAAGGTGACACCTTGAGACTTTATGTCCTTGCATTCGCCAGCTGACCGGTAACCATGATATCTGTCCTCGCAACTTTCCGAACACTCACTCTGAGATTGACAAGGCTTGAAGATCTCTTCGCACATGTAGTACCCATTCGCTCCCTGTTCCATACACTTATGTTTCATCATCCAACAAACAAAAAAAAAAGAATTGAATATAATTAATTCAGCAAAATTAGAGAGATCTTAGTTACCTTTCGGCGATTGGATAAGGAAGGAGAGAAATAGGACCGAAACAACAACTATTGTAAACCTTAAGCTATCCATTTTTCTAAATTTCTTATATGATTTTTGATCTCTTTGTGTGGAATTACTAGACAGTTATTATGTGTATTTATAGCAAACGATGGAAGAGGGAGTGAAAGAGGATCCGATTCACACTAAGTAATCCATCTATTTATTTGTTTTAAGACTCTCAACGTGGTTAGTCGTGGATGCATGCATGTGGCTTATGCCTTTATATACAAGTTTAAACCATTAAAATCATTATTTTATCGTAACATTTATTGGCCATGTTTTTTTTCTCTTATAAACATACAATAGCTTCATGTACGTGGGTGGGGGTGGGGGGATTTGGTTAAACACAATCCCAAACAATCAATATTTAATTAATCATGGAGTATATGTTGGTAACATCAATAATTTAAGGGATGTAAATAGTCATATAGATGTTCAAAACATTGTATTAATTTTCACTCAAGCTTGAGGCACACAATTACAATGTTTTTACATTTAGTATCTATAAATCATTATTGTTGTGGGTTTTTTTCCATTCAATAACAAAGATTACAATGGAAACAAGAGAAGAGACTTGTGAGCATGAATCAAATCTATTGCAGAAAGTTTTCTACGATGTTGTTCTTCTCCCCGAAGCAAACACATTGGTGTGAGACTTTGTCAAATAAGTAAAATTCAAACATGGAGGCAGAGGAGATACACAAACGCCTCTCTTCAATAACTCTCCAAGATCAAGTCTCTGCAACGTCAACACAACTCTAGTTTCTCTCCAAACAAACATGAGAAGACCTTTAGATGTCACAAACAACGAACCGGGTTTAGAACCAGGATACCGGAAACCATAACCTTTTGCAATACCTTCTCCTGTGTAACAACACTCAAAATCTTCTCCATTTGCATCAAGAGGAAAAGCCTCAAAGGAAGGCGAATCAATCTTCACAGCAAACATTGCAGATCCATTAGGATGCATCACATAATGAGTCCCTTCAAGTATTTTCGTCCCTATAAGAACTCTCTCACCAACATCATCTTCAGATTCTTCATAACCAAGCATCAGCAAGAACATAGCTTTACCTGGTTTATCTTCACTAAATTTCCCTGGAGGCCAGCCAATAGATCCTCCCCACAAACCAGCATACTCTTGCCTCTCCACTGGTTTCTTAACCGGTAGCTTATAAAGTGTGAAATGCGTCTCGTCCATGTTTGGCCAACCTCTGTAAGAAGACAGCTTAATCTTTGTAGCTTTCACACTAAGACCAACCACATCACCAGAGCTAAGAAACCTCTTCAGATTCGAACGTCTAATCTCACTGCTCGTAGACCCATTCTTCGAACTAGACCTCCTTAACATATGCTTGATGCCACTTCTGAAAACCTGGCCAAGACTCTTCCTTTCTCTGCTCTGTAACTCTCCATGGCCAAGATTACTCCACAGCTCATTTATCTCAACCTGAATTGGATTGTAACAAAGCTCATCCTCAAGATTCATATGCTTCCAGTTCCCACCAAACTTGTGCATCTTCAGCAGCATTGTTCTTCGTTCCAAGATCGTCTCTTTATCGTCTCTCGACCTCGGAAACAACCTCACATTCGATACCTCAGGCTCAGGCAAACCAACACGGCCTGTGACCATGTAAAGCAGCTTCCTTCTATCGCAAAACGGAAGCTTGCAGAACGGAAACCGAACGGAAGATTCAGGCTTCTTCTCCTCTCGCCTCCTCGGGGCAACCTCGAGCTGAAGCACGTTGCAACACTTGTCAATGCCGTTAACGAAGCCAGGGTACAAGCAGCTATCTTCTCTGTCAATCCCATGGAGGAAGAACTTGTTGGAGCCATCAAAGCCGCAGATGATCTCGAACACCGGCGACCACAAAATCCGACCTTTCTCAATCCCCAATGGACCAACCTCTTGTGGGATTATCCGGCAACCGACAACGGACAAGAAGCCAGGCATGACGTAAACAACGTTCCCAAGCTCAGGGTTTTGGTGAGCCCAAACGCCAACGAGAGGCTTCACTACCTCAACAAGGAACTTACAGAGCGACTTGTAAGAAGAGATTCCGATTCTCCATTGGACTAATTCGGATAAAGGAAGAGCCTTTACTACTTCACACTGCACAAGCCAGATCTTCTCTGTTTCCACAAGGTCAAAGAGGCTTTTGCAGGACAAGGTTAGATTGCAAATGTCGTTTGGAGAAAGAGAACGAGAGATGAGAGCAAATACATCTTCAGGAAGCGATGGAAGCAAACAAGCATCAGATGATTCCGATTGAAAATCTCCGATCTTCTTCATCTATTTACGGAATTCTCTAAAACAGAGCAATTTGATTCTAAGAAACTAGCAACGGCCTTACCAGATTTCGTAGATTTTGAAGATCGAAACGCAGGCTTGAGTTTGAAAATCAGATCGCTTTTTTTTGTATAAAAGAATCAAACTTTTCAATCACCCATCAAAAGTAGATCAGAGTTAAAAAAAAAAAACGATTTTTGCGGAGTGTTCTATAGAGTACACAAAGCAGAGCAAGAGATTGGAATCAGATTGTAGAAGGAAACGAGGAAATCGCAATACTTAAAACGGAAAGAGATGTGAGAAATATCGCTTTCCGTTTCAAGTTTTGAGTTGACTTACAACTGTTCAAGTCTTCGTGCTTGTCTCACTGAATTATTAATTCTTTTACTCGAATAATAGTCAAAAGTACTTCTCTCCATGAGAACAAAATAAGTAACAAGAAGTTATTCTTTAATTAATGATTTGGTGTAACCGTAGTATCTTTAATTAATGAAAGTCTGCTGTTCAAAAAAAAATAAAGAAGTTATAAAAGTATGAGAATCAACTATCGCCAAGGGAGGCAAACTCGAACATTGTGCTTCTGAATCTGATTATAGTTTTAGAAGTGTTATTAGTATTAGAAATTTGGGAGACCAAAGTCAAACTGAGGTTCTTGCAGTTTTTTTGTTGCGGAATTATTTTTTATAATTAATTTTCTTTCTAATCGCAAGTTAATCCTTTTTTTTCTATAAAAAAAAAATCTGTTTTCTTTCTAATAGCAAGTCAAGACCATCCAATGGTTCAGGCTATATTTTATTTTTCAACTTATTTTTAATTGTTAAAACTATATAATTTTTTCAAATTTTACAAATTTAATCATCTTATCTTTTCCTTGCAAAAACATACACAATTATAATATTTTAATCTATACTATATAAAAGTTGAGGCTATAAGCCTCTGAGAGCGTCCACATAGGATTAAAAGACGCGATTTTATTGGTCCACATAAGCATCTCCAAAATTAAGTAATTTTCTAATTTTATACAACCAATAGTTTCATTCCACATCATCATATAATTTTAATTATAGTATTTGTAAAATTAATTGATTTCCTTTTTATATTTTCAGAAAATTTCCTAATTTAAGGGCATTATTTATTTTCGTATTAACTAATTTATTAAATAAGGAAATTATATTTTCAAATACCAATGAAAAGAAACTAATATATAAACAATTTTTAAATTTGTAATATTATTTTTTTAATAATCTAATATATAACTGATTTTAAATTAAGAAACCTCACAGTTCCAAAATAATTAAACAAAGTGCTTCGATTTTTGTTAAAACTTAAATTCGATTTAGTAATATATTTGAAAGATTTATACAAAAATATTTTAAGAGAATATAAAAGTTGAGGCTATAAGCCTCTAAAAGTGTCCACATAAGATTTAAAGACGCGATTTAATTGGTCCACATTAACATCTCCAAAATTAAGTAATTTTTCCAATTTTAAACAATCAATAGTTTCATTCCACATCATCATATAAATTTAATTACAGTCTTTGTAAAATTAATTGATTTCCTTTTTATATTTTCAGATAATTTCCGAATTTAAGGGAATTATTTATTTTCGTATTAAATAATTTATTAAATAAAGAAATTATATTTTCTAAACCAATAAAAAGAAACTAATATATAAACGATTTTGTAAATTTGTAATATTAATTTTTTAGTAACTCTAATATATAACCGATTTTAAATTATTAAACTTCAAAATTCCAAAATAATTAAATAAAGTGCTTCAATTTTTGTTAAAATAGTAACTATATTTGAAAGATTTATACAAAAATATTTTAAGGGAACTACTATATTAATCATGAAAAATTATATGGTGAGTTTTCTTTTTTAGCTAACTTAAAAAAAAAAAAACAAAAAGAGAAAGTTACACCCTAATAAGTAATAACTGAAAGATTTGTTCAAAGTAAATATAGCCAACTTTGCAAGTGAGTGGATATTAACATTACATAATCTAGATATGAAATAATAAAAAAAGATAAAAAATAATAATAATAAAGACGGCTAATGTCATGAAGAAGACATTTAAATTCATGTGTAGTTCCTTTGAGATGATAAGAGAGATCAAGTTTTGCGAGATCCAACTTACATTGGGAAAAGAAAAATATGCATATAGCCCACTAAATTACACTTTATTTATCACAAGAATTTCAACAATATTGGTCAAACAAGTAAAGACTAGACTTGCATTGCAAAGGAGAGTTCTTGGGAGATTTGATAATCCATCTCATACTACATTTGTCCAAGGAAACATTCCAAGTTGCATTATCACAACAAGATTTTCCATTTCAGATTATAATGCATGCCAAATAGAGAGGGTAAAGAGAGTCTGCTTTCTTAGCTGAACTTCGGGCATCACTCATTCATGGGCAATTGGGCATTATTCACAACTTTAAAGAGGATTTTATCTTTATGTAAATCACAATATTCAAATAGGAAAAGTTTATGGGCCTTCTACAAATGCAAAAAAATCCAAAGGTAGAGAGGAGTAGATAATAAAACTATTGGAGACAGAGTAGTCATCTTTTTTGCACCTTGAAGAAGTTTCAATGAAAGGTGTTCGCTTGCCGCAACTTCGTTGAAAAAAAGACTGAATCACAAATTCATATTATAAAATACCATATGAAGAAGATATGGAATAAGAACAATAAGAAGATAAAAATGAAGAACATCGAAGACGAAGATACCAAAATAGAAAGACAAAAAAAAAAAACCAAAGAAGAATAAAGTAGAAGATGGAAACACCGAATCTGAAACCACGTAGATGAAATTGATATATAAGGAATCAAATAAGAACAGAGGAGAATAAACCAAACAAGAACGAAAAAGAAGAAGCAAGACGAGCAAATACGAAGAAGATCAAAGTAGATGATGAGTGTAGATGAGTGAATATAAGTGAAGATGAAGAAAAAACGAAGTAATTAGTATACTTACACTTCTACGGAGAAGATTTGATAATCCATCTCATACCACATTTGTCTAAAGAAGAAGCAAGACGAGCAAATACGAAGAAGATCAAAGTAGATGATGAGTGTGGATGAGTGAATATAAGTGAAGAGGAAGAAAAAACGAAGTAATTAGTATACTTGCACTTCTACGGAGCAGATGAGAGTTCAAGGGAGATTTGATAATCCATATCATACCACATTTTTCTAAGAAAATATTCCAAGTTGCATTACAAAAACAATATTTTGTGTTCCATATTCTAATGCATGCCAAACAGAGGATAAAAAGAGGCTGCTTTCTTAGCTGAACTTCGGGCATTCATTCATGGACATCTTTCACAGCCTTAAGGAAGATTTTATTTTACTGTAACTCACAATATTCAAATAGGAAGAGAGTACCAGCCTTCTACGGATGCCAAAAAATCCAAGGGTGGAAAGGAGTAGACAATAAAACTATTGGAGACAAAGTAATCATCTTTGTTGCACCTTGAAGGATTTACAGTGAAGAGTTCTCATTTGCCACAAGTTTGTTGAAGAAAATGGCTGAATCATATACTCAGACTGAAAAATGACATATGAAGAGGATATGAAAGAAGAACATTAAGAAGATAAAATTAAAAATTATCGAAGACGAAGATACCAAAGTAGAAAGAAAAAAAAAGACCCAAAGAATAACAAAGTTGAAGACGGAAACACCGAATAAGAAACCACGAAGATGAAATTGAAAATTAAGAATTAATCAAAGAAGAAAGGAGGAGAAGAAACCAAAAGAGGAAGCAAGACGAGCGAAGACGAAGAAGAGCAAAGAAGATGAGTGAAGAAGACCAAAAAAACGAATAAGAATAAATAAAAAGAAAAAGAAGCTACCAATTTAGAACAAAGACGACAAGCCAAATTATAAGGTTTTTTTTTTCACAAGTTTCTAATACGGTTCACTTAAAAACAATGTTGGTTCAGGCTGATCATGTTGTCATAATATTGAAAAAGAAAAGTTTGGGATCTATTCTTATGTCGAATTTTATGAAGCAATTGACAAAACATATAAATATTAAGAAATGTGAGGATAGGGCTATTGTATGTTTTTTACAGAAAATACGTTTTTAAAAAGTACCTTACTTATTATGATTAATTATAAAATAATTAAATTGGTAAAGTAAAAAAATAATTAAAAAGTATATTACAAAGATAAGTTTATAAAAAAACAGCAAAAAATAAAAAATTGTGAAGCTTTGGAAGAAAATAAATTTAAATATAACAATTTAAAAAATCATTAGAACCTAGTAATATTAAAAAAATAGATCACATTACATAAAAATTATAGAAAATATAGATTTTAATTTAACCACCCTCTTTTGATTATTTTTCCCATATACCATATACTATACAATCTATCTAAATTTAATACCTCTAGTCAACCATAAATTTTTAAAAACCGGCAATTTTACTGAGTAACTTTAAAGATAAACAGTAATTATCGGCAGTGCACTTGTAAAACATTGTAGGATAATTAGCTAATCATTTTGTAGGAGTATTAAGACATTATGGTACTCATAATTTCCAAATCTTTAAACAAAATCATGTTAATTGAGTTCCCTTATTACAATTTAGGATCTAGCTTTCTTCTACTATATGACTCTTATGGATACTGAAAATTAATTGATTTAGGTTCACTAATCATATACTAAGGTTTAGTACTGCTCCAACGTTTAAAATGTTATCATCTCGTTAGGTAGTTACAACACTATGTTTGGGTTCTCCTTATTCCAGTTTAGGGTTTAGATATATCTACTAGATGTATTTAATGGGTGGATATATTGTACACTAGTCTGTTTGAAATTCATTATTTGTCTACTAGGGTTCACTGTTCTCTCTTAGTCGTCGTTTAGCGTTTAAATTTATTATTTACATACTAAGCATTTAAGGTTTAGATTTTTGTACTAATGGTCTACGACATATAACAAAGCTTAAACTAGTGGTTTGAATTTAGTATTTATTTATTTCGGATGTGGAGTTTTAGAGTTTGGGTATAGGATTAGAGTTCTAGATAAGGTTTCTAGATTCAAACCAAATAATTTTTATCAAACCAACAAAAAAACGAAACTTGATGAAGAACTCTAATTAAAACCAAATATTTTTTTATCAAACCAACAAATAAAAGAGGGAGATAAATTAAGAAAATACTGATTAAAGCCACACGCATTTTGCAAGTAATAATCATGCAAATAGACAACTGACTTCGTTTAAAATAAAAATTCAAAGCGAACTCAATCCTAAATTATAGTACATAGAAAACATCAATGAATTCCAAGCAAATGAAGCTTGAAATATCTCCCAATATTGAGCTTCAGATCACACCCAACTCTGAGAGAAGACGGACGCACAGATCGAAGAAGACAAACTGAGGTCCATTAAGTCTCTGGATGTCCAGCAAGTACAAGCCTGCACTTTTCTTGTAAAGCTATAACAAAAATACGATACAAGTTATCATAATCTGGGAAAAACAAACGTTAAACACAAAAATCTGAACAAAACAAATTTTGTTTCGGTCCTACTTCTAGTTTTTAAATTATCTTTGGAGAATAACCAAAAATCCTTATAACTATGTAGTATAGAACTATTATATAAGTATCTTGTATATACCTGAATTTCAAACTTGAGCACGATCGGTGAGATCATGGCGCAGTCCTCTTCCATCACGTTAGAATTCTCGTTGGAGCTGTTACTTTTGTGAACCCATCTGCATTTCATGTTGTATTCTTTCATATGTTTCCAACACACATCCAGATTTTGAAAAGCCTTAAAAACTGCATCCATGATGTCACCAGGATGCGCTCGAGACTGTCAAAATAACAAAACAAAAAGATTGACTGGAAAACTATTTTTGTTACAAAATAAAGAGAGTTTAATTTTATCATTTGTCCTAAGTATTCAATCAAGAAATGATTCTGGAAAGGTGACGTAATGTAGATATATAACAAGTGAAATGTCAAATGGAAACAAAAAACAAAAAGACTCAGTAGCCATGGACTAACCTGAAGTCCAAGGTTCCATTGGTTGTCATTGTCAACTATGGCCTGTGGTCCTAGTCCAGTCATGTGGTGATCGACCAATGCAGGAAATGAATGGCCAACATGTGAAGTAACCACGCCAAGTTCGAAAATCGAACTAGAAGTGCCATCCTATATTCATAACATACAACAATAAAACATGTGAGTAGAAACCCTAAACAAGACTTTTAAAATAAGTAGTATATTATTCATCACCAATACGTAGTTAACAAGAAGAGAAAAAAAAAAACATTGCATGTCTCTTTTTAGATTTATAGGCTACAAAATTTTATGTTGTAGGGAAAGAGAGCAATACCGATATCTCTGTACTCTCGGATTGGGAATCGTCAACGGGAACACGACGACTATTGTCAAGTATTAGATAATAAGAAACTGTAGCCTAAAACAATGAAAATTGTCAAATTAACAATTATTTAAAAAAAAAAACAATCCAAACTATAAATTAAAACTATGAATTCTTTTGAATCAAAAACATTCATACCTGGTTTTGGATTCTACCAACAAGAGATTCAACAACCTGGTTTCTATCAAATCCTAGGTTGACCACTTCTTGAACTATCTTCTCATCAATCTGGGAATAATTATAAACTATAGTACTTAGACTAATTCATACAAATGATGTTAATTTTCTACATAGTACTGAAAAATGTTCTGACCTTATTATAAGCTTGTTCTCTAGCATCCGATGGAGGAACAGCTAGATCATGAGGAAGATCATTATGGAACCAAGGATGTTGACGAATCTCAGGAATGCTAATTCTCCTCAGAGGTTCAACCGTAAGCATCCTTGGTATCAAGTCTTTAACATCACGTGATAAATGATTTGGAAGAGTATACTCTCCCCTCTAAAACAAAAAAGAACATAAATCTTTAACTGCAAAACATGCATTTAGTAGATGATTTTTTTTTGTGAAAAATCGTTTTGTAATACCTTTATTTTACCGAATAGATTAGGCACAACAGCGTCATCGAAAGGAAGCTGACCGCATACTAGAGCATATAATATCACTCCGCAACTCCATATATCTACTTCTGGTCCAGCATATGGCTCTCCTGCAAGGACCTATAAACAGATTTTCGGGTGTGGTTAATCCAAACTAATGAAGCAAGAATGATACATATGTATTTTCCAAACAATATACCTCTGGAGCAGCATAATTAGGGCTTCCACAACTTGTCTTCAATAAATGACCATCATACATGATGTTACTTAACCCAAAATCTGCAATCTTTATGTCCTCCTTCCAATCCATTATTATATTCTCCGGTTTGAGATCTCTGTGAACAACCCTTATGTGATGACAATATTCCACACCAGATATGATCTGAGTAAATACGATTTTAATCAAATGTTACAAATCAAAGAAGATATAATTTATTACAAAATAAGAACAATGTAAAAAATAAATAAAAACATCTGAACCTGCTGAAAAATACGGCGAGCCTCTTCTTCAGATAATCTACCTTTCTCAACGATGTAATCAAATAATTCTCCTTTACCAGCAAATTCCATCACAAGATAAATGTGTTCCGGTGTCTCTACAACTTCGTACAGGCGGATGGTACGAGGATGCATCAACGCTCTGAGGATTTGAATCTCCCTTTCCACTGTATAATAAAAAGAATTGTATAGATTAAAAATAATTATGATGGTCATAGTGTCATTCATCTCTTCCCCAAACTAGTCCAAAGAATAAAAGATTGATCTAGCGAAAATCTTGTAATTTTACGAAATCTCTTTAAAAAAAAAAACGTGTATGTATACCTTTTGTGGCTAGGTCCAGCTCCTCAACCTTCTTACGATCAATGATCTTGATAGCAACTTTGTGTCCGGTGGCTAAATGTTTTGCTAATTTCACTTTTGAAAAAGCTCCATGTCCAATACTTTTACCAATCTTATAGTTTGGTAGAACAGATTCCTTCTTACTGGATTTTTTTTTCCATGATTCATCCATTTCGCTGTTGGGGGAAGATCTGCAATATATACAAAAAAAAAAACTATAAGAAAACTCTTTGTAATATATGTTACGTGAAGCTACACAGAAAAACAACCATATGGTGAATCTCCCAAGTCATAATGATATTCCAACGAGATTTCATTTCAATCGTTAGTTTAATTTCATTCATCAGAGAAACATATTATCACCAGCCCTACTTGTTACAAAACTTGAGAAACCAAAAGATAAAAAAAAAACGATAAGATCTATGCTTGCTTTATAACTACTATCTTGAAATTAAACAGGCAAAAGCCTTGAAATGTATTCAAACGAAGAAGACTCTTAACACAGTCACAAAGTGTCTGATTGCTAAAGAAAGATTGAAACGTATAATGCAAATATGAACACATACTCGGACATTTTCTTCTGTGGAGAAAAGGGGCCACGAAAGAGATAAGAAAAGAAGAATTGTTTACCTCTACTCCTTGGGGGGATATAAATTTACCTTCTCTTTTGGTTTTATCTGTTTTTGTCTCATTTAAGTATGAGTCATCACTATCATTAAAAAGAAAAACTGCCAGACTTTTTTCATGACTCATAATGAGTCATTAGGCACCATTACATTAATTACCACACCTCGGCGTTTCACAAAAAAAATGCAATTTTCTGATTTAGCTGAGCTGTAGATTTATTAGCATAATATAATAGTACATTTTAAAATGTATTACTGAAATGGTTTGTCTTTAAATGGTTATAAAAATGTACTTACTCAACTTTTTAATAAGAAAAAAAAAGTTCCCTTACAAAACAATTGCAGTTAAGGTTAGTGGAAGGTTTGACTAACTGCACATTTTATATTTCCTAGTATATAATAATATAACTATACATAGATTTATTTCTATATTACAGATACATACATATATTTCTTTCTATAATATATAAATATATATTACAGGACTTTATGCATAGAAAAAAAAAATTAAGACAAAAGTTATAAAACATAAGTTTTTAATGTTATTTGTTGCTCAGGAATTTTTATTTTGAAAAATTTAAATTTCAAGTATATTTCTTATATAGGTTTCAAAAAAAAAAAACTGATACTAAATTTTAAGACACGATATTAAACGAATTTTTATTATACTAGAAAGTACTTACACGTTTTATATATATAATAAAAATTATAGTTCAAGGACGAATTATATTATTTATTTATTTTTAAAAATATTACATGCATGGACTTAGCCTAATTTTATTATAAAATTATTTTTGTGATTTTTAGTTAAAAACAAATTATGTAAGAATTGAAACAAAAACAAAAACTAAATCAATTTCAAAAATAGTAAAACAAGAAAACCATAATTTTGTCTTAGATATCATATATAGAAAGAGATCGATACGATATCAAAGCATTTTAAAGTGGTTAACCGCCACAATTTAAGCTTCTGTAAGTAAAAAGCGACAAATATTTAAAATAGTTTAAGATTTTATTTTTATTTTGGAATATGTTGATTACCCCTAAAATTATTTCTTTGAAATTTGTTTTTATCTATGATCAATTTTTTAAAAACTTAATTAGTTCTTGAAGCTTATAGTACAAAAAATTTAGGATTCTCAGAGTCAGAGATGAATGACACTACGAGTCTACGACCATCATAGTACTATAAGCTTATAGTACAAAAAAAAATTAGGGAAGTCCCATAAATAAACTTTTAAGTTTTAAGCTTACAGCCGATTTTAACTTATGCTATAAACCATCAAGGTGACAACAGTTCCACTTCAAACCTCCAATGTGGCAATCAATTTCGCGACTCCACGGTTTTGAACGGCACAGTTAATTCCGTTAACAGAATAATTAACTCCATAATAGCGTAACCCTATATCATTGAATGTGAACGACTACATGATCTTAGGTTTTTTGTATGTGGATAAGAGATACGTACCCGTTTTTTTTTTTGCAAAATGAAAACTGCAAAATGACACACATACCCGGTTTTTTGTACCAATGCCTTTGTATCATTCTCTTATGGGCTACACTATACGAGTTAAGTATTCTTTGTGCTTAAATTATGTTAGAATTTGTCTCATTTTCTTCGCCACATAACTACATCTTCACCTTCTAGCTAATTTGCCGTGTTGCCTTTAATTCTCGATAGCATCCTTCATAGAATTTAGAACAGCCGCCCTATGGCGCCTCGGGTACCTGTAAGATCAGTGAGCTTGCGTAACGCGTTCCACACGTCGTACCAAAAGAAATTTGAAACGTTTCTCCCTCTCTCACTGGAGAAAATTAACGAGAACATGTAGGATCCACCAGAAAAAAAACATCCTCAATTTTTTGGAGACTAAATCCCAAGGCAAAAAGATGGAAAGAAAAGTAAAAATCAATACCTATTGAAACCAAAATTTAACCTTCACCTAACGTTATATAATGTTCACATACGTCGGGTCCTCATGCTCATTCAAAGGCATATAAAGTATTACAAAGTTTAACACTGATATCATATATGTTGCCTTTAATAAGTACACAAGAGACCGCGAAGGCAAGAGTGCAAAGTTTAACAAAATTTAATTTACTGAGAAAGGGAATTGAATTTGTAGAGTTCCTATCAAAGGTCATTAATAAATACTCCCATTCTTTAGCTCAAGAACTTGGATAAGGAGCAAATTTTCACTTTGATCCTCCTAATGGTTTCCCTAATCCTCAACATAATTATGATAAGGCCTTAGACAAGATAAAAAGAGTGCATGCCCACAAGTCATCTCCTTTTGGGGGAGTTAAACGAAAAGAAGAAACTAATTATGCGTTGAACGACAACGTTTCACGAATCAACGGTAAAAAGATTTGCATTATAAAAACATTTTTAATAATAATATAAAACAAACTCTCTATCTCGGAGTCTCTCTGCTGTGTTTTATGTCTGTCTTCCTTTGGATGGAGTAGAGAGAGAGAAGAGAAGAAACGAGAACCTGAGTCTTTTCCTTATCACCATTGGTGTCCGTGCCTGGATCCGAATTTTACGGGTCCCACCCGGATCCAACCCATTTGGTCCGTTTAGCTTCTCTAATCTCTTCCTCTTCCTTAGGGTTCTTCTCCTTCTTCTTCTTCTTCTTCTTCTTCTTGCTCTTCTCCTCTGTTTCTGTCTCCGTAAATACAGGAAATCTCCACCCTTCAACAACACAAAATACAGAAATTACCCTTTTCAGGTAATTTTTTAATCAAAAAAATATATACATTGTGAATCATATTTGCCTGATCACTGTATCCATTTTTGGAACTTTGTAATTTTTGTTTCCTTAAAGATTTATACTTTTCTTCTGTACAGCTAAGAATCAATAGTGATCTTGATGCATTGCATGTGCCCTGTGTTATGTAATGTTCATTGAATCTCTTAGATACAAGACCCATATCTATACAAATTTTTTTTCGAACTTCTGCAATTTTAATTTCACCTTTTTGTATGTGATGTTGACATTCTTTCCATATTTTTCTCCTCAAATTTTGTGGGAAATTTTGTTATTACATGAACCTGATTGTGAATAAATCTGTTATGTCTCTATCAGTGCAAAATCCAAAAGAAATCTATTTCCATAACCCAAAAGATTTTTTAACATTATTTTTTTCATAACGTTTCCTACCAAATTGTGGGACTCCATAAAAGTGTTTAGACTTTTCTAGCATTAAGGTTTGGTTTAGTGTATAAACCTTATTTAGTTCTTTCTTTAAATAATGTTTAGTGTAATTAGGTTTGGTCTCTTTGAACAAACAATTTAGTGGAATCTAATGACATGAATTTCATATTGTTTGTTGACCAATTTAGTGGTCCCTGAAAATTTTGACCTGATAAAACTCTTGCATGTCTTAATCTTGTAAGATTTGTTGCTAAAACTTCTTGTGTCCCACTTTCTCTTTTTAACTAGTTTTCTGTGTTTATAAGGGACGGCTGGAATATATAATATTTGAAAGATTCTTTTCGTTGATGATTTAGGCTGTATATACCTGTTGAAGACAAAGTCAGGCAATGACTTGATCCAATGTAAAAGTAAACTACAAAGCCACGTCTTAGTATCTCTAGAAATGTTTCTTTTACAACCTTATTCAAATCTCATACAAAGCCACGTCTTAG
The DNA here is from genome assembly GCA_902728155.2 of Microthlaspi erraticum. Taxonomy (NCBI): domain Eukaryota; kingdom Viridiplantae; phylum Streptophyta; class Magnoliopsida; order Brassicales; family Brassicaceae; genus Microthlaspi; species Microthlaspi erraticum. The sequence continues at coordinate 848,702 of CACVBM020001607.1, forward strand.
TATCTCTAGACATGTTTCGTTCAGAAGCTTGTTCAAATATCTTTTCCTAATTATATCTCTTTTGAGGAAAAGGGAAACTGCATTTGTATGTTGAGTATATGTTTTAAAAGATTAATTGGTGTATCGCCTATTTCAGAAAACTTATGTGTTTTTTTTTTTTGGTCTTTGCAGGTTCTAAATAAAAATGGGTACATGTATGTCAACACATTCAAAAAGACTTAAGCAACGAAGGAAAGGCCGTCGTAGATTTTCCAAAAACATTTCTAAAGTGTCTGATATTATCTCTCATCAAAATATTAGACGGGCGAGTGATGTCGGAGCCCGAACCTCTTTTGGTGAGTTTCTTCATTAGGGAGACAGTTATGAAAGTTGCTTTCTTGTTACAGAAAAAAAATATAGATGAAGAATGATGCTTCTTTTGTTTGTTTTGTTGCAGATATTTCTAATAATGATGCGTGGTATGATTCTTTAAGTATATTTTCTGACTCGGATGATGAATTTAGCAGCCTACATGAAGGTAAATTTCAATACGTATGAAATGTTTGATTTTTTTTTTTTTTTTTTTGTGAGTTTTGAGCATTGATAATAACCAGATTTTGTTTCCTTTGTCTATTAGCTGATAATGTTTGGTCAGAGTGTGGTGCAACGGGCAATATTACAAACAGTCAAGTGGTTCAGTTTGAGGCTTCTTCATGCATTGTTGATGAGAAGGGAAATTACGAAGAATATCATGAGAGTTACTTGAAGATCGATGGCGGTAATAAAACCGAAAATTTTATGAGCAAAAGTTTATACAAAGATCCTAATGGTTTATCGGTTATCACTGGAAACAACAAGAAAAAACTATTGGACCATACTTATAACGGAAGCTGCAAAGGTTTGAATGAACAAAAACGCAACTCTCATGAGAAAACATTGAAAACATTGAGCCGGCTGATGCCAACGGTTAGCTTCAACGACAAGACTCTAAACTCGCCGACATCTCAGAAACGAAAGTCTGCGGTTTACCGGGTCTCGTTCAAAAGAAGATCATGCGATGGTGAAGAAGTTACCGAACATAGTAAGTTTTCAAGATTTCACTAAGCCTTGCAAACATCTATGCATTGTGTGTGTGACCCGGTTAGGTTTTTTTTATACAAAAGGATCGTCCAAGAAGTTGTTGTACCGTCCAAAAGCTGGATTCACCATCCCTTGTTTAGCCAAAGAGAAACAACAATCCTCTGGAAGTTGGTGTGAGATACCTCCTTCAAACTTTAAACTACGTGGCGAAACCTATTTCAAGTACTTTCTCTGTTTCCTTATACATATATGCACGTTAAAATGATTCGACGTGGATGTAAACTGTTGAAACAATGTTGAATTGTAGAGATAAACGGAAATCACCAGCTCCAAATCAGTGTCCATACACTCCAATTGGTGTTGACTTGTTTGTGTGTCCAAGGAAGATTGATCACATAGCTCAACACATCGAGCTTCCCAATATCAAAGCCGAGGCAAAGCTCCCTGCTCTTCTGATTGTCAACATTCAGGTAAAAACCGGTAAACAAAGTTCCTTTAGATCAAAAGATGTGTGTTTTCAAGAATCTAATGATTCTTGGTTTGAACCAGTTGCCTACTTATCCAGCCGCAATGTTTCTTGGTGATAGTAATGGAGAAGGAATGAGCATTGTACTTTACTTTAAACTACGAGACAATTTCGAAAAAGAAATCTCTCAGCAATGCCAAGACAGCATCAAGGTTAAACATTAAAATATCTAAAGACCATTCGTTTTTTTTCTTACTTTCTTGTGATTGATCTTTATGGTTTCTTGCAGAAACTAGTTGAAGATGAGATGGAGAAAGTTAAAGGGTTTGCAAAGGAAAACATTGTTCCGTTTCGTGAAAGGCTTAAAATCATAGCCGGATTAGTTAACCCTGAGGATCTCAGTCTTAGCTCCACTGAGAAGAAGCTTATACAAGCTTACAATGAAAAACCTGTCCTTTCACGCCCTCAACACAACTTCTTCAAGGTGATTTTTTATCTACCATAATACTCGTTTCTATCTTATAAATGCCATTTTTTTGCCTATGTTATGCTGATCAGTTTGGACGTGATCTCCCTTTATCCAGGGTCCTAATTACTTTGAGATTGATTTGGATGTTCATCGGTTTAGTTTCATTTCAAGAAAAGGGCTTGAAGCATTTCGAGATCGACTTAAAAATGGAACTCTTGATCTTGGCTTAACTATCCAGGTAATGTCTTTTGGTTATCATCTTTTCACTGACACTATTTGTTGTGTTGAAGAAATGAGAAAATATAAACCTTGTTTTTGTTAATATATAGGCTCAAAAACAAGAGGAGTTACCAGAAAAGGTCTTGTGTTGTTTAAGGCTGAGCAAGATTGACTTCGTTGACCATGGTCAAATCCCAACACTTTTAATCCCTGGAAATGGAGAAACTCTTGTTTGAACAAGGTGGTCTTGAATTCTTGATCGATCATCTTTTTTTTCCACGGAATTTGTTGTGCATTGAGGAGTTGTGTATTGTTTACAAATGTTGTAACGAGAATATATATTATTTATCCATCTGTAATCACAAATTGTAACACCTGAAAGTCATATTCTCGAGTTTGTGTTTTGTTGTATCTTGTACACCACATTTTTGTTCTTGCGTTTGTTTGCAAATGTGTTGAAAATGAAAACTACCACGAGTCTTTTTTTTAATCATGAAAATAAGATAAAACTGCAGCTGAAAGTTTGTGGTCTATATTGTTAACAAAATTTATAAATGGGTCAATGGGTACCGACTTTTTATTTTCCGAGGAAATTTCATGTTCCCTTAAACATAACTAAAACGTGTTACAGTCTGACAAGTTACAACATGCTAGCCAGCACATATATAATCTGTCTTTTTTTTTTTCTTTATCTGCAATAAATAAATAAAATTGATAAACTCACGAGGAACTCATTTATCTATTATATATAAAGTTTTGTTCTCTGTATGACTGTATGTCTGTATCATAATCATGCACCTATCACTTCTAAAATTTGATGGTCATAGACATTACATATCTAGTGAGATACACAAATCACTAGAAATCTAGTGATAAACATATATATACTGAGAATTATCTTCAAAAAAACCCCACTTAAATGGGGAAAAATGCATTGTTCTATTTTTTTAGATTCCTCCAAAAAATGACAAACTTTTTGTAATATACGTACCTTTCCCCCCCCCCCCCCCCACCCCCCCTATTACATCAAAAAACGAAGAGGGCTGAGAAACAATTTGGATATTAATTATCGGATTTACATATTTTCTCCTTACGGTTGTTTCTTCTTGTTCCCTCTTTTTCTTTTGTCTAAAAACGATGAAAAGTGGACTTTTGTCATCTTGATTGTTTTTTCTTTCCCAGTTTATCTGTCATCTTGTTCTGCCAAAAAGATAACCAAAACTGGTTTAAATAATAACAACATATCTGGCTAATTCTGGTTTATAATTTGGTTTAGATATTAAATTTATTTACCCCTTTGGAAGTGGGATTTTCTAACAGCTTGCCGGATATTACTTTCATTCCTTTGCAAAATTTCTTGAATCTTGCCTGATTTAAAAATCAACGGTCCTGATATGCTCTGCTTTCCAGTTTGTATATGATCCTGCAACACCAACACCAACAATCACAATCATTTTAAGTACTTTACCAAATTTGTGTATGTATAAACCATTGAATCTCTATATAGAATCAGCAAATTGCTTACTAGATTGGTTTTCAGTGGAGAATCCTCCTCTCTTTGGCTGAGATCCAAACCAGACCCATCAAGTGATCCGTGCCGTTCATGAATACGGCTAAGCTTACTCTCACTAGGAACCTCCTCAATGATGTGATCATCATCGTCTCCCTGAACCTCCCAAACGGAGTCATTTCCTGGTTTCAAGTTAAAAGCGAAAGTGTTCTTAGCAAAAGCAACACTTGTTTCGCTCAGTTGGCTTCTTGAGCTTGGTTGATAGTAGGTTAGAGTGGAGATATTATCAGGATCTTTCCGTCTTTTCACGGCCCATGCGAAGCCGCTTGCTGGTCCTGTGGTCATCGGGAGGTCAGAGAGTTTGTAGTAATTTCCATGCGCTGTTGTTGTGGCTCGAGATGCCTCATTTGGTATGTTCTTGCCCTCAAACGTGTCCTGCAAGTTAAACGCTTTCTTGAGCCTCAAGAAATCAAAACCATAAGATATTTTCAGAGAAAGAAAGAAAGAAACCTGTCTTATTGGCAGCTTAGCGTAACTGTGTGGATCATGTTCTGCTCTATGTGGTCTTTTGTGTTTCCTGCCAACTCCAGAATCTCGTAGCTTGAGGTTTGCTCTTTTCCTGCAAAAGCATATGCTTTAACAACAATACTTCTTCCCAAAACGAGACAAGAGTCCTGAAACAAGAAAATTAATACCAGCAAGGAAAAGAAAGAAGCCTAACCTGCGCATATCATCGCGTTGTTTAGCGTCCATTTCTTTGTTTGGTGGATATTTAGGTAAAGAAGAAGGATCACACGCATAAGGCCTCGTCAAGAAATACTAAGAATAATTGAAAGAAATCAGAAAAAGAAGTGAAAGGTGAAAGTCAAGGCGCAATGAGAAATCGAAATCTCCTTTTACCTCGGAGTTAAGTGCAGATGAAGCAGTCCCACGTTTATCTGGTTCCATTGAAAGTAAAGTTTCTAATAGAAAAACACCAGTCACTGATGATATATCTTGGCAACGTTCTCTGAGAGTTGCTTCATAAGTATGTTGAGGTCTAAAGGAGGTTGCGTGTGGAAGCTTAGTTCTCTTCCAGAAGCTATCTGCTGGAGATCCACAGAGTTTGTAGATCTTATGCAATTGTTCAATCTGCAAAACCAAAAAAAAAATGGAAAGAAACAAAAAACTTAAGAAAGAGATCATATCAAGATACAAGTTATGTAAGAGTTCTTGATGGGAAAAAATATATGTAAGACAGATTCCTTTACCTCTGTTCTTCCTTTTAAGATTGGTTTTCCCATTAGGATCTCAGCAAAAACACATCCCACACTCCATAAATCGATTGATACACCGTAACTTGTGGATCCCATAAGAAGCTCAGGAGCTCGATACCACAAAGTCACCACACGGCTTGTCAATTGGTTTTTGTTCTTAGGTGTGACTACATTTGCTAACCCAAAGTCTGCAAGCTTTAAAACTCCTTTGTTATTGACCAAAATGTTTGATGCCTTGATGTCTCTGTGTATTACGCCTCGCATATGACAATGCTCTAGCCCCCAAAGTAGTTGCCTCATGTAACATTTGATCTTGAAAACAAGAATCAAAAGAAAGAATCTCAACAACTCTATATATAAGAACACAAACTTGATTTTTCTACACAAGATTCCGGTTTTGTACCTGTGACTCCGTGAATCTGATGTCGGGATTAGAGGATAAACCCGCAAGATCATGTTCCATATACTCAAAAACAAGATAAATGCTGCTAGACGTACGAGACGTGACTATACCCTCAAGTTTCATGATGTTAGGATGATTGAGTTTGCGTAGAATCAAAATCTCTCTGGCCATAAACCTAATGCTCTCTGGTTGAAGATTATCAAACTTTACCTTCTTCAAAGCCACCATTCTCCCTGTTGCTACTTCCCGTGCTCGAAACACGCTACTATATGTTCCTTGTCCAATCTACAACACAAGCAAAAACTCAACAAACCATTATAGTATAGGTTTTGGTGGTAACTTCCTTCGCAAGAAACCAATATGTTTACCTTTTCCAACTTCTGAAACGCCTCTGCCTTGAGAGGGACCCAACCTTGGACAGCCTCAGCCGCAGCGGAACAGAGCCAAGCCGGCCAACCAGCAGCCGCTTGCTCAGCCTCGATGTTCCTATGAGACAACCCGGAAATAAGGCTCACACCAATTTTTAAATCAGAACCTCCCAATCTCCTTGATTTTCTTGAACGCCGGTTATTGTGACTCGCCTCCAATGAATGATCAACAAAAGCTCGATGTTGCTGGTTCGTGGAGGAGAAGTCGGGTTCGGGGACTTGTGAGGGACTCTGGTCCGTTAGACATGAGACGTTCTTGGAGCTGATGCAACCCATTTTTTAAGAAAATTGTTTCCTGATTCGGAAACGGGTCTAATATTGGGGAATCAACCCCTCATTAGGCCAAAAAGATGAAATGGGATTGCAGACAAAAGAACAAAGAACAAAGATGAAAAACAGAAAAAAAAAGAGGGAAAGAGAAAAGAAACAAAAAATAATCACATGACAAAATTATTAAAAGAAAAAAAAAGAAAAACGTTTTTTTTTTGTTTGAGTCTTCTTGTGAAAGAGAGGTAAGGAAAGCTGCAAAACACAACCGCATAAACAGCAAGGGAGAGAATTGTGGGACCAAATTTGGGTAATAATTATTTTTTTCTTGTGCTTGCAAAAAAAAAGAGAGAGAAAAGAGAAAGAAAAAAGAAAGATATATTTAGCTTTGTCACATTCACTATATTCACCTTTCTGACAGAGAGAAAATCAAATCTGTTGGTGATGGAGAAGAAGACCTAACCGGAAAACAGGATTAAAAATCTAAGAAACAATTAAGGGTGGATTAGTTAGTTAATCTATCACAAGTTGTTCAGATGTCTTAACAAAAAATAGAGTTCTCAGAAGGAAATCATCACAGACCTAAACAAACAGATTTCAAAAGATATTAGATGACCAGAAGGTGGGGTTTGATACGAAAGTTTACTAAAGTTGTACAATGATTGTTGTTGGTCAAGTGCATTACTTTAAAGGGTCTTCTTCAGTCAAAAGGAACTTTTTTTTCTCCTTCAAGAATCAATTGAATTGATGAAGTTAAACCGAGTTCAACAGCATGGGTTAGTTTCCAAGAATCAATTGAATTGTATTACTTGTAGCACCGACCACAACAAAGCTTCGCCCGAAGAAAGACCCAATAGAAGGGGACGATTTGACCTCCACATTAAAGATGTCAAACGAATCGTATCCAACGTCTACAAAAGTCGCACCCCAAAATTGTGAGAAGAACATTCAACATGAAAATTTAGATGAAATTCAAATAATTAGGAGTAACACAGAAAGCTTTAATTTACTATTAAGACAAATTAACAAATCGGTAATTACTGTTGCAGTATTTGAATTCGACGGCTTGCAAAGCAGGTAAGAAGAAGATTGATGGGAGGAGAAGAAGCCGAAGCTTGAATTGAGATACCGCCATGATCTTCAAAGAGCAAACTAAAAAATGGATTGTGTTTGGTTTTGACAAACAAGACTAATGTGTGCTATGTTAGTGGCTTAGTGCTATTTATATGTTACAGACATAAATTATAATACTTTGCTAAATAGTGGATTGGTCCATAATCAGAAGTGACATCCTTATATTAAACTCCCACGTTATACGCAGTAATCTATAGATTATCATATTTTACTATCACGTAACAAGATCCATAAAAGACTCTTACTTCGGAGGGCTATTTCATAACTGATATAATAAATAATAAGTAATGCACACATCCATCAATCCTGAATAAGTACGTGGCCCACGATATTTCAATACTAATTTTAGAAGGATCATCCTCCATTCCAAATCACATAGATCTTAAATAATTTTGACAACACTAACAAACTCGGTTTAATTTTGACTCCCCAAAAAAAAAAACAAACTCGGTTTAATCATTTACTTACCTGCCAACACAACTAGATCAAATAATTAGGATTTTATTGAATTAGATTAACACAAGGGTTACAAAATTTACACTCATGCTTAGCATCTAACGGAATGTTAAAGGAACCTTGGTGAATGGTGGTACTTTTTCGAATTTTATTTTCTCCAAAGTCCAAGCACACCTTGTTTTACGATGTCTTTAGCATTGACAGCTGGATAACCTTCAAGAAAATTAAAAATCTTTCATACAAAAAAAAAAGTTAAAGTTAGAGAAAATGTAGACGAATTATAAAGAACAATGTCATTGTTGTTAAGTTTCCCATGAATTCGCCAGAATATGTGGCAAAATTTCCACAAATTTGCCCTTCGAATCGAAAAATGTGGCATAGTTGTGGCATGCCTCAAACATTTTCAAGAAAAAAATACTCTATAACATAAAACATGTAGCAATTTGTGTCGAAAATTGTCAGAGATTAAATAGTGATCATCTTTGACAATTTTAATTCTTCTAATGTGATGATGTTCAATAAATTAAAAAAAAATGAATGTATATAATGATGATTTTCATAATAAAGTTTTTCTCGTTAACAAACTATTTAAGCGGTTATTTTCTTTTCTTATAACGATTACAATATGGATCATATTTGTTTGGGTGTGTTCATATTTGTTTAGCTGCCAACACAACCAAGCAAAGAAAGAGAAAAGAGGAAACTATAGATTAGTTGTTGTTTTGTATTTCCAATGCATTTTTCAGTTTATGCTTGACTTTTACTTTTATTTTTTATACTAACATCAAATAGCATTATCTATTAGGAAGAAAACAGAAAGTTTTACAACTAAACTAGGTAGGAACCTGCGCTTCGCCGTGAAAGACTTTTATAGTTGTTTTACTTAATAGAATGCTATTTAGTTTGATTTCTATAGTTTACAATTTTTCTTATTTTGAAGTAAATTTGTACTATACTATAGTATTACATTTACTCGCTTTGATCTGACCCGCAAAAAATTTTGACAAAAAATATATGATTTGTACTCACTGACTTGGGTTTGGATATACGCAAGTAACCTGCAAATATTTTGATAAATAACAATAAAGTTAGTTTTTGTTATAAAGCAAAATACACAATTCTTGAGAAAACCATCAAACTACGATGACATACTCAATTTAAGGAATTGTGTCAACATTTGAAGGTTACTCATACTCTGTAACTGAAATATATATTTTAAAAACCATGTTTAAAGTTCGAACGTAGATTATATTCCATCTCATTCCCTTAAGCATTTTTTTGAAGGATTGAGTACCGTTTTCAACATTTGAGAGTGGGTTATATGCTTCTCTTTTAAAATGAAGAACGCTTAACTTGATTAAATAAATGCAAAGAAAGATTCAATGGCTGTATATGCACGAAAGTTTAATATTACGCATGATTTTACACAGCTTTCTTGAATATCAAATCTATGATCGGATGGATCCAAATTAGAATGAATCTTGAGCTATATTATTACTTCAGAAAGATTAAGCAGTAACGTATATTGAAGATTTTTTCAGCATAAGACCATTTCCACAATCAGATAAAATCATGAACTAAAGATGTGAAAATGGCGAAAGCAATGTGAAAATGGTTAAAGCATAAGATCTTAACACATTATCATGAACTAAAGATCAAAAATTGTAAAATTGATTCGATCTAGCTCATAGATTAATGATTACCTATAAAGTTAGAGAGCGAGAAGAAGAAAACCAGCCAATGAGCACCACATTAATGGAGATACTGCAGATTTACACAAAAAAAAGAAAAACATTTGAAAACGAAGATTCAGACTTTCATTTGAGTTTGTTTCAGAACAATAAAAAAAGAAGACGGTGAAGATGCATCGGCATCATCATCGCCACCAAAATTTCCTAGCACCAGAAAAATCTCATTGTCCCACAACTGTTGCTCGAAGAATTTGCCCACATCCCATGGACAAGACTCAAAATCTTCGTCCAAAGTGAAGGAGAAGTCGTTGATTTTGGTTGCCTCTTTCGGAATCGCCGTGTTTAGCAACGGTTCCTGGATTTCGATTTCATCCAGAAACAAAGGATCAGGTGGAATTTCGGGATCCCAGAAATATTCTCCAGCGAGACACAAATCCGGCAACGAATACGGTTCCGGAAACAAACTCTCAAGCGACTCTTCTCTGATTGACGACTTTCTCTCCGGCGATAGCTCGATTAGTTCAGTCTCGAGCTCTGTTTTATACTCTGTCTCTGGATCGTTAGCGTTGAATCGAAGAACAGAGGTCGGAGAATGGGGGCTCTGGCGAGAGTCTTTCCCGGAATCGCAGTTGGAAACCGTTTCTAGATAGATGACCAGCGTTTTCCCCGGAGAAGGAGGAGGAGTCAGAAAAGTCGTTGTTGATACGGCGGAGAGCACGAAGCACACATGTCTCGAGCTCGAAATCAATTAAGTAACCCAAAACCGGAGATAACGTAAACCGAAATAAAGATGTGGCAGGCTTAAACCGAAATTACTGTTGACTGGTATTAAATGAAATGTTTCCATTGGCTGGTTGATTTTAATGAGGTGTCACCTCCGGGAGACTTAAAAAAGCCTATGTGACATCATCTGGAGAGGCACATGGGTTTTTGCTGTGTTGATTCTAAATTGAAATGGAGTGAGTATTAGATTCAATTGGAATAATTAATTATGGCTCTCTTTGTTACTTGAGAATTATGCACAACATCCGGAACCCTTTTCCCTTTATCAACACATGTCACGTCAACTTTTATTTTTCTTTATGCAGTTCATTAAAGGTCTTTGTGCACTCTAGTTTGACAAACCTTGCAAACACAAACTTAGACAAAATCTGAAAGCAAACAACAAACAACTCACAAAAGTGCAGACATATATAGCAATTTCCATATAGATAAATGATATTTCAAAGTCAAATCATATTGTTAGCTATCATAATGGATTTGTTTCCTCTGTTTGTTAATTTGGCGAAATTTTAGAACTGATATCGTACACGACATGAGCCACAACAGTAGTATAAATTCGTAAGTAAGCCCGATACGGAAAATTAACCAATGATGCCTCGGTTCATAGAAACCAAACCGAATGTAAAACAGATAGAAACCAATATCGGTTTCATTGTTTTTTATTTTATTTGTTGGACAATACATAAAGAGGTACAGCGAGAGATACTTGTAGATAGAGACTTGAAAACATATTTTTACCTGCCAACTTGCCTGATATATAGCACATTTTCAGGTTCCTCCAAACTTGAATACAGAAACTGCTAGATACTGCCATATATGCCATCTGCAGCAAGAGGATCGAAATCGACGCACATTCTTATAACAGAGTCATCATTTGCATCAACCAATGATATACTACCACGCTTGGCATTCTCCTACATAGATTAAAATACATACATATAATAAGTTAATCAATCAGAAACTGGTGTTAATGAATCAACATGCCTCGTCGTGATTAAAAGGAAAAAGAAGATCAAGATTTTACCAAAAAAAAATATATAAAAAAGAACAAGATCACAAAGTCAGTATCATGCATGCGTATATGGTTTTCCTTTTTTTACTATGCAGAAAGTGTAACTGAAGGATATCATATCAAACCACCAAGTTTCTTGATTTCCTTTGAACGAAAATACAAATAATTTTGTTTTGTTTAGTTCAATCGTTCAATCCATTATATGTTTATGGGCTAATGTTGATATAGATCGGCCGAAATCGAACATTCAAATTTCTGAATATTACGAAACATGAACCTAGATCTATATGTACACTTTCCTTTCGTGTGCATCTTTTAAATAATAGAGAACCACTTGTAAAGAGAAGAGGCAAAACAAATAAGAAAATAGTGTAAAAATACTAACCAGAGTCTCGGGATGGTAAACAAATTTTAGCATTAAATCAAAGGAAGTGCCAGGTTCAATTTTGCATCGATTAGTTACGTCGCAGAGGCTGAAGAAATTCTCATATTGACATTCTTTTTGATATGCTAACTTATAAAATAAACCTTTTCAAAAGAAAAATAAAAGGATTTTAAAGAATTTGAATAAAATTCATAACAACTTTTCTAATTCACTAAAATCATATTAAACTCATCATTCCAAATCCTCTAATATTATGAATATACCTTCCTAAGACATTTTCATATAAATGAAGTCATGGCTGGCCTAGATCATTCTTTACAAAAATTAATCGAACAAATATTATGGAGCGGATCGGTATCTTAATTAACTAGAGTCTTATTTGTGTTACCGAATTCATTGCTCGAATAATAAGTAGGAGTCCTGTATATTAAGTTATTAACACACAGAAGACATTAATTTACTATAACGACCAATTGAATAAAAATCGATCAATACTTGATACTTACTGTTGCAGTATTCGAAATCGATGGCGTGCAAAGCAGGTAAGAAGAAGAGTGATGCGAGGAGAAGAAGCACAAGCTGGACGTGAGATACCGCCATGATCTTCAAAGAGGAAAGTAGAGATTGTTGTGTGTGGCTTTGACGAACAATACTGTAATATAATGCGTGTTATGTTAGTGCTACGCATGCCTATTATTTTTTAATCAATAAATTATAATAGTTTGCGAAACTAGCGGATCGGTCCACTAATGACAACTCATCCTTGTGTATTAGATAAATTCCCACGTTATTCGCGAGATTTTAATACTGATAAATAATAAAGAAATGTTATTATTTTTGATAGTGGGTTCACAAATGTTTTTTTTAGTAAAATGTTATAAATCTCGCGTATAACGTGAGGGACATCCATGGCCATTCCAATCGGACGTGGAACGCCATTATGCCAAATATCGTCACATGGTCTCCAATGAGAGTGCATCTTCAACACCACTTTTAGAGAAATGTAAAAAGAAAAAAATCTTCAACACCATTTTCTTACAAATAAAATTCAATAAAAAAAATTTTCAAAAAGTAAATGTATATTCCTTAAAATTTTCAAAGTCGCTATAGCGAAAAGAAATTGATAGATTTTCTAAATATATAAACTTTTTACAAATCTAACAAATTTAACAAATCTCTCCATTTATCAAATCAACAAATTTCATATAAATTCATCACCCAATAACCTCAAATATGCACACATTAATCTTGGATAAGTATGCGGTCCATAACATTTAAATACTAATTGTAGTAGGATTCATTCCAGCTCACACACTGATTTTAAGTCATTTAAAAAAAACACTAACAAACTTATTTTATATTTGCTTTAGCTTCCAACACAACTACATAAGATAATTACGATTCCATTGCATTAGACTAACACAACGCTTAACAAATTTATACTCATCCTCAGCATCCACGGAATGTTAAACGAACCTTGGTTGATACTTCTTTTCGGACTTCACCGAGCGAGCACACATTGCTTTGCAACGTCTCTAACATTCCAACAACAGACGAATTATAAAGAACAATGTCACTATCAAGACTCCCATGAATTTGCCTTATACTTAGAAATCAAATTATGTAAAAGTTTGTCGCAAAAGTTATCAGTTATCAAAGTTGTTGCAAGTTTTCGCAATTTCTTCGGTATAAAATGATTTCTTACTTTTATTAACAGCAAGTATAGATTGAGTAATTATTAGTAGTACTCATTTGTAATTGTCAACGACAATGACGTGTAATTTACACGGTGGTCGTCATTGTCGGTGACGGTGGACACGCAACATCTCCATAAAAGAGAGCTTCTCGCACAAATATCTCTCTCCAATCCAAACATTTCTCCGAATCTCGAAGATCAAGATGAACACAACCCAACAACCCGACCCGGCTTACGATATCGTCATACTCGGAGCATCCGGGTTTACCGGAAAATACGTTGTCCGAGAAGCTCTCAAGTTCCTCCAGACACCGTCTTCTCCGTTAAAGACTCTAGCTTTAGCGGGTCGTAACCCGACCCGGTTAACCCAATCTCTCCAATGGGCCGCCCACCCGAACCCGCCTCCATCCTCTGTCGCTATCCTCACTGCTGATACATCCGATCCGGATTCACTTCGCCGTCTCTGTACACAAACCAAACTCATCCTCAACTGTGTTGGACCTTTCCGCATCCATGGTGACCCCGTCGTCGCCGCTTGTGCCGATTCAGGGTAAAATCGTCTTCTCCACTGTTTTGGCAATTGGGTTTAGTTACAGTGTGAAGACTGAAGTAGAAAAAATTGGAACTTTCGATTTTCCTCAGTTTTCGCAACTGTGTTAGTTACAGTGTGAAGTGTGAACTATAAAAAATTGGAACTTTTTGTTTTTGGATCGATGCAATGCATTATCCATCTAAAAAGATCAAATTTTTAGGTTTGGTGATCTCTAGTTGTAGGCAAATGATAAAGGTTTGGTGATCACTTCTGTAGGAGACAATACTGTTTGAAAAGCGTTCCATTTTCTTGCTACATTGTTCTTGTTAAGGTTGATGGAAAAGAAAAGGTGTAATCTTGTGAAGTTTCGTTTGCTTGCTATATTGGTTCTTGTTAAGTTTTGATGAAAAAAGTGTAATCTTGTGAAGTTCTGTTTGCTTACTACATTTGTTCTTGTTAAGCTTTGATGACAAAAATGTGATCTTGTTATTAATTTGTCTGCTACATTGGTTCTTTAAAGGTGTGATTATTTGGATATAAGTGGTGAGCCTGAGTTCATGGAGAGAATGGACGCTAAGTACCACGAAAGAGCGGAAGAGACCGGCTCTCTAATCGTATCCGCTTGTGGTTTCGATTCGATTCCTGCCGAGTTAGGACTTTTCTTCAACTCCAAACAATGGGAGCCTCCATCGGTTCCTAACCATATCCAAGCATACCTCAGCTTGGAGTCTGACAAAAAGATCGCTATAAACTTCGGGACTTACGAGTCTGCGGTTTTAATTGTAGCCAATTCGGGAGATCTTAAACAACTGAGACGTTCAAGACCAAGACGGCCTAGGTCGTCGGTAAGTATTCATTTAGCATCGATTGAGATAACATCCAGAAAAAGATTGAACTTTGGAATCTTGTATGCAGATTCATGGCCCACCAGCTAAAGGAGCAATACTAGAGAACCAGAAGAAGATTGGTCTTTGGGCTTTGAAGCTACCTTCTGCTGACGCAGTAGTTGTTCGTAGAACACTCACAACTCTAACAGAGAAACCACATGGGCTTCCGGGGATTAACGAGAGTCCTGAGCAGATACAAAAGAGAGAAGCTTTCTGGTCAACGATCAAGCCAGCTCATTTCGGTGTAAAGATTACATCCAAGTCTCTCTTTGGGATCTTCCGTTATGTCATACTTGGAGTGTCTCTTGGTTTATTTGCCAAGTTCTCTCTTGGAAGATGGCTTCTTTTGAAGTTCCCATCTCTTTTCAGCCTTGGTATGTTTCAGAAGAAGGGTCCAAGCGAAGAAGAGGTCGAAAGCGCTACGTTCAAGATGTGGTTCATAGGCCGTGGCTACAGCGAAGAGAGTCTTGCTGCAGAAGGAAAAATAAAACCTGACATGGAGATCATTACAAGAATCTCAGGACCTGAGGTTGGGTATATAACCACCCCTATCGCGCTTGTTCAGTGTGGTTTGATAGTCTTGGG
The DNA here is from genome assembly GCA_902728155.2 of Microthlaspi erraticum. Lineage (NCBI taxonomy): Eukaryota > Viridiplantae > Streptophyta > Magnoliopsida > Brassicales > Brassicaceae > Microthlaspi > Microthlaspi erraticum. Next base: position 863,940 of record CACVBM020001607.1, read on the forward strand.
GCAGCGTGAAAGCCTAGTGAAAGGAGGAGTCTACACGCCCGGGATCGTCTTTGGTTCCACCGATATCCAGCAGCGGCTCGAAGAGAATGGCATATCCTTTGAGGTGATCTCAAAGAACAAGATTCAAGTCTAGAAAGTGATCTCTTCTCATGCTTTTGTATTCTGTTTTTCCAAGTTCTGTTTTCTCCATTTAAGTAGCTTGCTTCACAGACACGGTAGACACAGTTTAATGGTAACTTGCTAACTTCTGTTCCGATAGTATAATAAAGAAACCGTTTCCTTGACTTTTGGCGTAGAGATGTGTACTCTCAGGAACAGAGTATCTGTTAAAAAACAGAACTTTAAAAACAGAATACATTACCACTCCAAGGAAGAGAAGAAAATGATTCGTACAAATTTAAGTTTTTTTGGATTTAGCAACTTAAATTCGTACTCACGAAATTTGCCATGAATTTGGCATCATATTTAGAAATCAAATTATGTACACGTTTGTTGCAGAAGTTATCACAGATTAAGTAGTTGCAAGTTTTGGCATTTTCTTCAATATAAAATGAAGATTATAGACTATGATCAAGTAGGAATGTGCACAAGTATCCTTTACTTGTTCAAAATCCATGACTTGCCCTGTAACCACCTTGTTCAGATAAGTACTTGTCTTAAGCAAGATAAGTATCAAAGCGAAAAATTTGGATACTTGCAAATATAAGACAGATAGCAAATCACAATTTTAATGTTGATACTTGTCCCGTTAGTACATGCCTTGTTAATAAACCCAACATATCATAGATTTATAGCCCATTAACCACAACTCGAAACATGTGTTATTAATCCAGCCAAATAATACTTTTATTTAATTGAAGCCCATTAGTCCAAATAGCAAAACAACACCAATTTGTTGGATGGTTGCCTTGTTGGACGGAACAAATACTTGTTCAATGAATTAGCAAGTCACAAAGCGGGTAAGTAACTTGCAAATCGGCAAAAATCTTGCAAGTATTTGTCAATTACAAGGTAAATCGTGGGTCAACATTTGTGGATTTCATGACACTGAACTTCCCTAGTGATGTATGTGTCTCTCTCTCATAGGTCTAGTGTCTGATAAGACGCGTGCAAGTTATGTGTGATCTTAAGTCCGTGAGTGTAAGCTTAGATCTATCTTATAACTTTTCTGGTTAGCTGATTAATTAAGTTACAAACTTGGAGTGAGAGAAGAAAGAGATAAGACAGAAAGAGACCGGAGATTGTAATCGGAAATGGCGAGATTGTCGATCTAGTGGAAGTTGCCGGCTAAGTTCATGTCCCAGAGAATACGCAAGGAACTTCTAGTTACCAATCACATGTTGTTCTTTCTTTACTTTAGTTTCTTTTTTGCATGAGATTTATTTCCAATTCGAGTGAGAACGAGAGTTGTTCTTGAGGGCTGATCTAAGATATTTTTTTTTATTTTTTTTTGTTTTTTGAATATAAAGGCTGATCTAAGATTTAGATCGCACCTAAAATGATTTCTTACCTTTTTTTTTTTTTTAACAGCAAGTATAGATTGAGTAATCATTATTCATTAGTAAGTGTAAGTAGTACTCATTTGTAATATCAAATTTTCAACGACAATTAATACGTTTTAATAAGAGATCGCTTATTTGGATGTAATTTACACTGTGGTCGTCATTGTCGGTGACGGTGGACACGCAACATCTCCATAAAGACTCGCACAAATATCTCTCTCCCAATCCAAACATTTCTCCGAATCTCGAATCCGAATCCGATCAACATGAACACAACCCAACAACCCGACCCGGCTTACGATATCGTCATACTCGGAGCATCCGGGTTTACCGGCAAATACGTCGTCCGAGAAGCTCTCAAATTCCTCCAAACACCGTCTTCTCCGTTAAAGACTCTAGCTTTAGCGGGTCGTAACCCGACCCGGTTAACCCAATCTCTCCAATGGGCCGCCCGTCCGAACCCGCCTCCATCCTCCGTAGCTATCCTCACTGCTGATACATCCGATCCGGATTCACTTCGCCGTCTCTGTACACAAACCAAACTCATCCTCAACTGTGTTGGACCTTTCCGCATCCATGGCGATCCCGTCGTCGCCGCTTGTGCCGATTCAGGGTAAAATCTTCTTCTCCTCTGTTTTCGCAATTGGGTTTAGTTACAGTGTGAACTATAAAAAATTGGAACTTTCGATTTTCCTCTGCTTTCCCAACTGTGTTAGTTACAGTGTGAAGTGTGAACAATAAAAAATTGGAACTTTTTGTTTTTGGATCGATGCAATGCATTATCCATCTAAAAAGATCAAATTTTTAGGTTTGGTGATCTCTAGTTGTAGGCAAATGATAAAGGTTTGGTGATCACTTCTGTAGGAGACAATACTGTTTGAAAAGCGTTCCATTTGCTTGCTAAATGGTTCCTTGTTGAGATTGATGAACAAAAAGGTGTAGTCTTGTGAAGCTTCGTTTGCTTGCTAGTTGCTACATTGATTCTTGTCAAGTTTTGATGAAAAAAGTGTAATCTTGTGAAGTTCCGTTTGCTTGCTACATGGTTAGTGTAATCTTGTGAAGTTTCGTATACTTGAAACATGGTTCTTGTTAAGTTTGGTGAAAAAGCTTAATTTTTTGGTTAATTTGTTTGCTTCATTGGTTTTTTAAAGGTGTGATTATTTGGATATAAGTGGTGAGCCTGAGTTCATGGAGAGAATGGAAGCTAAGTACCACGAAAGAGCTGAAGAGACCGGTTCTCTAATCGTCTCCGCTTGTGGTTTCGATTCGATTCCTGCTGAGTTAGGTCTTTTCTTCAACTCCAAACAATGGGAGCCTCCGTCGGTTCCTAACCAGATCGAAGCATACCTCAGCTTGGAGTCTGACAAAAAGATCGCTGGAAACTTCGGAACTTACGAGTCTGCTGTTTTAGGTGTAGCCAATTCGGAAGATCTTAAACAACTGAGACGTTCAAGACCAAGACGGCCTAGGCCATCAGTAAGTATTCATTTTGAGATAACATCCAGAAGAAGATTTGGCTAATACTGAATGTTGGAATCTTGTTTGCAGATTCATGGTCCACCAGCTAAAGGACCAACACTAGAGAACCAGAAGAAGATTGGTCTTTGGGCTTTGAAGCTACCTTCTGCTGACGCAGTAGTTGTTCGTAGAACACTCACAACTCTAACAGAGAAACCACATGGGCTTCCGGGGGTCAACGAGACTCCTGAGCAGATACAAAAGAGAGAAGCTTTCTGGTCAACGATCAAGCCAGCTCATTTCGGTGTAAAGATAACCTCCAAGTCACTCTTTGGGATATTCCGTTATGTTACACTTGGAGTGTCTCTTGGTTTGCTTGCAAAGTTCTCTTTAGGAAGATGGCTTCTTTTGAAGTTCCCTTCTATTTTTAGCCTTGGTATGTTTCAGAAGAAGGGTCCAAGTGAAGAAGAGGTGGAAAGCGCTACGTTCAAGATGTGGTTCATTGGCCGTGGCTACAGCGAAGAGAGTCTTGTTGCAGAAGGCAAGACTAAGCCTGACATGGAGATCATTACAAGAATCTCAGGACCTGAGATTGGGTACATAACCACCCCGATAGCACTTGTTCAGTGTGGTTTGATAGTCTTGGGGCAGCGTGAAAGCCTAGTGAAAGGAGGAGTCTACACGCCCGGGATCGTCTTTGGTTCCACCGATATCCAGCAGCGACTTGAAGAGAATGGCATATCCTTTGAGGTGATCTCAAAGAACAAGATTCAAGAGTAGAAAGAGATCTCAAAGAACAAGATTCAAGAGTAGAAAGAGATCTCTCTTCTCATGCTTTTGTATTCAGTTTTTTAAGTTGTGTTTTCGAGCTTCTCATACACAGTTTAATGGTAAGTTGTATTTCGATAGTAATAAAGAAACCGTTTCCTTTACTTAAAAAAAACAGAACTTTAAAAAGATAATACATTTAAGATTTTAAAGAACCACTCCAAGGAAGGGAAGGGAAGAGAAGAGGTGATTCATACAAATATAAGAGTTTTGATTTAGCGGTTTCCTAAATGCTGATCCATCACCCTCTTCATCATTCTCTCGACGGCGATTTTATTGACTTTTGGGGCCTTCCTAAGGGAGAAAGATTGCGCCGGTGTAATCTCAAAATATGGTGCAGCCGGCGTAGGTTGGCCTCTTGCAAAGCGAGAGAATGAGTATTCGCATTGCTCAGAACCAACTTTGCTAAAGCCACAGTGTTGGAGCAAACTGTTGAAGATTGCCATGTTGTTGCTGTCGATGCATCTTGGAAGAACATCTCTAGTAAACTCAGATTCATTCCAAATGATGAAACTCTTGCCATTTTCGCTCCACGAAACTATCGAATCCGTTGAAGGATCATCAACCACACGCTGTAACTTTTCGAGGAATGATAGGCCTCTCCATAAGGAATCACCATAACAGCCTTTGGGAACAAACATCTCCTTCAAACCCTAAAAACCAAAAGCAAGCGACTCAAGTTGAGAAAACAAGAACAAGGAACTAAATAAAACAGACGAGAATCATATATGTAAATCAGAATTTCAGAAACAAACCTCGATATGTTTGTGCCTCTTAAGAAAATCTGCTACAATCACCTCGAGAGACTAAATCCAAAACAGACGATCAAAGTTAAGGAAACAAAAGTATAAGCAGTTATGTGGAGAAGAGAAGACAAGAAATGAGCCAAAACGCTCAACAACTGCTCACCTCAGGGTTTTCTTTGCTGCGAGCCTCGAGAGCTGCAAAAGTCAACAGCGAATCCAACAGACGCTCAACAACTCTCTTATGCTCTGGCGACATCTTATAAGGCACAGAAGATGGTGGCTGTACAGGCTCAGGTTGACCTCTCACGAAATAATCACTTGAATATTCAGATCCAACTTTCTTAAAGTCTATGACCTCAAGATTCTGAGTGAAATACTCCATGTCGTTGATTTTGAAGCATCTCGGAAGAACATCTCTAGTGAACTCAGACTCATTCCAAACGATGAAACTCTTGCCGCTTTCGCTCCACGAAACGATTGAGTCCGTTGAAGGATCATCCACCATATCATATAGCTTTGTCAAGAAAGTTGGGCCTCGTGGCTTCTTAGCACGTTCTTCCATGTCTTTAACACAGCTCTTGACATAGTCCAACAAACCCTAAGTTCAACCAAATTTTGAGACCAGTTAATGAACACAAAAAAAACCACAATTGAGACGAAAAATCTCAATCGAGAGCCAAACCTCGTGATAAGGTTCGTTCCTTTTCAACCAATTCCTGGTAACCTCCAAGATACCCTAAAATCCAAAACACAAGCAATAATAAACTAGTCAAGGAAACATAACCGTTAGACAATCGAGAGACAAACCTCGTCCTCTTCGTGCCTCTGAGAATTGTTAACCGACAGCTGATTCATCTGTCTATCCATCTCTCTGTGTCCATCATCCAGATCCATGCCTAAAACTAAAAAATCCAATACACACGAACACAATGAGAGCCAAACCTCGTGATGTTCGTGCCGCTGAAACCAAACCCTAGGAGAAAAATTTCTCTCCACTTTCACGGATCACGTAATACGTATATATAGATTTTATAATTTATATAATGAAAACAATATTGTAAATTAATATATATTTACAATTTTATTTACTACCCTCCGAGCTTCTTAAGCCTCTGTCCGTGTCTTCTAGGTTTACCACATTTTTTTGTCTTCTTCTCTGTGTCGTGTTTCTCAAGCTTCTTCTTCTGGTCTTGTACGATAAAGTTTAATCATGTTCTCAAAGAACAAGCTTATACTAAAATCTGAAGATATATCTCTCTCTCTTATCATACGTTTCTATTCTGCCTTTAAATTATGTTTCTTCTCCATCTAAGTAGCTCGATTTCAAGCTTCACAGACACGATAAACACAGTTTTAATGCTAAGTTGTATTCCGATAGTAATAAAGAAACCGTTTCCTTGACTGTTGTACTCAAGAACAGAGTATTTGGTAAAAAGCAGAACTTTACACAGTAATCTTAAACTGGAAACAGAACCATCTTTTATGTAAAACAAAATTGATGGCAAAGATCACAACACTGTCTATCATTTACCAAAATTACAATACCTGCTACAAAATTAATGTTTGAGAAACCGTTTTTTGCTGCTTACAGTTTGAAGATTTCCCATTTGCCTCTGCATTGCTACTTATTCAGCACATTGAAGTGTTTGCAGGATCAGCTGAGCCATTCAAGACTCTTCTGTGGCTGATCTTCTGAAACAGAAACTGTTAAAAAGACTCATATGAGCTTTAAAACGATTTGATTTTAAAAGAGCTGAAAAATGAGGCTTTCAAGAGGGACAAAGGTCGTCGCGTGAAAGAAGCTTTCCGGATTTGGAAGTAGCTGGACCAAATAGCAGCTCCAAGCTAAAATCAGGACCAGCTATTGATCTTCCATTACCACCAACTTTATCTAGCTCTTTTATAGAAAACTGCAGCAGAAACAAATAGACATTGATGAGCACATCAAGGAGAGTAAAAATAACTGCTTGAAGGGTTTTGATAACTTGTACCTGAAGCAAGCCATTGGTTATAAAAGCTGTGTTGAAGCAAGTGTAAAAGAGACGGCTTCCAATCATTTTCTGATAGAATGTAATTCGTATATCTCCACTCACCTGTTCCAAGAATCATATTATATGATTATCTAAAACATCTTTATCAAACATTGTGTGTGGAAGATTTTTGGTTTTTGTTTGTGTGAACTTACTCTAACAGGTTTGTCAAAGTAGAAATCAAGACATGTTTTCTCGTCGATAATGGAACTCTCTGTATCCATTTGAACAACAAGACGTGCCTCTTCTCCATCTGTTAGCACCTCATCTTCCTCCGAATCACGGTTCACGTGAGATATGTAATACCTCGGACTCGAGCTCCTACAATGCCCTTTCTTGAATTGCCTACAACAACCTCTCGCAAGTTCTACAGATGGTGGATACATCTCATTTGGAACCTATCATCAGAAACAGAGCTTTCAATGCTTCCGAGTGTATATATCATGCAGAAACAGAGTTTTGAAATGCATCAAAGTGAAGATATTATTACCTCCTGATATTCTGAGACCACAAAGAAGACGGAATCAACGCTAGCTGTATCGTAAAGTCTAATTCTCAACAACTCTCTGCTATGTTCTTGAGGTAACCTAACCTCTGGAGGTCCATTTCCAATCCCTTTGCGAAACGTTAGTAAATCTGACCAGTATTTCACATAACGACGTTGGCTTGGTATAGAGACCTGACAAGAAAACATCAATCAAGAAAATGTAACAGTTTGGTTTATAAATCAAGAAATGTAAATTAAGGGACTTACTCCATTCATGTTTGTGGTTCTTTTTCTTGCATACATCTCAAGAGCTTCTTCAGCTGACATTCCACCATAGACAAGGTACGCTGATACCATTAACCCTGTTCTCCCTTTTCCTGCCTGCACAAAGCACATTAGAAGTTTATAGAGAAACAAAGCTGTTGAAGAAACCGGATTTTGGTTTTGGTAATGTACCATGCAATGCACAACTGCAATGTTTTTGGGATCTGCTGAGAGCCAAGAATGAACACTTTCGCAGAAAAGTTGGATCATTTTAAGAGATGGGACATGATTGTCATCAAATGGAAATCTCTCCACGCGGCCGTAAAAGTTTTCTGGATCATAACATTCTTCTATACATAGATTATAGACCTGGCCAAAAAATTGCAAGAAAAAAATGTTAATGAAAAACTTTGTTGATTGGTTATGTTTTTGATTTGTGAATTATCTCATTAACCTTGTAATGATCAGGATGTCGCATATCGAGCACGGACTTGACTTGCCAAAGAGGGTTTCTATAAACTGCTCTCATTCGTTCAGCGGGAAAAGACATAGCTAATAATCTGTCTGAGATGTAAGACATGTCGAGATCATATCCACCGATGATTAATCGCCTTCGTTTCTTGGACACCAAGTTACGTAGGTAGGAATTTGTTGTTAGGTAAGTCAGGATGTTAACCCTCGTTTGTTGCAGAGCTGATTTCTCTTTTACAGGCCCCCTTGAGAGCTTGAGACCCATTCTGGAGGAAATACGTTTTACAAATTAGGTTAGGTTCCGTACGTTGCAAGGAAACGAGATTTAAAGGGTTTTGTTTACCTGAAGAATCGATCATGAAAGTTGAGGCAAAGATTTTTCAGGTTCCCAAATTGAGAGGGAAATGGGAACCCGAGAAAGAAGAAGAGGAAGAAGAGGTTGTTTGGTGAAACAAAATGGAAAGTTTTAGAAAATTTGGAGAAAATGGTTTTTCTTTTTACCTGAAAACGGTTAATAGAAGAAAACAATGAACAACGACGCAATTCCATTTTTGGAGCTCCTGGAATTGAGCTTTTCCTTTAAATTTAGGGCTCTGAAACTCTCTCTCTCTTGTAGCGGTTAGTTTTGGCGGGAATGTAAAAGAGTAATTTTGTAGAATTATAACCAAAGATGAACTCAAAGATTTAAAGAACACTCTTCTTTATTGCTTAAGAAAACTCTTTCTCAAAAACTTAAGCTCTCAATCTCTAAACTCATAAGTTATGTCACACCCTTGACATCTCCTTATATAACAATTCAATATCCTAATCCTATTAGACTATATCTAGAAAACCCTTAAATATAATCTGAGTCCTAAGCTCATTAGGAATCCTCAACACAATAGGATTAGGCTTGACTTGTAGTTTAAGCTTTCTTCAAGCTTAGTTCAACAAATTTAACTTTCTATCGGCTAAATCTTGCATTAGAAACTATGAAGGAAATTGAATGTTGCGTTGGTGTTTCTATATCAATTTAAATTGAATGTTTGGTTTGTTTTTTTTGCAAAGACCAACAGTTGAAACCTCACTTGGCTGCAAATTTTTTTATAGGAAAAATCTTTGCTACTGAGTTCGAATATCCTTTTGATTAGGATGGTTTACGCCTTATTAGGTAGCAGTGGCTGATCTTGAGCCACGAGAAATTATGAACCAAAATTTACTTGTTATCTTTCTATCGGCTAAATCTTGGATTAGAAACTATGAAGGAAATTGAATGTTGCGTTGGTGTTTCTATATCAATTTAAATTGAATGTTTGGTTTGTTTTTTTTGCAAAGACCAACAGTTGAAACCTCACTTGGCTGCAAATTTTTTTATAGGAAAAATCTTTGCTACTGAGTTCGAATATCCTTTTGATTAGGATGGTTTACGCCTTATTAGGTAGCAGTGGCTGATCTTGAGCCACGAGAAATTATGAACCAAAATGTCCTTGTTAATTTTTTTTTTTTTTTTTTTGACAAAGCATAAATGGTAACCGTATTTTAAATTATGTAGAATTAAAAATCACAAAATATCAAATATGGCGTCATTTTGATAGCAAACAAAAGTAGATGTTTTTTTAATAATTTTTGAGTAATGATCTCCATTTGTCATTGCTGATCTTGGACAGTTTTGTCTTCTCATCTAGCGAATTTCATTTTTTGTTTAATTTTCGTTTATGATTGATCTAGTGATCAACCAAGAGGTCCAAGACTAGTGATTCAAAATCTAGGGCAAAAATCAAGAAAATTTGTATTGGTTATTTTTGTTTGGTTCTCTATTGTTTATTCATGTTAGTTCATTTGTATTCCAAAAAAAATGAATACATTATCATTAGAACAAGTCAAGAAATTTTATCTCTATATATAAAAATGTAGAATAGTGACATTGAACATTTGTAGTACATGAATTCATATTTCATCATTATAAGACGGTGTTATACAATAGCTTCTATGGATTATTGAAACTGTACGATATATACACATTAGTTAAGCGTTAGTTAGCTGAATTTTGTTAAAGGGCCTTCAATAAATGATTATCTTACTTGAATAAAACTATTATGAGACTCTTCAACTTCCAAATTGAGAAAATAATAATGGTTCATGAATCGGAAAACATGGTAAAACTCATTAGGAGAAGTGAAATTTGTTGAAGGATTCATTGATTGATGTCCATTTTACAAGCATGCTAAAAACCATGAAAACTCTAAATGAAATTGATGTTTTTATTAAAATGTCACATCATGTTTTGTAAAACAAATCAAATATCATGTGCTTTGACTGATTTAAGAGAAATACAACATATATGTATGACCATTTTTACTAACCAAAACAAAAATTGGAACCAAAAATAATTGGACTTTTTTCTTTCATAAAATCCATATTTAAAAAAAAATAATAATAAATTAATGGATTCAGAAGGAAGACCATCATAGTCTAACGATGTATTAGAAGGAAGACAATCATATCCTGTATGATGAAAACTATTCCTGTTGTGAAATTTCCTATACTCTTCCGTTCAAATTTTGAGATTACTTAAATGGGTTGTGATTGTTATTGCTTCAAGATTGGATTCAAATGAGATTTTTACATGTAATCAAGTCCATGACATATACGAGTCTATCTATCTCATGTTATCATGCATTTTTGCATCGCTTCAATGATCTGTCCACTTAGACGAAATGATTACAGTGGCAACAGTTTTTGCCTTTTGGCCCACAATAGAAGAAAGCTAAGAGTGAAAAAGCTCTTTGGTGCTTCGTCCAAATTATCCCACTTTACATACAATCATATATGCTTATCTATGCATCAATGTATATACACTCATTCACTAAATACGTTTTACCATTTGGACTTTTTGAAAAGATAAGAAAATGTTTTTTTTTACTTGATAAAAGTAATTAACTAATAAAGTCTCAGAAATGATTTGACATTATTGTTTAAGGTAATTTCTTGTATAAACGAAACTTCTTCTATGTAATTCTGCTGATATTTTAACTAGTAATAAATGTTTGACGATGTCTCTCGAAAAGCTTTGAGAAAAGTACATTGCTTGAAGTTTGGAGTTGGTATTAATTTCAAAACCCATCACCACTCATTATTAATCACTCTTTAAATATTGTTTTCAAAAATACTTTCTTATTCCTGTATTTTATTCATCTAACTTTAATGTAGGAGAACAGGAAGTGGCTAATTGTGGTTCGGTTCGAACTCGGTTTGGTTATCGTTGAGAAAACTCAAATTAAGATAGAGAATGGGTTACTTTTGGTTTACATTTACCTTCGCTTTGAAGCAAGCCTTGTCCATTTTAGGTCGGTCACCCAACTCTATTTTTTTTTTTAATCTTTTTCTTTTACGAACTTGTCCTATAGAGTAATTGAAATCATCTGTTTTTAAAGGCCAAATTGGTTCTCCCGCTACCACCCGCAAACGCAGCGTTTGCGGTTCGTAGCGGTTTTCGGCGGTTTATAACAATCACGACAACCGCTTTGAATCGCTCTATACCACTCTGTACCGCTCAATACCGCTGAAAATCAAAAGCTCCTTTCCGCAAGCGTTTGCGGTTGCGGCGGTTGCGGGTGGATAATAAAAAAAAAAAAAAAACACAAACTTATATAAAATCCGAAAATAAATAATAATATTTATTAAAAAATAAGATTTGGATAATAAAATCACAATATAAATAAAAAATTAGTACTTTTAGTCAATATTCATTAAAATCATATAATACTTATATATTTATAAGTTCTACAAATCAAAATTCTCATGATAAATATTCTTTTCATACTAATACATATATATCTAATAAATAAAATTGTAAATAAATTTAATTTTCACATTAAATATATATTTTGAAAATAAAATCACATTTTTTATTTAAATTATAGAAATTAAAAGATAGATGTAAGTATTATATACATATTATTCTTTATATATTTTTTTAATTATGTTGAACCATAAATTTAAAATTTTCATTATAATATAGTTTTGATATTTTTATAATTATATAATGTGTTTATATTATTAATTTATTGTTTAACCGCTATTGCATCCGCAAGTGAACCAGTCATAAGTAACCCGCAAACGCATCATTTTCAATTGTTATGCCAGTCGTACAAACCGCTTAATAACGCTACTAATCACAACCGCCCGCTTCCGCAAACTCCCGCACCCGCAACCGCAACCGCAGCGGTTAAACCAGTCAGACCCTAAGTAAAATATTTCATCAGCAAATAGGATATGGATCAGATAGAAATAAATACCAAAAATATCTTGACAAAAAATCAATGAGAATAAAAATAGAAAATGTATTATCAAAATATGATAAAAATAAAGTTAGAAGATAGAAACAAATCTTGCTTTTAAAATTAAAACAGAAATAGTATATTCACAAATATACGTAAGTGCTTTCAAACTAAAGATGATGGTTCACGAATATTTATGACATTTCCATAATCAAATTCCGAATTCGGTTTACAATTTTGGTCAATCTTCTTATCTATGACCTTTCCATTATCAAATTCCGATCTTGGTTTATAAATTTGGTCAATCTTGGTTTGTAATTTTCGTCAGTTTCATTTTGGTTAATCAGTTTTGTCTTGAATAAACCGAAATTCATTTTGATTTGAATCCGGTTTTAACCCACCTCGGTTTACATACACAAAACAGAGCTAAACCAAAGCCATGTGATCAAAACTCAAAAGCAAAGTCTCGTCCTTTATCTTAACCCCACAACCTTTCTCTCTCTAAAATCTAGGAGAAGAAGTAAATTATTAAATGCGCTTTTGATTCTGCGACGAACGCGGAAAGCGAAGAGAAGAAGAAAAGCCTCCTCCCCCACCACCAGCGTCAATAACCCAAAAACCGGAGACACGCACACAAAAAACACCTCTCTTTTTTTAGTTGCTTGCACGATCTTCTCGACGTAGCAAAGCAAACACCGACCCAGAAGAAAAGGATCAGCAAATTCTGCAGCTTTTCGATAATCTGGTTCGACATTGTTAAAAAGTCATTGCTTTTTTCTGTTGGATCAAATCCGTTCTCGAACAAACAGGTGAATTATTTCTCTGCTTTTAACCCTTTTTCTAATTCAAAATGATTCACTCGTTGAATTCTCTGTTCGTGCAAGCCGTTAATCAGTAATGCAAATTGTTCTAACAATTTGAGGTATATCAGTATTGGAATTCAATAATTTTTAATACATATTTGTCTTGGATTCGCTTGAGTGAGGAAATGGGTTTTGATCGAATCGGTTCGTTCTAGACTTTTACACAATTCCTTTTACAATGGAAACGTAAAAATTGGATCTTTTATGCTTTATTTTCTCGGAAAGTGAATGCTTGAAGATGAGACTTCGCTTTAGATGCGATTCATTTGTTCTTTTTTTGGAGAAAATTAGAGAATCCTTAACGTTGCGCTGTGTTGCATTGTCTCTGTCTCATGGCATTGTTTGCTTAGTTGTTGAAGATAAATTGATTCTTTCTGCGTTTTCTTCGTGCTTTTGTTTATCAGATTTTGCTCTCTTGATAAAGCCAAGATCCAAGCTGCTTCAACTAAATTTGAAATCTTTCGATAGGTATGTTTCTTTTTGCTTTCCAGTGCAGACAGAAAAAAAGTTGTTTTATGTTACAGAAAAATGGTTTAATTTTGGAATCATGTGGTGGATACCGTTCTTGCTGGCTCGTTATCTGATGGCATTTCCTATTTTTAGTATAGCTCAAGTTTGAGTTTTTGCTTTTAAAAGTTTCTGTTAGGTGTTCTTGTGTTTTTATCTCTTCACAGTGATCTGTTTTTTGGTTGTCTTATAGAGACACAAAATTAGATTGCCATATTGTGCAGAAACTCTTGCAAGAAGTAAAAATTTTGGTGTCTCATGTCTAAAATGATGAACAGGTTGTCTCTTGTTGGTGACAATTGATGGAAGAAGACGATCATAAGCCGAGAGGAGGAGGAGGAGATTCGACGGGGAAGGCAATGGCTTCGAAGTCGAAAGAGAAAGTGATTCCTCATTACCTCAGAGCATCTACTGGTTCATGTCATGATATCTGCAAGTATGGGAAGAAACATGAACCTGTGGAGAAACCATGGCGTTCGACTACTAAAAAGATCTTCAAGAAAGGTTCTGATGTTGTTGATTTGAATGAATCTAAAACGAAGAAGGTGACTGAAGTTAAGAAGAAAAAGGTTGCTGATGATTCTTCTTCTGAGATGATCAAAAGAGAGGTTGGGAGTGGTGGGATGAAGAAGCCAGAGGCATTCATGATACCATCTGCTGATGACACTCCTGTGAAGAAGAAAGTGTCATCATCATTAACTTCCAAACCTAAACCTTCACCAGATTCGCTATCTCGTAGTGTTGATGCCCTGAAGCCGAAGGTCTTGACGAAGTCTTATTCGGCATTAACAACGTTGAAATCTAAAGTAAACAACGAGCGAGTTGGTTCTTCTTCACCAGTTTTGAAGCCTACAATGGGATTAAGAATTGGAGGAAAAGACGAAGATGTGAAGATGAAGAAGGCTACAGTTTCCTCCAGAGTTGCTTCAAGGAAAGTTCCGGTGACTCCAAGATCTTCACTTTCTCCAAGATTGTCTGCAAGATTAGCTGGAAGTTCAAGTTTGAGGAAGAGCCAGAGCTTAAAGGCTGCATCTTCCTCTATTTCTCGACCAAATCAGAAACTGAGGAATGTGAAGCGCACTGATGAGTCTAAGAAGCAGTTAGATGGTTATCCAGTTGAGGAGAAAACACTGCACGTTGTGGAAATGGAAACGACCAGCAAAGTCGTCTCTGAACATGATCAGAATCAGCAGCCTGTTGTTGTGCCTTTCCCTCCTCTTTCACCGACTGAATCAACTCAAAAAGACGATGAGTGTACTGTTTCAGAACAAGCAGAGGATTATGAATACACTTCAGGAAGCAACGAAGCTGAGAGCGAGGAAGAAGAGACTGGAAAGTCCAATGGAGAGAGGAAACCAAGAGGGAGAAAAGAAGGGGAGTCTCCAGAAGAAGAAGCTGCTCGGAAATTGAGATTCAGAAGAGGAAGAGTTGTGGATGCTGAGACTGTTGGTGAGAGTGCAAGGAAGCTCAAGTTTAGAAAAGGAAAGGGTCTCGGGGAAGACAAAGCGCAAGACGCGCAAGTAAGGAGAAGCTTTAAGAAGAGGGAAGATGTCAAAGAGGAAGAAGGTGATGATGATGGTGAGAAAGTTGTGTTGAGGCATCAAGATGTTCAGGAGAAAGATGCGCAGGGACTGTTGAACAATGTCATTGAAGAAACAGCTAGTAAACTTGTGGAAGCTCGAAAATCCAAAGTTAAAGCTTTGGTTGGTGCTTTCGAAACAGTCATCTCTCTTCAAGAATCTTGAAACCTCCTGCTGGATTTCTGAAGGGTGTCATCTCTGGTAGTATGCATGAAGCCAAACAAACTGTTTTGGTTTTGTTTCTCTTAAACCGGTTTGCTGGCTTTTATTTGGATGTGTTTGGTTTATGATTCGGTTTGTATAGGAAAATCAAAATACTGGTCTGATTTACATACATTTGTTGTTGGTTATTTTTTTGCCTCCTTATTTCTATAGGTTTTCTTTTATATAGTAAATCGTATTTTTCTGGTTTTGCAAGAGCACCGGTCTTATAGACTGATCTTTTTGATGGAAAACCAAAAGATGATCATTACGGAAAGACAATGGAAAACGCAAAAGATGTAAAAGCTTACATGGGTTCGACGGGTTCGACCTTCATAGCTGGGGTACCAAACCACAAATGCTGCAAGAGGTCCATACCTCTCAATGTCAGTTGCGAACATGGATGATTTCGATGTTCCCAATCGGCCTATACACTCGCATAGCTGGAGTTCGGGTAGAGGCTCCTCTAACGAAAGTCAAAGGAGGCCCATCTCTGAGACCTCTCCGTTTTGTTCAAGCATACTAGCCACAATGCTCAAGTCTAGAATACTAAGCTCCCATCCATCCATCAGGGAGCTGATTGATGAAATTTTGGATGCTGAGAGACTCATCCATTGGCAACATCTCAAATCTCTTAAGAAAAGATTTTTATTGTCTCACAACAGCAACCACATAGCAAAACGCACCTAAGAATAAGAAAGTATACACAGCTTCCACGTAACAATCCTCTCAATGGTTGCTCAAGACGTTGCCAATGAGTCAAGGCATATCTCAGTATCAAGGCCAATGAGTCAAGGCATAGACGTAATTTTGAAGAAACACACATTCCATGCTTCAGGGTTTATAAAGATGATGCTGACCTGTGACAACTGCTTCAGCCGCATCCTCATCCGACTCTTCAGAACAGAAGTCTTCGGTTTCATCACCATCATTGGGCACAACACCTTCACCAGCTTCACCACCTGACGAGTATCTGTTGTTTCCGATTCCGTTGTCGTTGCTTCATTCTACCAGCTACGGTATGAGCTTCTTTAACTAAAGCTCCAAGAACAGAACTTCTCAATTGGCTGCATGATGTGTAATTATCGTGCACTTTTTGTGTTATCAAGTTCAAGTCATCCAACCAAACTTTGCATTGTCAAACATCTTTTATGTCAATCCCTTGAAACAAAAAAATTGATGTAATGTTTTTGTTATACTTTTCATTTGATATACATTTCATTTAACCGGTTTGTTGGCTTTTATTTGGATGTGTTCGGTTTATGATTCGGTTTATATAGGCAAAACACTGGTGTGCTTTACATACATTTGTTGTTGGTTATTTTTTTGCCTCCTTTCTATAGATTTTTTTTTTTTATAGTAAATCGTATTATTCTGGTTTTGCAAGAGCACTCGTTAGACTGATCTGATATTGTAAAATACGGTTTGGTCAGTGTTGTATACGAATACGATCAGTTTGATCATGGTATAAAATACGTTGGAAAAATAGACTTATCAAAATGGTAACTATTGTCTATTGATGATGATGTGTGTTGGGGAAGATTTGGACAATAGCCAGGCCCAAACTCAATTAAAGGCCCAATCGTTTTTCCTTTTTCTTTAGTAATTAAAAGGAAAAAAACGAGTAATAAAAAACCTTCTTCAGAGACCTAAAGCCCTAAAAATCTCTCGAAAAAGTAACTAGCTAAGTAATATAATTTTAGGGTATTAATCTCGAAAATCCCTAACAATCTCTCGAAGAAATTGAATTAGGTGATCAGAAAGGAAAGGGGCATGAAATTGAAGGGTTGTTGTGCTGCAGCCATTCAAGAACCAAAAGCCCGGTAAGTTGATTGCTTTTGTTTGAGAAATAAGTGTATTTTGTTCCTGTAAGGGTTGCATCTGTATACATGTCTTGTTCTTGTGACGTTGATAAATAATGTTAATATGAAATTATTGCAGTGACATTGGGAGGATAATCGTTACGGGATACGACGGTCATGAAGATGGGGAGGTGAAGAGTGCCTTGAGAGAGCATTTCGCTTCATGCGGAAAGATCACTGATGTGTACACTAATGTGAGGATTAAAGGAGGGAAAATTGCTTATGTTTATTTTGTGGGAGAGGGAGCAGTAGAAAAGGCCTTGAAACTTGATGGAAGTGAAGTTGCCGCCGGAGGCTGGAAAGTCTGTGCTGAGCCTTTTCCGTTTAATGACGACAAGTAAACTGAGTTTTGTTTTTTTTTTTTATATTTATATATCTTGTGTCTTTAAGATTTTGTCATGTGTTTGATAATATATATTCAACTATTGTAGCCCTATTACAGCATATATCCGTGGATATGATGACACTTGGCTTAGTGATAGTAAGATGGAGGTCGCGGTGAGGGAGTTTTTCTCTTCATGTGGAGAGGTCCAGCTAGTTTCATTCTTCAAGGAGAAGGGGTTTGTGGCTTGTTTCTTCCTCTTAGTTGTTTCATTTTGTCAAAACTTTCAAGTGCGTACTAAAGACTTGTCCTTGTTGATTTTTTTTACAGATTCTGCTGTGTAGATATCAAGGGAATTGACGCAGCAGAGAAGGTGCGGGAACTTGATGGGATCTACTTTGGAAACAAAGCAATTGTTGGTCTTCTTACTAAACCACCAAGACATAGTACCCACGATCGTTTTCGTAATTATGGCCCCAGGTAAGATAAATTTCTTGTTCTTGTTTATTCTTGATTCTTGATTCTTGATTCTTGACTCCTGGTAACCAAGTCAAACTTTTGTGGTTTGTTTTAGATTACTGGCTGCGAATCATATGACTGCCGAGTAGAAAGCTCGACAAGCTCCATGGTGTATGGATGTTTCTTTTCTGCTTTTGTATGGATGTTTTAACTAAACTCAGTAGGATGTTTATGTAAAGCCTCAATCATCATTATCCGTCGAATATAAGTGTTATATTGATTGAACGGAATCATTTTCATTAAACTCATATCCTTGCATAGTTGCATACAACTCGTTTTTACAGTCACGATTATCCGACTTTAAAATAAATTGCCACGACAGCTCTTGCTCTTCGCCGTTTGCATCATCGACCCTAAGGAAACTCGCATCTCAAGCAACGGTCTATCACTTATGGAAGCAAAGGACCAACGTTCTTCACAACCAATAATCAATTTCAACAATTTCATTATAGTAAAGAAATGTAATGTACGTAATAACGTTTTCTAATGAAAATTGGCCATCGCATCAGTTTTCTTCATATAGTTTCAATTATAAACTCTGGTGGGACGCAAAAGATGATTTTGTCTCGGTGGAATTCATAGTTCGAATTTTTTATGAGAACCCTTAGTGGCATGATATAATAACAAAATGTATACGAAATTTTGCACGAGTAAAACCATTCATGTTTCATGTTTGCACGAAATTTTCTGTCTTCTATCAGATTGTGAAATTAGGGATGAAGTAGTCAAATTTCCAGTTTTAGTCCCCATGACAAACTATATTTACGAAATAAACCCAATATTCTTTTTTGGGTCTAGGCCTTCCTTTTCTCTCCTTTTGTGGATTTACAACCTAGTCCTCATGATTTACGGAACAAACCCAATACTTTAATGAAATATTGGTTTCATGCCTTTTTCTTTATGTTTCTGCAATTATCACCCAAAACGCTACTGCGCTTCAACATTCTGCTATTATTTTTTCTCCCGAACTTGAGTAGATCTTCCAATGGCGTAGGCAGATTACACTTCAAAACTTTTTCTCTTGTAGTTAAGTTATGTTCCTTATTTTCTTACATACGGACAAAGAAGAAAAGAAAACTTGTCTGTTACTCCACCGAAGATAAGAATGGCAGGGATAAGAAGGAAAATCTCCCTTTCTTTTAATCAATGTATAAAGGAGCCTTCGATGATTGTAAATATATACCAAGTTCTCATTCTCTCATTTTCCTCTCTCTATCATATTCTCTCATCTCTCTCTTCGTGATATCAAACATTGTTTCAATCTCTAATAACGAAGTTTTTTATAAATGAAGTTTCAGTTTACTTAAGTTCTTTAATGTTCTATCTAAGAGACTCTGGTCCCTTTGGTTACCCAATTATTCTATTTATAGAAATTATTTTAAATTTATGATTATGTGGCTCGTTTAACCGCCCAATTGCTTGTTTAAATTTAACTCCTGTTTTAATATATATATATATATATATATATATATATATATATATATATAATTTCATTTAACAAGATTTTAAAATGTTAAATTATATTACGATTAAAGAAATATATCACTTAAGTTATTATATAGTTGAAGAAAAGTAAACTGAATTTACAAAATTAAGTTTGTGGGGGAGAAGATGTTATTTCGTTGATTAATAATGAGATTTGAATTTGAATTTGGTTACTACAAGTTTTGCTATCATAGATTTGATTATGCAGACATTATAAGAGAAAGAATATATGAGCACATATATGTATTCAACCATATGTCACATGTATGTATTTCTGCCTTACTAGCACAAGTATTCAACGACCAAAATTTTATTTGAGGAAATGACTTCAAATAGTCTCTTTTTAGAAACTAATGTCAAACAAGTATTCTAAAAAGAGACTATGGCCATGAATGTTTGTTGGTTTTTAGATTTTGGTTTTTGGATTTTAGATTTTGTTTTTGTTTTTGATTTTGATTTTGCTGTAAATTTAATTTTTGTTTTTTTAAATAAAAAATGCTTGAAAAAAAATATGTCGTTGGTAATAATTAGGAAAAACCCAAAAAATAGGATTCTGGTTTCTATGTACAAAATGGAAGAAACTGTAAAAATAGTTTCCCTAATAATAAACATCCAAGACATAAAACATGGTACCGAGTTTAGTTAAAACATACAAGACAAAAGCATAAAGCAGAAAAGAAAGAAAGGTTGCATTGTCGTCGAGCTTTCTACTCGGCAGTCTCCGCAGCCGTATGATTCGCAGCCAGCAAACCTAAATTCCTAAACCACAAAAGTTCAAAAGTTGTACTTTGTTGTTACAAAGGATCAACAAGAATCAAGAATCAACGAAAACTATTAATTAAACTACCTGGGGCCATAATTACGAGCACGGTTGTGGGTGCTATGTCTTGGTGGTAAAGTAAGAACACGAACAACTGCTTTGTTTCTTCCAAAGAAGCTGCCATCAAGTTCGGGCACCTTCTCTGCTGCGTCAATTCCCTTGATATCCACACAACAGAACCTGTAAACATCAACAAGGACAAGTCTTTAGTAAGCATTTGGGACAAAATGAAGATAAAATTACGAGCAAGAAGGAAGCCACAAACCCCCCGTTTTCCTTGTGGACCACAACTTGCTTGACCTCTCCACATGACGAGAAAAACTCCCTCACTGCGACCTCCAGCTCACCATCACTAAGCCAAGTGTCTTCATATCCACGGATTTTTACTAAGATAGGGCTGCAATAATTTGGAATGATACAAATATATTATCATCTCATGGCAAAATCTTAAAAGACTCAAAATAATCAAAATTCAGTTTACTTGTCGTCATAAAACGGATAAGGCTTAGCGGAGACTTTCCATCCTCCAGCAACTTCACTTCCATTAAGTTTCAAGGCCTTTTCTACTGCTCCCTCTCCCACAAAATATATATGAGCGACTATCGGGTTTTTTGTCTTTAAATTAATGTAAACATCGCTGATCTTTCCACATGAAGCGAAATGTTCTCTCAACGCACTCTTCACACCCTCACGATCATGACCCTCAAATCCCATAACGGATATCCTCCCAATGTCGCTGCAATGATTTGATATTCCATTATTATCAGCGTGACAAGAACAAGACATAAAACTATACAGTTAGACATCTCAGACTCAAACCAAACAATTTTACCTTGCTTTTGGTTCTTGAATGGCTGCATCACGTTCCTTCAAACAACATCAAAAGATCTAATCAGAAATTCTACTAACCAAACATGTCTTTCAAGGAGTGATCGAACGACAAGAAAGCCATAAGAAAGAGTAACAAAAAATATTACTACCTTGGCTAACTTGTCGGCTAACTTGGTCCTGATCAAAGCCTCATACTCTGCGGAATATTTTGGTTTTGGAATGGCTGAAAACCAACCCTTCAAAATCATCAAAATATATCTAATCAGGAATTCTACTAACCAAACATAACATATCTTTTAAAGAGTGAATCACAAGAAAGAGTAACAAAAAATATTACATCGTCACGTGCATCAAAGGATGTTCTCCCAATGCCACTGCAATAATTTGATATTACATTATGATCAATGTGACAAGAACAACACATCTATACAGATAGAAATCTCAGACTCAAACCAGACCGATCAATATACCTGGCTTTTGGTTCTGGAATGGATGCACTACAACGCTTCAATTTCATCCCCCTTTTCTTTTTGATCACCTTCAATTTCTTCCCCTAAGGGTATACAAAACATCTAATCAGAAACTCTACTAAAGAAAACAGAGTTCAAAGAGCGAATAACAAGAAAGCCATTAGGGTAACGAAACTATTACTTTGTTGGCGGATTCGTCCATGGAGAAGTTGTCAAATCTCAAGAGCCGCTTGCTAGCTTACTACTTTTCGGGAGGCGATATCTTTTCCAATTTTAGGGATTTAGGTCTGAAGAAAGGTACGGTTAACAAAATTACTCGTTTTATTTCTTTTAATGAGTAGAAAAAAAAACGATTGGGCCTTTAGTTCAATTCGGGCCTGGTTATTGTTCAGCATCATCTAATCCAACAACGTGACAAAATTCGTTAAGATTGGTATTTCTTCGACTACAACTTGTCTCATCAGTTTATCGTAATAAATTTACTAAAAAAGAGTGATAACATTTGGGGGTGCCAAGATTAACCTCACCGTCTCGAGTTTTACATTCCATCACATTTGAGAAGGATGTAACGCAAAAATATTTCTCGACCACCTATTAATTTTCTCTGTATCCTCCATACATAGATATAGTTCCATCATACCTTTCCATTCAAGATCAGAATTCAAACCGTGTTTTATTCAGATCAGTCTATAAGAGATCAAACCGTGTTTTATACCATTTTGATCAGACTCATCTTATAGAATACTCATTAGACTGTACTTTATAAAATCAGATCAGTCTAACAGATCAACTGGTAAATCCGTAAATACGGGTTGATATTCGGTTGGCCGACAATCCGTCTACGAACCATTAAGGACCGGTGCTCTTGCAAAACCAGAAAAATACGGTTTACTATCCGGTTTATGCAACAAACAAAAAAACCACTATAGAAAGGAGACAAAAGTAAATAAAATAACCAACAACAAATGTATGTAAAGTAATTTGGATTTTCCTATACAAACGGAATCATAAACCAAAAAGAAGCCACCAAAACAAAATTACAAACCCCAAATTCCATCAGTATTATTCAGCAAACCGGAAACGTCTCAAACCAGGCTCAATCTAGATTACCAGTTTCTGCAAACCAAACTACACTCCTAGAAAAAGCAAAGATTCATTCAATGTTTGCTTCGCTCATGCATACCAGAGAGTTAGCAGGAGGACATCTTTCAAGATTCTGACTGTTTGGAAAGCTCCAACCAAAAGCTTTAACTTTGGATTTTCGAGCTTCAACAAGTTTACTCGCTGTTTCTTCAATGACATTGCCGAACAGTCCCTGAACATCTTGATGCCTCAACACAACTTTCTCACCATCATCACCTTCTTCTTAAAGCTTCTCCTTACTTGCGGTTCTTGCGCTCTGTCTTCTCCGAGACCTCTTCCTTTTCTAAACTTGAGCTTCCTTGCACTCTTCTCACCCACAGTTTCAGCATCCACAACTCTTCCTCTCCTGAATTTCAGTTTCCGAGCAGCTTCTTCATGTGGAGACTCTCCGTCTGGTCGTTTCTTTTCTCCGTTCGACATTCCAATCTCTTCTTCTGTGCTTTCCGATTCATAATACTCTGCTTCTTCTGAAACAGTACACTCATCGTCTTTTTGAGTTGACTCAGTCGGTGAAAGAGGAGGGAAAGGCTCAACAGTAGACTGCTGATTCTGATCATGTTCAGAGACCACTTTGCTCGTTGTTTCCATCTCCACAACGTGCAATGTTTTCTCCTCAACTGGATAACCATCTAACTGCTTATTAAACTCATCAGTGCGCTTCACATTCCTCAATTTCTGATTTGGCCGAGAAAGGGATGAAGATGCAGCCTTTAAGCTCTGGCTCTTGGACTTTCTTTGAAGCAACTCTGGAAGAAACTGTAGCCTTCTTTATCTTTGCATTTTCGTCTTTTCCTCCAACTCTTTATCCCATTTTAGGCTTCAGAACTGGTGAAGAAGAACCAACTCGCTCACTGTTTACTTTAGATTTCAACGTTGTTAATGCCGAATAAGACTTCGTCAAGACTTTTGGCTTCAGGGCATCAACACTACGAGATAGCGAATCTGGTGAAGGTTTAGGTTTGGAACTTAGTGATGATGACACTTTCTTCTTCACCGGAGTTTCATCACCAGATGGTATCATGAATGCCTCTGGCTTCTTCATCCCACCACTCACAACTTCTCTTTTCATTCATGACATCAACAGAAGCTTTCTTGAAGATCTTGTTAGTAGTGGAACGCCATGGTTTCTCCACAGGTTCATGTTTCTTCCCATACTTGCAGATATCATGACATGAACCAGTAGATGCTCTGAGGTAATGAGGAATCACTTTCTCTTTCGACTTCGAAGCCATTGCCTTCCCCAAAGAATCTTCTGATCGTCTTCCTTATTCATCATTTCCGGTGTTCCAAAGCTATTCTCAGAGTCTTCTTCCATTAACTATCACCAAGAGACAACCTGTTCACAGTTTTAGACATGAGACATCAAAATTTTACTTATTGCAAGAGTTTCTGCACAATATGACAATCTAATTTTGTGTCTCTACAAGACAACTAAAAACAGATCACTGTGAAGAGGTTAAAACACAAGAACACCTAACAGAAAGATTTCAAATTTTGTTGAAGCAGCTTGAATCTTGGCTTTATCAAGAGAGGAAAATCTTATAAACAAAAGCCCGAAGAAAACGCAGAGAGAATCAATTTATCTTCAACAAACAATGTCATGAGACAGAGACAATGCAACGCAACGCAACGCAACTTAAAAGGATTCTCTGATTTTCTCCAAAACTAAACAAATGAATCGCACATAAAGCGAAGTCTCATCTTCAAGCATTCACTTTTCTGAGAAAATAAAGCATAAAAGATCCAAATTTTACGTCTTCATTGAAAATAGAATTGTGTAAAAGTCTAGAACAAACCGATTCGATTTCTTCACTCAAGCGAGTCCAAGACACACAAAAAATTTAAAATTATCGTATTCCAATACTAATAATACACCTCAAATTGTAAGAACAATTCGCATTACTGATTAATGGATTGCATAAACAGAGAATTCAACGGGGGAATCCTTTTGAATTAGAGAAAGCAGAGAAACAATTGACCTGTTTGTTCGAGAAATGATTTGATCCAACAGAAAAAAAGCAAAACACTTTCATTTCCAAAACAATTACTTTTTCACAATGTCGAAATCAGAGTATTAAAAAGCTGCAGAATTTGCTAACCCTTTTCTTCTGGGTCGGTGTTTGATTTGCTACGTCGAGAAAATCGTGCAAGCAACTCAAAAAAGAGAGGTTTTTCTGTGTGCGTGTCTCCGATTTTCGGGTTATTCTTCTTTTTTTCTTCTCTTCTTCTCTTCGCTTTGCGCGTTCGTCGCAGAATCAAAAGCGCATTTAATAATTTACTTCTTCTCCTAGACTTTAGAGAGAGAGAAAGGTTGTGGGACTTTGCTTTTGATCACATGGCTTGGTTTAGCTCTGTTTCTTTCTGTGCATGTAAACCGAAATAAGACCGGTTGGGTTAAAACCGTATTCAAATCAAAATGAATTTCGGTTTATTAGGGACAAAATTGATCAACCAAAACGAAACCGGCCGAAACCGAATAAAATTACAAACCACGATTGGCCGAAATTCTAAACCAAAACCGGAATTTGATTATGGAAAGGTCATAGATACGAATACGATTGACCAAAATTATAAACTAAGATTGGATTCGGATTTTGATTCTGGAAAGGTCATAAATATATGTCAACCATCATCTTTAGTTTGAGAAAACTTACTTATACAGTAGTATTTGTGAATATACTGTTTCTATTTTAATATAAAATATTTAAATTTGTTTCTATCTTCTAACTTTATTCTTAGGGAATCATATTTTCATAATACATTTTCTATTTTTATTCTCATTGATTTGTCAAGAAATTTCAGTAATTTATTTCTATCCGATCCATATCCTATTTGCTGATTAAATATTATAATCAAAACAGATCATTTCAATTACTCTATAGGACAAGTTCCTAAAAGAAAAAGAAACAAAATATTAGAGTTGGGTGGCCTGACCTAAAATGCACAAGGCTTGCTTAAAAGCGAAGGTAAATGTGAACCAATATTAACTGAATTACTGATCCTTGGCGTTTCCAAAGATAATACCGAATTGCAGTTCAATCATTAGGTGAACAAAAAAATTCACATTTGTTTCTATAAATACGTTTTCTTTCTATATAATTCAAGTCTTAGCTCCATGATTGTTAGATGATTTTACATCGGTATCGGTTAGTCTATACTAACACCTCTTCTCTTCAGTCTTCACACACCAAAGATTCATCACAACTCCCTAAATCTTCCTATCTTTCTTCAATCTTCACTCTCGCATCACCTAAGAAAGAGCCCTATCTTGCGTCGCAAGTCTCCACCAATAGGCAATAATGCATCCATCAACCAACATTTTCAGCCTCCAAGGTTCTCCACCTCCGATGTGCAAAACCCTAATCCATTTTACAGCTTCCAAAGTGGTGAAAACACTCCACAGTTCACGAGCAGCAATAACGTTAACTCGACTTCGGATGAAGCTGAAGAGTATCAGAAGGGTATAGTGAATGAGAGGAAGCAGAGGAAGAAGGTATCAAACAGAGAATCAGCGAGGAGAATGTATGAGGAAGCGGAGACAGCTCGATTAGCTTTGGTCACAAGTAATGTGGCTTAGAAATGAGAACCATCAGTTGCTTCATAAGCTTGACATCGTATTGGAGTCTAGCGAGAAGGTTATTGAAGAGAATTCTCAGCTCAAAGAGGAAACCTCTGAGCTTAAGCAAATGATTAGTGATATGCAGCTTCAGAACCAAAGCCCTTTTTCTTGTTTTAGAGATTTCTGCAAGTCTGGTAATGTAAAGCAAAAGCCTAAAGCAATCTGCAAGTCACCAGGTCCACCAAGAGCTTTACTAAAACAATATGTTGGTATAAATGCCCTTGGACTTAGAATACTATTTTACGGATCTGATCATATTAGACGTTGTCTTGTCTTGACCTGTTGACCATATGAGACTTTGTCTTGTCTTCTATGGTCAGATTTGTGTTTCTTTCAATGGTTACAGGTTAAGCTTTCATATCATATAGTATGCCCATGGTTGAAACAATAACCATGCACATATGCTTGCATTTTATTTTATTTTCCCTTGTTTTCTTTTGTGTATGTGTGATCGAACATGTGTATTATACGATTATGTATCTCACTATAAATCAATCTGCGGTTTGTGCGGTTTAATACTTTATAATTAATGAGAAGTTATGTTTTTTCATTGATGGAAATAATCAATGAAAATAGAGTTTTGTGTGCTTTTCACTCGGTTTTTGTTGAGATGCTAGGTTCTTCGGTTCTTCCTTTATGGCTAAACACGATCATGATTCGTGAAACAGAGTTTATTTTATTTTATTGGTTATCAATCACGATCACAACAGAAGCAACACGAAGAGGGAAAAAAAAAAATAACGGGTTTGTCATAAATGCTCTTTTAAAACTCGCGAGATAATTCAAAAATCGCTTTCCCCGTAAAAACAAGATGTGCATGATCAAAAGAAGAGACATGCTCTCCTACTAATTAACGCAAAGTGAATCCATTAACGGATCAAAACCGAGTCCAAGAAAAAGCAGCAGCTTCAGAATGGTTGAAGCATGCTTAGTTATTTCGACGAATAATTGCATGCATGGTTGAAACAATAACCATGTCCATGCATATGCTTGCATTTTGTTTTTGTTTCCCTTATTACTTTGTGTGCGTGTGATCATCATGTGTATCATGTAACTCACTAGAAACTAATCCGCGGTTTGTGCGAGTTAATACTTTATAAAATGATAATGAGATGTTATGTTTTTCGTTGATGACAACAATTAATGGAAAAAGAGTTTGATGTGTTTTTCTCGGTTCTTTATATTGTTTTTGTTTTTGAGATGCAATCCTTTATGGCTAAACACGATCGTGATTCGTGAAACAGAGTTTTTTATTGATCATCAACCACGATCACAACAGAAGCAACACGAAGAGGGAAACAAAACAGTTCCGGGTTTGTCAAAAATGAAAAATGCTCTTTTAAAACCCTCGAGATAATTAAAAATCGATTTCCCCGTAAAAAAAGTTCTCTATATAATATATTCTTGTGCAGGATCAGAAGAAGAGTCATGATCTCCTACTAGCTTCAGAAAACCTAATCGTTACAGCATTAGCAATGGGAATGGTGGAGCGCCTCCCACGCCTCTTATATAGAAGCTCGGCTGGGACAACAATTTATGAGCTTACTCTGGTCATCGTCGACAACGTTTTGTATAACAACTCAAATGAAACCTACAATCATTCTTTTGGTGATCTCTCTTTTTTTTCTTTTTCATGTTGGCTACAACTATTTCGGCTGTTGAAGAAGAAATTGGGACTAGTGCCAGCGTCAAGAAAGATGGCGACTTCTGGAAAATATACTCATATTGCCACTAAGAAGGGATGTGATGAATGTGCTTTGAAGATCGAAAGGAATGTCAAATTAAAAGATCAAGTTATCTTCTCAGATGAAGAAGCTGGAGTTGTAACAGTATCCACCCAATATAACATTCGGTTCCATGGTGTATACGACCGTAATCATTTGTTTTCTTCTCACTATTGGAAGTAACTAATCCATAAGTGCTTAGTTATTTAAATGAGTCGCTTTTTATCAAGAACCGAATGCTATTTAAATGAGTCGCTTTTTTAACAACATTTTTATAAAAAAAAAGAAATCTATCAACCTGTTTCAAAAGCTCGTTGTAGACATATCTTATGGATGAGAGTATGCGATATACGTTCCATGTTTCCAGCCTAATTCGATAGTATAGGCATATATTGTGATTTTTAATACGTCAAAAAGAAAAAAGTTTCCGACTTTGGGAAGAGCTTATGGAGAGACTCCATTGGATTTAGTATACGCATCAACCTTATATATAGACGTGTTATATAGAATAATTAATTGACACAACTTTTACCAAATGCTCATATACTCTCTTGGGTTTAAAATTTAAATATCATATCCAAGACATAGACATAGACATGGTGCTTACAAAGATAGAACATCCAAGTCATAAACAGAAGGTTGTATTGTCAAAAACAAAGAAAGAAAGAGCTTGGATTATGAAAAACACAAGCTTCGTGGAGCTTCAGCAAGTCGATGATTCCCAACAAGTAAATCTAGGGCCTAAAACACAAAAGTTGTACCTTGTTACAAAGAAGCCACAAAAACAAATTAACTTTGAAATAAAAGTAAGACACTCACCTTCGCATGGTTACGTAATCCAGGATTAAGATGGGATACAAGCCACGGTAGAGTCTAAAGTGCCCTCGGTCTCCTAATATAGTATCCCCAAAGGAGTCTTGAACTTCCCAATATTTTATACCATTCAAGTCTTTACCACTTCCCTTGACTAGGACGGTATGCACAACATCACCAAACTCCTCCAAGTCTTGAGGAGTGGGCCTGAGTATTGCCTGTTCCAAACAGTAACTAAAGATATGAAAAAAAAAAGTGATTGAAAAAACTACAGCAAATAAAATTAAAATTTACCAACCTGGGGGTCAAGGGCTTGCACGGAGTAGCTGGCGTACCAGTAGATGGATGCAGAAACAGCTCCAAATAATCTAACTTCATGTCGGAGTTCATCCTCTAACTCATTACCAACCGAGTAAGTCCTAAGACTTAAGTCAATACCGAGCTCATCTGTGCTATAGACTGTCAAACCATTGCGGGGAACAGGTTCTCCTCTTACAAATGTCAGCTCCGGTCCATCATGTGCCAAAAGAACACCATGTCGAAGGGTAGAGAAGGCATGATCCAAGTGGGCAATTCCTTCTCCAGCAAC
Organism: Microthlaspi erraticum; assembly: GCA_902728155.2. Lineage (NCBI taxonomy): Eukaryota > Viridiplantae > Streptophyta > Magnoliopsida > Brassicales > Brassicaceae > Microthlaspi > Microthlaspi erraticum. The sequence continues at coordinate 893,333 of CACVBM020001607.1, forward strand.
AACCCGATCAGCAGGGATATTATCGATGAAGTCTTGAATTGAGAGAAACTGATGTCGAGGTAGAAGGTGATGCAACTTCAAAAAGGCTTCAAATTGCCAGATTAAGGCGATGGCAAAGCAATAATAACCTAAGCAACAATCAATCAAAGAAGAGACGAGCAAATCCTCAATAAGCAACAATTGATACAAACACAAACAATCAGAAGCAAATCGATAACAAATAGAGCAATTGAAAGCAGACCTTCGTGAAGCAAAGGTGGGGAGAAGAGTGAATTATCTGTGATTCTCCACGAGTCGATATACACTTGTTCACAGCTGTGGCGAAACATATCTCTCAGTGGCCGAGGAAGGGAGGGCCAATACGGGCTAAGGCCACTTGAGATGTCCTGGTAACGGGGCCACCTGGTTAACTCATACAATTCCTCGAGAGAAGCCATTTGATGGACCAGGTTCTGTCGAGCAACTGCCAGATGCCTTAACACCGAGTTGACATAGAGATTCTCCGTGTATTCCCTATCACAGTTGAGAATCTGCTCTTGGCTGAGAGGAGATAGCCCGAGCCAGATTCTCCTGCTTCTCATTCTACGGACTCGAGGGATTCCACCAGCGATTCGATGGAACCGAGGGATTCGACCAGGGATTCGACGGAACCGAGTGATTCGACGGAACCGAGGGATTCGACGGATGTGGTTCTGCAGAATCCGAAGCACACGGTTAAAGTCGAGTTGAATCACCACGGCGGGAATTGTCCGGCCAGCGAGGATCTGGTCCCGCTGGCCGTCGCTGAACGTGAGAGTGCCCATCTGCCTGCCATACTCCTCAAGTCGAACTCGCACTGAGTCACGATGATCGACGGCTGAATCCATCAGCCGAACCATCACAACCTCGTCTTCCTGAGGAACCCGAGCACGCCGCCAGTAGTAACTGTCGCGAATTAGGTCATTCATGGTGGTCTTTTCAGTCGGAGGAGAGATTCTCTGGGGGTTCTGTGGAGAGAGGTCGGAGGCGTAACGAGGGTTTTGGGATTTGGCTTCTCTGCCTTGGTCTCTGCCTTTCTCTGCCTTGGGCTTCTCTGCATTGGGCTTCTATTGCCAGGCCTAAGTTATGCTAGGCCTGAATCATAAGAGAGTTTAAGGTTTAAATTAAGATTCAAATCTTAAGAGGATCATAAGTCTTTATTGATTATTATGTATTTGATTATACTTACCGGCCGATTGGTCGCCGCCGAGATTGAGATTGGACACCGTACCTAAGTAACTCTACATGCACCATATGGGAAAACTCAGTAACGAAAAAGACTAGTCCAACAAAAATTGAACATGTATTGAATTCAATTACTTACCGATTGTGAACTGACAATTGTGATCCATCACAGATTGAATAGAAATTGAATAAAAACGGTGATCCATCACGGATTGAATAAAAACTGGATAGCAAGTGTGTCGAAGACTGCTACCGATGAACTTGTAAAAGAAAGGTTGAAGATTATAATTTAGATGTGTGGAGGAGCAACTGGAGGATTGTTTATAAAGAGAAGTGATGGGGGTAAGAAAGAATAAATAAAGAGGTGGTGCATGTATCTTTCCACGCACCTATCAACACCTAACCCACTCACGTGTCTTTTTTATTTAGTTGGGATTAGGTAAGGTCAACACAAAACTTTCGTTAACGAATATTCACCACTTGATTATAGGATCATATATATTTAGGGGAGGAAATAAATCTGTTATGTTCCGGATTTTACTGCCTTTCCAAATCTTCATATATTATTGTATATTTGTTTATGTTAATAATAATAATAACGGGGAGGAAATATATCTTTTAGTTTCCGGATTTTACTTCCTTTCCAAATCTTCATATATTATTGTATATTTATTTTGTATATTTATTTATGCTAATAATAATATTGGGGAGGAAATAAATCTGTTAGTTTCCGGATTTTACTGCATTTTCCATATATTTGTTTATGTTAATAATAATGACCCTTTCAAATTAAATTTAAACGTTTTCTTCTTTATTTTAATTTTAAAATTTAAATCCTTATATTTACGTTATTAATACTAACATTTAACCACATTTTTAAAAATAAAAAATCCTGGAAATTTTGAAACTAAAACATGTTTTTTTTTATATTATTATTCTTTGGTTAATTAACCACTTATAATGTCTAAACTCTGTACTGTAACTTCTACTTTTGCGGTATCGTTTTGTTGAGTCCTTTTTATGTATACAAGATTATTTCAGCAGCACTTGTTGATAATGATGTGATTCCTCGGATTACACGCACAAATCTCGTGAAATCTTACAGCTTACGCAGTTACGCGTCTGCATTTTATATTATACTATCTTCTTTTCTATCGGTTACTACAAACATTAATACTATATGTTAAACTAGTTCGGTGAACAAGTGGGTGGGTGGTGGAACCCGTGTTGTCGACAAAGCTCACGCGAGTGGCGCGACACGTGACAGCACCAGTTACTACCTTACAAAGTTACAATCAATTTCTTCCACCTACTGGTCCTACTCTACCAATTACTTTTAAAAGAACGAATCTAATTTATTAGTGTGATTTTACTATTAAAATACTTTTATGTTCCTTACAAACCATACTAATATCTAGAAGATTAAAGGGTGATATTGTTCAATACTAATAAATGTTGCAAAAATTAAGTAACTATCAATGAGTAATTTTAAGGTTTTTTAGCAAGAAAACCCCTCAACTAAAGATGGATCGTAAATAAACCCCTCAATTATTAATGTAATGAAAAAACCCCTCAAGTTTACTTTTTTTAATGTCGAGACCCCTCCGTCCCTTCTGTCGTCAAAACTGGACGGCACCTGTATAATCAAAACGCAGCGTTCCATTTTATCATGAAAAACGACATGTTTTCAGTTTCAAAACAACATGTTATGTACTCTAAACAACATGGTGTGTGAAAACCCGATTTTGAAATCCCTAAATACATTAAACCTCTAAAATTCCCAAATTAAAACCTAAATCGACGAACCCTAATTTCTCAAAGTGAGACTGTGAAGTTTGTTTGGATTCGTAGTCGATTGGAAAAGAACGAAAGAGATCAACTTGGAGAAACCAAAAGGGTATATGATAATGGACTTCTTAGAGAAATTCGAAAGTCTGATGGCGAAAGAGTTTGGGTCTAAGGAGCTTTTAGCTAAAACTAGAGAGATTGTTGCAGAGAGAGCGAGAGAAGAAGCTGAGGTTTTGAGAGATGAAGGAAAAGTTGAAGAGAGAATGATGACTGAGCTTTTTCGGGTTTTGAGAGATTGATGGAGATGGATTTGGCTATGGTTAAAGCTTCTGTTAAAAAAAGAGACTTTTAGCGAGAGGATTGAACAAGCTAGAGCAAGATGTAGACAAGCTATTCTTGTTGCTAATTCTTTCTGAGACAAATTTGGTTTCACAATTCAATTCGCAAGTCCATAGATTTGTTGTTTATAGTCACACAAAGCTTCTTCATTTGTAAAAGATCATAACTTTGAGAAATCAGAAGAAAGATTCATGCTTTTGGTTTTGCAATTTCTAGTCGAATTGGGGATTTCTAATCGAAACTCTCGATGAATGAAAAACATGTTGTTTTTCATGATAAAATGGAACGCTGAGTTTTGATTATACGGGTGCCGTCCAGATTTGACGACAGAGGGGACGGAGGGGTCTCGACATTAAAAAAAAGTAAACTTGAGTGGTTTTTTCATTACATTAATAATTGAGGGGTTTATTTACGATCCATCTTTAGTTGAGGGGTTTTCTTGCTAAAAAGCCTAATTCTAAATTAGTTCGCTCCTAACAAATATATTTTTTTATCTTTTTTAGTTTAGTTATTTACATAAAATGCCATTCATCATAAAAATTAAATTCTGATCGGTAATAGTGTATTCGATGTAAATTCCGACGACACTATTCTCGATAACACTATTCATCTGATTTTAAATTGTTTATGAGAACAATTTTTATATAATTAACATATTAAACCGATTAGCATATAATCAAAACTATTATGTTAAATGAATTATCACGTTAATGAGATTACCATAATACAAAAATATCATGATAAACTAGTTACCATGGCATAAAGATACGAAATAACAAATAAGTTAACATGATAAAACATTTAACATGATAAAAATAAGTTGATAAACCAATTAACATGATAAAAATATGTGATAGATCAGTTAGCATAGTAGATCACTTAACATGGTAAACAAATTAATATCAGAATCTACAAATCAGTACTGAATAATAACAAGTTACATAAAATTATACCTTAAATCTAAATCGAATAAGAATCTCATCGGAATGCCATCACCATCACCACCACCACCACTATCACCATCTTCACTTATACATCATACATCACCACCGAGATCTACAAAACACCACCACCACCAAAATCAACAAAAACACCATCATCACCATCACAATCTATTACCATCGTCGCCACCGATACCATCAGGTACGATATACCGTCGTCGTCACCATCACCAGCATCACAACCATTCCTGTTTACATTGCCACTGTCGCTAATACTGATTCCTTCATCATCAACATGACCACCATTACTATTCCAACCTTCACCTTAATTTTGTTTTTCCATCAATTATCTTTTCTCTTTCTATACTTCTTCTTCTCTGTTTTTTTTCCGATTATGTCTTTCCCAGAAACAGCAAAGAAAGAGAGACACCATGGAAACAAATTGTGAGGTTAAATGAGTAATTATATTATGAATAGTGGCTGTCAGAAAAACCACTTTATGGTCGACTAATTTTAGAAGTATTGGTTGGTATTCAGTGCTATTACTCAAGATTAAATCATTTATAAGGTGCCGTCAAAAAAAAAATCATTTATAAGGTCCCAACTCGACGAATTGTCTGGATATGATGGGTTCTTAATTTAAAGAAATGATGAACATTACATAACACAAAGCACATGCAATATGCATCCAGATCAATACTCATTCTTAGCCGACAAAGGAAATTCCAGTTGTAACTCTTTCAAGGAAACAAGAATTACAAAGCTCCCAAAATGGATATAAAATTGTAAACACTTGAGTTTATGAAGAAAGAAAAAAAACAGAACATTGATCAGGTTCAAAGTTGTTTTTCTTTTCTATTAAAATTTTTATCTGAAAATAAATAAATTACTTATTTTTGTGGTGTTGAAAAATGGATATGTCAAAAAGAAGAATAATAGAAACTCTAAGAAAATAAAATAAACTTTATATTATGGTATATGGCCCATAGATACGACGCCATTTATTACATGGTGGTATAAATGATCAGGAGGATATGAGAATTGGGTACACTGCAACTATTACATGAACGAACACGGAGTTACCAAAGAAGAAGCTAATAGAGAACTTGAAAAGAGGATTGGAGATATCAACAAGATTACAAACGAAGAGTGCTTAAACATGACAAGCACCATGCCACGCCTAAATATTATGCAAGCCGTCAGATTCGGATCCGCGGTGGATGTTTTATATGTCGGCGATGATGTCTATTACAACCGTGATGGAAAACTCAAGGACTATATGAATTTTGCTCGTAGATCCCATTCGTTTTTAGATCCCTTTTGTGGGGATCTATTTGATCGTTGGGACTTGGGACTTTGAGTTGTATCATATTTTCCTACTACAATAAATTGTTGTTTGTATCTTAGGCTTTTAGCTATAAAAACTAATAATAACAATAATTGTGGTTGTGTTTACGTGTCATATATATATCAACTTCTGTTATATCCAATGGTTACTTAGCTAGGTGATAAACTGAAAATGCACGCAGTGAACCATTTTGGTTAAAAACTAAACTAGTATTTCACATTATGTTAAAAAAGGTCTTGGAACATAATAGACTTCACTGACATAAGTAACATTTCGGTCAAAGCATGCGACCATGTTTAAAATAGTCTTGACATTACATTTCGGTTTTTGTTTTTGTTTTTGTTTTAGTTTTCCAATCCATTTCGAAATAAAGAAACAAAAACATCCATTTCAGATTTCTTCAAACACATGCCAATCTCCACACCACCGGTCTCGTCCCTCCTCTCCGACATAGAGAAAAGAAGTTCTTGGCTGATGGATACATTGTCAGTACTAACGGGTTTTCCCCACCCAAAATCCGACCCGTACATCCCAAACTTGGTTGACCCGGTAACGGAAAGCTTCTGTAGACCTAGTTCCATCTTTTTTAACCCTGCCTCATACAACTTCCATATTGACTCAGCCTTCAAACCTCTAACGGAATCACTTAGAATCTTTACAGCATTTACGAATCCATCTTCTCCCAAAAACGTCTCCGCTTTGTCTCTATTGAGATTGATAGGTAACACGCAGTTCCCAAAGTAGGTCACAGGAACCGGCGGGTCTAACCGTTCTCTGAAATCAGCAACGTACGTGAAAGGAACTAGTCTGTCTTCGTCGTCTCCACGTGCCTTCACCATACAGGTCAATACATAGGCGTACGTGATAACAAAAGTTGACAAGTGAAGATCATCAGAGAGAGTTGACTCGTGGCTTTTGGCTCGCTCTCTGAGTTTCTCCACGTTCTCTTGAGTCATCTCGAGGGTGATCCTGACGAGATCTTTGATCTCTTTGGTCGGAGGAACCTTTAGGGTTCTTACGTTGGCTTTCTCCTCTGAGAGATACGGCGGGAACTCGAAGATCTTTGATTCGAGTTCGGTTGGAAGATTGATCACCGTACGATCTAAAAGCATAGGTAAATCAAGATCTTGCGGTGTTGTTCCGTACTTACATATGTGAGCCCAAGATTTGAGAAACTTCACCACGGTTTTGCCGTCCATAGCAACATGGTGGATTGTGGTTCCGATGCAAAAGCCTTGCTTCAGGAAAAAAGTGATTCGCAAGCGTTAGAATGGAAGCTGAGTCAGAGGAAACCGGTAGCTCGGACACCAGAGCACGTAACTCGGTCTGGTGACGTAGCCCTTTGCTGGTAACACGAGAGAAATCGGCGTCGGTCTCGGCCACTGTGAGAGTGACAACATCTTGCGGGAGGACGACGATGTGCGGCTTAAGATCTTTTGGTTCCCACTTGAGGTGACCGGAGAGAGGAAGAAAGTGTGTGAGGACAAGAGAAAGCGATTGCTCGAGCTTTGGGAGGATCTCGGAGTAGAAGGTGTCGCTAGATGACTCGGTGAGTTTGTAAAAGTTGACACGGTTCGTAGGATCCTCTTTTAGCCACATTAAGTCGAAGAAAGTGAGTGGGAGAATGAGAGGGTCGACCAGTTTTGTTGATGGGCTGATCTGAGAGATCTTGATCACGTTATTTGCCATGGTTGGAAAAGGTGATTCTCACTTCGAAATGTCTTTTGTATAATTGGACAGGTTTTTGTAAGCAGTGGAACTATTACTAGTTATATACTTATATCCTTTGAGGTCAGTGTTTGGTGGATCACATCAAAACATTTACCGATTATAAAATGGAGCACGTAATTGTCATGATTGTGTTAAGGGAAGCATCGTATCAAATTAAATCAAACTATATATGTGACGCTCACATGTTGAAATCAGTGTTTAATGGATCAAATGATAAATTTTTCCGATTATAAAATAGAGCAAGTAGTTGGCATGATTAAATCAAGGGAAGCGACGCATTAGCATGATGCAGGTGAAGGAACTTTATAAGATACTGTATTATTATTGAGCCTATTATATATTAACTCTAGCTATCACTGTTTGTTTGTTTTTCTCCGTCTGAAATGTAATTTTATTACAAAATATGAAAAAACCTACTAAGCACTAACCGATAAAATACCCTGTCACTCTCACATGTTGATTTCAAATCTTCGAATACCAACTAAGCACTAACCCTCACCTACTCACAAAAATACAAAACCACACCTACTCTTTTCCCCAACACATACACATATATATATATATATACATATATATACACACATATATATATATATATATATATATGTCCCATATTTTGGTATATACAAAATTTGAATACTTAAATTCTTTTGATATAAATAGAGTTTAGTGGAGACTGGAGAGCATACCCAACTCAACTAGATTTTATATACTTAAGAAGAGAGATTTCTATTGCTACCACAATTATCAATGGCACTAAAAGTGATCAAGATTGTCCGAGTCAACCCTACTACAAACTCGTCCGATGAATCACTCAATTCTTTCAGTCTCCCTCTATCATTCTTCGACTTACGCTGGATAAAATTCCACGCTAACAAACGAGTCATTTTCTACAAACTCACCGAGTCATCACCCGAGTCATTCCACTCTCTCATCCTCCCCAAGCTAGAGCTCTCTCTCTCCCATGTCCTCTGCCACTACCTCCCCCTCGCTGGCCGCCTCACATGGGACCCACGAGATCCAAAGCCATGCATCACCGTCTCCAAGCATGACACGGTTTCGCTTACCGTCGCAGAGACCAACGCTGACTTCTCCCTTGTATCCGGTAACGGACATACATGTCCGGCAACCGAGTTGCATCTCTTGGTACCAAACCTAACCGTGTGTGATGACTCGACGACCGTGCTTTCTCTCCAAATAACGTTGTTTCCAAACCAAGGATTCTGTATCGGCATTGCATATCACTAGTCAGTCCTCGACGGTAAAACCTCAACCATGTTTATTAAATCATGGGCTCATATTTGCAGATTACAAGAACATGACGTGGAATTCCTCTTTTACCGGATGACCTAACTCCAAGTTTCGATCGTAAGGTCATCAATGTTCCACGTGGACTTGAGGAAAAGATGATGGAACTAGTGTTGTATCTCTCCAAAGACAGCGACAACTTTAGGACCGTGAAGCCACCACCCCTCGGTGAGATCAGTGAAGATGTCGTCCGCGTCACGCTTGAGTTAACTGCGGAGAACATTGAGAAGCTTCGGGAGAAAGTCAAGAACGACTCACCAGCTCGATCTCAGCTTCACTTATCAACCTTTGTCATCGCATATGCATACTCATGGACGTGTGTGGTAAAAGCACGTGGAGGCAACCCAAATAGACAAGTGAATTTTCTGTATTTAGCTGACTTCAGACATCGGTTAGACCCAAAAGTTCCAGCGACATACTCTGGGAGCTGTGTGTTCCCGATGGGCTGGTTCGATTACGAAGCAAGAACGTTTTTGGAAGAAGATGGTTTCGTGAAAGCAGTGGAGATCCATAATGATTCGGTTAAAGGTTTAGGTTCGCGGGGCATAGAGTCACTTTGCAATGAGTACGTGCAAGGAATGAAGAAAATTAAACCCGGTTCACAGTTTGGAAAAGTTGCCGGGTCAAACCGGTTTGGAGTGTACGTAACCGATTTCGGGTGGGGCAGACCTGCTAAGACTGAGTTTGTCTCCACTGACCCCGAAGCATTCTGTATATCAGAGAGGAGGGATGAGGCAGGTGGTGTGGAGATGGGAGTGTGCTTGAAGAAAAGTGAGATGGAAATTTTTCTTTCTTTGTTTAAGAATGGCCTAAGCGATTAGGCTTTATAAAAATAGTACTTTGTTATGAATAATAATATGGCAGTGTACTAAGTTGAATAAGTTGATACTCATTTGTTAATTTTGTTGTTTACTCACGAATAGTACGTTCATTAGTGATGGAAGTTTTGAGAATGGTTTCACAACTAGGCACTAGCACGTTCAAAATATAACCCAAAAAAAAAACATGATTAATCTACTAAAAATAGCTTTTCAACGATTTGTAGTTATTCAACCGAACTTTTCTTCAGTTCAAAATTTTTGGCTAACAACTAGTAAGCATTAAGTTTTTTTTTTTTTTTTTTTTTTTTTTTTTTTTTTTTTGTATCTCTGGTATCCGGGTCCGAGGAGTCGACCGAACAGTCACCGACCAGTCCTGGGGCCCAAACCGATGGTCTGAGCTTTGTCCAGCTATATCCAGGTATTCCGAGGATCTAACCCGAACGGAAAACCCGACTATCCCCTCGAAAGAGGTCCATGACCTCAACGGAAGGGATGTTAAATCCGTTGTGGCCAAGTGGTTTCGAACCCGGGTCCGTATTGGAACTTACCTCCCTCAAGTACCACTGGGATACGACCACTTGGTTATAAGCATTAAGTTATTACATCATTTTGATATTCATCTTACATACCAGTCAAGCCTTTAGACTCATTAAGCAAACTTGACCTCAAGGTATTTGACGATGATGGCATCTAACTAGAGCGCATGAGCAAGAACCTATGGATTTGTAGCTAAGGATTTGTCGTAGTAATTGTAACTTTTAAGCTAAAGGAAACCACAAAATAAGTCACTGCCACGAAGAAGGAAGATCATGGATATGAACAGCTTTAGAGTGCTCAAAGTTCCAATTTTTTTAAGAATACTGTATGTATAAATTTATTTTAATTTCCTCTCTTTTCAATTTTCAAGTTACGATTTTTTTAAAAAAAAAACGCTAATACCTTCACACGTTAACGGGGCGTTTCGTTTTCCCCTACAACGACCGACCAATACTCCTGAGCCACGCATAGTGACGACACTGACGCTAATCCACGTGTCCGATATCCACTCGACCTTAATTTAGTCACGTAACCGACTCTTTATTTTGTCTCCTTCTTCTTATTTCCCATTTTTATGTTTCACAAATTCAGCTACTGTACTACAATGAAGTTTTGTGTAAAAATTCAGTTGGAGACAAACAAAGTAAATGAAGTTTGTAATCAACTTTCCACTAATTAATAAAATAAACGTAATTATCAAACGCACCGTTGCCGTTAAGACGTGATTATTCAAAACGCGCCGTTACCGTTAATGGAGTCACCAACTCTCTGAAGTGAGATCAGCTCCATCCAATCCAATGGAAAGGATTCGCCACACCGTACACCTTACCGTACCTTAACACAACAAAAAATTCGCAGACAAACATATTTTCCCACTTACATTAAAAAAACAAAAATCAGATAAAGAAAAAAGGAAAATTAGGAAACAGAGCAGATTTGCTTCCTCTTCGACCCCTTTTTCTTTGCATGCATCTTCTTCATTCTTTTACCAAAGTTCAAAAATTTCTCTCTGGGTATTGCAGGACATAGCTGATTTAGTTGAAATGTTGAACCTTTGCCTCTGTTCTTTTTGTTATCTACTGAAATTTGTTGCTCTCGTTCGAGCAAAACCCTAATTAGTGTCTCCTCGATTTCTACACTTTATAGTTTTCTGAAGCTCTTGGTGCTTTGAAGAAGATAAGATTGGTGTAAACAAAGGTAAGATCTTTTGCATTTTAGAAATTTTCCTTCCTAATTCTCAGGACAATCTACTTCAGGAATCGAAAATTGATGTCTTCTAATCATATTTGAGCTTAGATTCTTCAATTGTTTTATTGGAATCCTTGTGTATTTCTTCTAGTGAGGAATGTATTAGATCTTGGTTATGTTGATTTTTGGTTTTGTGGGTATCTGTAAAGGTCCTATTTTTAGTTAATAGATTGACCAATAAGAAATTTTGATTTCTTAAGATCAGTTTATATAATCATATATGCAAGTCTAATCTCTGGCACATGATTTGGTCAATTCACCAATTCCTTAAAGTTCTCTGCTTTACTTGATCTTATTGCATTTGTTCAATAAAATTTACTTTGCAATTAGCTGTCTAATCTATGTGTTTGGCATTTGCTTCTTGCTAGGTTGAGAGTAATGATAATAGCAAAACAGTACCGTTGCATTCACTCAGCGACATGTCATTGCACAAAAGGACATGTTAGTGAAGAAGTATTGTTCCTTATGGTTCAGCATCTGAACTGGAACCCTAACGTAATCGCAACTCTGTCCTGCGTTTGTAAATGGTTTGATGATCTTGCTAAGAGGATACTATGGAAAGAGTTCTGCAGAGCCAGAGCGCCAAAGATGATGTGTGATCTTCAGTCCAGTGGTAGCCACAGTGTTGATGGTAGTTGGAGAGCACTTGGGAAGCTTTTGATCTACTGTTCTGGTTCGAGTAAAGGCGGACTCTTTAACGATGTTCAAATCCCGGGCCATTTTGTTCACAGAACTCGGTTCTCAAGAACATCAGGAAGAAGCTTCCTTCCTCCACAATGTAGAACTGATGACATTCTGTATGTTTCTGATCCTTGTGAGCATTTGGATAAAGGAGGAGAAGATGGCGATTTAGGATTCTTCCGAGGGATTTTTAAGTCGTTTTCGATGTCGAAGGTGAGGAAGTTGCTGATCAAGAAAGGGACTTCGTTTCATCCAACAGAGGTTTGTCCTTATTGCAAAGCGAAGCTGTGGAGTATGCTTCAGGCGAGAATGATACCACCGAGTGCTAGCTGTAGGCTGGGAGCTTATGAAGATAGCATTGAGTATTACGTTTGCCTCAATGGACATATGCTTGGAGTTTGCACACTCTTGCCGTTATCTGACTCTGATGGAGCATCCGAGTTTCAGTGACAGTAAGTTCTTGATCTTGCAAGAAATGCAAGATGGAATCTCTCTGTTTCTTTCTGCTGGTGAATTGTTGTTTGCTGGAGTTTGGGAATCATAAGTATCTGCACTTTGCAGCATAGAGGTGGTGTGAAGTGTATCATAAGCTGAAGTTGTGCAATTTCAGATACTATCATTGTTGTGCAAACCATTTGTTGTTACAGTGCATGTATATGTATTAACAACATTTATTTCTGCTAAATTTATGATCATTTGACCCAAAAATTTATGAATCTCTTCTTTGAACGTCTTCTCAATACATTTTGTGACCAAAAATGAGAAAACCTAAAATAATATCTAACTTCTGTTAACATGAACTCAATCATTTATCAATCTGAATTACTTCTGATATCGACTGTGCTATGACCTGGTTCCTTTCTCAATCCAACATTCTCCATCATGTCTCTCACCTTCTCCATATCTCTCCATCGTCCCAAAGCCGCATAGATATTCGCCAGCTGCACATAGTTCCCTGTGTTCTCTGGCTCAATCTCAAACAGCTTGTTTGCTGCGATTTCTCCAAGCTTGACATTCTCGTGTGTGACGCAAGCAGCAAGCAACGCACCCCAAACGGTTGAGGTCGGCTCAAATGGAATCGTTGCAATGAGATTGTAAGCTTCCTCTAACCGACCTGCTCGACCAAGAAGATCAACACAGCAAGTGTAATGGTTTGATCTAGCTATCGTCTTATAATGTTGAAGCATGAACGTGAACAGTGTCAAGCCTTCTTCGACCAAACCGGAATGACTGCAAGCGTTTAACGCAGAAGTAAACGTGATCTCGTTTGGCGTCACACCAGACCGAACCATTTCCATGAAAACTTGCAACGCGTTGTGACCATCTCCGTGCATCCCATAGCCAGAAATCAACGCACCCCACAGGACTATATCTTTGCTCTTGTGCTTCTCCTGGATCCCATTGAATATCTTGTGTGCGGATTCTAAAGTTCCACACTTTGAGTAAACATGAACCAGCCCTGTAGCAGCATCGAGGCTTGACATAAACCCGGTTTTCGTCAGGTAGCAATGGATATCCATTGCTTGACGCAAATCTGCCAAAGCTGCATAAGCTGGAAGAAGACTGTTTAGTGTAGCAATGTTCGGCTCTACATCTTCCCTTATCATCCATCTGAACAGAGCCAAAGCGTCCGTCAAGAGTCCGTTCTGCAAACAACCAGCGATAATCGCACTCCAAGGACCGGTTTGGTTTTTCGAAGCTCCTGAAAAGACTCTGAAGGAGAGGTCAACGCGGTTGCATTTCGCATACATGCTGATCAAAGAAGTCTCTATGATGACACTGGAATTAACCTTCTGCCTTATAGCCCAACCGTGTAAACATTTACCATCATTCAGCTCCAAAGCATCACCACAAGCTGAAACAAGAGAGGCTATAGTCACAGCATTAGGTCTTACACCTTCAAGCTGCATCAACCTACACAACTCCAAAGCGTTTTTCACATCCCCATCTTCTGTATAACCATTGATCATACAAGTCCATGTGATCACATCTCTCCGCTCCATCCTATCAAAGACGAATCTCGCCTCATCCATACGACCGCATTTCAAATACATATTCACCAACGCATTCTTCACCTCTACCTTATCACCTAACCGCTTCTCTTCCACCAGTTTATGAACATTCCTCCCCATTTCCAAATCCTTCAAGTGACCACAAACAGGCAAAATCGAAACAACCGTAGCGTGGTCAAGATCAACATTTTCATTCACCATCAGATCAAGTATCATCAAAGCATCACTCATGTATCCATTCCTATAATACCCACTAATCATCGTGTTCCATGAGATCACATCTCTGTTCTTCATCACATCAAACACTCTCCTCGCCATCTCAATCCTCCCAAAGCTCATGTACATCGCCAGCAACGCGTTCTGCACATACTTATCCGTACCGAACAAGCTTCTCAAAACCCTCCCATGAATCACCATCCCTAAAGTTACAGACTTTAACTCTCCAGCAGCCTTTGCAACGAAAGGGTATGTGTAACCATCAGGAACACAGTTGATTCCTTCACTAATCATCTTAACGAACATGTGAATAGCATCTTCGTACATTCCATCACGAACGTACATTCTGATAACGATGTTGTATGAAAGCAAAGAGCTTTGAGGCATTTCCTCGAACAGCTTCCGTGCATAACCGGTGTGACCGCATAGAGCGTATGTGACGGAGAGAGTCGAGAGAATGTGGCCGGAAATTCGACCGCCGGTGATGGCGTGGCAGTGTAAAGCCTTGGTTTTGGCGATTGATTGAGTAGCTGCGTACTGATTCAAGAGAGATTGATACTGCTTCACGCTTAGGAGCGCGTGTTTGGCTCTGCGCAAAACGTCACTCATTTAAAACGACAGGTTACTTTGAGATTCTTTTGTGTCGCATTTTTAAAGAAGCGACATAGCTAATAACAATGCGTGTTGGGTTGTAACTCGTAATGAGAACTGCGTGCTGTTTCGCTTATGAATACTTCATTTGAAGAAAGTCTCTATAATAAAAGGAATTTCAAGATCAAATATATTGTCAAAAATACTTGTATAAACATTTCACTCTACTTTGTGAATGAATACGATCAAACTTTTACAAAGTCTAGGGTTTAATCGTTTGAATAATATTTTTGATGAGATATGAATTGAGTTATTTTTTTCTTTATAATTTTGATATGATCTTGAAGCCAAAGAGATTTTGTAGAGCTGTCATGCTTTTGAAGTACATTATATTTTATGCATCTCACCTATAATTTTTTTTTTTAGATACCAATTCTTCTATCCATATTTATTTATGTTCATTTCACCAAATAAATTATACACCAAAAAATGTGAAAAAACAACAATCGATTAAAAACCAATAGTTTTGAAAAACTCATCCAATTCATGAGAAAATTAGTAGTGATCATCTAAGAAGTAAACAATACAAGTTAACTTATGGTTGTTAAATCAAAGAATAGTCACAAGGTAACATATAAAGAAATAAAAAGAATAAACGAAATTGTGCACAATACTCACAGATATTACTATTCCTATATTTTCCTTGTGTCTTTTGTTTCAGTTTTGAGATTTAGGTCTATCGATTATAAGCACAAATTCACTTCAAAATCAGTAAAATGTATATAAAGTTTAGATAGTAAACTAACATGAAACAATGGTGATATCAGATAGTCATAATCGTTTCTAATGTCAACATTTAACTTTTTGTTTGTTTGATTGTTTTTGTTCTTCATTCAATTAACATATTTATCGAATAGAAATCCATCAATATGGTTCATGAAAATCAAGAAATCTAGCTTAATCTCTCTAAGGGCCGCAATAGATGATGTTTATATATATGTCAAAAAAAAAAAGTTATTCTCAATGGTCATTTTTTTTTGAAATAGTTATATTGTAATGAAAACAAAATTGACATGATTATAAATCACATGATTAAAAGATCGAAATTTTCCTAACTGGAAATAAAATCATGCTCGTTGAATCCCATGATTAATTTTCCATTATTCGATAAAAATGACGTTGGATTTTGGTTTCATTACATAATTTTTATTTTTGATGGTTTGGTTTTATACCTTTGCTCTTTTGTATTCTTTTTGCCTTATCGTCTTGAAGCTTATTCTTTCAAATCTTTTGCCATGTCTGTTTTCTTAGATCAATCAATTTGTAGTTTGTAATCTCTGTCTCCTTGAAAAGTTTCACAAGAATCTCTTCTTCTTCTTTTTCTGTCAGTAACTATTGTGTTTGTTTGTATATATACTTCTTGTTCATATGGTCTTATGAGATGCAAATTCATAGCTAACTTTTCAGATTACTCAAGAAGAGTCTAGACCGAACCAAACCGATTATATCAAAGATGATACATAGTAATGATCTATCAACAACAATAATCTCTCTTCTCCACACATTCTAAGAGCTTTTTCTCTAAGCAACAAATCTAACACAAGAACAACTTTAAGAATGCATCCGGATCATCATCATCATCAGTTTATATATCCACCTGAGGGATTATACCACCAGCTTGGACAATCTGTTGCTCAAGCTGCAACAAAACAACACAAGAATCATTCACCAATCCAAAGAAAGAAAAAAAAAGACTCTGAATCTTCATAATTTCACATAGCTTTTCACTCACGCTAAACAAATCTTGAAGCTTTGCCTTTAACGACTTATACTCAATATCCACCTGCTGCAAACATCTCACACACCTGTAAACAGAGATTGTTCACCTCAAATCAGCCTCCAACGATCAAAAGAACATAGCAAGAGTATTCGTAAGAAGAAAATCTAAAAATGAGCTCACGCTTCATAGTTTTGAGAGTCGCAACACTCCTTGAAAATAACACAAAGACCTTTGACTCTCTTGGCACCAACACTTCATAGAAACATAAAAAAAATATATCTTAATTAAGACTAATTAAGTCCGAGATCAGCGGATCAAAGAGAGCATGCTACATACCTTGAGCTACTACCTTTGAGTTGATGAATACTAGAACCTACCAGATTGAAATCTACATTTCCTGCAGACTGATCTCTAAATACATACACATGAACAATTACTAAACCATATAATGCTTCTTAAGGATAATTAATTAGTCGAAAGAAAAGTAAAATACTTACAAAGCTCTGGCCATGTTACTGATAAGTTTCTCACAGTCTTCAAAGAACAGAGAAACAACCTCAGCTACAAAATCAGGACTACATTCATCTTGCAGCTTTTTCAATTCAGTGAATTGATCATCAAGAAATCCCTACACAAACCCAAAATAAAGCTTCTCAGAAGCTAAATTTACTGAATTATCTGTAAATTTCCGGGGAAAAAAAAAACAAAAAACCTGGTGATAGAGAGAAATGGTGTAATCACGAAATTGTCTCTGTAACTGGCTACGAGAGTGTTCATGGCTTTACTCGTGAAGATTAAGCAGAGAGAATGAGATTTGAAGTGTGATATAGATTTTAAAAGAGAATTTCTGGACTTGAAAATTCCAATCCCAATAAAGAGATTCATTACAGTTACAGATCATCACTTTTTGGACAAAACTCAATAAAGAAATATACTCAAAACTTTTCCATAAAGGGAGAGAAGAATAATTTATTAGTTGTCCAAAAAAGACAACCTTAAAAAAGTGAGCATTGTTTCTTGGAATTGTCAAGGCCTGGGGCGGCCTCAAGACTTGGCAATTCCACGCTTCAAGGAGCTGCGGCAAAAGCATTTCCCGGAGGTGATGTTTTTGATGGAAACGATGAATTGTAGAAACGTTTTGGTTGATTTGCAAGAGTGGTTGGGGTATGATAGAGTACATACGGTGGAGCCGGTTGGTAAGTGTAGAGGGCTTGCTCTGTTCTGTAAAAAGGGTGTAGATATTGAGTTGCTATTGTGAATAAGAATTTGATGGATCTACGTGTACAGTTTAGTGAGTTGTCCTTCTTTTTCTCCTGTGTATATGGAGATCCTGACAGAAGTAAAAGAGAGGCTGTGTGGGATCAGCTACTGCAGATTAGTGTAAATAGAAAGGAGAGCTGGTGTATGTTGGGTGATTTTAACGAAATCATTCATAATGGTGAAAAGTTGGGTGGTCCGAGAAAAAGTGTCAAATCATTTGAAGCTTTCGCAAACATGCTTTCTGATTGTGGGATGACTGAACTGTCAAGTAAAGGGAACATGTTTACCTGGGGAGGAATGAGACACACTTGGTGGATTCAAAGTAGATTGGACAGATGTTTTGGAAACAAGGAATGGCTATCCATGTTCCCTGCCTCGAATGAAATATTCTTAGACAAGAGAGGATCGGATCATCGGCCTGTTTTGGTGAGTCTCCAATCTTCTTAAGAAACTTATCGAGGACAATTCAGGTTTGACAAGCGCTTCCTGTTTCAACCCTTGGTCAAAGAGTCAGTCTGTCGAGCGTGGAATAAAAGAGAAAGATCTACTGTGGTTTCCGTTGCTGAGAGATTGAGAAATTGCAGGAAATCTCTAAGTAAATGGAAGAAGAATCATAATATGAATGCGAGGGACAGGCTTCATCAGCTGGAGATCAACTTGGAAGAGGAACAGTCCAGTTTTTTCCCGTCGACCAAAAGGCTTCGCTACCAGAAAAGAGAACTCGTTATGGCTTATAAGGAAGATGAGCTGTTTTGGCGACAAAAAGCAGACAGAGATGGTTGAGATCAGGGGATCGCAACTCCAAATTCTTTCACGAATCAGTAAAGTGTGCGAGAAACAAAAAAGAATTTGGAGTTTCTCTTGGATGAAAACGGAGTGGCCCAAAAGTCAGAAGCAGCGAAAGGAGAGGTAGCTACGGTGTACTTCAAGGAGTTATTTTCCTCGTCTAACCCTACCAATTTCACGGAATGGTTTGCAGATTTTGAGCCTAGAATATCAGAGAGGATGAACGATGCCTTGATAAGGGTAGTCACAGATGCAGAGATAAAAGAGGCTGTTTTCTCAATCAAGGCGTCGAGTGCACCAGGTCATGATGGGATGACTGATCTCTTCTTTCAGCACTATTGGAGTACAATTGGAGTTCAGGTATCAAATGAGATTCGTAGTTTCTTTATATCTGGGGTGTTTCCGAGAGAATGGAACTTTACCCACCTTTGTTTGCTACCGAAAATTCCTGATGCAACAAAGATGACAGATCTAAGGCCTATTAGTCTCTGCTCGGTCCTGTATAAAGTAGTGTCGAAGATTTTGGTTAGGAGACTGCAACCTATTCTTCACAAGATTGTTTTCAGTAAATCAGTCTGCGTTTGTGGCGGATAGATTGATCTCGGACAATATAATTATTGCACATGAAGTGATCCATGTTCTTCGTACTCATCCAGTGGTGTCGGAAGAGTATATGGCACTGAAATCTGACATGTCAAAGGCTTATGACAGAGTGGAGTGGTCGTACCTGAGATCTCTGTTAGAAGCGCTTGGGTTCCACCAACGATGGGTGGAGTGGGTAATGTTTTGTGTATCGTCGGTCTCTTTCTCGGTTCTGATAAATGATCAGCCGCATGGGATTATAACGCCGCAGAGAGGGCTGAGAGAGGGAGATCCTCTCTCTCCCTTTCTTTTTGTGCTGTGTACTGAGGGTTTGACTCATCTTTTAAACAGAGCAGAAAGACTTGGGCTAATTGAAGGAATAAGATTTAGTGAAGAGGGTCCGGCCATCCATCATCTTCTTTTTGCGGACGACAGTTTGTTCATGTGTAAGGCTACTGACCAGCAATGTTTTGCACTGAAGGGCACTCTTAAGATCTATGGTGAAGCAACGGGTCAAACGGTTAATCCCAGTAAGTCTTCAATCACTTTTGGAGCTAAGATAGCCAAGGATCAAAAGTTAAGGATCAAAGCAGAATTGGGTATTTCAAGAGAAGGAGGGTCCGGTACTTACCTTGGTTTACCGGAATGTTTTAGTGGATCCAAGATTGATCTCCTGAGCTATATTAATGACGGTGTGCAGAAGCAGATCTCAAACTGGTATTCACGGATTTTGTCTCCGGGAGGTAAAGAAATTCTGCTCAAATCAGTTATATCGGCGATGCCAGTCTATGCTATGTCTTGTTTCAAACTTCCTAAAGGTTTATGTGCAAAGGTGAGAAGTGCCATGGCTAGTTTCTGGTGGAACTCAGAGGAAGACAAGAGAAAGACACATTGGATTAGTTGGGAAAGGATGTGTCTCCCAAAACATATGGGAGGAATGGGGTTCAGAGATATAGAAGATTTCAACCAGGCCCTGTTAGCTAAACAAGCGTGGAAGGTGCTTCAGGAGCCAGAAAGTTTATTGGTGAAATTTCTTAAAAGCAGATATTTTAGTTCGACCTCTTTCCTGGAATCAATCATAGGAAGCCGTCCATCTTATGCTTGGAGAAGTATCATTTGGGGAAGAGAGCTGTTGGTGAAGGGTTTGAGAAAGCGAGTGGGTAATGGAAACACGCTAAGAGTTTGGTTTGACCCCTGGATTGTGGATGAAGGCTTAAGAGCCCTTTGGAGATTAACAAATCCGTTTCAGGTAAATCTCTTAGCCAAGGATCTCATAGACCCCTACTCAAAACGATGGGATTTGGCCAAATTGGGGGATATATTCTTTGAGGAAGATATGCGGAGGGTTCTAGAGTTCCAACCGGTAACAGAAAGTGAAGATTTTTGGGTCTGGATGCACAATCAAAGTGGTGAGTATTCTGTTAAATCAGGGTACTGGCTAGCTTCAAAGATCAACCAAGCGGATATACAGAGAGAGGCTGTGATGAAACCTTCTCTAAATATTCTCAAATCGGAAGTGTGGATCATCCCTACTACTCAGAAAATTAGAATTTTCTTATGGAAGGCCCTATGTGGAGGAATTGCAGTTGGAGACAAGATGGAAGAAAGAGGAATGAAGGTTCAGAATGTATGTCAAGCATGTGGCTTAGATGGTGAATCCATAAATCACCTTTTCTTTACTTGCTCATTCTCAAGACAAGTGTGGGCTCTTAGCATTCTACCTATGCCCAAGTCAGGTTTTTCAGAGTCTGTCTATGCGAATATCAGTTACCTTTTGGAGCAGAGAAAGAATGAAGAGCTGCCACAAGAAGTAAGAAGAAGGCTTCCATGGGTAATTTGGTTCCTTTGGAAAAACCGGAATGATCTTGCCTTCCAAAGCCATCAATTCAACGCTATGGCCACGATGGAGAAGATTACGGAAGAAGCAGAGCTATGGTTTTTGGCTCAGGAAGTTGATAAAAGTTGTGAGATTCTGGCTCCGGTCTTGCATCAGAGTGAAGTTAAAAGGTGGAGACCTCCACCGGTCCCCTGGTTGAAGTGCAACGTTGGTTGCTACTGGGAGAAAGGGTCAAGTAAAGGAGGAATGGCTTGGGTCATTCGTGATGGGTCTGGGTCTGTTTTGTTGCATAGTAGAAGAGCTTTTGCTAATGTTAACAGCAAACTCGACTGTAACTTCTTAGGTGTTTTATGGGCTTTGGAAAGTTTGAGGACCCATGGTGTATCGACGGTGGTTTTGGCCGCGGAAGATTCGGTGGTGTGTGGGGTTTTGGAAAGACCAAAAGCGTGGCCCTCTTTTAAGAAGCAAGCGTTGGAGTTTTCTTCGGTGATATCCTGTTTTGAGAGTCTGAAAGTTGAGCTGGAACCGAGATGTGCTAATAGAGGGGCTTTCCTCATAGCCAAAGTGTTATCAGAGGTGATCTTCGCCATTCCTACGTTGCGACGGGTAGTCCCTCTTGGTTGAATAACATCTTTGCTCATGAGAGAGTCTGACCCTCTGTTTCAAGCCAAGTCCCTTTTTGTTTCTTTGTCTCTTGTGCTCCGTGCCTCTACTCTCTCCTTGTTTTGAGTAGTTAGAGAGGATTGTAGGATTGTCCTAGATCTTAAGCTTTTTGGTAGTGTTTAGTGATTTTGGTTAGCGTGTAACGCTGAAACTTTTAAGTAAATCAATATAACTTCAGATGGAAAAAAAAAAAAAAAAAAAAAAAAGAAAGTGAGAAGAATTGATTTAGGCCGTGAAAATGGAATCTCATTCATGATTGATACATGACATTCTCTGCCGTTTAATTTCTCATTTTCTGTGATTTCAAACCACCGACACCAAGAATGTCTCAATAGTATAGATGTAGATTCTTTTGTTATAATATATTTTTAACGTTTTCTTTATTGACTCACGCCAAATACATGTTCATACAATAGCTTAAACAAAGAATACAACTTGACTTAACAATATTTGAAACTTTGGGGATATATTTGAGTTTCATCATCTTTGGATGATGAAACTTCGCATATGTGGCCTCTTTTTTCCACCGGACATTGTCTTATTACGTATGCATAAATTTATACAATTTATCATTATATGATATTGTTGGGAATATCTATTTACATATAATTTCTCAAAATAACCATCTTATTATTTAATTTATCACATTTTTTTCTTCTTTGCACTAATTAACGTCATTCGGAATTGCTATCATGTTTATTAGTTTATATAAAAAAACATTACTGTATTTATAATAAAGTTTAGACTAGGTTAACCAAATAGAATATGCTAATTTTGTATTTAGACAAGTACAACTTACAATTTACTGGTATTTCTCATAAAATCTTTGTAGTATGAATAAACTTCTCAAAATGCTAAGATCACATAATGTTCGAAGTCAGTCTTGACCAATGAAGAAACTTTCCATGATGGTAAGATCAACATAAAAAAAATATTAGTCAATCAACATCTTTTGAACATAATGGAAAGATTTGAATAGAATAGAAGAAATAAAGTACTTTAACTAGAAAAGTATACTTTGAAAACCTATCAACATATTGGCAAAGTTATCGCTTATCAGGATAAATATTGACTACAAAAACTTGAATACAGTGACTATTAAGTATAGTTATGCAATATTTGTTTGACCAAAATATATATGACATTTCAAAATATTTGTAAACATATTTACACGAATTATCCTACTCAGTTCTATTTCTCTACGCTATATAAACACACATCTCGTTAATATTTATCATCAGTCAAGGTTAATTAACAAAGTATCTTTGAAAAAGCGAAAAACAAAAAGCATGAAACTCTTGGAACCAATGATGTATACAAAAATTTTGATGATAATTATGGCAATATGGTTTGCGCCCATGATTTATGGTCAAGTAGCCGAGGCACCGACTGGTGATGTAGCCGAGGCACCTGGAACTGACTCACTCGATGGTGAATGGTATGACGCACGAGCCACATTTTACGGTGACATCCATGGTGGAGAAACCCAACGTAAGTTTTTAGTTACAAATCTACATAACTAATAAGGCTTGGACACTCTCAAGTCTTTGACACGTGGCACTCTCTTTTTTTTTTTTTTTTTCGCCTAACACCAAAACGACGTCGTTTTGCGCTTTATTTTTTTTTTCGTCTTACACCAAAACGACGTCGTTTTGCGCTTTATTTTTTTTTTCGTCTTACACCAAAACGACGTCGTTTTCGTAAAAAAAAAAAAAAAAATTATGTGTAATGCTGTTCGTTTTGATGGCTTGATTATTTATCGGACCTCTTCGTTTCCATGGTAGCTTTAAATGGGCTTACTGGCTAATTAGCTCATTTCATTTCCTTTTAAAAAGGGTTGCAATTATTATTATCTATGAGTCTGTAGGATAATAATCAATCTATAATGATTGTTAGTATAAGGAAAATTAGAAGAACTCAACTCCAGTCGATAAATTATTGTATAAAAGAACAAAAAACATATGAAACTATTCACTATGAGTCTATATAAGATTTCACGTAAATAACAACTAAATTTTAAAACTATATGAAAAAAAACAAAATGCAAAACTTACAGAATCTAATATATTCGAGTAAAAAACAAATGATATATTCGAATCTAATGTTCTGAATAATTAAATTAAAAATATTTGGTTTAATAAACCCGCGCATTGCGCGGGTTCTCTCCTAGTATTTTAATACGTATACTCTTTATAATATTAGTAACAATCAAAACCAAAGCCATTAGAATCTATTAAACTTTATTAGTTATATTACATGCTCACTTTATTCATGATATATTCAATAGAGGGAGCTTGTGGATATGGTAATCTATTCAGACAAGGCTATGGTCTAGCCACGGCGGCGTTGAGCACGGCGCTCTTCAACGACGGGTACACTTGTGGGGCTTGTTACGAGATCACGTGTGCACATGACCCACAATGGTGTTTGCCCGGATCCATCAAGATCACAGCTACAAATTTCTGTCCACCAAATTACACCAAAACCCATGACATTTGGTGCAACCCACCACAAAAACATTTTGATCTCTCCCTAGCAATGTTCCTCAAGATTGCCCAGTACAAAGCTGGGGTTGTTCCGGTTAGATACAGACGTGTTCCTTGTGTGAAAAAAGGTGGTGTCAGGTTCGAAATCACGGGAAACCCTTATTTCTTGATGATCTTGCCGTACAACGTAGGAGGAGCCGGAGATATTAAGGCCGTGCAGGTTAAAGGAAACAAGACCGGATGGATTACGATGAGGAAGAACTGGGGACAGCACTGGACCACCAATGTTGTGTTGACCGGACAACAATTATCATTCAGGGTTACGACCAGTGATGGGGTTACTAAGGATTTCGTTAACGTGGCACCCAAGACTTGGGGTTTTGGCCAGACTTTTAATGGAAGGATTAACTTTTAGAAGAATGATTTGAGTTTTGTTAGTAGCTAAATCTTATAACTACAAGTATTACATAGATGTACTGAGCAACGAGAGTGTTCATGGCTCTACTCTGAAAATGAAGCAGAGAGAATGAGATTTGAAGTTTGATATAGAAATGAAAGCGAATTTTTTTCCCTGAATTTCTTGACTTGAAAATTTTAATTCCAATTAAGAGATTCTTACAGTTACAGATCATCCCAAGAACATGCACTACCGCAGCTAGCGTCTAACGGAAGTAATTTTGTTTTTGCTATCAAAGTCTAACAGAAGAGTTTATAAAAGAAGAAAACAATAAAACAAATGAAAAGCAAAAACTTAAACTTGTAAAAGCAAGAAGACTGTCTCACATCCTTCTTTGTTCACTCACACTCTCACAGTCGCTCTCGCTCTCACTCGTGAGCTTGAGCCGACTCTCATCATAGTCTCGTCTGGACTTAGCAATTTGGGAAAAGTCCTCATCTGGCTCAGTTTCCGACGAAGCCCTACAGTAACCCGTGAGATTGAACCATCCCGACTCCTCGTCATAGCTTCTTCTGACCATAGCAACTCGATCAACTTCCATACCAACCCTAGCCTCGCTCGGGTCCCTGAAACGTATGTAGACAGTTGCATTTTTAGCATTGAGTCCCTCGCTTGGACCTTGCGTAGATTCTATAGCCACATCCACAATCTCCAAGTTGGACAGATCATCATCTTCCCAGTCAAGAGAAGGGTATATGGCAATCGCAAGTTCGACATATAGACGAATCCAGTCATTGGCATCGTCCTGAAGCTCTGATTTCTTCACCTGTGAAAAAAAGAGAATCATTATCACTGCTACTAGTTGATGAGAGGAAGCAAAACACATGCAAAAGTGTTGTCTGAATCTTAATTACCACGTAAAACCGCTTTGTATCACTGAAAGAATTGTCTGACGGCCACTCAGGGAAACTGCGTCTGAAGTCAGGGAAACGACTCACTGATCCTGTCTTGGGACCATCTATAGATACAAGATTTTCAAAATCGGCAATTTAGTAATAGTTATATACAGAAGAAGAGTTAAAGTATGCACCAAGAAATGTTGTTACCTCGAGGTTCAGCAATAGAGCACGTCAAATCTAGTACACCACATTGTCGTTCCGCGATTTTGATCCAAAATACCTGAGGCGAATCGTTTGCTGGATCGCTTGCAACACAAGTTATGTACAAGGTTTTACAGGCATATACTCCTTCCTTATAGTATTTCTCTATGTGACTGAGCGCATAGTTTTTCCCCTGAAGAAATTGTTTCTCATTATTTAATGTGGATGGTGAAATTGTAAATGATGAAAGAAGAGTTTATAATGATTTTACCTCGTACAAATTGTAACGATGAAGGCCCAGCAATGCATAAAGTTTGAATAAGCAAGGACTTGAATGAGGATCATTATCATCCCAGATCTCTTCAATAAGTTGTGCTTTACCCTTGCCCTCGAAAGGCTAGAAGATTCATCAATAAAAGCATACAAGAAAGAAAAAGAATTTGTTAAATTTCCGAATTACGATTTAACTAACCAAAATAAGCAAAGCAAGCGAGATTCATCCCAGGGTGTGTGACAATTGGATCGAAAAGAAGACAAACTAAGTCAGTCACAATTGGATCGAAAGAATTACACCGTATCTACTCTCTGGTATGCACGGACGTGTCCGACGTGCCGAACGGACCGTTGGCCACCTCCCCATCCTCTGCCTTCTCCTCAATCAAGGCTGTGCTTCGAAACTTTGGGACTGATGCATTTAGTCCGTTTTAAGTTTGTACACAGCGAGTATATTTATATCCTCATTTTTGGGCTTCAATTGGGCCCTTACATCTAGGTCGGGCTTACACCGGGCTCAAGCTGCAACACAACAACACAAGAATCATTCACCAATCCAAAGAAAAAAAAAAGACTCTGAATCTTCATAATTTCACATAGCTTTCCACTCACGTTAAGCAAATCTTGAAGCTTTGCCTTTAACGACTTGTACTCAATATCCACCTGCTGCAAACATCTCACACACCAATAAACAAAGATTGTTCCCCTCCAATAACATTCGTAAGAAGAAAATCTGAAATGAGCTCACACTTCATAGTTTTGAGAGTCGCAACACTCCTTGAAGGTAACACAAAGACCTTTGACTCTCTTGGCACCAACACTTCATAGAAACAAACAAAAAACAGAGCTATTAATTAAGACTAATTAAGTACGAGATTAGCGGATCAAAGAGAGCATGCTACATACCTTGAGCTACTACCTTTGAGTTGATGAATACTAGAACCAACCAGATTGAAATCTACATTTCCAGCTGTCTGATCTCTGAATACATTATACATACACATGAACAATTACTAAACCATATAATGCTTCTTGAGGATAATTTAGTCAAAAGAAAAGAATAATACTTACAAAGCTCTGGCCATGTTACTGTTAAGTTTCTCAGTCTTCAAAGAACAGAGTAACAACCTCAGCCACAAAATCAGGACTAAATTCCTCTTGCAGCTTTTTCAATTCAGTGAGTTGATCATCAAGAAATCCCTACACAAACCCCAAAATAAAGCTTCTCAGAAGCTAAATTTACTGAATTATCTGTAAATTTCCGGGAAAAAAAAAACAAAAAACCTGGTGATAGAGAGAAATAGTGTAATCACGAAATTGCCTCTGTAACTGAGCAACGAGAGTGTTCATGGCTCTACTCGTGAAGACGAAGCAGAGAGAAGGAGATTTTGAAGATTGATATAGATTTCTTACCATGACACATCATAATCATGATTTTTTTTGTTTTGGAGTGTGTGGCAATCATGATCATGATTATTTAGTATTTGATTTTGGTAAAATGGTTAAACAAAAGTATCTAATGTTAATACAGTAATAATCTGATAAATCAATGTTTACTTGTAGAACGGAAAAGTACGAACGTGATAAAAAAATATATATAATTTACAAAGGTTTGTTGTATTTAAATGAACAATGTACATATTTACCTTGTGGTCTAGCAAATTAGACCATCAAAATCAATTTGCCAAAACGTTTTTTAGACTTAGGTGATGATTGGTTCTCCCGCTACCACCCGCAAACGCAGCGTTTGCGGTTCGTAGCGGTTCTTGGCGTTTTATAACAATCACGACAACCGCTTTGAACCGCTCTATACCACTCTGTACCGCTCTATATCGCTGGAAATCAAAAGCTCCTTTCCGCAAGCGTTTGCGGTTGCGGGCGGTTGCGGTTTGAAAAAAAAAAAAAAAACATAATATCTCCAAATTTGGAATAAGGGTATATTTTTTTTGAAAAATACCTAATTATGTTTAAAAATTTCGAAAATACCATAAATTTTTTCTGTTTTGAAAAATACACTTTTAATGTAAAAAGTCTGTTTTGACGTGATTTAAACAAAAAATAATAAATAATTACAAATTAAAAACGAAAATTAAAAAAATAATAAATTAATAAGTTTTTTTTCAATAAATACAGTATATGTTAAATTGAAACAAATTTTAATATTTTGGACCTTTATGTAAACAACTTAACCTCATACACATTCCAACCAAATGAAACTTTAAATAAATTAAAACTTTACATATTTTAAAGTTTATGAATTATTAAAAATTTAAAAATGGAGAAATATATCTTTCATTTTTAATGTTTATCTTTAGAAAATTTAAATATTTTTGAAACTTTATATAAACAACTTTAATCTCACCCCATTTAAACTTTATATAAATAACCTTATATTTTTATTGATTTTTAAAAAAAAATCTAAACAGGTAATTAGGATGGTTTAGTATGTTAAAATGATACAAAATTATTATCAAATCTTAATATTTTATATTTCTTATTTGAATTTCGTTTTTATTAAGTTAAAAAGTTCAAATTAGGAATAATCATTTCACATATAAAAAGTGTATTTTTCAAAACCAAAAAAATAAGGGTAGTTTTCAAATTAAAAATTAATCAAAGAATATATTTATAAAAAAAATCTATTAATAATATGGTTATAAATGTTTTAAATAATTATATATTATGTTTATTTTAGTAACTTTTGGTTAAACCGCTCTTGCACCCGCTGGTTAACCAGTCAAAAATATCCCGCAAACGCAACCGCTATGAATTGCTATACCAGTCGTACAAACAGCTTTTAATCGCAAACTCCCGCTTCCGCAAACTCCCGCAACCGCAAACTCCCGCAACCGCAGCGTTTAAACCAGTCAGACCCTTAGAGAGAACAAACTAGTTGGGTCCATAGCAACTAAACATTCCACTAGTCCCCTACCCATTGGCAAATAATCAAATATAGTAGTCCATGAAATGGAGATCCCATCAACAAAATTAGAAACGGTTTTCTTGAGTTGTGGGGGTCAGTTAGTGTTAAGGATTGTGATAAACTCGGAGACCATCAATCTCTTAAGAACTTTAATCAGAAGATGAAAGAATATTACCTAGCCTCATTCTACAAATTACTACAAATGTTAGATTTGTTGTCTCTCTCTCTCTCTCTCTCTCTCTCTCTCTCTCTCTCTCTCTCTCTCTCTCTCTCTCTCTCTCTCTCTCTCTCTCTCTCTCCTCCTTGCATATCACTACTTTTTCTTGTTTTTCTGTTCAAGATACGACGAGCATCGTACATTCATGGATAATGTGGAGTCATATACTCATATCCGGTTTTGAAAATAAAATTTGCTTTTTGCACCAACAACATGCACTTACCGCAGCTAGCGTCTAACGCAAGTATTTTTGTTTTTTTCTATCAAAGTCTAACAGAAGTGTTTATAAAAGAAGCAAACAAGAAAACAAATGAAAAGCAAAAACTTAAACTTGTAAAAGCAAGAAGAATGTCTCACATCATTCTTTATTTACTCGCACTCTCACAGTCGCTCTCGCTCTCACTCGTGAGATTGAGCCGTCTCTCATCATAGTCTCGTCTGCTCTTAGCCAATTTGGCAAAGTCCTCATCTGGCTCAGTTTCTGACGAAGCCCTACAGTAACCCGTGAGATTGAACCATCCCGACTCCTCGTCATAGCTTCTTCTGACCATAGCAACTCGATCAACTTCCATACCAACCCTAGCCTCGCTCGGGTCCCTGAAACGTATGTAGACAGTTGCATTTTTAGCATTGAGTCCCTCGCTTGGATCTTGCGTAGATTCTATAGCCACATCCACAATCTCCAAGTTGGACAGATCATCATCTTCCCAGTCAAGAGAAGGGTATATGGCAATCGCAAGTTCGACATATAGACGAATCCAGTCATTGGCATCGTCCTGAAGCTCTGACTTCTTCACCTGTCAAAAAAAGAGAATCATTATCACTGCTACTAGTTGATGAGAGGAAGCAAAACACATGCAAAAGTGTTGTCTGAATCTTAATTACCACGTAAAACCGCTTTGTATCACTGAAAGAATTGTCTGACGGCCACTGAGGGAAACTGTGTCTGAAGTCAGGGAAACGACTCACTGATCCTGTCTTGGGACCATCTATAGATACAAGATTTTCAAAATCGGCAATTTAGTAATAATTAATAAATACAGAAGAAGAGTTAAAAGAATGCACCAAGAAATGTTGTTACCTCGAGGTTCAGCAATAGCGCACGTCAAATCTAGTACACCACATTGTCCTTCCCAGATTTTGATCCAAAATACCTGAGGCGAATTGTTTGCTGGATCGCTTGCAACACAAGTTATGTACAAGGTTTTACAGGCATATACTCCTTCCTTGTAGTATTTCTCTATGTGACTGAGCGCATAGTTTGTCCCCTGAAGAAATTGTTTTTCATTATTTAATGTGGATGTGAAATTGTTAATGATGAAAGAAGAGTTTATAATGATTTTACCTCGTACAAATTGTAACGATGAAGGCCCAGCAATGCATAAAGTTTGAATAAGCAAGGACTTGAACGAGGATCATTAGGATCCCAGATCTCTTCAATAAGTTGTGGTTTACCCTTGCCGTCGAAAGGCTAGAAGACCCATCAATAAAAGCATACAAGAAAGAAAGAGAATTTGTTAAATTTCCGAATTCCGAATAACAACCTAAAATAAGCAAAGCAAGCGAGATCCCTCCCAATTGGATCGAAAAGAAGACAAACTACGTCAGTCACAATTGGATCGAAGGACTTACACCGTATTTGCTCTCTGGTATGTACGGACGTGCCGACCCCGAGCCGTTATGACGGGCCGTTGGCCTCCCCATCCTCTCCCTCCTCCTCAATCAAGATTCAAGGCTGTGCGCTTCGAAATTACGGCGGATGCGAGCGAGCGAGCGGCGGCTAGATGCTTTGGTCGCCGTTTAGATTTGAATCATAGACTTTGATAAATACCCTTCCTTAAATTAAAACAGAGAGACAGCAGCCCATTAGGCCCAGATTCCAGAAAGACAAATATGAGAACCGAAACAAAGAGAAGATCATTTAAAATCGAACCAGACTCGGTTTGAGTCTTGTGAGTGACTGTCTAGTTGATGGTTTGGTTGGGCACGTACAACAGAAACGGCACTCTAGTCTCGGATTTATCGTCGTTTCCAGCAAGAGGCGATTGATCCACCAAGAATTAGGGGTCCGAATCTTATCGACATGCTGTTTGTGTTCTTATCGAAACTGAACCGGGATTGTGTTGGTTGGTTTAGATAGGTTTAGTGATTGGGCACTTGACAATTGGGAAATATGGGCCTGACTACCCACCTGAATAAGGCCTAATCAATATTATCAGTTTACTGCTTACTTACTGTCAAGTGTACTCTCTTATTACTACAGGAGTCGTCCTCCTCACAACCACACTTTTTACAACACACAAACCGTAAGCAAGATTTACTATTCAACTCTCAAGCAGCAGTAAGATTCTTTCTTAATCAGAGAAAACGACGCAGGGTAAAACATAAATGGCATCTGGTTAGTATATGTTAACTGCAAGTGTAACAATTTTCTTACGCATCTCACTTATTGCAAAGTTGGTTCTGTTTTTCTTATGGTCTCTGTTTTCAAAATCCGTCATGCTTTATTAGAGTACAAAAGTCTTCTTCATACACCAAACTGGGTGGCTATGGCTGACCTTTGTAGTCGTTTGTTTAATTTTGCAGGCTTGCTTCGTCCGTGACAAGTGACAACACACGAGTTGGAGACTTTTGGTTCTGTTTTTCTTGGGTGAGTTGCAAGTTTGTATTCTTTGTTTTCTTTCTTTGGAACCATATGATGGCTGCTTCTGCTCGGTTAGGATTAGATAACCCGAGCGTTATATCTATAGACACGTCTGATGATGAGTCTGAAAATAAAAGGAGTTGTGATTCTCCTCCTCTGCCTTGCTTTGACCCTGGGTTCTTGGAACAATATAGAGAACAACCACCGAGTGTTAGGCCATTTGCTATTTTTACGAGGGGTTTAAGGGATAGCCCTAAAAATAGCGACTTAGAGGTGGTAGGCCCTAAAAATAGCGACTTAGAGGTGGTAGGCCCTAGTCCTCTCCCTTTCGAAGTAAACCCCATGTCAATTCTGAAGACGGGGGACTTAAACAGGATCCGAAAGGCGTATAGCATTCCTCTATCGGTGATGCTTAGGATTCCTGAGGAGAATGAGAGGGCTGACAGTCCAGGCCCAAACGAGATTACGGTTTATGAAGCTTACTTTGCCTTGGGTCTGCGGGAAACCATACCTTCTCTAATAGCTCAAGTGGCTACGTTCTTCAATATCTCTCCCAGCCAGTTAAATCCTACCGCATGGAGGGTCTTAACTGCTATTCAAGTTTTTGGGGAGTTGCATTCTGAAAAGTTGGGAGTGAAAGAAGTCTTCTATGTCCACTATCTTAGAGCTCATGGTCAAGATGCCATTAGGTGTGTACTCCGTAAACGCCCCGGCCGTTGCCCTCTGGTATTTGACTTAATAGCAAACGAGAAAAGGAGAGCTTGTTATGAGAAGGATTGGAAAATGAGATACCTTTTCATGAATGTGGGACCCAATCCTCCTTTCCCTATTACTTGGTGTTTAAGAGGTAGAAGACCAATAACTAATTTTGATTGTTACTTCTGTTTTCCTGACTCCATGTTGCATTATTCTCTCTCCATTGTTGCAGATCTCACATCCATATCCAAATCCATAACCAAACAGTGTGCGGCGGGAAAACAGGGTGCTTCCAGAGTATCCGGACATCCTCCTCACCTACGTAGCGTTCAAGTCTTGACTGCCGCCTACTCTCTTGAGAAATCTACGATTTGGGGTAAAATCTAATATCAGCCAAATTACCTTCTTCTTCTTGTTGTTGTCACTCTTTCGTCCATGTTAACATGTTCTTGCTGACCATCTCTTTGCAGGTGCTAAGATGTCTGGATTCGTTGGAATAGATGGCATGAAAGCTTTGGAGAGGCTCAATCGTATTGTCACGGGTCGTGGGTCTTCGTCAGTCGTCACTCCTGAGCCTCCTTCAGTCACTGGAAAAGGGAGAACTTCTTTGAAACGCGGCTCAGCTTCTGCTGAGTTGGTTACTGGTCCTCCAAAACAACCAAAGAAGACTGCCACTGGTGGAGGGCTTCTGGTTTCTGATCACGCTGCTCCTTCTGGACACGCTCCTATAGTTGATCAGCTTAATGCTAATGCGTTTGGTCGGGATGTTGAGGGCTTTGAAAAACTTGGAATATCAGTCATCTTTCCCCAAGCCCAAGCTGCCCTCATTAAGGTAATAATAAGCACAACTCCCTCCCGTTTCTGTTTCTGTTTCTGTTTCGCGTCTACCACTGTGTCGTGACCGTCTTCTTTTTCTAGACGGCTTCTCTCTGCCGGTTTGCAGAAACGCAACTTGCCCTGGCTGAAGAGAACAAGATGAAAGACTCTGAGGTCATTTCTGCCTTGAGGTTGGATTTTGCTTCCGCAACTAAACGAGCGGAGGAGCTCAGCGCTGCTGTCTCTGAGAGGGATGCTCAGTTAGTGACTTTGAATACTGAGAAGGATGTTCTCACATCCCGTGTAGAGAGCCTTGAGAAAGACTTGCAACGAGAGCGGGATAATGTCGAGGACCGAGTGGACCTGGCTTCATGTTGTGCAACCATTGCAACCGAATGGAGGCTCATAAAAGATTTTAAATCAGGGGGTGCACCTAAATGGGATGCAGCGAAGGCTGAGCGCAACTACAGAGAGTATATGGTCCTAAACGCAAAAGCTTACCAAAAGGAACCTCCTGTGTTTCCTGATGCCCTCACTGTCTTTGAGAGTGACGATCCTTCTCCTGCCAGTGTTTCTCAGCCTGGGGCAACTGGTAATAATCACCCTCAGGATACCGCTTAAGTTTATCAAATGTTGCCGTGCTCAAAACTTTACATGGCATTTCCTTGCTTTGCTCTGTTATAAACTTGGAGCTTTTTGGATGTCTTTACATGGCATCGGACGTCTTTTGGACTTGTTGTATTTTATGCTTTTGAGATATTATCACTACTTGCTTGCTCTACGTACTATGCTGCCGCTGCGTCCGTGCTCTTTGGATACGTGATAAACAAGTCACTCCTAATGTTAACTCTCTGGCGTGGGTTCCAAGTAATCGATTACATCGGTCAACAAAAACACGTGGAACAAACGTTCTACGTCGATGAGTTTAACTTTAACATGCATATAATGAACGTATGTCAACGTTCATTACCACTACTTAGTACTTACTACGCTGATTTTATTTTTATTTCCCTCTCTCTGGATGCATCACATATATCAACGTTTATTATGATATATCTCGAACTGACAAAACCCACTCTGTATTACGACAAGTCTTCGGGAAAGCTTTGCTTATTTATGCCTGCCAAAATAACAAAAAAAAAAAAAACAAAACAAATATAGAGAAGAGGTCTATTTTAGTAGTACTTACCAACGCAGAGGTCCATAATAGAGAAGCATAAGTTTATAAAATGGGGCAAACACATACTGATTTTTGGTACTTGTAGAGGTTCTCTTGATATTTGGCACTAACAAGAGAACCTCTCTAGATGAAATGTGGAGGATGAGATGAAATGTTAAACCGACGAAACAGAACACGGTGATGGGACGAAAACCACGTTACATGCGCGCATACAAAGATTATTTTTGTTTTTATGTGATGTTGCTTCCATTTCCGTCTTTTTTTCTTTTCTTTCCGTTCACTCCTTTGCGTCAAAGCTTTATATCCTGTTTCTTTTTTCAGCTTCGTTACCATGATGATGTGCAAGATACAAACATACCTGTCGAAGTATGGACTTACTACTTGCTCGCGAACAGGCCTGAAACGTCTGACACAACGTTTTCATGGGATGATTTGCAAGCGAAACTGAATGGAGAGTTGGTGAACAATTTAGGAAACTTTGTATATCGAGTTTTGAGTTTCATAGCAAAGCCTGAGAATACAGGTTATGGTTGTGTTGTCCCTGATGCTCATGGTGCTGAGTCTCATCTTCCAACGGTGTCACTGAGTGTAAAGATTGGAGAGTTGGTGGAAGAGTATGTTGAAGCTATGGAAAAGGTTAAGCTAAAGCAGGGGCTTAAAACTTGCAGGCAACTAAACAAACCATATATTAGCTTCTGTTTGGCTGATTGAATCTAATAAGTTATATAACTTATAACCAAACTATGCTCTGTTTTTTGTTTCTTGTAGGGAAACAGATTTTGGAGACTTGACAAGGAAGATAAACCTTGTTGTGATAACTGTTATAAGAACAGCTGCTGGTTTAGTACACCTTGTTGCACAATTGTTGGAGCCTTTCATGCCATCTTTTTTCTCGTGAGGTAAAGGTTTTTGACTTTTGATTGATTAATGATTGTTTTTTGGATTAACCTTGATTCACGAAGAATGATGCTAAGTACATTGAATCAAAGAAGAATGATGCTACGTGTATATCAAGGATTTGGTATATTACATTGCATTAGCTCTGTAGTTTTACGATCTCATTGGCTTGTTGTATGTTATAATATTAATCTCTGTGAAATTATGTGATTACAGAAAGATGAAGAAAGGCAACAGTACAAAGAAAAGTTCTCTTGAAGTCAAGGCTATGGATGTAGAAGCAGCTAAATCTCGTGGAGCAAAAACTTGATGTAGGATTCTTTGTTTTACATACATGAAAGCACTTTTACAACATTTGTTTACCAATCAGACTTTAAATATACTATTTTCTCTCTTAAACACTCCCAAAAAGAAAAGTCAAAAGTCAAAACTCACCTTTCTTTCTCTCACAAAACAAAAAATGAAAAAAAGTAGCTTTTCTTTTCACTTGAATTATTGTACTATATATATGCAGAGAAACCCAAAAAGGAAACAAATGTAATTACTATATATTAAAAAGGAGAGAAATTTGTACAACCTTGTAATATGCGGTCCTGAGAGTATTGGTTCTTAGCTCCTCTTGGCATTCTTGAGATTACGTAGGGTCATGACAAGTTGTTGTCTCTCACCTTCAACTTCTGCAAATCTTAACACTTATCTCTGAATCTCTCTCTTGCATCTCCTTCTACTCCATCTCCATTAATCCATTTTGGTCTCTTAGCCACGCTACTTCTTTTACCAAGTCTTCAAGATCAGCATCACTGTGTCTCATGCATCTCCTACATATTTATAGATGGGGAGAAACAAATAAAATAATACAACATAGGCTGTGTCGAAACTTATGGACTAAGTAATGAAGAAGATAATCAGTGATATATTATGTTAGAACAGATAGCATTACTATTCCAAAACAATTGATTTTTTTTTTTAATTTAGCATTATGATGAAATTGATATTATTGGACACTATATAATTGTAGATAGACAAACTAAATCTAACACACTTACAATTACAATAGTTGTATATAGTAATGCATAAATTGTTATAATATCAGTCACAATATATTCAACGTACGCTGACCACCAGACATGCATTGGAGATTAGAAGAAAGGAGGAAAACATGCAAGTGATCAATAAGAACAAATCTATGTGATCCAAATTTTAAAAACATCTCCCCACGCTTCTATGAACAAATGAGGAAAGCGAAACGGCACGCAGTTCTCATTACAAGAGTAACTAAACCAAAATTTAACCTATAACCATAACTATAGACTTAACTGAAGATCTATACAAACTTTTGGATGACACATAACCACTGAAGCAACGTCACTTCCTTAAAAAGTGTAAGCGACCATTATCTATCTATTGCTAAAAGAATCAAAAGCGGTCGTAGCAGTGATGAAGCCACGGCGGTTGAATCAGAAGAAGAAAATAAAGAAAATATTATAATTGCTGCATCGAAATACCAAACCAACGCATCTAAATGATTAAAGATATGCAAGAGCTACATGATGGGTCCCACTTTCCGAACTGATTTTTGTCTATTCGACCAAAATTGACCGGCCGAGTTCAAAACAATCTATCGACCAACATGTATAGATCTTCAATTAAAGTTTGTCTCTTCTCTCTACAGTATTTGTTAGAAGGTTGTATTGTTATAGGACTGATTGGGCTAGAACGAACTCTAAAGTAGGAGTAAGAAATTAAGAAGTACTGAAGTTTGATAGACTTTCAAGGATGACCATGTTTGGTACACACAAGACAAGAGGTATCTGTTTCGAAGCAAACACAAAACAGTAACTGTCATTGTTAACATTGCGAGAAAATATCGGAAGTGACTGTATTTTTGATGCGACGTAGTAGAGGGAAAGAATGACACTTGCTCTAAAGTCAAAGATCACATGCTGAAATAGAGGAACAAATTTTAGAAGCAAGATCAATTTCTGAAAAAGGTTAAAGCGACAATTATCTATTGCTAAAATAATCAAAGGCGATCGTACCAACTACCAAGTGAGAAAATTTTGAAAAAAATAGAAGAAATGACAATTTTGATTTAAGGCCAAAAATAAGAAACTATCGTCACTTCAAAACAATGACATAATGTTTGGAACTGCTTCAAAGTAGCGAGAGGCAACGGCTGCATCACAAGAAGAAAAGCATCACAAGGATGACCATGCTTGGTACACACAAGACAAGAGGTATCTGTTTCGAAGCAAACACAACACAGTAACTTATAAAGTACGATAGATGTCATTGTTAACATTGCGAGTAAATATAGGAAATGACTGTCTTTTTGATGCGACGTAGAATGACACTTGCTCTAAAGTCAAAGATCACATGCTGACATTTACTCAGTTTCCTGTCTAAGTATGTTCAAAACAATGACATTATGTTTGGAATTGCTTAAAAAGTAGCGAGAGGCAACGGTTGCATCACAAGAAGAAACGCATTTTCTGCATCAAAAATGCCAATGTGTAGCAGCTTTCATGAGGCTTTCCTTACTGTTATGCGGGAAGCCTAACAGTAACTAACAACAGATAAAACTAATTATGACGTCAGTTTTTCTGATCACTGGATCCCAGGTCAGACTTTAAATATACTATTTTCTCTCTTAAATACTCCCAAAAAGAAAGTCAAAACTCAAAACTCACTTCTCTTTCTCTCACAGAACAGACCATTTTCCCACTTTTCACTTGATTTATTATATACTATATATATGTAGAGAAACCCAAAAAAAAACAAACAAGTGTAATTACTATATACTATAAAAAAGAAGAGAAATTTGTACAACCTTGTAATATGCGGTCCTGAGAGTATTGGTTCTTAGCTCCTCTTGGCATTCTTGTCTCTCAGCTTCAACTTCTGCAAATCTTAGACTTATCTCTGAATATCTCTCTTGCATCTCCTTCAACTCCGTCTCCATCAATCCATTTTACTCTCTTAAGCCACGTTACATCTTTTACCAAGTCTTCAAGATCAACATCACTGTGTAGCAAACAAACAAAAAACACAATCAGAAATGATCGCTATTTTCTTATGTCTGTATCATTGGTTCAGGAACACACATAGCTCTTGTTCGATGACAATACTTCTCTGCTTTGCAAAGCAGTAGCGTCTTGACAGTGCAGAGATTCTCCGGTCTGTTCATAAAACAAACCTGAGTTATGTGCTAATCGTTTTAAGGTTGTAGGAATGCATTTTGATTATTGTAAAGGTTATAATTCTGTACCTCTTGGTTGTTGAGTCTAGTCTCCAACTCTTTGATTCGGTAATCAAATATTTTTCCTTTTCGACGAACATCTTCGAAGAGGCTTCCAAAGCCTTTTCCTTCATTTTGATTTGTTCCTGAATTACAAGGAAAATTTGGCATCAACAACAAAAGACTTAGCTAAATAATGAACACTATATAATTCTCTTGCTTGAGTATCTCGTAATCTAGAGAAAGCTGCTCCACCTGTATCTCAAGGTCTTCTTTGTCTCGTTTATAGATCTCTATCTCATTGTAGAGATCAGTGATCCTTCGCTCAAGAACATGCGCTTCTTTCGCATCCATGTGTCCCTTCACAAGCTCATCCAATGCCTTTTGATCCTCATCTTCTTCATCTGTCTCACTTGTGCAAGACCTTCTTCTCCTGGATTCTTCGGTGTTAATCTCGCACGGTCTTGGTCTAGGAAAATCGACTGCCCTTTTACGTCTTTTCTGCCCCAACATTGCTTCAAGATCTTGCACATCAAGGATCAACTCTGTGTTCGAATCTTGCGTCTTCTCCAACTGTAACCGTAGATTGGAATTCAGATCCTTCTCATAATCAAGCTCTTCTTGAGTTGCTTCTAAAACAACTTGCGGATCACTTCCTTCAAAATGCAACTTGTTCCTAATTTCGGCCTCGTCTTTTCGCTTGTCAGATGCTTTTAACACTCTCACAATCTTCTTCCAGTGAGTCTCTCTCTTGCTTCAGGCTAGTCACTTCCCTCAAGAGATCCTGACTTCATTTAGTCTCTTTAACTATTTGTTTCCTCAGGCTCTGCAGCTCCAACTCCGAAAGATCCGCTCTCCTTGCCAGAGCAACGACCTCGGCTTTAAGCTTCTCTACCTCTTCATCCGAGGAAGTCCTTGTGGTGGTGTCTCTCCGGATGGTAGTATCATTTGAACTATTCATGGAGTCACCAGAGGCAAGACCACGTTTTTCAGTATTCTTTTCATCGTTCGCATCCTCATCCACCAAAGGCCTTTTGGGAACTTCATTGGTAACAACTAACAATGGCGTAAGTTGTCACAACCACATCGTATTTAGCTAATTCAACAGGATCTTTGGTCCTATTACCACCATGGTAGACTAAAACAGAAAGTTTGCATTCATCAGACACCTGCTCATCCAGTTCTCTTGCCCACTGCCTTACAACACTTGCTGGACAAACAATTAATGTACCAGCGGCTGGACTCTTCCGGTTAAATGCCCGTGTTGAAAGTACTCACGTTGACGTTCTCCATATCTGAACTGCCATTCTCATCACTACCACCAGCAGTCATAACCTTGGTCTCACTGTTGCTTGATATCTTGAGCTATGGCTTTACATGACTATCACTGTCATGCTTTGCATTTTCTGACTCATCATCAGCATCCAGGTCCAATAGCTTGAAACCTCAGAGTTTAGCTGTGACTCAAACTTTTGCTTTAAGATAAGAGCGATTGTCGAGACTGTCTTACCAAGTCCCTGCAAAAATAGACCTTACATAGTGTGAGGGAGAAAACTACGTCATAGAATCGCAGCTATTTTGTTGGGCAAGAAATTCAATTATATTGGACCTGATCATCTGCAAATATCCCTCCCGAACAGTTCAAGCTTTCTGTTTCCTTCTGAAACATCCACGCCAATGCAATTTCCTGAAAAAGCAATAGTATCTGGTACACAGACCAATTCCAAGGCCCAATACATCGTAAATCAAACCATGATAATACCTGGTGCCTCATAGGAGGAACTGACAGAGTACCAGGACGTAGATCGACTTCGGTCTTGGGTTGATTCAGATCCTGCAGGAGAAACGCACTTGCTTATCAAAATCGCACTTATTATGCCATTTTAATATCAGGTCGATCATGGATAACACCTAGATCTCAACATATTTATAATGCAACAGAGTAAAATGAAAATGAATAGCTATATATAAAGTGAATGATCCAGATTATCATTATTCCTCAAACATGAAGAAAAAGAATGCAGTTCATTGTACTACTAAGATATTCAGTCTAATATTTAGAAGATTCAGCTTGGTAGTACGACTCAAGCATCAACAAAACATATATTGCTCCATGTTCACTATAACAAATCATATCAAGAGATTCAAAAGAGCAAAAACAAACTGTAAAGCTCGTACAAGGAGCAGGAGACATGGAAGCTTAAAAGAAGAGCTAACTGTAGAAAGTCCATAAATAAGGAAAGGTTGAGTCAAAGATGAATGAATACCTGTAGTGCAGCCTGGTAGATGAGCGTCTCATCCTTCTCAGAATTCCCATCTTCACCGAGAGAAGACCTGTGCACTGGATCACTTGAACCACCATAATGTAACGGAGAAGCAGATGTTCCATGCGTCATAGATGGAGGCAGGATCCTAACACCATTAATCCCACGGTGAATTCCTATCTCAGTATGAGCTCCACGGTGACGATCACCAAAGGTACTCTTGTTGCCTGCAGCTGGACTACTATAATCTCCACCAAAGCGACTCACACTGCCACTACTTATACTGTGAGCATTTCGGGAAGGAACAGGAGGCAGACTAATAGATGGTGGAAGCGTTTTCTTCTTGGAGCTTGTTGAGACGAATGCTTCTCATAATCCACACCAGAGTTAACAGTGTTACCATCCTTTGTAGATTG
The DNA here is from genome assembly GCA_902728155.2 of Microthlaspi erraticum. Lineage (NCBI taxonomy): Eukaryota > Viridiplantae > Streptophyta > Magnoliopsida > Brassicales > Brassicaceae > Microthlaspi > Microthlaspi erraticum. The sequence goes on from CACVBM020001607.1 coordinate 934,552, forward strand.
CTTAGAGTCCCCTGGACGAGTAGTAGAAGTGGAGGCCACATTGCAAGAAGCGTGGTTTGTTTGTCCAGCTTTAGCTTGATTGTTCGCTGCAGATGCAAGCCTTTGATAAAAGCTACTGTTGCCTGCAAGGAAAACACACAGAACCATGGTTTGATTACTCCATTCCATTAAGCTACAAACAAAGTTGACAAAGATGAAGCAAGAAACTATACCACCAAGCCATGAGGGATTCCTCCTGGTTCTAACTTCTTCCATAACGGGCTGTGGTGACTCGTCATCACTACATAACTACTGCTTGAACTAATTATAATAGCAGAATCCATCATAAGATCTCCTTCGACGTCGTCACTCTCCACAGAAGAATCAGCACTCGAGCTTCTCAGAATACGAATCAGCCTGCGGTGCAGAAAAAAAAACAAACAATGGTGTTATTCTCCAAATGAAAACCATTCATAAGCTGGAGCTGTAATACATTGTCATTTAACAAAGCAAACACTTTGTTGCATTCAAAAATTTAGTGAATCCTAAGCAAAAAAAAATCAACAATCAGAATTAGAATCACCAAAGAGTTGATTTTTGGAAACGGTATAAGGTTGATGACTTGGCATTGTTCTAGAATGTAGGATCAAGCGCATGAACAGAACCCATTCTTCAGTTTAATCGGAAACTATTTAAACAGCTCGGAAAACCAGAGACGCGAAATCGAGCAGAGTAATAAGAAGCAATGGCGGGATATTAGAATTAAAACCACTGGAAATTTGAAAAACTTACCAAGAAAGGAGCGAGCTGGAGAAGAAGGAAGCCACTGTTGATAGGGTTTTATTGCTCTCGGTGGACCGAAGAATCTGTCACTCCGGTTGTTGTTTTCGACGGAGAAAGTGGAAATGTGACGGGGATGAGTTGTACACACTTGCACTGTGTGTGTGTGTGTGTGTAGAGCTGACTTATCCTTAACAGTCTCGTATCTTGCTGCATAGCCTATACCCGACTTTCGAGGCACACCAGCCCAGAAAACTTCACCACCCAAAGATAGCCGAGGTGTCACACTCTGTACAAAAAGTGATGAAAATCCAGTGAATACGCAACGTTCTCACACATAGCATACTAAAACGTTAACTATTACTGATCAAAAGAATGTTTGTCCACAAATCAAAACACAACTTTTACTACAACCACAGACACCAAGCATGACCATAACCACAAAGTTGATCAGAACAGCTTATGATTTGCATCTCATCTCCACATTAGAGCTACGCACGAGATGAGAAAGATATAGAAACTTGCAGCTGTAGCAAGGACCAATAGTCCTCTTTACCTGGATATAGGTTGCTCCGATTAGGGCGCTGTAGTCGGACCCCTACAGACGCAAAACAAAACAGTTGAGAAAAACTCTGATGAACCAATTCTCAGCAAAAGGTGCAGCACACAGAGATTATAAGCTGTTCTGAATATGGAACCAATCAAAACCCTACAGAATATGGAATCTTTAAATACAGAGATTATCACTCACCATGTAAGCAAAGTTGAACACTGCGTGCGAGAAGTGTGGCTCGTTTGTCAGCTGCCAAAGAAAGTAAACAAAGACGATAAACATAAGACTACAACAGATATCCAACAAAGATATTTTCTCAAGTTGCAGCACTTACCTGAGCCTTTGCCTTCAAATCCGCTTTCACTCCAGCATTTAGTTTACCATGAGTCATAACCCTTCCAACAAGCATCAACTGCATAAAGACTATTATCATTTTCACATCTCTTCATGGCCATAAGAATATGAAACAAATGACTCCCACAAATATTACCTGTGGGTCAAAATAATTGGCACCAAACTCATAATGAGCTGTTGGAATCTTGATCGTTTCAGTTGAATGAGAAGGAACTTCGGTTGGCCCCGTCATCACACTGTTTAACACATTGAGAAACAGGGTTGATGAGAAAACACACAAATAGAAGTACCTTTTTACCAATAACTGTAAAAGCAGTCTTCCTACCTGTGACTCAGAGAAAACTTTTGATTCAACCCTCAAAATTCTCTACCTTCAAAGACACTGCAAAGAAGAATCAAACCAGCTAAATAACCAAATGCTTCACCACAGATACCAAAACCTAACCAAAACAGTAATAAACCATTCGGAGAGGCACTCATGAACTTCCATGAGACTAAGAGTCTAAAACGTTAAACGAAAGCACTATGATTAAGATTAGGAGCAGCTAAGAAGACTTCACAAACTTTCTGTGGTTACAATCAGAATCAAATCCGAATCAACTGAACAATTTAAATCATTACTAGATCGTTTCTAAAGACCTTGAAACGATCCATGGGAAACGATTAGAAACGAAACAACAGTACTCTAAAGACTACGATTCTGCCCAATGCACTGAAGCCACACTCCAATTTTTTTTCGTTTCGAACACACAGATCAATTAGCCCATATATTGAGATATCCGAGGATTCAATAAGCTACAATTTCAGCTCAAGAACGAAGATATGAAAAAAGACTAGATCGGGAAAAGTCAATTCGAGAAATCGACCTTCTCATCGGATTTAGACTTCGCATCGACTAGTGGAGTCCCAAGAGGTGGTAGAAGATCGCGGCCACTACCGCCGGCGACAGTAGAAAGAAAGACGAAGAGGTAGGTAACTCCGTAATTGTGCCAGTGCCGGTTTTCTCCGGTTCGGTTCTAAGTCTATAACCGGTTCAGGATCGTTATCCCGTCTCCGGTCTCACACCTAAATCGGTTAAGAACACCATTAAATTAGCCTCCGATATGTGTTATAAGAATAACATGCAATGAAAGTTGTTTCAAAACGGACCGACGCTTTGACATTAACTCCAAGCGACTAGTCTAGGTGAGCTACTTCTTGATGGAAACAATTTTTTTGGGGAAATCAAATCAGCTAAAAGGTCTTTTCCCTCATCAACTATTGATTCTACTACGGTTTTAGAGTTTTGGACATCTCATCAACAAATTGTCAATACATATCGAATTTAGCAATAGACCTGAGCCGGAGAAAGAAACCGAATGATATAAGTCTTACGGATTTCGTGGAGCATTAATTGTGGAAGAAACCAGCAACGGAAATTGAGACAGATCTTAGAGAACAAAGTGGTAAGTGTCAAGTGTGAATCGCTTTAGGAACAAACCTCTAAAGTTCAGTTCGTTAATCAAACCGCTAATAAAATAAATGTTTATTTCACCATTGCCTATGAATTATTCCAGCTCAGATTGCAATCGATTCCCACAATTTGTTCTTCTTACTATACTGCCGCTGCGTCCTGCGTCCGTGCTCTTTGGATACACAAAGGAGATGTTGAGTACGTGATAAACGAGTAACTCCTAATGTCAACTCACTGCGTGGGTTCCAAGTAATCGATTACATCGGTCAACAATCACGTGGAACAAGCGTCCTACGTCGATTAGATCAAGATGCATACACTGTATTTTGTATATCAACGTTCATTGCCACTACTTAGAGTACGCACCTTTACTATGCTGATGTTATTTCCCTCTGGATGCATGTATCAACGTTTATTATGATATATCGGCTGACAAAATCCATTCCATATTACGACAAGTCTTCGGGAAAGCTTTGTTTACTTATGCCTGCCAAAAGAAAAAAAAGACAAAACAAATATAGGCGATCTCAGACTCCTAGGCGAATTAAATTTATTTTAGTACTTAGTACTTACCAACGCAGAGGTCAATAATAGAGAAGCAAATTAAAGTTTATAAGGGGGCAAACATACTGATTGGTACTTGTGGAGGTTCTCTTGATATTTGGTACTAACAAGAGAACCTCTGTAGTTGAAATGTGGAGGATGAGATGAAATGTTAAACCGACGAAACAGAACACGGTGATGGGACGAAAACCACATTACATGCATACAAAGATAATTTTTGTTTTTAATTTATGTTGCTGCAAACTCTTCTTCTGTTTTTAAGTGATGTTGCTTCCATTTCCGTCTTTTGTTTTTTTTTTCCGTTTACTCCTTTGCGTCAAAGCTTTATATTCTTTTTTTTTTTTTTTTTTGTTTCATCTTCGTTACCATGACTCTTTCATGCTTAATTTATAGGTTATTACTTTCTTCCTTCTAGTTACTTATAACTTTGGGGTTCATGTGACAATTCGCCTCAGGTTTTTTGGATCAAGATACCGATATTTGGTACTTGTAGTTGTAGAGGTTCTCTTGATATTTGGTACTAACAAGTTTAAATGCGTTGGTTGCTAGTAAAAGCCAAAAAAAACACACATGGCATTTTTTATGCAGAAAATATTAACAGAAATGTGAAGGAAGCATTGAGTCCAAGCTTAGGAGCTAAAACCCAGAAAATAGAGAAGAAAAAGTTTGTTGTATTACTTCGTTGAGTTGTTACAACTTACAACTGTATTGACTCACACTGTAAACAAGAGTAACTAAACCAACATTTAACCTATGACCATAACTATAGACTTTAACTGAAGATCTATACAAACTTTTGGATGACACATAACCACTGAAGCAACGTCACTTCCTTAAAAAGTGTAAGCGACCATTATCTATCTATTGCTAAAAGAATCAAAAGCGGTCGTAGCAGTGATGAAGCAACGGCGGTTGCATCAGAAGAAGAAAATGGAGAATAATATAATTGCTGCATCGAAATACCAAACCAACGCATCTAAATGATTAAATATATGCAAGAGCTACATGATGGGTCCCACTTTCCGAACTGATTTTTGTCTATTCGACCAAAATTGACCGGCCGAGTTCAAAACAATCTATCGACCAAAATTGATCTTCAATTAAAGTTTGTCACAAGAAGAAAAGCATCAGAAGGATGACCATGCTTGGTACACACAAGACAAGAGGTATCTGTTTCGAAGCAAACACAACACAGTAACTTATAAAATACGATAGATGTCATTGTTAACATTGCGAGTAAATATAGGTAGTGACTGTCTTTTGATGCGACGTAGTATAGGGAAAGAATGACACTTGCTCTAAAGCCAAAGATCATATGCTGACATTTACTCAGTTTCCTGTCTAAGTATGTTCAAAACAATGACATTATGTTTGGAATTGCTTAAAAAGTAGCGAGAGGCAACGGTTGCATCACAAGAAGAAACGCATTTTCTGCTTCAGTGCTCAACTGTGACTTCAAATCTTGGCTCTGTGGCCTTTTCACCAAACTATTGTTTTCTTTCACAACTCTGCAGAGCACACAGACGAAACAGAGACTTTCCAATAAGAACACTAAATGAATAAACTTGACCACAAAGAGAAAACTCATGAATAGCAGCCAGAGACAAGTTTCTTGTACCTTTGCAGATCCACATTTTCTAGCTGCCTTTGTACTGATACTGATACCTGTTAATGGAAAATTCGAATCTCAGTACCAACAGATCCAAAAAAAAAATATCATTCAAAAGACAAGAAAAGCAAAAATCTTGTGAGCTTTACGTGCAAGATTGCTTTTGAATTTTAATTTGAATTCTGGAGAGGAAGAGAAACAGTGCAAGTCTTTATTGCATCAACATAATCAGCAAAGTCAATCGAAGTCTCTCCTACCAAACCGGACTTTGTAGATCCCTGCAAAACAAAAAAAAAGCTAAGAACTTTCAAGAACACTGAAATCTCAGAGATCTCACCAAACAAGTTTTTAATCTTCCTCAGCGTAGTTGACACAGTAAGATGATTAACTTTCCCAGTCTTCACCGGAGATTTCCACCGACAGTGACCGTCGAGCACCATTGCCTTCTCTGTCTTTCCCCTCGACTTTCCAACATCTCCGCCTTCAACTGAGTCACCTGAAAACAACAACAACAACAACTAATCAAAGATCCGAATTCAATTTTTGAAGCTGAAAGTGAAATTCACTGTTTATACTGGTCAGATTGACTATTTTCTGTTTTCTCCCGATTTTCTGGAAATTCCAATATCCAAGCAACGATCCTCGCCGTTTGCTCCGTCGAGAGAGGTAAACTCGCCGCCAAAACTCACCGTACTAAATCGGAAAGTTAAAAAAAAACAAAAAGATTTTGATTTATAAAATACCTGAGTCGCATGAAACTGCTACTTGAAAACGATTTTGATCTTGTTCTTCTCGCTCCGCCATCTCGCTGACTTAAACATCTCCACCGTCGAGTATGGTTCGCCGCAGAAACAGAATTGCTCCGGGAATTCTCGCCGGAAACAAGCCATTTTCAACAAACACTCCTTCAGTCCAATGTAGAGCAGCTGGTCATCACAAATGGGTACAAGAACACATCAGCAGTAAGCAAACTATACTTTATATTTTTGTATCACCAAACGAAATAAATAGATTGGTTTATCGATTAACGTCAATTAATTAGTTCATTTTGTGGTTTTATCGGGAAAATAGGCTCAGAGTTGGCAAACGATTCTGTAATCTAGTAGCGCAATAAAATAGGTTTAGGGTTTTTAATGTAAAATAAAAAGTCAAAGCTACTAAAGTATGGCTAGCTTTGTGATACTACCAAAAACTGTCTACTATTGAAAGATTTTCCATTGCTACACAAAAACAATTCATAGTGTTGCTAGGGAGCTGTCTGACAAAAAATACGCACACACAAAAGTATACAACAGTCGTGCTCGTAACTACATACACATCAAAAGAACTCGCCAAGTATTATTGTTTTAGTATTCTAATTTATTGACAAAAATACGCACACACAAAGCTACTAAAGTATGTAACATAAAAAGTCAAAGCTACTAGCGCAATAGAATAGGTTTAGGTTTTTAATGTAACATAAAAAGTCAAAGCTACTAAAGTATGTATTTAATATTTATTACATTTGTATAACGTTGCTTATAGTGTAATACAGTGTCGTACATTTGTTTATCATTTTTTGCTTTCGATTCCCATTTTTTGGATTATGGTTTCAGCCACTGTTATGACAAGATCATAAGTCTCTAATTGTGATAATTCTTCAGCAAATGACATTAGAATACTAGTGAATTTCACATGTTTTGGCTTCTTTTTCTTAAAGAGCATATTAACATCAATTAACCCCCATACTTTAAACACAATTAGCTATAATCTGAGAAATAAAAATATTTTATGTATAAACAATTGTACCGACACGTATTTATGTAAACAAGATGATCGATTAAAATAATAAATCTTGCGCTCGGTACGCACCACAATTTTTATTTCATATAATAGTGGAATTTATCTTTATTTTTAAAAATGATTTGTTTATTAATATAAAGCTGCATGTATTGAGTGGAACAGTGAGCAATAAGCATTTTAAAATGAACAGTGACGAATAATCATTGCAACGACGTATTTACCCTCTAACTGCTGGTAGAATATAATTTTCGTAGCTTGTGCAAATAAGGTCTATATAGTCAATTACAAATATGTGTGCATGATCGTTGGTACAATAAATGGCAACGGTCATTTTCTTCTAAAAGGAATTAATCAACTTTTCTTTTGTTACTTATATAATCATCATTATTTAACAACTTTTGGATTAATCCTCACTATTTATGTATTTACCTGAGAGAATTATTTTAGCACACAAACATCTTTTATGTTGTTCAACATCAAACGACATACATAGAAACATTTTCGTCATTTAGATATGTGAGAATTTTCGCCACTCCGCCTTTTATTTTAATCAGACATTTAATTTTCATCACATTTAATTTCGTCGTGGACATGAAACATGCGAAAATCTTATAAGCTATGTGACATCAAAACCTGGAGAGTTATTATATATGTTGTCTTTTGCTGTACATTCCAAACACTTGTGGAGTTGTGGGGTATTGAAGCAGCTGTATTTTTTTTTAGCTTACAACAAAATCAACCTAAAATGACAACCACACTGAAGAAAAAAACAAATTAAATTTCTGATTTTTTGTGTTATTAGGAGAGAGGCCTACCTTGGCTAGCTTTGTGATACTACCAAAAACTGTCTACTATTGAAAGATTTTCCATTGCTACACAAAAACAATTCATAGTGTTGCTAGGGAGCTGTCTGACAAAAAATACGCACACACAAAAGTATACAACAGTCGTACTCGTACATACATATATATATATATATATATCATATATGGTTTTTTTTTATAAGGGTTATCATATATGGTTAATCAGCTCTCTAACATCTTTGAAAATTCACATCAAAACGAATTCGGCAAGTATTATTGTTAGTCTTTAAGTTTCCATAATTTTCAAACTAATATATAGAGTATTATTGTTGTTTAGTACGTTTTTTGGTCTAAAAGATTGAGTTTTCTCCTTCATCCAAAACGAAAGCTCGGATGGATTGCTTGCTAAAGAGCCAGCCAACAAATTGGCTTCCTTTGGGGTATAGACGAAATAGATGAAAGTTACATCTAAAAATTGAGATGATATCTCAGAAATGTCCTACAGAATTCCATAAGATTCCGAAAGAGAAGTTTCAGACAATTTGTTGGTTTTTACGTTAAAAACTTAAGACAAACAATTGACCGCTGTGTTTTTGTTTCGTTCCCTTTCAAATAAAGAAAATGATTTCATTTTTTTGTAACCAAGAGAAAAGAAAACAAAAAATATTCGATGCCATAGATCAGAGTTCAACAAACAAATCATAAATGAAATCACGAAAGCTGCCCCAACACCTTCACGTCATATATAATATACCTAACACCTTCGTAAAAGATCTCTCTTTCTCTGCTTTAATCTGACACCTTACCTACATACGTTTAGTCGATATACTACGAGTCTACGACACCATATGTTTTTTCTTTTATTTTCTGTTGCCATAAATGTTAGTTTTATGTTAAGATTTTATATAAAAGCAATAAAACACTTGTACCAAATTTTAGGACCGCTAAACATATAGTAAAATATGGACAAACTATATTATATTTGAATATTTCATTTCATCGATCACACCAACCATCTCGATCACACCAACTGCAATTCTAGAAGTCATTTTAATATATGACTCTGTAAAAAGGTTAAGTCTTCAAATTCTGAACAGAAATTACCACTAGTCTATCTCTTTGGGACCTGATTATAACCCATATCTTTTGTTCCTTAACGAAGTCTATAGAGAGTCTGGCTAAGAGGTCCTCGCAGCATATATACATGTACGCTTTGTTCAATTTAAAAATATAAAATGATATACTGATCGCCTGCTTTCGTACAAGCAAACATGGGCATTTCAGCCTTTCAAATCTATAAATATTAAATAGACAGAGAAGTCTAGCACCTCAACATGACAAGTACCAAATCTCATCAACTAAATTTGCTTCAGATATATATGAAGAGAATTAAATTCTTAGCTGGTGGCTTGAGAAATAAGATAAGTATAATTCAACTAATCACTTGTTTGATTTTCATTCAGCCAACCGTTATAGTTATGCAAACACTCTTTCTGAACATGGAGATATATATAGTCATTTCCGTTGATATATAACATTCCATTTTTAATTAATCCAACAGATCTCTATTAATTTCTTTCAGTCTTTCTACCTAACCACACAACCCAAATCTCCTAACATCGATGTTGGATTATTGAATTACTAATAAAAATTTGATTGTTTTGTATAGTTGTGTCAAAACGCAGTCCGAACATAGAGTTTTTACATTTAATAGTTAGAAATTGAAGAACATTTTGTTTTCACACCATGATGTAAATCAGCGATTTTTAATTAATTTACAGATAAAATATTTTTGTCCATAATTTTGTTTTTTCTCCACCCATATCTAACCATTATCCACATCTCCTAGAAGAAGAGTCTAGGTTGTCGGATCCTATATACTTTCACCTAAGCAGTAAGCACAACCCGAATTCGAAAGAGAAGTAGAATGCCGAATAGCTCTTAGAAGAAGATTTTAGATTATCAGATTGACTAGTGTGTCCTCCCGACGTTCCCGTGCATACGCACGGGTTTAATTTTTCTTTCAGATTTTTAGTTATGACAAATTTTTATAACAATTCTGTTTTGTTATGATATTTTTTTAATAGTCAGTCTCTCATTAATGTATACAGAAAATAAGATTATGGAGATATATTTTAGTATATATAATCTTTAAGATATGTTTTGCAATCGTTAAGTACTTAAAATCAAAAGATTCATATTTTATTATTTGGTTGATAATTTTACGTTAGAGTAAGTTAAAAGCAAATGAAAAACTACATAAAATATCCACTTAAAGAAGAAAGAAGATTGCAAAATATATTTGCCGATGGTGATCCTTTTACCATCTTCTACGTCTTTTTCTTCTTCTTCAATATTGGTGTTTCCACGATCCAAGCTTATCCTATTCATTATCTTTTACCTTCTTCTAACTATCCTGCCAGACAAACTATAAGACAATTACATATTTAAATAATAATTAAATGTGAACTGAATGTATAACCACGTAGAAAGGAAAAAAATATGTGAAGAACCCATGGACACAACAAAAAATTTGAGAATACAAGGTCACAAAATTTAAATCATATAGCAGCTCTTTAGATGATAACAGATTTTAAAAAGTCACAAATGCAAGGTCACAAAATAACATTGACCTTTCCTCCTTAAAAGTTAAAACTTCGAATACTATACTCCAACTGTTACGGTTTTACTGAAAAATAAGTATTACATTGCCTAAACCATTGGAATTAAACAATCTTACGTCTTTGAATTCAATTTGATCCAATATTACCAACCCCAGAGTTTGTTTGAGTCTAACCGAACCAGAAGTTTCTATCTAAAGCGTACAAAACTCCAAACAATCAAACCGAAACCCGAGTTTTCTTCTAACTGAGCTGAACCATCGAAACTGATTTTGGTAAAACCGAGCCAAAATCAAATCAAAACCAAAGTCGAACCGAAATGTCGATCCCAAACCGATCCCGATAGAAGAAAGAGAGGCAAAAATGGCGGAGAGCACGAACTTGTCGTGTTCGATCGCTTGAAGAACAAAAACTCTCAACTACCGAGAAAACCATCGATCTCGGAATCATCTGGTCAATGGCGACTTCCACAGTTCGCATTACCGATGGAATCTGTCCCATCTTCTCCCCAGGTTCGAGAAGAGCTCACAGTCTCGACTTTTCACACTGTAAGTCAACCAAATTCGGAGCTAGCACCGGACGTCTCCGGAAATTGACGGCGACGGTGAATCCGTATTCGTTCGCAGAGGCGGCACAGCCAGAGGAGCGGAAGAGCTTGACGTTTTTATTTGGTGGAAGCTGAAGATTTCTTGAGACCAGACGGCGGAGATGGAGGTCCGCCTCGGTGGTTCTCTCCGTTGGAATGTGGCAAACGAGCTCCGGGATCCCCTCTTCTCCTCTACATACCTGGTGATTATTGTCATTTTGATCGATTTTGCTATCAATTTGTGAAGTTTAGTTAACAAAACTCAGAAATTCAACACTTCAGGGATCGATGGTACTGGATTAGGAGTTAGGACTCATTCGGCAGCATAAGAGGCTTGGAGAGTAAGCAATTGTTTAATCTCTGCTTCTTTAAAAAGATGTGTGAATGTTTAAAAATCTAGTGGCTCTAGTAGAGATCTCTGAATTGTTTCTGATCACATAGTATATTTGACATATGGTGCCTTCACTTTCCAGTCACTGACCGGACCCCTGCTCGAGGTGCTTCTCTGCTGTCTCAGTATAACCAACCGAATTAGTCTCATGATATTGAAACTCTTTCTGTTGTTTTGTGTTGTGTTGAATCATTTGCAGACGTTGTGAAGCTGATTGAGAGGACGGTTAGGTTATATTTACTTCTGAGGTTCATAAACAACGGAACAAAAAAGCTTTTCTATTTATATGTAGACATCTAATGAAAATATTTTGTATTGTTAGCCAAATTCCTATATCACAAACTCTGTTTCTACTCGATATATATACGCTTTGATGCATTCAAAACTCTGTCATTGTATATTTTGTATTAATGATTTGCATTTTCCATGTTGTTGATTTGTGAGGCCTTACATTTAAAGTTAAAACCACTGATTTCTGGCAGGGTGAAGAATACAAGTTGTTTTGGCCAGAACATTCAGAGTTTGTAAGGATCGCATCTAAATTTGGAGCAAAGATCATTCCTTTTGGCACTGTTGGAGAAGATGATCTTTCATCTTTGTCAAGTACGCAAAATCTCCTTGATCGTGTTAGTTTCAGTATCTACAATTCTTAAAACTCTTTGTGTTTCAATCGGTTTTCGAGTAAAGTAATTTGAGGAATGGAATGATTTCTCAGGTGGTTTTGGATTACAATGATCAAATGAAGATCCCTTTCCTCAAGAAGCTCACAGAAGAGGTAACAAAGGACACAACTAGGTTGAGGTATTTTAAATTGAACCTCTTGTCGAGACTAGAATACAACATTTGTTCTGCTTTTGAAATATGGTTTGTGATGAGACAATATTATGATTTAGGAACGGTGAAGAAGGCGAAGTGGGAAACCAAGATCTGCCTATGCCTGGAATCATTCCAAAGATTCCGAGACGGTTTTACGTTTATTTTGGAAAACCTATAGAAACAAAAGGTAAAACGTTTATTTTGGAAAACCTATAGAAACAAAAGGTAAAGAGAAACAGCTAACCGATAAGGAGAAGGCTCATGAGGTTTACTTGCAGGTCAAGTCAGAAGTAGAAAGGTGTATGAAGTATCTAAAGGTGAAGAGAGAGAGAGAGACAGACAGACCCTTACAAAAACGTATTCCCGAGGCTTCTCTATTACCTCTCACATGGTTTCACTTCCGAAATTCCCAACCTTATATCTCCGAAATCATCAAGTTATCTCATACTATCTAGTTACTAGATTTGTGTTGCAGTACTATTTTACAGTATACAACTAACTTTATTGTTATGTTGAAATTCATGCAGATCATTTTGTATACAATGTAAACGTAAACAGAAAGATCATTGGGTGGAAGAGTTTGACTGATTTTTGGGTGGAAGCTGAAGATCTATTGAGATCAGACGGCGGAGATGGAGGTCCGCCCCGGTGGTTTTCTCCTCTACATACCTGGTCATACTCATTTTGCTATTGTTGCTTTTTTCTATCATTTGGTGAATTTCAGTTAACAAAACTCAGAGATATTAAATTTCAGGGATTAGGAGTTAGGACTCATTCGGCAGCATAAGAGGCTCGGAGAGTAAGTAGTTGTTTGATTCCTTGTTCATTCAATCTTCTTAGTCTCCTTAGATAGGCTCTGCATTCTTGCAGTCTTCGAAAAGATACTAAGAATTAGGTAAAATTGACTTCAAGAAAGAAGAAGAAATCTAGTGGTGTCTGATCACATTGTCTTTTGTTTTCATAGGATGTTTGACATATGGTGCCTTCACTTTCCAGACAGTGATCCAACGCCTGCCTGCTCGAGGTGCTTCTCTGTTGTCTCGTTACCTTTTCTGTAAGTCTTTTAACCATCCATATTAATCTCATGTGGATGAAAGAAACTCTTTCTGTTGTGCTCCGTAATTTTGAAAATAATGGACACTTGTGTAAGGCTCTCTTTCTCCTGATGCAATAAATTTCCTTGTGTCAGCGAGTCTCTGGCTTTGTATTTTAGAAAACTTTCAGATTGTTCAGCTCTATTGATCTAATATTTGTGTCTTGTTAGGAGGATGGGGTAGATCTGGCGACCATCTCGTGTCTCTCGCAGAAAATTTCAGATCTTTATCGAGCTATTACTTTGTGACTGGTCATAGTCTAAAGGTGTTGGCTTTAAGCTTTAGTTCTAGTCTTGAAGAGCTTTCTTTGCTTAGCTGCGACGCTGTTGAGAGAAAGTCTGGTTTGTTGGCGACGTTAGGACAGGATTTGGGGAGGTTAAGGAAGCTTGAATTGCCGTTTAAGGAGTGGTTATCTGATTAGGAGCTTGTCTCGATGTTGGCTTCTTGCGGTGGCTTGGTTGAGTTGAATCTGACTATCTGAGAGGGCGTAAGAGCTTGACAGGTTCGGTGTTGGTTGCTTTGAACAAAAGCTGTGTGAAGTTGAGGAACTTGGATGTTGCGAGTTGTCGATTGATTGAGGGTGATGACGTGGAGGCTTTTGTTATGAAGTCACAGAGGTTGAAGAAGATTGTGGTTGATGAGAGCAAGATTACAGAGGAGGCGATGAAATGGGCTTCGTGTAAGTTAATTGAGGTTGTTGCTGTTGTTTCAGATATTCCTCGGTGATTTACGAGGTAGTGTTTGAATATGAAAAACATTTTATGTCACACACACGCAAAAAAAAAGCTCTCTAGTGTGAACTGTATGTAATTATGTGCAAGCAAGTGTATATAGCATGAATAAGATGGAAACTCAATGATGTATCTCATTCTAAAAGATAAAAGATTCGGGTTTGATTGTACATACTGTGTTTAAATGATCGTGTTCATACCATTTCCAAAAAAGAGTTGTAAACTCAGTATGTCAAACTCAAATGCAAAAGGCAAACAAAAATCTTGCAAGGATGGCCATGCTTCTTGGTACACAAAAGACAAGAGTTATTTGTTTCGACTCAACCACAAAAGACAAGAGGTACACAAAAGGAAGTGACTGTAATTTTGAAGAAGCACACATTCGGGATCACAACCACTTATCAGTATATCTGCAGAAAGATGCAACCCTGATCAATACAATGCAAGCGAGAAGAGATCATCGTGATGTGTTCAATCAAGATGAGGAAGCAAACCTGGAGATTCCTGCAATCTTTGTGATGCAAAACACAGGGTGACGAAGACCAAACAAGCTCAGGGTTTTCTGTAATCTGTTAAGAACAAAGAGAAACTATAAATCCAACTAACTATATATGCACGAAGAAGCATTTATAAAGATGATGCTGACCTCTGACAACTGCTTCAGCTGCCTCCTCCTCCAACTCTTCAGAACAATCTTCGGTTTCATCACCATCATCGGGGACAACAGCTTCACCACCTGACGAGCAGAGAAAAAATAGAAACTATAAATCCAACTAACAATATATGCACGAAGAAGCATTTATAAAGATGATGCTGACCTGTGACAACTGCTTCAGCCGCATCCTCATCCGACTCTTCAGAACAGAAGTCTTCGGTTTCATCACCATCATTGGGCACAACACCTTCACCGGCTTCACCAACTGACGAGTATCGTCTCTGTTGTTTCCGATTCCGTTGCCGTTGCTTCATTCTACCAGCTACGGTAAGAGCTTCTTTAACTAAAGCTCCAAGAACAGGACCTTTTAAGTGTTCATAACACACTCGATTATCCATTCTAAACTCTTCGTTATCCGCTATCTCTTGTAGACTCAATCGCTTGTACTTATCATCTGCATATTCCATTTCTACAGAGTAAAAATCTGTAAGAAGATGTTGTGGTTCTCTTTGGCAGATATTGTTTTCCTTGTTCTGTTCGTTCCTTTGCATGGCAACCATCAACAACATCACATTAGCAGCCACGTGCAAGTAACCTTTAAACCCCACGCGTGTTCCGTTACTACTCTTGCAAATGATAATGGGTTCGCCATTTATCATCAGGAAGTCACACATGACTACCCCATGAGCATCATCAAGTTTCTTTCCTTCTCCGTCGATGGGGCCGCGGTAGACAGTATCTTTCTTATCCCAACCTTCAAAGCAGAGAAGATTAGCACTGACAGGATGCGTACGGAGACGCCATAAGGCTTGTTCTAAAGTATTATACCTGTAGAAGGAAGTTATCTTCCAAAACTCATCAGTTTGATAGAACTGCCTATCAGCTTTACAATCAAACCTGTCAGACTCCTCAGCTGGAACCCCAAACTTGAGTATGTATGAAAGTGATGCGTCCGCAATGGCACCGTAGCATCTGTGACCGGTTGCATTAACCTTTGCTAATTGTTTTGGATCCAAATGTTGAAACAGAAATCTGGGACAGAGAGGTGTATGCTTCTCATCTAATCCGTTGAGTACTCTCGTAGCACTAACCATATCCGTGTCACAGTAACACCAACAAAGATCATGTTGCATCTGATTCCGAATTTCCCCAAGTGCAGTTCTCACCTTAGAATCTGTCACATCAGAAGTAGTGGCAGCGGCAGGGCTCAGGAGAATACCATCCCAGTGACGACCAGTTTGCCAATAGAGCGACACATAATCGCTGATATACAGCCGCAGAGAGTCTGGATCAGTTCCAGCGATGAGTGCAAACCTAGTATCATCCCCGATGCAAGCCCGTGCAAGGTCTTCTGTGGCGTCCTGTGTCACCGGGTTCTTATCTCCAGCTGCTATAGCACCAGATAAATCAAACCCAGCTTCATTCAGTCTTTTAATCATTTCACATCTATGGGGAATCCTCATCTGTCCTTGATGTAAGTTATCAGTGTCATCAGCTTCCGAATCAGGATTGGCTGCTGCGTCTTTAGAACCTTCACCAGTGCTGCTGCGTCTTGAACAACCTTGAAACTTGGGCTTGATGTTCATCACTGTGGTAGGCTGGAGCATTTCGTCACGATTCAAGTTGTGGAAGCTATATAAGCAAGACCTTTGAATCTGAAGATTGCATCCTCGAGAATCACGGACAAGGCAGTGAAACCTATACAAAAATTGTTGGCGTTAAAAGTTGACTTGCTAAGAGAAAGGTGCAAATCAAAGCATCATGATGAGTGACAAGGGAAAGAAGCAAGTGAAGAACGGGTAAGAGTTACCTGTCCACATAAATCCCATTTCGACCATTAGCAACAATATCATACAAGAGACGTTTCTCTGCATTGCCCTGCAAATTATAAAGAAGAAGAGAAAAATACATAGAAAGCATAAGAAGTTGATCATCAACAAAGAGGGAAAGGAAGCAACAAATAGTGTCACGGTTTCCCATTGCAAAGAAACAAAGCAGTCTTTAAGAAAAGAATAACGTCACTCTCTGCAGCATTTGAACATCTTGTACCTGGAAAGTTTGAAGCCTCTGAACAGTTTCGCCTGCAAGCCAATACACGCCTAGAGAGTGCTCAAATCTAGAATGCACAGCGCCTGGATACACCATCATCCTTGTCAGTCCTGAAACATGCAAAGAACATTTCTCTCAGAGAAAGAAGATGATAACGACTCAAGACTCATTACAAGTAACCGTATCTTCTCATAGAGTGATTCTCAAGATAAATGCTTCTTAAGAGACAAAAACAAGATCGGAAAACGCAAACCAACTCACCGAGCTGCTTGAGTTCACGAAGCCTGCCACAATGAATTAGATCAACGAATCAGCACATTCCAAAGAATCCTCGACAATTTATACGAATAATGGAAATGAAAAGGAGCACAATCCAACGATAAGTTACCTCTGAAACCGCTCCGTGTAAATGAATTTCAAACAAAGCTGCAAATTATAATGGAGTTTTCAGTAAAGATGACAAATTGAGTTTTCAATAGAACAATCAGGTAACAATTTCAAGCAAACGAAGCTACCAAACGATTTTCGTGAAGAGATTAATCTCGATTCCAACTCGAACAAAAGGCATCGGGAACTCAAATGCTACGGTACGTCGCAGATACAAATTCCGGAAACAAACCGAAGAGGAGGAATCAAGAGAAACTTACAGGATCGACATAGATGTTTCCGAGAACGTTGTCGTAGACATGCTTTCTCAACCGGAGCTCGTTCGTCGGAGCACCGGTCACGGAGTGAACCGGCAAACTTAGGTCGTCGTCGCAAGTCGCTCCCATTTTGCTGAATCCTTGGAATAGACGAGTCGTATGAGTCTGAAAACCACGCTCTACTTCAAATCTCATTCTGCCTCTATCTCTGAGCTCCGAGTCAATACGGGTATATGATGAGTCGTATGGAAGAGAAAGATTATTTCTTCCGGTGAATCGTAGAGCTCCGTTGCCATCATCTTCAAACAAACACCTCTTTAGGGTCATTCTGTCGCTATCTCCGAACTCGGTATCAGAATGGGTAGGAGAGTCGTAGTCAGTAGCAGCGTAAGCTTTGTTCCCATCACCTTCCTTAACAAAGTCAGCACTATCATCTCCTTTTTCTTCCATTGTGTACACTCCCATTAACACTCTCAAAAGGCCCTAATTTGCTCCAGAGAAATTGAGAAAAAGACAAAGTTTGATTAGAAAAGATGATTTGTTGTCTTTAATTAGAGAGAATAAAAGTTCCTCCGATATTTCTTTTCCGTCTCACTTTCCAGATTTTCCCCAATTTTTTCATCCATTTCAATTTTCAAAAATGCAATAATTCATTAATTTTGTTTTACGTAGCCACCAAGCTGAAATGTTAAACCCAGCCAAATGACCGTTCGACAGCTGTCTCTGCCCCTTCCCCCTAGGTTCTCACACCAAGCTGAAATGTTAAACCCAGCCAATCACCGTTCGACAGCTGTCTCTGTTCTTTCCGTACGTCCGTCACACACAAGTTATGGGGCTCTATGACCCTTTGCAGAGTGACGTTGTACGTGTGCAACGTCTTTGGAGCGAGTGTGGTTATTAACCGCTGTCATTATTAAACGTAATCATTGCTGGGTTTTGATTATTTCCCTTTTTAATACTATAAACAACTATATTGTCTTTTTAATCACCATATAAAGTATGTTAAGGGTGGTAAAATATCTGAGATCCGGGTGATCGGATAAGATATCCGAGGTTATTAGATCCGGATCCAAATAATTAGATTCAAAGATCATGGTATCCCAGCTGCTGATTCAGTTTTATTATATTACTTCAAACGTTCGTTTGACGAAATGAGGATGTAGAAATCTAGGGTTTTTTAAGAGATCTAACGGTTCGTATTTGGTTTCCAAATGGACGGTTCTTCTTTACTTCGATGATGATATTTGGGCTTTCCAAGAAACTAGGCCCAAGTGAAGTATTGAAAACACCATGCGTTCTGATTTTGGAATATTTGAAACGGGACACAGTTCAGTAGAGGTTAAATCAGAGCGCAACAACGGCACGAAGTTTTTGACTCTGTGAATGCGAACAATTACAAGGAAAAAAAAAAACAAAAAGTTCTAGACCAAAAAAAGTCATACATTGTGAACACATTTCAAGATTGAATATCAGGAACAAGTTCATTGATGTCAACTTCCAAACAAAGTAAATCCCACCGTTGCCTGCAGACATACAATATACAGATATCAAAACAACCAAAATCTTGTACAATACAGATTAATCAAAAAATTTGTAACATACCTTTGCTGTTTTCCGGTTCAGTTTCTTGAGGTTGCCAACGAACTCAGCGAATGTCAGTGATAAAAGTCGAACTGTAGAACCAGCTGCAAGTTTCTCCTTTGTTTCAGTAGCTGCAAGAGAAGCTACATTCTCAGAATCAGACGCGAGAAGAAGTTTCTGCGAGGCTAAACTTGCTTCCTCTTCTTCTTCAGCTCTTTGTAGCTCATCGAACTCACGGCCTGCTTTCTCTTGTTCTTCTTTTGCTTGTTTGAGAGAGAGAGAGAGAGAGAGAGTGCGAATACTCACGTGTTTCCAACTTTTGAACCTATGATATGAAACCTCAGACTCCCTCACAATCTCTGATGGATCTCTTTGTTCAATACAAATCCGATGAAAATGCAACCAGGGGAACCCAGGTTTCGGCTTGACCGATAAAGAACCATTCTTTAGCTTTCTCTTCACCTGTACAGCTGGAGCATAAACCTGGAAGAAGAAAAACGAAATTCCTTTTTCTAAAATCAATCAATGAACTTCTTTAATCATCGTCCTCTATGCTTAATTCAGTGTTCATAGCTCAACAATTCTCTCGTATATCATTTTGATCTCATCTCGATTTCAAAATCCAAATTCAGCAATAAAATTATCGTGCATTCGGTTTCGGGAAAGTTTAGATTTTCTAAACAAGTCTCCAATCGTCGTTGTCAAAACCCATACGGAAGATCGCACAATAAAAGCCAAAAGAAATGAAATTACCGTAGATTCCATTTCCGGGAATGGACGAGCGACTGCGAGAGCACGAGCCAACACTTGAACAGAGTCCTGACCCCTAATTCTCGAAACCCGAACCACCCACCATTGCGGACCCGACTGAGCCAAAGTGTCCAAAATTAGCTCCTCCGTCCACGACGCGTATCGTTTTTTAGGTTTCTTAATCAGCCGTAACCCGATCTGCTCTCACGCCGCTCGTTCCGGAGCTGCCGCCTCTCCCTCGCCGTCAATTGGTGGCTCGCTCGACGACACAGGCGGATACACAGAGATGGGTTGTTTTGATTCTGGTGTTAATCGCCGGAATTAGGATAACATGCTTCTGATTAGGATAATGTTTTGAAAACGTTTTACCGGTATGAAACTAAACCGGAGTAAAATTACCCCGCCGAAATAAACCAATTTTTTTATGTGTATCTAGATTCTCAGTAAAGCTTTGTCTGATCATAAATCTAAAAATATTAGTATAACAAGAGCCAGAGGATTTCAGCAATATCCCATTTCAAAACTGAAACTCCTTTTTCTCATTTGAAAGGAGTTTTTTCTTTGTAAAAGTTTAGTTTGGTTCGCTTTGATTGAATAAACGCTGCCCAAGAAGACCCCAAGAGTACTGAATAGTGAAAAGTTGACAAAATCATATTATAAACCACACTTTACCCACATACGTACAATAATTTGGTAACGACATTTGAATGGACTACAAAAGAAATTTAAATTTTTTGAAATATGAAAGGACATCCAAACAAATGTAGACGAATGCTGTCTTTTTTTTTCTGTTTTTAGACTCTAATTCATATCTAATTGGTTTCAAGAAAAGCTCTGTTTCTGCTTAACCTTTTGGAAGATCCGGTGGTGGTGGCGGCAAGGTCCTTGGTCAACTTCGTCGGTCCGTTCTCTACCACAAAGAGCATCCCTAATCCGATTGACATCGATATGGCAATGCATAATCCACGCACCTGAACAATGCATCCTACTATACAAGTTTGATGCCTTATATATTTTAATGTATAAATCCATTTAGTTACGTTTCTTAGGTTATTTTATATTCTTCTTTAATTAATCCCTTGTGTGATCATCCGGTTTTGATATAAAGAATTGGACTGAGAGTTTAATTAATCCACTTATCTGACCCGGACATATGTATATTTAGCTCACTACAATTTTAAAAGGATACTAGTTTGACAACCCATTTAAAAACGATGCTACACAATCTATTTCATAAGGAGGAGAAGATTATCACAAAATCCAACAAAACCCTTATGTTACATACATATCATGGGGATGGGATTGGTAATAATTGAGGCTCTCAGCAATTACAGCCTACATACCACCAGGTAAAAATAAAATTTCTCCTTTTCAAAGTATGAAAAATCTTCTAGACAAAGTACGATTGACTCTTCTTTCATTCTTATGTTTGTGTAGATGAATCTACTGTGTAGCATCTCTTATCAACTTTGGCAGCAACGTATCAAACAAAAAAATAAAATTCTTTGCATTCGTATCTTTGTTATATTTTTTCTCATTAGACAATTGGCACATTTGATGGCTCGTTTAAGAAACACATAAAAATTCACCCCATAATTTCCATCATATTACCGAATTGACCCATAAGAAATAAATTGTATCGACCAGTCCTCACCCGGAAAGAAATAATTTCGAATCTCCTTCATTTTCGGTGTTCCTAAAATCCAGCGAAACTTTCCCTTTGTGTCAACTCAGACCCATTCCCATGGACTTCTCCGTCAAACCTCCCGGCGGCTCACCTTCTCCGTCGTCTTCCACGTCTTCCTCTACTCCTCACCGTTTGAAATCCGCCGGACACCTACCGCTACTGCTGCCGCTGTCTAAGGAATCTCCTCCGACCGAGATCCAATGCATTCTTGGTGGGAATCAGTCTCCAAGCAGCGCTCTCGCATCCTCTCTCTGTCTTCTCTACTCTCCGGCGATTCTCATTCGGAAGACGTCGACGGAGTCCGATCTCTTCTTTAGCAGATTCTGATCGGCCGGCACTATCGTTACTTTCATCTCGCGCTGCTTACTCCTTGATCTCGTCTTCCCTTCGCAATCCGGCTTCCGGTTCCGGATCTGACCCGCTCTGTCAGTGGCTATACGAAACCTACCTCTCCTCCGATCCACCCCTTCGACTCGTCGTCCTCTCGTTCCTCCCATTACTCGTCGAAAGGCAAACTGACGATCATAGCAAAACCTCCGGTACATTCCAAATCTTTCATCTTATGCTCAATCGACAATCAAACACATCCGTTTACTTCCCCTGACACATTACACAATCTTGTAACAGTTTCATATGAGACAGTGGCTGAAAGAAGAATCAAAAGTGACAAAATAGGTGTTTTTATTGCAATGATTTGGGCAACAAACAATAAAAGAAAGGTGTTTCCTGATAAGAGAGAGGAGCCGAATCAATATGGGATTTAGAGAGATCGGAGTTACAGAGATTGAGAGAGGGAGAGGAAGCGGTAGAACGGAGGAGCTAGCTTTAAGCGCTGACGTGGAGGCTTTTCATTGGTTTTACAGGATGACACGTGTCGTCTTCACAATAAAAGAAATTGATGACGTGTCAATAAGATTTATAATATTGATTTGATTTGATTTTTCTAAGATAAAAGAAAAAATTATTGATTTGATGTATTCTGTCTATTTGTTTACCGGAGTCTTTGGTTTCTCATGAGGTTGGGGCCATGTTTGAGAAACTCGGTGGTTTCGCCGAAGATTGGCCAGCCCATGGTTCCCGGAGGCAGACTATTCTTCGTGTATCGCATTTGGTTCCATCGGAGAAGAGCAGAACAGAGCGAGACGAGCCGATGATAACGAGTAGACCCATTATCACATCAATGCTCTGTTTTTGAATCAGATCACTCTGTTTTCTCTGTTCTGTTCTCTTTTGAGAGAGAGAGAGAGAGAGAGAGAGTGGTTGGGACTAGAAGGGTGTGTTTATATAGAAAGCTAAGTCAAGTGCAGCATGCTCTGCGTTAACATTTGTTTGTTTACGAGAAGAAAAAAATTATTCACCTAGCCAAAAACGGTTCTTTTTATTTACATAATTCCTTATATCTTCTAATTGTGTATTACAATATACAGTTTTATAAAATATTGTTGAAAAAGTGACCAGTGGTCCAGCCAATTTTATCCAGTTTGATCTATTAACTTAACAAAATAGTAGCTTCAAGTTTGGTAGACTTATATAAACAATCCCAAAAGTTGATGTTAAATAAATTATACTGCAATATTTATTTTAATACTAAAAAGGGTGAAGTAGAAAGAGTAGGATTTAAAGTTAAAAAAACTACCAACTCATTCCTCAAGATCTCAGACAGGAATAGTTGTTTGGTAGTTGGAAGCAGAAGATTCGTCGTTTTAGTTAAGTTTGTTGTACTTTTCTTTCACGTTTAAGTTTTAACCAATTTGGAGGGTATTTATGGTCCTTCAAACTTAGGGTGTGAATGGTAAGCAAGTTAGAGTAAACCAGAGTAAAACAATTTACTCAATCTCAACAATAATGAGAGTAAACTTTTTATTGTTATCAAGTGATTTTAATTTTTTTCAGCTGAAAACTTTACTCCATATAAAAGTGGTGGGAAGTTTTACTTTGATTTTTGTGGGTCCATACACTTTCTATCAAACTTTTTATTCCACCTTATTACTCTAATTTGTTTACCATTCAAAGCCTTATACTAGTATTGCTTAAGGTTATGTAATGGAAAGATACTTTCAAAATAAAATAAAATAAATAAACAAAAAAAAGCACTGTGGTTATATTTCACTCTCATTTACATATGTAATGTACCTAACAACTATATATTTTTTTTAATTTCGATAATCACATCCACGAAACTAAACAAATATTTATGATAGGATGGTATATTTAGTACGTAGGATCATTTGAAATGATGATAGCGTAAAAGCGAGCATCATTGAGAATAGTTTTTATCACTAAATTACGAATAAATCTTATTAACGATAAATATATGGTAAGGAAAATACATTGTTCACAAACATAATATTTTATCTGATTTAGGTATAGAAAGTCTACGGGAGGGAAACTCTTGCTTGTCCTGACTATTCTGACGGTGTTACGTTTTCATGATCGTTACATCTTTAGTAATGACTGTATAGCATTCTTCTTGGGAGATCAGCTTCACCATGGACATGTTTCTTTCTCCTTTTAAAGGGCAGACCGGCAGAGTCTCCACCTTATGCTCGCCTGCTATTTTCGACGGCAGAGTCAATATAGAAGATTGTGGAGCTACTTAGGATCCGGAAACATATATATGTATATTTATAGCGCAGGAAGGATTTTATTTCAATATTTAGCGCTACATCATAATCAAGATTTTTTATTTAATGCTCGAAGGGTTTTATTTGAATAATTGTTTTTCAAAAAAAGAAAACGAGTCGTCTTAAAAAAGGGTACTTGCGAAAGGGCACATGGGCGTCACCCGAAATAACACATCTAACCAAAGCTACGAAAGTGAAGAAAACCCGTAAAGCTGAAAACAGCTTTCCTTATTTTCTTCGCTTCGAATTTGCTTCCTAGGAAGTTCACGTCATCACGTGTATGTTCCAACAAATACTCCTTAATGCATATAATGCATATTATTGTTCACATTTACTCCTTAATGTACGTTCCAACAAATACTCCTTAATGCATATTATTGTCCTGACTATTCTGATGGTGTTAGAGCATGTTTATTGGTGTTATGTTATAGAGTCTCTTATTTATAAGTTATATTAATAATTAATATTTTTAGTGTGAACACAAAAAAAATATTAGTATTTAATTGAAGATGTTTCTAAAACTAAGAAAAGTTACTCCAACATCTCTTATATAACAAACTTTGAGAGTACTTTTCTAATTTATAAGAGATTTTCAATTCAATAATAATATTTTTGTATATGTTCACATTTCAAATATTAACTATTAATATAAACTAGAGATAAGATACTTTATAGCATAACACCAATAAACATGCTCTTATGTAAACAATAATATGCATTATATGTAGTATATGTACGTATAGCTGTGAAATGTGATGACTGAGCACACGTGTGGGTGTCGCCATTGGTGTCCACGTCCCCGTGTCTACATTCACTGAAGTTGACTTCTTTCTCTCGACCCCACTCTTCTGATCTCTCTCGCTCTCTTATCTTTTCGTAACTTTATTTCTCACGGATTTGGTTTCGTTAAATTTGGGTAGAGTTTTAATTAGTTTGAGTTACTTAATAAAAAAACATCTAACTTAAATTAATTCGGTTACGGATTATGTTTGATTCTACGACGGTGGCAGCTATCATTAGGGCTGCCTAAGCTGCTCTCTAACGCCTAGTTAGGTGCGAAACGTAAGGCAGCATCAAGATTTGTATTTTGTTTTAATAATAATAATCCATTAGCATTTAGCAATGCACACGTATCTTGTGACTATATATTGTCCTGTTTTTAAACTGAGCTATGATTCTAAAGTTCTAATCCAGATTTAATTCAAACTTTTACTAATCATGAATTAAATTTCTTTTTAAGGATGTTTCAATTTTGTCAAAAACTATTATTTTCTTTATATTTAAACATAAAATTATTATGTTTCTTGTTTATATTTAATTTTAAAAGTACAACAAGGAGAATTAACCATCCTCTTAATTTGTTTATAACAACAAAACATAGAAAAAAGTAAAAATAAAAAAATAAAACATACAGATTTGGCAAATTGATTTTGACGGTCTAATTTGCTAGACCACGAGGTAAATAAAGGATCTTATACTTTGGTTGCTATGGATCCAACTATTTTGTTCTCTCTAAGTCTAAAAAACGTTTTGGCAAATTGATTTTGAAGGTCTAATTTGCTAGACCACGAGGTAAATAATATTGTTCATTTAAATACAACAAATCCAAAAAAATGATTTTCATTTTGTTGATGGGATCTTAATTTCATGGAGTAATATATTTGATTATTTGCTAATTATAATGGGTATTAAGGGGTTCGACGTCAAAGGATCTTATACTTTGGTTGCTATGGATCCAACTATTTTGTTCTCTCTAAGTCTAAAAAACGTTTTGACAAATTGATTTTGACGGTCTAATTTGCTAGACCACGAGGTAAATAACATTGTTCATTTAAATACAACAAATCCTTTGTAATTTTGTTTTGATCACATTCTTCCGTACGTTCTACAAGTAAACATTATTAATTTACCAGATTATCAATGTATTAACATGAGATAGTTTTGTTTAACCATTTTATCAAAATCAAATAATACAAAATTGTTGAAATAATCATGATCATGGTTGCCAAAAAAAAACAAGAAGAACAAAATTCATAATGATAATTAATTTTGATTTAAGGCCAAAAATATGAAGCTATCTTCACTTGGAAACAATGCAAGTTTTTTTTGGTTTTAGAAACAATGAAAGTTATATTTCGAGTTGCTTCAAATGTAGCGAGAGGCAACGGTTGCATCACAAGAAGAGAATATAGAATATTAGAGGAAGCTTTTGCTGCATCAAAATGCCATATGTGGCTTTTACTAGCAACCAACGCATCTAAACTTGTTAGTACCAAATATCAAGAGAACCTCTACAAGTACCAAAATAATAACATCAGCATAGTAAAGGTGCGTACTCTAAGTAGTGGCAATGAACGTTGATATACAAAATACAGTGTATGCATCTTGATCTAATCGACGTAGGACGCTTGTTCCACGTGATTGTTGACCGATGTAATCGATTACTTGGAACCCACGCAGTGAGTTGACATTAGGAGTTACTCGTTTATCACGTACTCAACATCTCCTTTGTGTATCCAAAGAGCACGGACGCAGGACGCAGCGGCAGTATAGTAAGAAGAACAAATTGTGGGAATCGATTGCAATCTGAGCTGGAATAATTCATAGGCAATGGTGAAATAAACATTTATTTTATTAGCGGTTTGATTAACGAACTGAACTTTAGAGGTTTGTTCCTAAAGCGATTCACACTTGACACTTACCACTTTGTTCTCTAAGATCTGTCTCAATTTCCGTTGCTGGTTTCTTCCACAATTAATGCTCCACGAAATCCGTAAGACTTATATCATTCGGTTTCTTTCTCCGGCTCAGGTCTATTGCTAAATTCGATATGTATTGACAATTTGTTGATGAGATGTCCAAAACTCTAAAACCGTAGTAGAATCAATAGTTGATGAGGGAAAAGACCTTTTAGCTGATTTGATTTCCCCAAAAAAATTGTTTCCATCAAGAAGTAGCTCACCTAGACTAGTCGCTTGGAGTTAATGTCAAAGCGTCGGTCCGTTTTGAAACAACTTTCATTGCATGTTATTCTTATAACACATATCGGAGGCTAATTTAATGGTGTTCTTAACCGATTTAGGTGTGAGACCGGAGACGGGATAACGATCCTGAACCGGTTATAGACTTAGAACCGAACCGGAGAAAACCGGCACTGGCACAATTACGGAGTTACCTACCTCTTCGTCTTTCTTTCTACTGTCGCCGGCGGTAGTGGCCGCGATCTTCTACCACCTCTTGGGACTCCACTAGTCGATGCGAAGTCTAAATCCGATGAGAAGGTCGATTTCTCGAATTGACTTTTCCCGATCTAGTCTTTTTTCATATCTTCGTTCTTGAGCTGAAATTGTAGCTTATTGAATCCTCGGATATCTCAATATATGGGCTAATTGATCTGTGTGTTCGAAACGAAAAAAAATTGGAGTGTGGCTTCAGTGCATTGGGCAGAATCGTAGTCTTTAGAGTACTGTTGTTTCGTTTCTAATCGTTTCCCATGGATCGTTTCAAGGTCTTTAGAAACGATCTAGTAATGATTTAAATTGTTCAGTTGATTCGGATTTGATTCTGATTGTAACCACAGAAAGTTTGTGAAGTCTTCTTAGCTGCTCCTAATCTTAATCATAGTGCTTTCGTTTAACGTTTTAGACTCTTAGTCTCATGGAAGTTCATGAGTGCCTCTCCGAATGGTTTATTACTGTTTTGGTTAGGTTTTGGTATCTGTGGTGAAGCATTTGGTTATTTAGCTGGTTTGATTCTTCTTTGCAGTGTCTTTGAAGGTAGAGAATTTTGAGGGTTGAATCAAAAGTTTTCTCTGAGTCACAGGTAGGAAGACTGCTTTTACAGTTATTGGTAAAAAGGTACTTCTATTTGTGTGTTTTCTCATCAACCCTGTTTCTCAATGTGTTAAACAGTGTGATGACGGGGCCAACCGAAGTTCCTTCTCATTCAACTGAAACGATCAAGATTCCAACAGCTCATTATGAGTTTGGTGCCAATTATTTTGACCCACAGGTAATATTTGTGGGAGTCATTTGTTTCATATTCTTATGGCCATGAAGAGATGTGAAAATGATAATAGTCTTTATGCAGTTGATGCTTGTTGGAAGGGTTATGACTCATGGTAAACTAAATGCTGGAGTGAAAGCGGATTTGAAGGCAAAGGCTCAGGTAAGTGCTGCAACTTGAGAAAATATCTTTGTTGGATATCTGTTGTAGTCTTATGTTTATCGTCTTTGTTTACTTTCTTTGGCAGCTGACAAACGAGCCACACTTCTCGCACGCAGTGTTCAACTTTGCTTACATGGTGAGTGATAATCTCTGTATTTAAAGATTCCATATTCTGTAGGGTTTTGATTGGTTCCATATTCAGAACAGCTTATAATCTCTGTGTGCTGCACCTTTTGCTGAGAATTGGTTCATCAGAGTTTTTCTCAACTGTTTTGTTTTGCGTCTGTAGGGGTCCGACTACAGCGCCCTAATCGGAGCAACCTATATCCAGGTAAAGAGGACTATTGGTCCTTGCTACAGCTGCAAGTTTCTATATCTTTCTCATCTCGTGCGTAGCTCTAATGTGGAGATGAGATGCAAATCATAAGCTGTTCTGATCAACTTTGTGGTTATGGTCATGCTTGGTGTCTGTGGTTGTAGTAAAAGTTGTGTTTTGATTTGTGGACAAACATTCTTTTGATCAGTAATAGTTAACGTTTTAGTATGCTATGTGTGAGAACGTTGCGTATTCACTGGATTTTCATCACTTTTTGTACAGAGTGTGACACCTCGGCTATCTTTGGGTGGTGAAGTTTTCTGGGCTGGTGTGCCTCGAAAGTCGGGTATAGGCTATGCAGCAAGATACGAGACTGTTAAGGATAAGTCAGCTCTACACACACACACACACACAGTGCAAGTGTGTACAACTCATCCCCGTCACATTTCCACTTTCTCCGTCGAAAACAACAACCGGAGTGACAGATTCTTCGGTCCACCGAGAGCAATAAAACCCTATCAACAGTGGCTTCCTTCTTCTCCAGCTCGCTCCTTTCTTGGTAAGTTTTTCAAATTTCCAGTGGTTTTAATTCTAATATCCCGCCATTGCTTCTTATTACTCTGCTCGATTTCGCGTCTCTGGTTTTCCGAGCTGTTTAAATAGTTTCCGATTAAACTGAAGAATGGGTTCTGTTCATGCGCTTGATCCTACATTCTAGAACAATGCCAAGTCATCAACCTTATACCGTTTCCAAAAATCAACTCTTTGGTGATTCTAATTCTGATTGTTGATTTTTTTTTGCTTAGGATTCACTAAATTTTTGAATGCAACAAAGTGTTTGCTTTGTTAAATGACAATGTATTACAGCTCCAGCTTATGAATGGTTTTCATTTGGAGAATAACACCATTGTTTGTTTTTTTTTCTGCACCGCAGGCTGATTCGTATTCTGAGAAGCTCGAGTGCTGATTCTTCTGTGGAGAGTGACGACGTCGAAGGAGATCTTATGATGGATTCTGCTATTATAATTAGTTCAAGCAGTAGTTATGTAGTGATGACGAGTCACCACAGCCCGTTATGGAAGAAGTTAGAACCAGGAGGAATCCCTCATGGCTTGGTGGTATAGTTTCTTGCTTCATCTTTGTCAACTTTGTTTGTAGCTTAATGGAATGGAGTAATCAAACCATGGTTCTGTGTGTTTTCCTTGCAGGCAACAGTAGCTTTTATCAAAGGCTTGCATCTGCAGCGAACAATCAAGCTAAAGCTGGACAAACAAACCACGCTTCTTGCAATGTGGCCTCCACTTCTACTACTCGTCCAGGGGACTCTAAGCAATCTACAAAGGATGGTAACACTGTTAACTCTGGTGTGGATTATGAGAAGCATTCGTCTCAACAAGCTCCAAGAAGAAAACGCTTCCACCATCTATTAGTCTGCCTCCTGTTCCTTCCCGAAATGCTCACAGTATAAGTAGTGGCAGTGTGAGTCGCTTTGGTGGAGATTATAGTAGTCCAGCTGCAGGCAACAAGAGTACCTTTGGTGATCGTCACCGTGGAGCTCATACTGAGATAGGAATTCACCGTGGGATTAATGGTGTTAGGATCCTGCCTCCATCTATGACGCATGGAACATCTGCTTCTCCGTTACATTATGGTGGTTCAAGTGATCCAGTGCACAGGTCTTCTCTCGGTGAAGATGGGAATTCTGAGAAGGATGAGACGCTCATCTACCAGGCTGCACTACAGGTATTCATTCATCTTTGACTCAACCTTTCCTTATTTATGGACTTTCTACAGTTAGCTCTTCTTTTAAGCTTCCATGTCTCCTGCTCCTTGTACGAGCTTTACAGTTTGTTTTTGCTCTTTTGAATCTCTTGATATGATTTGTTATAGTGAACATGGAGCAATATATGTTTTGTTGATGCTTGAGTCGTACTACCAAGCTGAATCTTCTAAATATTAGACTGAATATCTTAGTAGTACAATGAACTGCATTCTTTTTCTTCATGTTTGAGGAATAATGATAATCTGGATCATTCACTTTATATATAGCTATTCATTTTCATTTTACTCTGTTGCATTATAAATATGTTGAGATCTAGGTGTTATCCATGATCGACCTGATATTAAAATGGCATAATAAGTGCGATTTTGATAAGCAAGTGCGTTTCTCCTGCAGGATCTGAATCAACCCAAGACCGAAGTCGATCTACGTCCTGGTACTCTGTCAGTTCCTCCTATGAGGCACCAGGTATTATCATGGTTTGATTTACGATGTATTGGGCCTTGGAATTGGTCTGTGTACCAGATACTATTGCTTTTTCAGGAAATTGCATTGGCGTGGATGTTTCAGAAGGAAACAGAAAGCTTGAACTGTTCGGGAGGGATATTTGCAGATGATCAGGTCCAATATAATTGAATTTCTTGCCCAACAAAATAGCTGCGATTCTATGACGTAGTTTTCTCCCTCACACTATGTAAGGTCTATTTTTGCAGGGACTTGGTAAGACAGTCTCGACAATCGCTCTTATCTTAAAGCAAAAGTTTGAGTCACAGCTAAACTCTGAGGTTTCAAGCTATTGGACCTGGATGCTGATGATGAGTCAGAAAATGCAAAGCATGACAGTGATAGTCATGTAAAGCCATAGCTCAAGATATCAAGCAACAGTGAGACCAAGGTTATGACTGCTGGTGGTAGTGATGAGAATGGCAGTTCAGATATGGAGAACGTCAACGTGAGTACTTTCAACACGGGCATTTAACCGGAAGAGTCCAGCCGCTGGTACATTAATTGTTTGTCCAGCAAGTGTTGTAAGGCAGTGGGCAAGAGAACTGGATGAGCAGGTGTCTGATGAATGCAAACTTTCTGTTTTAGTCTACCATGGTGGTAATAGGACCAAAGATCCTGTTGAATTAGCTAAATACGATGTGGTTGTGACAACTTACGCCATTGTTAGTTGTTACCAATGAAGTTCCCAAAAGGCCTTTGGTGGATGAGGATGCGAACGATGAAAAGAATACTGAAAAACGTGGTCTTGCCTCTGGTGACTCCATGAATAGTTCAAATGATACTACCATCCGGAGAGACACCACCACAAGGACTTCCTCGGATGAAGAGGTAGAGAAGCTTAAAGCCGAGGTCGTTGCTCTGGCAAGGAGAGCGGATCTTTCGGAGTTGGAGCTGCAGAGCCTGAGGAAACAAATAGTTAAAGAGACTAAATGAAGTCAGGATCTCTTGAGGGAAGTGACTAGCCTGAAGCAAGAGAGAGACTCACTGGAAGAAGATTGTGAGAGTGTTAAAAGCATCTGACAAGCGAAAAGACGAGGCCGAAATTAGGAACAAGTTGCATTTTGAAGGAAGTGATCCGCAAGTTGTTTTAGAAGCAACTCAAGAAGAGCTTGATTATGAGAAGGATCTGAATTCCAATCTACGGTTACAGTTGGAGAAGACGCAAGATTCGAACACAGAGTTGATCCTTGATGTGCAAGATCTTGAAGCAATGTTGGGGCAGAAAAGACGTAAAAGGGCAGTCGATTTTCCTAGACCAAGACCGTGCGAGATTAACACCGAAGAATCCAGGAGAAGAAGGTCTTGCACAAGTGAGACAGATGAAGAAGATGAGGATCAAAAGGCATTGGATGAGCTTGTGAAGGGACACATGGATGCGAAAGAAGCGCATGTTCTTGAGCGAAGGATCACTGATCTCTACAATGAGATAGAGATCTATAAACGAGACAAAGAAGACCTTGAGATACAGGTGGAGCAGCTTTCTCTAGATTACGAGATACTCAAGCAAGAGAATTATATAGTGTTCATTATTTAGCTAAGTCTTTTGTTGTTGATGCCAAATTTTCCTTGTAATTCAGGAACAAATCAAAATGAAGGAAAAGGCTTTGGAAGCCTCTTCGAAGATGTTCGTCGAAAAGGAAAAATATTTGATTACCGAATCAAAGAGTTGGAGACTAGACTCAACAACCAAGAGGTACAGAATTATAACCTTTACAATAATCAAAATGCATTCCTACAACCTTAAAACGATTAGCACATAACTCAGGTTTGTTTTATGAACAGACCGGAGAATCTCTGCACTGTCAAGACGCTACTGCTTTGCAAAGCAGAGAAGTATTGTCATCGAACAAGAGCTATGTGTGTTCCTGAACCAATGATACAGACATAAGAAAATAGCGATCATTTCTGATTGTGTTTTTTGTTTGTTTGCTACACAGTGATGTTGATCTTGAAGACTTGGTAAAAGATGTAACGTGGCTTAAGAGAGTAAAATGGATTGATGGAGACGGAGTTGAAGGAGATGCAAGAGAGATATTCAGAGATAAGTCTAAGATTTGCAGAAGTTGAAGCTGAGAGACAAGAATGCCAAGAGGAGCTAAGAACCAATACTCTCAGGACCGCATATTACAAGGTTGTACAAATTTCTCTTCTTTTTTATAGTATATAGTAATTACACTTGTTTGTTTTTTTTTGGGTTTCTCTACATATATATAGTATATAATAAATCAAGTGAAAAGTGGGAAAATGGTCTGTTCTGTGAGAGAAAGAGAAGTGAGTTTTGAGTTTTGACTTTCTTTTTGGGAGTATTTAAGAGAGAAAATAGTATATTTAAAGTCTGACCTGGGATCCAGTGATCAGAAAAACTGACGTCATAATTAGTTTTATCTGTTGTTAGTTACTGTTAGGCTTCCCGCATAACAGTAAGGAAAGCCTCATGAAAGCTGCTACACATTGGCATTTTTGATGCAGAAAATGCGTTTCTTCTTGTGATGCAACCGTTGCCTCTCGCTACTTTTTAAGCAATTCCAAACATAATGTCATTGTTTTGAACATACTTAGACAGGAAACTGAGTAAATGTCAGCATGTGATCTTTGACTTTAGAGCAAGTGTCATTCTACGTCGCATCAAAAAGACAGTCATTTCCTATATTTACTCGCAATGTTAACAATGACATCTATCGTACTTTATAAGTTACTGTGTTGTGTTTGCTTCGAAACAGATACCTCTTGTCTTGTGTGTACCAAGCATGGTCATCCTTGTGATGCTTTTCTTCTTGTGATGCAGCCGTTGCCTCTCGCTACTTTGAAGCAGTTCCAAACATTATGTCATTGTTTTGAAGTGACGATAGTTTCTTATTTTTGGCCTTAAATCAAAATTGTCATTTCTTCTATTTTTTTCAAAATTTTCTCACTTGGTAGTTGGTACGATCGCCTTTGATTATTTTAGCAATAGATAATTGTCGCTTTAACCTTTTTCAGAAATTGATCTTGCTTCTAAAATTTGTTCCTCTATTTCAGCATGTGATCTTTGACTTTAGAGCAAGTGTCATTCTTTCCCTCTACTACGTCGCATCAAAAATACAGTCACTTCCGATATTTTCTCGCAATGTTAACAATGACAGTTACTGTTTTGTGTTTGCTTCGAAACAGATACCTCTTGTCTTGTGTGTACCAAACATGGTCATCCTTGAAAGTCTATCAAACTTCAGTACTTCTTAATTTCTTACTCCTACTTTAGAGTTCGTTCTAGCCCAATCAGTCCTATAACAATACAACCTTCTAACAAATACTGTAGAGAGAAGAGACAAACTTTAATTGAAGATCTATACATGTTGGTCGATAGATTGTTTTGAACTCGGCCGGTCAATTTTGGTCGAATAGACAAAAATCAGTTCGGAAAGTGGGACCCATCATGTAGCTCTTGCATATCTTTAATCATTTAGATGCGTTGGTTTGGTATTTCGATGCAGCAATTATAATATTTTCTTTATTTTCTTCTTCTGATTCAACCGCCGTGGCTTCATCACTGCTACGACCGCTTTTGATTCTTTTAGCAATAGATAGATAATGGTCGCTTACACTTTTTAAGGAAGTGACGTTGCTTCAGTGGTTATGTGTCATCCAAAAGTTTGTATAGATCTTCAGTTAAGTCTATAGTTATGGTTATAGGTTAAATTTTGGTTTAGTTACTCTTGTAATGAGAACTGCGTGCCGTTTCGCTTTCCTCATTTGTTCATAGAAGCGTGGGGAGATGTTTTTAAAATTTGGATCACATAGATTTGTTCTTATTGATCACTTGCATGTTTTCCTCCTTTCTTCTAATCTCCAATGCATGTCTGGTGGTCAGCGTACGTTGAATATATTGTGACTGATATTATAACAATTTATGCATTACTATATACAACTATTGTAATTGTAAGTGTGTTAGATTTAGTTTGTCTATCTACAATTATATAGTGTCCAATAATATCAATTTCATCATAATGCTAAATTAAAAAAAAAAATCAATTGTTTTGGAATAGTAATGCTATCTGTTCTAACATAATATATCACTGATTATCTTCTTCATTACTTAGTCCATAAGTTTCGACACAGCCTATGTTGTATTATTTTATTTGTTTCTCCCCATCTATAAATATGTAGGAGATGCATGAGACACAGTGATGCTGATCTTGAAGACTTGGTAAAAGAAGTAGCGTGGCTAAGAGACCAAAATGGATTAATGGAGATGGAGTAGAAGGAGATGCAAGAGAGAGATTCAGAGATAAGTGTTAAGATTTGCAGAAGTTGAAGGTGAGAGACAACAACTTGTCATGACCCTACGTAATCTCAAGAATGCCAAGAGGAGCTAAGAACCAATACTCTCAGGACCGCATATTACAAGGTTGTACAAATTTCTCTCCTTTTTAATATATAGTAATTACATTTGTTTCCTTTTTGGGTTTCTCTGCATATATATAGTACAATAATTCAAGTGAAAAGAAAAGCTACTTTTTTTCATTTTTTGTTTTGTGAGAGAAAGAAAGGTGAGTTTTGACTTTTGACTTTTCTTTTTGGGAGTGTTTAAGAGAGAAAATAGTATATTTAAAGTCTGATTGGTAAACAAATGTTGTAAAAGTGCTTTCATGTATGTAAAACAAAGAATCCTACATCAAGTTTTTGCTCCACGAGATTTAGCTGCTTCTACATCCATAGCCTTGACTTCAAGAGAACTTTTCTTTGTACTGTTGCCTTTCTTCATCTTTCTGTAATCACATAATTTCACAGAGATTAATATTATAACATACAACAAGCCAATGAGATCGTAAAACTACAGAGCTAATGCAATGTAATATACCAAATCCTTGATATACACGTAGCATCATTCTTCTTTGATTCAATGTACTTAGCATCATTCTTCGTGAATCAAGGTTAATCCAAAAAACAATCATTAATCAATCAAAAGTCAAAAACCTTTACCTCACGAGAAAAAAGATGGCATGAAAGGCTCCAACAATTGTGCAACAAGGTGTACTAAACCAGCAGCTGTTCTCTGGTCGAGAGGTTTATGAAATATTAATTGTCTTGTCATTTGTGTATTTTTCCTTTTCGTTGGATGAGATCCTTTTCCTGTTCGACTGTAGATTTTTAATTTGCTCTTATTAACTTCGTATGTAGCTGTGATGCTGTTGATGGTTTCTGCTGAATATCTTGTGTTCTGCTATTTAGGAACATTGCTTGACGGGAAACCCATAATTAATATACCTCCAAAGAAACTTAACTTGAGCCAGGTAGACTTTTCAGTGGAGGAGCGATCTTTTTACATGAGGCTTCAGGAAGGTTCACGATCACAATTCAAGGTTCTCCTTTTTCTTCCTCCATACTTGGTTTGAAATTGATGTGGTTTTTGTTGGAAAAGATGATACGTTTGTAAGTAGCTCGATGTTTTCTTGGAAAACCATGTGTCTGAGTTTTGAATTGTTTTTCTTATCAGGACGATAAAAGAAAAATGGCTGCATCTGCGTTCGGTGAAGATCATGGTGGAAGCTCTGCGACTCGGCTGACAGTCGACGATCTCAATTATCTATGGTCTGTGCGTAGCCTTCCATTCGCTGCTTGAATTATGGTTGCATAGTAACAATATATGGGAAGATTATGCCCAGAGTTTTGGATCAGGAAGAAACCTCTATCTGCATTTGTAGTTGAACTTCAATACTGTGGCTCTCCTAGGGTTTCGCGTTTAGGTTTTGGGAAGCTTGAAGCCAGTCTAGGTTCTTTTTGTGTTTTCGGAGCTGCATCGATTGGAAGCAGGCCAATATGTAGATACCTAAATCGATTCATGGTACATATACCACGTAGGAGTTTAACGGTATAATTGCCATGTTTTCTCGTCTCTGTTATGTTATGCCATTCCAAGCAATCTTTAGCAGCTTCACGTCTGTTTTCGGAAACACCTTTTGTGTGCATATATGTATTGCGTCAACGTTTTCAGCAATGTAGATGGTTTCCTCTAATCATGTT
The DNA here is from genome assembly GCA_902728155.2 of Microthlaspi erraticum. Lineage (NCBI taxonomy): Eukaryota > Viridiplantae > Streptophyta > Magnoliopsida > Brassicales > Brassicaceae > Microthlaspi > Microthlaspi erraticum. The sequence goes on from CACVBM020001607.1 coordinate 971,428, forward strand.
TGGAGTAGGGACTAGGGTGGTCTTAGGTACGCCTTTTCTTGCTGCTATTTTTCAGTTTCAATGGTTTGTTAGTCATAGAATGGTTTTGTACAAAAACTCTCCGTATTTTAGGTGGGAGATTAGGGAAGGAACCAGTGTTGTGAATGAGATTTAGTGTTCTGTTTCGTCGGTTTAGCATTTCATCTCATCCTCCATATTTCAACTACAATGGTGTAACTACAGATCTTCGATTGTGCGTTTTTAGGGTTATTAATTTGATATGTATTGAACAATTTTAAAAGGAAAAAGCAGGAGCTAGAGTCTCAAGATTGACCTGTGAACAGGTTATTGACCATCATGACACCACATGTGATTTAAATAAGTTCGATAAGTCAAGCAGAACAACAACACATCGCAAAAAGAGAAAGAAAAACAAACCGTACTTGCCAATCCAAACGCACATAATTAATAATCATACATACCACTACTGAATACTGATAAGATAGTTTTATTATTATCTGATCCACATCTTCAAGTGGATCTTGTCTTGTGCAGACCACGGTTTTTGGATGCCTTACGCCGCACAAGACTAGGCAGCCGCAACGGTTTGAGATTGAGCCGCAACTTGGCAAAACGAGAAGACAGACGTTGCACTCTCCGACTCTTACCATGCTCTGTTGGCTTAATTTCTGACGACGAACTCTTACTGAGATTGAGCCGACGCTCATCATAGTCTCGTCTGGACTTAGCCAATTTGGCAAAGTCCTCATCTGGCTCAGTTTCTGACGAAGCCCTACAGTAACCCGTGAGATTAAACCATCCCGACTCCTCGTCATAGCTTCTTCTGACCATAGCAACTCGATCAACTTCCATACCAGCCCGAGCCTCGCTTGGGTCCTTGTAACGTATGTAGACAGTAGCATCTTTAGCAGTGAGTCCCTCCCTTGGACCTTGCGTAGATTCTATAGCCACATCCACAATCTCCAAGTTGGCCAGATCATCTTCTCTCCAGCAAGAGAAGGGTATGTGGCAATCGCAAGTTCCACATATAGACGAATCCAGTTATTGGCATCGTCCTTGAAGCTCTGACTTCTTCACCTGTCAAAAAAAGACAATCATTATCACTGCTACTAGTTCATGAGAGGAAACAAAACACATGCAAAAGTGTTGTCTGAATCTTAATTACCACGTAAAACCGCTTTGTATCACTGAAAGAATTGTCTGACGGCCACTCAGGGAAACTGAGTCTGAAGTCAGGGAAACGACTCACTGATCCTGTCCTGGGACCATCTATAGATACAAGATTTTCAAAATCGGCCATTTAGTAGTAATTAATAATTAATACAGAAGAAGAGCTAAAGAATGCACCAAGAAATGTTGTTACCTCGAGGTTCAGCAATAGCGCACGTCAAATCTAGTACACCACATTGTCCTTCCCAGATTTTGATCCAAAAAACCTGAGGCGAATCGTTTGCTGGATCGCTTGCAACACAAGTTATGTACAAGGTTTTACATGCCGATACTCCTTCCTTATAGTATTTCTCTATGCGACGGAGCGCATAGTTTGTCCCCTGAAGAAATTGTTTCTCATTATTTAATGTGGACGGTGAAATTGTTAATGATGAAAGAAGAGTTATAATGATTTTACCTCGTAGAAATTGTAACGATGAAGGCCCAGCAATGCATAAAGTTTGAATAAGCAAGGACTTGAACGAGGATCATTATGATCCCAGATCTTTTCAATAAGTCGTGCTGTACCCTTGCCCACGAAGGGCTAGAAGATCCATTAATAAAAGCATACAAGAAAGAAAGAGAATTTGTTAAATTTCCGAATTCCGATTTAACAACCAAAAATAAGCAAAGCAAGCGAGATTCCTCCCAATTGGATCGAAAAGAAGACAAACTAGTCAGTCACAATTGGATCGAAAGAATTACATCGTATATACTCTCTGGTATGCACGGACGTGCCGACCCCGAGCCGTTATGACGGGCCGTTGGCCTCCCCATCCTCTCCCTCCTCCTCAATCAAGATTCAAGGCTGTGCGCTTCGAAATTACGGCGGATGCAAGCGAGCGAGCGGCGGCTAGATGCTTTGGCCTCCGTTTAGGTTTGCCTCACGCGAAGATTATTATTGTATTTATAGTACATACATACACCCCTCCTCAATCCTCATCCTCATTTCTGGGCTTCTATTGGGCCTTCGCAACAAGAGATGTCAATTTTCCAATTTCAGAATTGTTGTGCCGATCCAAACAAACCGTTCTTACTAGAACAAATTCAATTATTTGATTGAGATTGTTTTGGTTATTAATCAGTTGCTATCTTTTTTTACATTTGGTAGGGGAGAATTCTTAGGTAATAATAAAATATAGGCACAAAAGTATTAAACAATAGTTTGATGAAATGGAACAAATGTTGAAAAAAACAAAATTTTATCATTGATTGTTTTTTCGGAATCTAGATGATTTTAAAATTTATACAGATTAATGACCTACTCATTACAAGCAAATACACAAAATTCATCTTTAGTTTGTAAAAAATTGTCATAAATAGTGTACCATTATCAAATGTAGTTATATTAAACCAAATTAAAAAACATCATTTCCATAACATTACAACCGCAAGAGAAACCTGATGCACATTGATGTATTTTTTTTTCTTTTTTTCTTATACAATTCATGTAGAACCTTTTTTTTTTGATAAAGGATTATGTTATCCATGTAAATATATAGAAACTTAAACTTGTCAAATGTAGAACCCTTGAACAACGATCATGTTCATGATCTCTACGACTCTACTCAATCATAGTACAGTTATCATCGCTTTACCATATTTTTTTTCTGGTAGTAGAAGTTCTCGTGACCATTAACCAAATTATTACTCAAATTACAAGAAATTGGAATCTACATTATGCAATAATCAAGATTTGAACCATATACTTTAACAAATTCCCTTCCTTAAATTAATTACTGAATTCGAATTAAAGACTAAACTTTGTTTATTGTCTACGGAAACAACAAAAATGATGTAAATCGCAATTCAAAGCATGTCTCTTGAGTCTTAACAAGAATTGAAACAAACACAAAATAAAAAGAGCTTACATAAGAAAAAGAAAAAACACGCTGTAGAAAGTAAAAACAAGACTTCCTCAAGTTTCGAGTCCTTGAGTCTAAAATTATATGAAAACGAAGCAAAAACACAAACAATCAAAAAGGATCAGGTCAAAAGCCATATTATATTATTACCTTTTTCTCATTTAGATGAAAGCAGGCATGTCCTTGAGCCAAGCATCAAGTGGCTTACCAATGGAGTAAACGATGAAACCAATCTCTCTCAACTTGTTAACATCCATAATGTTCCTTCCGTCAAAGATAAACGCCGGTTTCTGCATATTGTCAAAGATCTTCTGGAAATCCAACGACTTAAACTCATCCCACTCCGTCAAAACGCAAACCGCATGTGCACCTTTCGTAGCTTCATACGCGTCCCAAGTCACACTCACTTGTTTCACAGTCGTTGGACTCATCGGCTGCAAGTGAAGGGGATGGTCCCAGTCGAACTTCTTCATCGAAAGGTCTCTCTGAATCTGATCCTCAGTGACTTGAGGATCGTAGATGCTAATCTGCGCCTTGTCTCCCAACAAACCTTTGCACACATCGATCGCCGGCGTCTCCCTCGTGTCACCGGTGTCCTTCTTGAACGCGAATCCGAGGATAGCGACTTTCTTGTTGGAGACGGTGTTGAACATGGAAGAGACGATCCTGTTCACGAACCGGTTCTTCTGGTAATCGTTGATCTTGATCACTTGTTTCCAGTACTCCGCAACTTCAGGAAGCCCGTTGCACTGGCAGATGTAGACGAGGTTGAGAATGTCCTTCTGGAAACAAGAGCCTCCGAAACCGACACTCGCGTTCAAGAACTTGGGGCCGATTCTTGAATCGGTACCAACGGCGTAAGAGACCTGAGTGACGTCAGCGCCGGTGGACTCACAGAGAGCAGACATGGCGTTGACGGATGAGATCCTCTGAGCCAAGAACGCGTTCGCAGCTAGCTTGGAGAGCTCTGCGGACCAGAGGTTCGTCGTGATGATTTGGCCTTCAGGGACCCAATTGGCGTACACTTCCTTAAGCGTCTGCACAGCTTTGAATCCTTCAGGTGTTTCACGGCCTCCGATGAGAACACGGTCAGGGTTAAAAAGGTCAGTGATTGCAGTTCCTTCAGCGAGAAACTCAGGATTCGAGAGGATCTGGAACTTGATTCCTTTACTGTTATGCATCAGGATCTTCTCGATTGCTTCAGCTGTTTTCACGGGGACAGTCGATTTCTCAACGACGATCTTGTCAGAGACCGATACGTCGGCGATCATACGAGCAGCGCTCTCCCAGTAAGTGAGATCCGCGGCTTTACCAGCTCCGAGACCGGTGGTTTTCGTCGGCGTGTTGACGGAGACGAAGACGATGTCGGCTTCTCTCACGTGCTGCTCCACGTCGGTGCTGAAGAAGAGGTTCTTGCCTCTGCATTGCTTGACGATGTCTTCGAGACCTGGCTCGTAGATCGGAAGCTGGTCACTGTTCCACGCGGTGATCCGTGGCACGGAGATGTCGACGACTGCTACTTCAATGTGTGGGCATTTCAGCGCAATCACCGCCATTGTTGGACCTCCAACATATCCAGCTCCGATACAACAGATCTTCACCATTTTGATGATTTCTGAAACTCTCTCTCTGCAAAATTCGAATCAAAAACTCAGATTTCTAACAACAGATCGAATAGCAAACAGAGATCTTTCAAAAGCAAAGTCAAATTGAGATCAGATCTGGACTATATATATGAAATCAAGAGATGATTCACGATTCGATCTGAATCAATGGAGAGATCCGAATAAATACAAAAATTGCTCGTAGCTCACGCGGATCTAAACATAATCTACCCAGAAACTAAGAATGATTGCGAAATCAGCACAATTAACGAAGGATCTACACATTTGAGCAATCTCGATACAATTTCATACAGAGAAGGATCCGATCTCTACGTTTCGAATGACATCGATCGGCGATTCAGAGCGAGATCAATCAATTGAGAATCAAGCAGAGTTTCGGGTGAATAATCCAAAATGCAATAAGAACATCGAAGAGAATTGATATAGAGAGAGATCTGCATTTACCTCTGAAGATTAGCAGTGAAGAGATTGTTCTGTTGGAAGAGCAGAAATGGAAGAAAGTTTCAACGACGAAGAAGGAAAGGCACGCAATTTATAGGGGACACGTTTCCGAATTTGCCCTTTGTCACCCGAACTTATGGTGGAGCAAGAATCCAATCACAGGCGGGGGCAAAACGGGGAATGTGTTGGAAACATTGTCAGTACGAAAATAATGACGATAATGCCCATGTTGAAACTAGCAAATGTTTTAATTTTTATTTTATTTCTACATCGATCATGCACGACGACCTAATTAATCACTATTTTTGTGGAGTAGAGTGGAGAGAATAACAATTAATCCTTTTTTTTTACGCTACACCAAACTATGGAAACCTGTGTGTGTGTGCTACTGTTTTTTTTGGTCAACATATGGTTTTATTATGACTATAAATCTATAAGTAAATAAATTGAATGTTATGTTAATGTCAACCTTTTTTTGTTAAGTTATTTATTAAATTTGGCCATGAAAATTACCTTATCAGTACGTTTCTGGTACTATATATAGCCAATCTAAATAAACAAAACTCATAACGAAAATTAAAAGAAAAAAGAAATATCATAAAATGGGATTTAGCATGAAGTTAATTACATATGTTTTCATGATTTTTTTCATCATATCTTTTGCTCATTGTCGTACAACAACCGTTAGTACTCCAGGTATTAGTTTAAAACTTATACAATTACTTTATAATTATCTATATGAATTGTATTTTCAATGAATATGATTTAATAGAAAATTTTATTAATTAATAGGAAATGAGATAAAGCAGATGGAGCAATGTTTCTGTTGTATGAGAGATCCATGTACTTTTAAAGACTGCGATCGATGGTGTCGTAATCATGGTTTATATTTTCACCGGTGTGATCACCCTCTACATCGATGCTGTTGTCGTGCTATTCCATAGACATATGCGTATGGTCCGAGATGAGATAATATAATCAAATATATGTACTATTGTATGCTAAAATATAATATTAATCTTTTTTCATATGTTTTGAATAATATCTATACAGCATTTAGAAGCAAAACTAAAAAAAACTTTACTTTAAAAAAGTAATTGATTAAATTCTAGCAATGTTTGTTTGCAAATTGTAATCATTACTCTGTTCACATCAAAACATTAAATTGAAAGAAAAATCATTTGTCAATAAAATGTTGTAAGAAAAGTTTAGTCCCGGACCAATTAAAGACCTGACAAAGCGATTTAACGGGACTGGAGAATCTAATTGTCAGCAACATCACAGAAATCTAATGAATCCCGAAAACAGCGAGAAGCCCATAATCTTTCTACCTATATTCACGTAAATGTCCATCAATATTTATCATTAGTCAAAATTACGAAAAAGATTAACCAAGGAAGCACAAGAATCATGAATCACTTACAAAAAATTATATGTGCTGAAATTTTGATGATAGTAACGGTGATATGGGTCGTGCCCATGAGTTACGGTCGTGACCACCATGCGCCGATGACTGGTGAAAAATCTGATCACGTGCCAGCGACTGATGATGTACCAAATCCACCCAAGAGTCATGGTGATGGAACTGGCCCACCTAACGGTGATGGAGCCAATGTGCTCGTGCCTGGTGATGTGCCTAAACCACACCATGACGGCCATAGAACCGGCTCACCTACGAAAAACGGTGATGGAGCAAATGAGCACGTGCCTGGTGATGTGCCTAAACCACACAATGGTGACCATGGAACCGGCCCACCTACAAATAACGGTGATGGAGCCAATGTGCACGTGCCTGCAGGTGATGTGCCTAACCCACGCAATGGTGACCATGGAACCGACCCGCCTACGAGTAACGGCGATGGAGCTAATGTGCACGTGCCTGGTGATGTGCCTAAACCACACCATGATGGCCACGGAACCGGCTCACCTACAAGTAATGGTGGTGAAGCCAGTGTGCCCGTGCCTAGTGATGTACCTAACCCACAAAATGGTGGCCATGGAACGGCCGACGCACCTGATTCTGGTTGGCTTGATGCGCGTGCCACATTTTACGGTGACATCAATGGTGGAGAAACTCAACGTAAGTTAACATACTAACAATTCAATACTCTCAAAACTTGCAAAATTAAGACGTATGCAATAGCCAACATGAAGACATAGTGAATGAGTCTTTGATCTCTCCCTTTGGGTTGAAGAGGGGAATGGATCTTTAACCACTAGAGTAATATGGTAATTGGTTAGTATGTGATTTTCCAAACATTATTATTATTTTTTTCATTTTATATATGACTTCAAAAAATTCAAACAGTTTTTCATTTATTTCTACATATTCTTTTAGTAAACATGAAAACGTAAACGCCAACTTTGTTTCTCCTGTTACAATTAGTTTTGCTTATGTAAACGTCAACTTTGTAACTAAAGAAAAATTATTAAAAAAAAACACCATCTACATATTCTTTTAGTAAAAGTGAAAACGTAAACGCCAACTTTGTTTCTCTTTTTACAATTTGTTTTGCTTATGCAAACGCCAACTTTGTAACAAAAGAAAATTTATTAAAAAACACCATCTCTTAATTATGGGATACAATGACATGCAAACGCAAAAGTAAAAACACATATGTCTATCAAACATATATACTCACCTTTTTCATTTTATATTTATTTGATAGAGGGAGCTTGTGGATATGGTGATCTACACAAACAAGGCTATGGTCTAGCCACAGCAGCGCTAAGCACGGCGCTATTCAACAACGGCTACACATGTGGGGCTTGTTACGAGATGAAGTGCGTGAATTCTCCACAATGGTGTTTGCCCGGAACCATCAGAATCACAGCTACAAACTTCTGTCCACCAGATTTTAGCAAGAGCAAAGACTGTTGGTGCAATCCACCACAAAAACACTTTGATCTCTCCCAACCAATGTTCCTCAAAATCGCCAAGTACAAAGCCGGGGTTGTCCCGGTTAGATATAGACGTGTTCCTTGCGCGAAAACCGGTGGTATCAAGTTTGAAATCAAGGGAAACCCTCATTTTCTTATGATCTTGCCATACAATGTAGGAGGAGCCGGAGATATTAAGGCCATGTGTGTTAAGGGAACGAAGACCGAGTGGATAACGATGAGCAAGAATTGGGGACAGATTTGGACCACTGGTGTTGTGTTAACCGGACAATGTTTATCGTTTAAAATCACTACAAGTGATGGAATTACGAAAGAATTTATGGACGTAACACCACCGACTTGGGGATGTACTGGACAGTCGTTTGTTGCAAAGCATAACTTTTAGGAAAACAAAAAAATGGACGTGTGTTTTGTTAGCTAAGGGTTGCAACTTGCAATTAATTCAGTGAATTATTGTTATTTGTAGATTTATTAGTAAATAGTTTTTGGAAAACAAAAATTATGTGATATTTTTGGGAACATATACTGACATATAATTTCTCAAAAATTACATCTTATTATTTTTATCTCTTTTTTATTTGCACTAACTCAATTTGGAACTGCTCTCATTTTTATTAGTTTATTATCAAATAATAATATATAAAAAACAATTACTGTATTAATACAAGAGTTTAGACTACCAAATAGATTATGCTAGTTTTGCATATAGATAAGTACAATTTACTGATACTTTCTCATAAAGTCTTTGTAGTCAGAGATGATTAAACGATGAATAAACTTCTCAGGATGCTAAGATCACATAATGTTTGAAATCAGTCTTGATCGATGAAGAAACTTTCCATGATGGTTAGATCAACATGGAAAGTTTATTAGTCAATCATCATCTTTGAAAACCTATCAACATGTTGGGAAGTTATCGCTTATATCAGGTTGAATATTGACTACAAAAACTTGAATACAATTACTATTAAGTATAGTTATGCACATATTTGTTTGACCAAAATATATATGAGATTTCAAAATAGTTGTTAACATATTTACACAAATTATCCTAATCAGTTCTATTTCTCTACACTATATATACACACATTCTCGTTAATATTTACCATCAATCAAGGTTAACTTACAAAGTATCTTTGAAAAAGCGAAAAACAAAAATCATGAAACTCTTGGAACCAATGATGTATACAAAAGTTTTGATGATAATTGTGGCGATATGGTTTGCGCCCATAATTTATGGTCAAGAAGCCGAGGCACCGATTGGTGATGTAGCCGAGGCACCTGGAACTGACTCACTCGACACTGCTTGGTATGACGCACGAGCCACATTTTACGGTGACATCCATGGTGGAGAAACCCAACGTAAGTTTTTAGTTACAAATATTTTTAATACGTACACTCTTTATAATATTAGTAACAATCAAAACCAAAGCCATTATAATCTATTAAACTTTACTAGTTATTTCATACTCACTTTATTCATGATATATTTTAATAGAGGGAGCTTGTGGATATGGTAATCTATTCAAACAAGGCTATGGTCTAGCCACGGCCGCGTTGAGCACGGCGCTCTTCAACGACGGGTACACTTGCGGGGCTTGTTACGAGATCATGTGCGTGAATGCTCCACAATGGTGTTTGCCCGGATCCATCAAGATCACAGCTACAAATTTCTGTCCACCAAATTACACCAAAACCCATGACATTTGGTGCAACCCACCACAAAAACATTTTGATCTCTCCCAGCCAATGTTCCTCAAGATCGCCCAGTACAGAGCCGGGGTTGTTCCGGTTAAATACAGACGTATTCCTTGTGTGAAAAGAGGTGGTGTCAGGTTCGAAACCACAGGAAACCCTTATTTCTTGATGATCTTGCCGTACAACGTAGGAGGAGCTGGAGATATCAAGGCCGTGCAGGTTAAAGGAAACAAGACCGGATGGATTGCAATGAGCAAGAACTGGGGACAGCACTGGACCACCAATGTTGTGCTGACCGGACAACAATTGTCATTCAGGGTTACGACCAGTGATGGGGTTACTAAGGATTTCATCAACGTGGCACCCAAGACTTGGGGATTTGGCCAGACTTTTGATGGAAGGATTAACTTTTAGAAGAGTAATTTTTGTGTTTTGTTAGTAGCTAAGTCTTAGAACTAAAAGTAATACACAGATGTACTTGGTGAAAAAGTTACAATAATTAAAAAGATTAATAAGAAATTATATATTTTACATATTTTTTTCTGCTGAATTCATGTATTGGGTTTAACTTCATACTTTGATTTCTCACGAGTCGAGGACCAAGAACCACTAATCCCAACAAATATTTATTCTGTTTTAAGAATTTAATTGTAGTATGTATCATTGGGCCTTCGTGTTTAATTTCTCTCAACTGTGGGAAGCATAACTTTGAAAAAGAAAAAAATGGTTTAAGTTTTGGAAATGTATTTATTGTATCATGCTTATTAATTGGTTTAATGAATATTAATTTATAAACATTTTGCAGTATTTATACAAAAGTATATTGTAAACCTAATAAAACATATGATGATACAAGTACACATTACAATTTACTAGTATTCCCCTCATAAAATCATTGTAGTCGATGATGATACGATTATTAAAATTTTCATGATGGTTGTAAGATCATAATGATTGTGGTCAATCTTCATTGATTAGTAAAATTTCCATGATGGTAAGATAAGTATACATGCATTACAATTTATTAGTACTAGGAGAGAACCCGCGCAATGCGCGGGTTTATTAAACCAAATATTTTTAATTTAATTATTCAGAACATTAGATTCGAATATATCATTTGTTTTTTACTCGAATATATTAGATTCTGTAAGTTTTGCATTTTGTTTTTTTTCATATAGTTTTAAAATTTAGTTGTTATTTACGTGAAATCTTATATAGACTCATAGTGAATAGTTTCATATGTTTTTTGTTCTTTTATACAATAATTTATCGACTGGAGTTGAGTTCTTCTAATTTTCCTTATACTAACAATCATTATAGATTGATTATTATCCTACAGACTCATAGATAATAATAATTGCAATCCTTTTTAAAAGGAAATGAAATGAGCTAATTAGCCAGTAAGCCCATTTAAAGCTACCATGGAAACGAAGAGGTCCGATAAATAATCAAGCCCATCAAAACGAACAGCATTACACATAGTTTTTTTTTTTACGAAAACGACGTCGTTTTGGTGTAAGACGAAAAAAAAAAAAGCGCAAAACGACGTCGTTTTGGTGTAAGACGAAAAAAAAATAAAGCGCAAAACGACGTCGTTTTGGTGTAGACGAAAAAAAAATAAAGCGCAAAACGACGTCGTTTTGGTGTTAGGCGAAAAAAAAAAAAAAAAGAGTGCCACGTGTCAAAGGCTGGAGATTGTCCAAGCCTTATTAGTTATATAGATTCCCCTCATAGAATCTTTGTAGTCAATGATATGAGACGATTAATAATCTTTTCATGATAGTTATAATTTATAAGATCATAATGTTTGTGGTCAATCTTCATTGTTTAATAAATTTTCATGATGGTAAGATCATCATGGAAATTTTGTAGTCAATCATCATCTTTTGAACATAATGGAAATATGTGAAGAGAATACAAAGAAACAAAGTAATTACTTGACTTGTAGTTTAGAAACAAAATATACTTTTAAAACATATCAACGTATCGGCAATGTTACTGCTTATCAATAGCAGATGGACTACAAAAAAGTTGACTGCAATTAGTCAATTACTATTATTCTATGAAGTATATTTATGCACATATATCGTTTGACCAACATTAATATAACTGTTCAAAAGATTTGTAAACTTATTTACATAAAATCCTAATCAGTTCTATGTCTCTACCTGTATATATATACCTACATTCCCATTGATATCAAATCATCAGTCAAAGTTATTAAAAAAAGCGAAAAATAAAAATCATGAAACTCTTGGAACCAATGATGTATACACAAGTTTTGATGATAGTTGTGGCGATATGGTTTGCGCCTATAATTTATGGTCAAGAAGCCGAGGCACCAGCGACTGGTGATGTAGCCGACGCACCTGGAACTGACTCATTCAAAAATGGTGGTTGGTATGAAGACGCAAGAGCCACATATTACGGTGACATGCAGGGTGGAGAAACCCGACGTAAGTTTTTAGTTATTATTATTATTTTTTTTTTTATTAAAGCCAAACCCATTATCTTCATCAATTATTACATACTCACTTTTTCCATGATATATTTAATAGAGGGAGCTTGTGGATATACTGATACATTCAGACAGGGCTATGGTCTATACACGACGGCGTTGAGCACGCCGCTCTTCAACGACGGTTACACTTGTGGGGCTTGTTACGAGATCATGTGTGCGAATACTCCACAAGCGTGTTTGCCCGGATCCATCAAAGTCACGGCTACAAATTCATGTCCACCAGGCTCAACCGGCGGTTGGTGCGACCCACCACAAAAACATTTTGATCTCACCCTACCAATGTTCATCAAGATCGCCAAGCAAATAGCCGGGGTTGTTCCGGTTAGATACAGACGTATTCCTTGTGTGAAAAGAGGTGGTGTCAGGTTCGAAACAACCGGAAACCCTAATTTCTTGATGATCTTGCCGTACAACGTAGGAGGAGCCGGAGATATAAAGGCCGTGCAGATTAAAGGAAACAAGACCGGATGGATGGCAATGAGCAAGAACTGGGGACAGCACTGGACCACCAATGTTATGTTGACTGGACAACAATTATCATTCAGGGTTACGACCAGTGATGGGGTTACTAAGGATTTCATTAACGTGGCACCCAAGACTTGGGGATTTGGCCAGACTTTTAATGGAAGGATTAACTTTTAGAAGAATGATTGAGTTTGTTAGCTAATTAATTTGCAAAAAAAATTTTTTTTTTAAATAATTGAATACATAGATGTATTGGGTGCAAAAGTAACAATAATGAAAAAATACTAAAAATATTTGAGATTTTGTTTATGCTACTTAATTTAGTTCGTGCATTTAGTTTTAACATCATACTATGATTTAATCAGATTAACATGTGTCCCGGACGATATCCATTAAAACTAGCTAATGTTTATTCAGTTTTGAGTCGTTTGCATGTCATTTCTGTTTCTGGTTCAGCTTAAATTCTTCAGTTTTTCACTTTTTCTATAGTGTATAACTTAAACACGCAAACTCTCACATTTAAATCCAAATTATGATACGGTGACTTACACACGCATTAGTATATATATATATATATATATATATATATATATATATCTATCTTTACTTTAATAGAATTTTAATCGTGGTCTCCTATATATACATCATATATACATCAATAAATTATGAACATCCATTTCAAGTATTTGAAGTGATTTTTTTCGATTGTCACAACAGCTTAAGCTATTTTGGCAGTTTAAACTTTACAATGTTTTCTCATATATAAAGTTTTACAGTGTTTTTATAGGATCTTTGAAATGAGCTTATATATTTGCCTTACCCTCTCTCTGATTTAGTAAGCGTGATCTACAGCATGATAAACTTTCCAATATATCAGATTTTGAACATATTATTGTAAGATGCGAAGAGATTAAAATAAACAAACTAGTTAAATGTAATTTAAGAAAGTACTTTTAAATCAGCGTACTAAGTTATCACTTATCAAGAAGCATGTTGGCTACCAAAAGATTATCAGAATTACTAAACTGTGTTCATTTGTAAAGTATATATATGCAACATTATAGAAACATTTGAATGGTTTTACACAGTTACCATATTACATGTAATCTAGAAAATTATATTTCTAAAACAGCCTACCATTTCATTCAAAATTATATATTGGCAATGTTATCACCTATCAAGATGCATGTTGACTAGGAAAACTTCAACACATTTACTAGTTTGTGGTCATTTCAATCAATACATGCAACATTATAAATTACTTGAATGCATATTTACATAACTACCATAACCACTTATACTTCTCTACCTATATATGCACACATTCCCATCAATATTAATCATCAATCAATCAATCAATTAAGAGAGTATTATTAAAAACAAATAAAATAATACAAATCTTAGAAAATATGATATATACAAAAGTTTTGATGTTGGTAATGGCGATATGGGTCGTACCCCTGAGTTACGGTCATGTAGCCGACTCACCGATGAGTGGTGATGTACCCAAGGTACCCAGTAACGGTGCAACCAACGGACTCGACACTGCTTGGTATGACGCACACGCCACATTTTACGGTGACATCCATGGTGGAGAAACGGAACGTAAGTTTTAGTTACTAAACTAAATATCCATGGTTTAGTTATTATTTTATTTTTAATGCGATTATTTTGTACAGCCTGAAGAGATCATCTAGTACTCTTTAAAATATTACACTGACACTTTTTGCTTCATATATTCAATAGAGGGGGCTTGTGGATATGGTGTATTCAAACAAGGCTATGGTCTAGCTACGACTGCGTTGAGCACGGCGCTGTTCAACAACGGGTACACGTGCGGGGCTTGTTACGAGATCATGTGCGTGAATGATCCACAATGGTGTTTGCCCGGATCCATCAAGGTCACGGCTACAAATTTCTGTCCACCAGATTACAGCAAAACCCAAGGCGTTTGGTGCAACCCACCACAAAAACACTTTGATCTCTCCCAACCAATGTTCCTCAAGATCGCCCAGTACAGAGCCGGGATTGTCCCGGTTAAATATAGACGTATTCGTTGCATGAAAGCCGGTGGTGTCAGGTTCGAAACCACGGGGAACCCTTATTTCTTGATAATCTTGCCGTACAATGTAGGAGGAGCCGGAGATATTAAGGCCATGCAGATTAGAGGAAGCAGAACCGGATGGATTCCGATGAGCAAGAATTGGGGACAGCACTGGACCACCAATGTTGTGTTGACCGGACAAGGTTTATCATTCAGGATTACAACGAGTGATGGGATTACTAAGGATTTTAATAATGTGGCACCACAGAATTGGGGATTTGGCCAGAATTTTGATGGGAGGATTAACTTTTAAAAAAATGATTTGACTTTTGTTAACTATGGCTTATAATTATATGATTTAACAGATGTATTGGGTGCAATAGTTACAATAATATAAAGAAATATAAAATAAATGTGGTTTAAATTATGTTACTTGATTCCTGCATTTGGTACTTATAGGAATGTGTATTACCATGATATCATATATGGTTGAAATCTAAATTGCCAGATTAAACAAAAAATAATGATCAACCGTAAACTAAACAATTCATAAAGGAATGTGTATACAGAGAAAAAATGAATCAAACTAGTATTAAAAAGAATCACAGATGCTGTAAACAAAGTTAAGTACTGAAATAGGTACTGAGACCAAAGCGTGTTTGTGTGTATACAAAGTTACAAACCTGAGTCTTAACTCTTGTGGTTTCACTTCCAATCAAGCATATCAAGAAGCCACAAAACCTCATCTCTAGTATCAGCAACATCACAGAAATCCAACTGAATCCCAAAAACATCAAGCACACCATCATTCACATCCATGAAAAGCAGAGAGACCCACGCTCTCACACCGGAGATGAAAGGATAATAAGGAGACAAGTCAAGATACTCGAAAGCAAGCGCTCTGTACGAAGAATGGTCTATATACTCAAACACAGACCGGTTTATTATCCTCGCAACCTTATCCGAATCATTCCTCGCCACAAACATCGAAACACTAACCGTTTCGTTTAACGGAATAGCGAATCTCGGCTCAGCAGGGACAAGCATCATGAAATCATGTCTTCCAAGGAACATTCTAAGAACACTGCTGATCTCTGATGGTAAAGGATCGATCCCGGTTTCGAACGCAACGCCAGGGATTAAACCGGAGTATATCAGTTTGTCTTCTGACCAAATGTCGACGAAGAACTCCAAGTTTTCGAAGGAGAGTCTCGGAGGAGGTAGAGTCCGGTTTAGCCGCCGTTTGCTAAACGTTTGGAACATCTTGTAGTATGTCTCCGTCGGCGGTTTGTTCCGTTTGCAAACCGACGGCCATTTCTTGGCGCATTGGCATTTCCAGTAAAAGTCGTCTCTTGCTATGTCTCTCCATTGTTTGCTTACGCCCATACACGCTGCGAGGTCTTCTCCTTCGAGCAGTGGAAACACATTCTTCAACACTTCTTGAGGGAACATCTTCTTGCGCTTTTTCAAGAACTACACAAATTGGTTAAATGGGTCAAGATTAAGACACAGAATCAAACTAAATGTGAACATGAAACGGTCTTTTTGTAACCAACTCTCTTTCTGAATCATTTGAGGGATAATCAAAACAGAGAATGTTTGGTTTTGAGAAATTTCTCTAAGAAAGTATCTTTATTTGCAATCAATTTTCAATACCCAATGACAGAGATAACAAATGCTTAGTAGATTTGAGAAGAAAAATGCATTTTGATCAACAAAAGTTTCGAATTTATAATCAGACAAGCTAATGGAACCATAAATATGACCTAATTGAAAATGTTCCAATTCTCAGTAAGAAGAGCAAGGAGCGAGCGAGATCCAAATCCAATTTGAAATTTCCAGATGAAAATTGTAATTGGAAAATACAGAAGAACAATTTCGACAGAGTTGGAGAGAGTAGGAGCAGATCAAATCCAATTCGATTTGATTAGAGGTAATTTCCAGTGACGATAATTGAAACAGGATATGATGATCAATCGGTGAAGAGAACGAAAGCAAAACAGAAATAGACGAAGCTTCATCATGAGCAATAGAGAAAATAACGCTAACCTTTTCACACAATCTGGAGTCGGAATCTGGATCACATAGATACGATTTCGAAAGAAAATGGAAGAAAATTTTACATATTGGATTTTCCTGGGGAAATTAGGGGAAAGAGGAAGCATCAGTATTCGGTAGGAAGATAAAACTGAAGATTTAATTAATTAATAAGAAATTAAAAAGTAATAAAACGGGCCTGATTTGTAAACGGGCCTTAGCCCACAAACTTTATTCCAAGAACCAAAACAGAAGCAATAATCAATGAAATTAACCAAACAATATATTTTTGGCGGCAAGAACTTTTTTTTTTTTTTTTTTTTTTTGAATAAAGAAGTCATAGAGAACATAGTTATTTTACTCTCGAATAACTAAATTATATTTTAGGAAACAAATCATTTTCGTTTATTTGAAACATAATTAAAGATTTCGAAAACCAACTCGTGCAATATAATAATTTCTTGTGTTTAATGAAAACTGTTTATCCTTAATATTGTAATAGAAACATGATGAGATGGTTGGAAACTATCAAATTGTATATGAAATTTACTGTGATATCTTTTCTGCTCATGAAAAAACTGAAGTAGTCGAGATTGCAAAATCAAAAAGAAAACTATGTGGGTGTAAAATGATCCACGAAAAGAAACATCAACAATAATCTTATAATTCACCACTTGAGTTTGCATATCACAGTCACCACAAGTTCATATTCAAGTACTCCTTCAAAAAGAAACATGAATGCGTGTGTAGACGCATCACCATTCACCAATCTTAACCAAGTAGCTACTAGGGGAGCATCTGGTTTTAACAATTATAATGCTATATTTTTTCAGGATGTACCTTTACAATGATCAATGAAAGATTCTTTGATAGATTAAGTCATAAACTTCGAAAAACGCAGTTGAATATTTCACTATCTAATTTTATGGATGACGTTATCAATTGCTTAAATTTACAACTCAAATATATTTATTGATTTTGTTTTTGTTCTTGTAGTGATTGTTTGTTTGGAGATTGACAATTTTATGTGAATATATATATATTTGAATAAAACCAACTGATAAACGTGAAAAGAGGACAAATAGTGAAGAGCATGGGAGACAAGGAGCAAGGAGGACAGAGTGTGGGATCAGAATAGTCACTATTCAGTGACTCAACAACTTACCCCTTGTGTTTAGTCTCAGGGTACCTTATTTCCCCACCAAAACCTCTACATTCTTTTCTTTTCATTCTTCTTGTAATTTTATATATAAAAATAAAATATAAAGAATAAAGTGAAAGCAATGAGAGGGGGAGGACAAGAAAATTACATCACATGATAAGTAGATATTTTCAGAAAAAAAGTAGTGGTTGGTTTCTTTTAAAAATATGGATGTTAAATGTGAGTATCTATCTTCATATGTAACTTGAGTTTATCCAAAGTAGTTAATACAATAAAAAAAAAAAAGTTATGTTTATAGCTAGCCAAGACTTACATGTAAAAGCAATGTGGGATCTATACTTAGTACTTAGTAAGAATCACTTGATAATTACATGTTTATATCTTGACATTTTCACCATTACATAAAAATATTATACTAAAAAAAAAATAATATACTCAAGACATCCTATTAGTGGAAAGGAATTTCAATTATACCTTGGTACAGAACATAAATGGTCGACCAGTGTCCAAAGCCTCTTCATTGGGAGGTTTATTGTTTATCTCACGTGGACGTGGGTCAATGATATTACTTTCGTTCCTATTTTCATGCGAAATTTCATTGGTTAAAAGTAAAACAACGTGTTAATGTTTCATGACACTAGAAAAATGTAGGCAGTCTCCATAGTCGGCGACTCCCATAATCGAATGCTTTTTAATGTTTTGATTTGAATTACGAAACGGTGAGTAAGGGAGGAAACACAAATGGAATGAAAAGATGTCTCGTCAACATCTAAATCTTTTGGTAAATTTGTTACTTATCTATGACCACAAGAAATTAAAATACTTTTTCCCTGCCTTATATCATATTGTCCCTCACTCCCACTTTCATCAAACAAACAAAACAAAAGCCAAAAACTTTTGTTCTCTCGCCTCCTTATTAAGACATGTATATATTGTGCTAATACAGCTTTTTTTAACAAAAAGTTTTGTTATATTGTTGTGTTATGTAAAGAATAAAATCAAATAATACAAAGAAAAGCTTGATTCAAATTTTTGTTTTTATTTTTGGCCAGTTCATTACGGTATGTTGACACTAATTCAAGTACAGTTGTAAAACATGTATGAGCAAGTTGATCAATAACTTTTCCCTTTATAAAACGACCAACTAAATCAGTTACACAAGATATAATGTGACAAACAGATTAATATTTAGAAGCATTACATAATGTACTGATTATTATATAACATCAAAGATTATAAAAGCTAACTCGCGTGGTGGCACTATGGCATTGGACTAAAGGACGTAATCCAAACTCTATACGTGAGTCAGCTCGATGCTTTATCTACGGATATTAGTCGAATACTTGTTAATCAATGTACACAATTACGCAAATCAGTCACGTGGAACAACAGCTAAACACATGCTATTAACCTGAAATCTAGATAGTAAACCATGTGCACCAAGCCACCAAATCGAAATTATAAAAAGAAACACATCCTTCCTATACTAAATTAATTAATCATCTAAAAACAATGTTGATTATACACTCTTCTTATTATTTTTTGGCATTACAAAGAAAAGGGAAGTTATGTGCATGCAGGGAATATACAGAACATGCTCTCTGTTCACTTCCATGCTTTCTTTCTCTGTCTGCTTTCCTTTCTCTTCTCCCATGTGCCTTCACATGCTGTTTACTCTCTCCCTTTACAACCGGTTTCCGGTTCAATTTTTCCCGGTTCTCATATTTCAAATTAGTTTTCAGTTTTCTTTTTTACTCAAAATTCTCTTCTTTGTCCAATGAGGGTTTGCTGGCTCATAACACCTTCACATGCATGACCTCTCTACACGAGGCACATTTTAATACACATATATTCTTCCCTTTTTGATGACGAAACTACCCTTCCAAATTTACTCCCGAATTGCATAATCTTATGTAATTTCTGTTACGGATGTTTTAATTTTAACTATATACGAATATGTTTATTAACAAAAATGAAAATATCATTTTGGAGAATTTTCTCGAGATATATATTTTTTTGTTAAAATTGTCTCGAGATATTTGTCATTTAATATCATGAAAAAGACAAGAGTTATCACCCATGTTATAAAATTAAAGAGAAAAACAAAGTTTATAAGGCGCCAAAGGGTCCAACCTTGACAAAACAAAAAAGGGGTCCTCCAACAAAGAAATAAAACGAAAACATTTATCTGGTCAAATGGAAAAGTAAAACATCTGATTAGATAGATAATCTGTAAACATTCTTCGTACGTACCATTTAGCAACTGGATTATGGACAAACTGTGGAGGGGGCAATACAGGAAAGCAAAAGAAAAATAATATTGGCCCAAACACTTATCAATTTATCATGTGCCACCACAGAACGCTCAGGCTTTACTGTCATAAGGCAAATGCGCACTCTTCACCCACTTCTCTTAACCAGCTTCTCCACACATTTGAAATTACGGATATACCTTCTCTTCACATGTCAGTGCTGTGTTGTCGATATTCGTACGACTCAAAACATTCAGATAATTTGGAAACTAATGTCTTAACCTTTTAGGCATGCTCTTGAAAAAAAAAGGATAAAAAAGCAACAATACAATAAGATAAAATTTCTGAAATACCGATTGTAACAAAATCACAATTACATAAGAATAAACATGCATTCAAATTAATCTTTTTATAGGATTCCTAACACATCACTAGATCGATCAGTGTAGTATCTGTAGATTAATTGTGAGAACATGTGTTCAATGGCTTGTAATGAACAATAAATGTTTCGTTCGTAGTTGTTAGATAGAGAGGACATTTCTAGAAGTTAATTTGTATTTCTTTAGCAGTTTTTTACAAAGCAATACAACTGTTAATAAAAATTCCAAAATTTCAATAGTTCAATTCTTGGTATGTGAAACTTATAATGCCAAATATATAATCTAAACCTGTTTCTTTAATATTCAAGAAAATAGTTTAAGATTGTTCCTCTGAGAGATATTTGACAACGAGCACGTGAGAGATAATATCGAGATTTATTTTTCTTTAAACTTAGGGCCCAACAAAAAAAAAAGCACAAGACGACAAACAAAGGAATGAAAGCACCACCAGTGGCACTATTGTAAAAACTGGTACTTTCAGGGGCATAAACGAATAGCCAGTTGTACATAAACCCCGATCTTCATTCTTCTCATATTCAAAAAGAAAAGAGAGAAAATAAAAAATCTCATCCTAATCTTCTTCTTCGCGATGAGAATCATAAAGACGCAAAGATCAAGAGGAGGAGGAACAAGATGCAAGAAACTCGTAAACAGAAGATTAACTGCTTCGTCACGTGCCAAGATTCTCCGCAATTGCTGCGGCAACGGCGGTGAAAAGTTCACCGAGAAGCTCCAAGCGCTTAAGAGTCTTCTACCTCCGTCGACGAGGAAGACGGAGAAGACGGCGGAGCAGAGTCCTCAAGTCGTCGACGTGGAGGAGAAACCAGACAATGGAGAGACGGAACAGCTGTTTCAAGAAACGGCAGATTACATCGTCCGGCTAAGGAACCAAGTCGTGGTGTTGCAAAAGCTAATCGAGATCTACGGATCCTCTGATCAAACTAAAGATTTTGTTTTATAATGTTCATATTTGAATTATGGTTTTTTTTTTCTTTCTAAAATCCAGTTTATTTTTCTTTTTATGTATTACGTATTTTGAAACCCTTTATGGTTACTTTTAGGTAGTCCATGTATAATGTTTTGATTTTGACGAAAGAAGAAAAGAAATCGGTTTGAATAATCCACAGAAGTTATTGTAACAACCATTATGCGTATTTTTGTAGTCTTTATTTTTCTTATTCAAACATATCAAAATGCGTTATTTGTTATTTGTTTTCGCTTTTGTTGACACCATCCCACTACCGACACGTTTTGTTGTCAGTAACGACCAATGACTAGCAACAAAAACCAACATATGTTGGTCCTATCATTGCTGAATCAGCGATATATTTCATCAGCATATTTTTAGCGACTACTGCATATGTAAACGTTAACATACAGTGTTCTAATTTCTAATCATGTAGATTGATTGTTAACGTTAGCGATTAATGCACGGAAAACTTGAGAAGTTGAGATCGTTGATCCTTCTTTCTTTTGGTGGAGGCTTAGTGGATTGATAGCTTGAGAAGTTTTGAATTGTTATATCATGTAGTGTAGACCATCATTCCTTTGAGTCTACAACACTAAGAATCTAGCTAAATTAAACAACTACGTATCTGATTTTATAACCGTAAAAATTATAGTATACATATTGGCCTTTAGAAATTTTCAAAAATTCAATTGTAGATGATATGTGTTTCCTCACAAAATTAAGGATTCTTATTTCTTGTGATGGAGGTCTTTAATGATTGAGAGCTTAACAAGTTTGAGTTCTATAGCATGTAGTGATCTAGACATCATTCCTTTTTCTGTCCTTGTAAAAAAAATTGGATCTTTAAGTCCTTTAAAAAAAAAAATAGCAACAGTAGAAAAAAACAACCTAGAAAATGAAAAATAACAAAGATTATATAGAAGTATTAAAAAACAGAACTAAAGATAGAAGGTGGACACAAAAGTAAAGAAGGAAGAGATACGTACATCAGTATGTAAGTGCTGTGTCTTTTGTCTCTTTAGGATCATGTGTTATATCTGTATTATGTAACATGTATGTGATTTATGGTCACGCTGATCGTGACTTGTTAGTCCCCTTTGCTTAACTCTACCATGTGATCTCTCTTTCATTTTAATTTGAAAATTCTCAAATATATAAATGCGCATGTTCCTTCTTTTTATCCTCTTGACTGTCTAGTTTTATTTTATTTCTTAAGAGAAATATCATAGTAAGAAATAACACACTGAAACAACAACCAAAAAAAAAAAAAAAATACACACTGAAACAAAATTTCACGCACCCGGACGTGGTGGCTCCAAGTTTGATTCCACCTGGTACGAATACTCTATGTGGTCCTCGGTCCCGGTTCGGATGCTTTCGTCGTGATCTGTTTGCGGAAAATTCTTTGCTAAGGGTACCTATTACATTCGCAATTAATCAGAGATTTGACAAAATATATAACTCTAGTGATTACGTAATTTCATTAGATATACATGCGTTTGATCATTCGTAAACACTTTAACTGGCCAAAAAACCCATATTTCTACGGACTTCGGATAAAATTCTTTAGCTTTAAATTACTTTTAATTAAAGATTGAGTGAGACATGCATGTTGTGATTTTCTTAATATTAACTATAGTTCGATACATGCGACCTTTGTTAATTATACAATACAAATTTTATATAAAAGAATTTAAGAAAATCCCTAACTCATAGTATAAAACTAGGAAACTAGTTCTCCCTTAAGAAGCAAGGTAGGTTTTCTCTTAATAGTAATAAGAATTGTAATTAACAATCCCTAACCCGCTTTGCTGATCCCCATCAGCTCCGATATCCGCAGGCTGCAGCCATCGAGAATCGAGATGTCTATAGAACATTATATTGAATTTAAGGTTTTTCATTCATAATTTGCAGTAAAAAAAATCACACAATAGAAAAAGGCAATTATATGAGTCACCTCCAACATGAAGAGGCTTCAATGTCGGCTTCAAAGAGTTGGTTGATCATTGCGATTCCGAATTTGAGAGATGCTGCTTTCAGAGTCAGACATCTTTCTCAAGTAAACTGCAAGAGAATCAAATCTCACAGGCACATAATTAAACAAACCCTAATAATATATACAAACAATCATGAATATAAAATAATAAGAAACGACTAACTGTCCATCAAACCTCCCTTCGTTTTTTTGTTGAAACGTAGCTCCTCGATCAACCTCGTGTGATCAAATTCATGGCCTTTGAGCAGAGCTTTACGACCAGATGATCAGGCCGGAGATGAGACCCTGAAGCTTGCGGAAGAGGCTTTGTCTTTGGGGTTAGGGTTTACGGCTCTTGAGAACTTTTGTGTTGACCTTGAGTTTGGTCCTGATGGGAGCGATCCTGCGTGAGGTTCTCCATTCAGAAGTGTCGGCGATGTAGTGGGAGTCGAGGACAAGACCGCATTCTGTGCAGATTGTGTCGCCAGATCGATAGTCAGTTACTGTATTGGTTAGTTTCTTGCAATCCAAGCATGCGATTACCTCCATTATAACTTGTATTTATCCTATGGCAAGGTATGATTGGGTTTTTTTTGGGGGTTCGTTTATATACAAAGAAAAGAGATAAGAAAGAGGTAATTGTTCTTTTTCTTGATTGGTTTCTTTTTTCTTTAACGATTTTATATATTAAAAAGAAAGGAAACCAATTTCTATTAGGAAAAGAACAATTACCTCTTTTCAATTTAAGATTTGATTATTAATTAGCCTAAAATTTCCAATTAAATGTTGCTAGCCTAATAGTAGTAGGATTTGGTTTGCTTTGTTTTCTCAAGGTATTTATTTAAAAAAAAAAAAAAAAATACTTCCACTCTTTTAAGATTTGACTATAATTATCTATTTATATATTTTTGAGACCAAAGATTTGACTATTAATAAGCCTAAAATTGCCAATTGTAATACAATTTGTTTCATGTATGAATAATAATAGTTTTGAAGTCAATAGTTCATACATGAAACAAAATTTTACATCACCCACGTACTGGCAACCGCAACTTAAAACACACGGTAGAATTCAACTATTTTAGTACAATCTGAAAACAAACGCAAGAGAAATCTTAATGTCTTTAAAGTTTCCATCTTCTCCTACAATCTTGAAAATTACATAAGATTTTCTCATAAGTCAGCTTACGAATATGATAAAAAGAGATGTTGCTATAGCTTTCTCTTTTAATCAAACAAATACATACTTAATCTATTTGTATTTATTTCATATATAACATTGCAACTCCTTCCTCTGTACCACTATATATGTGAGAACCAAAGTTGCAGTATATATGGAATCAATTGAGCTTCCCACTGGCGAAATCCGATATCAGCTTCACAAAGTGTTTAGGGTTCTCAACATGTGGAAGATGACCGGAATCTGGTACTTCCCGGAAAACCGCATTTTGTAGCTCACACAACAATTTCTGCATTTTGTTGATGGCATTGTTAAAACTAAAAGCTTTAATTAAGCCAAAGAACAAAAAAAAAAAAAAAATCAATACTTACAACTGAGAGCTGGTTGCTAACAATCTGATCATTTTCACTGCATACGACTAGCGTCTTATGGTTAATCTGCGTTGTTACATCCAAAACATAAACAAAAATCAAGAACCATATAAACTGATGGATTTTTGGGCCAAATTTGTGATTAGTAAGTGTTTAGTTGTTTACTAAGTGTTTTCATTACTAGTTTGATATGTGAAGCGACATTATAGCCACCGCTAATCATAAAATCGACCATCGCATCCTCCCACCACGGCATTTGACAATGTAACCGACCAATCTAAGCAAAAACATATTCAATTCCAAAATCAATATGAAATATATGTAATAATTATATATAAAAAAAAAAAATGAAGTGAGACATGATCTTACATTAGTCCAATCTATGTTCTCCGACAAGGGAGATGAAAATGCTAACACATTGGCCAAAAGGCGAAGAGGAAATGACTTCAACAACTTAACCTGAAGCAACATCAACAATATTAATATCATACGTTAACTTATTGTGCATGATAAGAGTTTTTTTGGGACCAACCCCAGCGTAAGCTATTGATTTTGGTAACTCTTTAAGCCGACCGGTTCCTTCTGAATACGCATTGGCGTTAATGAGAACCAATTTAGCAACCTGAAAGTTGGTAAAAGAAGAGGAATTAGTGAATATTGAGATTGGTTTAACAGAAAGCTAAGAGAGTGATTATGATTAAACCAGAAGTTTACAGCTTCAGGGTAATTAGCAGTGAAGTCAACAGCTACCGTTGCTCCTAAACTTGGTCCAACTAATATCATTGGTCGTTTGATATATGTTTTCCAAAGCTGAAAATTTCAAATCACAGAACAGAGAGATTAGCTAAGACTGGAAAACCAGATACCGTATATAACAAACCAAACCGAGATTTTTGGTTTTCGGTTTTCAGTTTTGGTTCGGTTAACTTGGTTAAACCAATCGGCATAATTTCAAAATTGATTCTGTTAGTTTTGTTAACTGTATTAAAAAAAAAAACTAAACCAAAATATGCCAAACTGATAATAAATTTTTGAACAGAAGAATTGGACTAACAAAATCTACAAGACTTAACCGAATTTAACCAAATTTGAACGAAGAAATGAAACCGAACCAAATCGAACCGTAATTTATTTTGGTTATTTTTCAGTAAAATTTTCTCGAACCGAACAACTCGACTAACCGAACAAATCGAACTTGTAGGCCTAAATTGAACTTCAGGGTAATTAGCAGTGAATTGAAGACATATTTGAATCATTTAGTAACAAAAAAAAAAAAAAAACAATTCCCGGCATTCAGTCTAGTTTCTGAACTCTCTTAATTTACTGACCTCGAAAAGATGTTGTCGCTTAGATGCTGCATCGCACGGTGGAAGTTTCTCTGCAATGGTCATTGAAATTAACGAGTTCTTGAAATTGAAAAAATAATCAAAACACGTATTTATATCCTCCAAAACCAGAATTCTCAAGAATTGGGTTTAATTAGTAAAATCAAAAGTTAAATTTGTGTAAAGCTTACGAAGATCGGAGAAGCCCCAACCAAGAACATCAATAGCCCAAGTTTCAAGACAAGCTTGTTCAAGCAGAGGGTAAGTACGTCTCCATTCAAGACACGAACTAAGTCAAAAAAAAAAAAAAAATTAAATCTCTGTAAAATTCAGATAGAGTGACTTTAATAAATTGTATTGTCCGTAAAAATAATTTAAAATTAATAAATAAAACCTGTCGAAACAATGGAGAAGAACGACGGGACTTTTGTCGTGTGATTGAACAATTGGTTTGATACAGCTACTCATTACACAGCCTCTAAAGTTTCCCATCTGAAACACATTTTGATTTTGTTTCTCACAAGAAAAACTTTGAAATTTCGAGAAATTAAGTAACAAAATCGAGAGAGAAGAACCTGAAGAGGAACAGGAAGTCGAACAATTCTTTGAGCTAGAGTTCTTGCGAATGGATCTTTTATGTTCTTTACCTCCTTTGGAAGAAATGCCGGAAACCCATCTCCGTTCGCCGTTATCCGCCGGAAGCTTGTCGCTGGAGGCGGTGGAGAGACCATTTTCAAGCTACCCATCATCTCTCTGTCTCTCACTCACTCTCTCTCTCTCTTTCTCTCTGAGTTAAAGGCTTCTTAAAGCTATTCTCGAAGAAATGTGTTTAATAATAAGGTTTAATTAAAGTACCTAATTTTGGTTTACTATTGTTATTTTTAGCGAAATAATTGATTATTCGAATTTCGTGACATTGAAGAGAGTAACCAGAAATAGAAAGGAGAGTAATGTTAGGATTCGGACCATTTGCATGGCATTTAAATTGAAATGCAACTACCCAATTTCGTCTTTTATTAGTGTACTTGTAAATTTCTTGTTTGTATTTAATTGATCATTAATTAATTACATTCTTGTTTTTTATACACTTTTTTGTTTATTTCTTTGGAAATGACCACACAAGTTCTTCTGACAGTTAACACGCTTTCTTATTTTGAAAGCTTGAAGACAAAAGTAAAATCCAATAATCACACGTATTTATTTATTTATTTGCACTCAAAAATATCTACTCCATCTATAAACTCTTGGACAAAGGAATGAAATTATGTTAAATTGTTTCTTTTTTCTTAAATGTTGGAGTGATACCATTCACATTCCCACCTAACAGTTCTCTAGATACAATCATACAACTTGTCCAAAAATAAGTAACAACGGCCGACATTAGATTAACATTGAAACATAAGTTTAATACAATTCATTAGCAACAAAGTTGTCATCTCTTTTTTGAGTAAAGGTTCTCTAGTTTGTTAAAGAAGAATATACAAGAAAATATAACACATACAAATTTATGAGTCAGAATCCCAAACTACAATCTCTCGGCCTCGGTCAAATTTTAAATTTAATTCTGAATCTATTTAAAATTTTAAATTTAATTCTGAATCCATTTAAAATTTAATTCTTCATTCTTAATAACTTTAAACTCTACAAACGAGAAAGGATCACGTCGCCAATTGTCTCATATATAAACTGTCCATTGTATGTTTTGTTTGCAGTTACTTTGGGAAAAGAGAACGAGAAGAAAAACAAACCATAGTTGGGAATTACGTATACAAGAACAAAATAAATTACTAACAAAAAGCCATGTGCTTATTACATACAGAAACAAAACAATACGTTGGAATATACTAATTGAAATTACTCAAGACGAACTTGATACCATTGAACAGTACCTACTTCCCCATAAATCTCGAGTTCACATACAGCTTTAACCAAGAAATCGACGGCTTCGTCGAGGTCATCGAACCTAGCAAGGTCCGGTGGCAAAAACTCCGCAGGCCAATTCTCAAGCCATCCTTTTAGCTTAGCCTTGAGTTCATCTTCTGACACGAACTGTTCGTCTTGTCCTGCCTCTAACAGTACGTACGTATCCGAGTCCGAATGTACTCTTCTTCTCCTTGCACAAACCTAAATTATATATTCACATCTGTTTAAATTAATTGGAATACTTATATATTAAGACGGTTCCATATATTTCCGAAAAAAACTATTCGCACGGGGAAATTTCAAAACTACACCTCTTGAGGTGCAAATTTTCAAAAATACACCTCTATGGTGCCAATTTTCAAAACTACATTTTTTTCATTTAGTAAAAGAACTCTAAACCCTAAAATATAAATCCAAAACCCTAAAATATAAATCCAAAACCCTAAAATCTAACATTGAACCCTTAAATCTAAACCCTAAACCCCAAAATCTAAACCCTAATATAGGATTAGTGAACCCAAACATATATATTAAAATTAGGGAAAGATGTATTTTTGAAAATTTCCACACTATAGGTGTAGTTTTGAAAATTTGCACCTCAAGAGGTGTATTTCATAAAATTTCTCTATTCGCAATGCTAATGGTTAATTTAATTAACATAACCATTAAGTGTATTTCTTTTTTTATTATTCAATTATATG
Organism: Microthlaspi erraticum; assembly: GCA_902728155.2. NCBI lineage: Eukaryota > Viridiplantae > Streptophyta > Magnoliopsida > Brassicales > Brassicaceae > Microthlaspi > Microthlaspi erraticum. The sequence goes on from CACVBM020001607.1 coordinate 1,000,473, forward strand.
ATTGTTACATATTTTTGTTCAATAGCAAAACCATTTCCGGGGTCACCAATCAAAACCAACAAAAAAGAAAAACAAAAATAACATAATTTATATCAAAATGCAGTGAACCAACACTTACTCTTAAATGGTTTTTGCTCTTTCTTGTTGCGGTCATGGACAACATTGGACAACTTATAGGATTATGACAAAGGTTTACTGAGTATGAGGGAAGAGAATCTGTTGCTTGGAATTTTTCTATCCAAACTCGTCGGTTTTGTGGAGCTGAAAAGCATAGAAACGTACGGAAAATTGAAATAGATGGGTTAAGCTATTCTTAGTTTTCAATAATCGTGATGTTCAAAAAAAAAAAAAAGTTTTCAATAATCATCGTTGTAAGGAAACAAAAGTTGAGAAGAGGAATAGTGTTAGAGCTTACAATTGAAAAGCTTATCACCATTTGCGAAAAGCTGCTTCTGCAGCGAAATCTCCATTTTGAGTTTTTTTGCCAATAAAATTATTACAACACTTTTGTATTTTAGTAACAGCAATATTAGCTTCTTGTAGATAAGATGATATTACGAGGAGCATACACCAACAATTTTTTCCATCTATCTTAAATGGGCCCAATTATTTTATCATAGAAATAGGGCCTATACTAGATTCTGATTATTGGTAAGAGCTACATAATCTCAGAATTATATATGTATAGAATCAGTAGTATATGTACTAAGTTGGATCATTGGTCCATAATCATATCTTTCAACATTTTAAGAAAGTGAACACAAATATTTGTATAGTTTAATGAAATTCTAGAATTTGGATCAATTTTTGGGTTCGGCCCAATGATAATTGGATCATTGGTCCACAATCAAATTTGTCTAAATCAAGTTAACATTCCAACATCTACAATTAGATAAAGTTATTCCATATTTTTCATCATCGTAAATCATAAAGGGTAAATTTAATTAATATACACAAATGATCTGAAAATTAAGCATATGGAAAAATAACATGATAATTAGTTTTTTAGCAACTCAAAAGAATACATAATTTCTTCATATTTCATTATTCTGATTATATATTCGTTTACGGTTTCTCTTGCATTTATTGTACTTTTTATCGATTTGATTTGTTTTAAAAAAAATTCCAATCTGGGTGATTCAAATTTGAAAAAACTGTTTGCTTCATAACAATAACAGCTCCGAATTAGGCTTTGGATTTGTCCCAATTCTTCACTAGACAATTTTTAGTTATAACTTATAACAGAAGTCCAAACGTTTGTCTTTAAATTAACTCTGACTAAAGTTAGTCAGTTTAGTTACGTTTGTTATCCAACGGAAATAAAAAACAGGTCATAATCAAGGACTACAAAGATTTGGTAATAACTTATAACTGAAGTCCAAACTTTCTATTTTTAAAATTAATTCCCTAATGGAGATTAGTTAGTTAGTCTGTTAGGTTTAATTACGGTTGTTTTAAAACCCAATCATTATTAATGAAGACATAGATTCAATATAATTTCCACACTTTTAAAGAAACGAGAGAAATTGTTTTTTTTGCAGCCTATTGGTTCTTGAAGAACTTGATCAAAGTTGTGTGCTCTTCTTTTGGTTACAATTTTTTCATTGGAGACAGAGAGCAAAGATGGCCCAGGAAACAAAATCAGGCTATGAACCGGATCGAATTCCACAGTCGGTTTTCGCACCAACGATCACTTCTAAACAAGAATGGAGTACCCAATCAAACGAATCTTTGTTCAGTATTCACATCGCAGATCAAAGTTTCTCCAAAATGTATAGATCTGGAGAACTCTCCAATTTCGATTTTACTAACTCGTACACTAACAACAATGATAACAAGATCACTACTAGTGACGCTGGAAACAAAGAAGTCAATAACCACGTAGCTGAAACCGCACCAAAAACCACTAATCGAGATGTCTTGATCAATTTACCTAAGCCGGATCCACCACAACAAATTCCAATTTCTCCGACCAAGTCTTATCACTCAGACACAAGTAATCATAGTGCAGCTTCTTTCGCATTTCCCACGTAAGTCATTGTCCAATCTTCCAAACCGGTTTATTCGGGTTGGACTAAACCGGTTTCGAATTTAGTTGTGAATATAAGCTCTGTACTAATGCATGTTATCTCTATTTCTGATGTGAAACATTTTAACATCTTTTTTTGTTTCTGTAGATTACCAGATCAGTACCAACAAGATCGAAAGACATCGCTGAAGGTGAAAAGTGAAAGTCGTAAAACAGAAGTATCCGGATTTTACCAAGATGATCCGAAACCGGGCAATGCTGGTGGCTGGCTTTCTTGTTTTTCCTGTTTCGCAGTGAAAAAATGAGATGATTCTCTCTGTCAAGTCAATGACCTAGGTTGTAGTTGTCCAAGAGACGCTAGACATTAGACTAGGTTATAACTGATTTGATCCTATGTAACACTATATTAAGATATGCATCATATACAGAATCGTAATGTCTCGATGGAAGGAAACAAAATTATACTGTTTTATGTAGCTTTATATTAGAAAAATTCTCGTATCTACCACTAATTCAAAATTTTTTTCCCTCTCATAATATTATGGTAGCACCAATGTGCAGCCAAATATGGTAGTCATTACAAGACTTACGAAACATAAGACATATAATTTGCTACTTCACGAATTCAATATTGATACTGCGTCTAGATCATGAAAAGAACCCCTTCTTCTTTTTCTCTGACCATTACTACTTCTTCACTTGCACTATTTGCAATCTACGTTGTCCCTATGACACGTTTGGTCGTGTCTTATATATGCAAATCCGATTTCATTTTATTTTTAAATTATAAAACCCTGGGACTCTCTCCTAAAATTTTCCCTATGACACGTTTGGTCGTGTCTTACATTCTTTGATATCTACCATTCAACATTTGGCGAATCTTCCTACTATGATTCCAACTACCAATAAAATAATTCTCTTCTGTAACTAAAACTCTACCAAACCTGTGTAATCTCAGTAATTACGTAATACATTCGATTAATCATTTTGAACTGACAGTAACAACATGTTAAATAAAAAAGAATTATAATGATTATGAACCATGTCAAAAATATGTATTGTACATGCTCTTGGCCTATAAATATCAGAGCACTCATGCTTCAGAAATACAACACATGAATATATAACAGATTTAGAGAGTGTATCAGCCCACCCTTAAAAATGAGTTCTCAGTCTCTCATCTCTATCGCCATATTAGCTTTGGTCATTTCCTTTGCCAATTCTTATGATCCAAGTCCACTCCAAGACTTCTGTGTTGCAATTGATGACCTAAATGGCGGTACGTAAAGAAACTCATGTTTGTTAAATTTTTTTTTTTCTACATTTTTTATCCTAATAACTAACCCTGATGTTTCGTAACGTATACTCTTTGGAAACTATATTTCTACATGCAGTTTTCGTGAACGGTAAGTTTTGTAAGGACCCGAGACGTGTCACTGCAAAAGATTTCTTCTTCTCAGGCCTCAATATTCCCGGGAACACCAGTAATCAAGTTGGCTCGAATGTGACCACTGTTAATGTTGATCAGATTCCAGGGCTAAACACAATGGGAATATCATTGGTTCGCATCGACTACGCGCCAAATGGCCAAAATCCGCCTCACACGCATCCTCGTGGCTCAGAGATCCTTGTCCTTATCAAAGGAACATTATACGTCGGGTTTGTCTCTTCTAATCAAGATAACAACCGTTTATTCGCCAAAGTATTGCACCCAGGAGATGTCTTTGTGTTCCCCATAGGAATGATCCATTTTCAGTTCAATATTGGGAACGTCCCTGCGGTTGCGTTTGCAGGATTGAGTAGTCAGAACGCTGGTGTGATCACAATCGCAAACGCTGTGTTCGGGTCAAACCCTCCGATTGATCTACAGGTTCTAGCCAGGGCGTTCCAGTTGGATCCACATATTGTCGTAGAACTTCAAGCCAAGTTTGGTGCATGAACTGAATCTAATGAAGTTATTTTTAAGAGTGTTTATCATTGTAAGACTTAATGAATAATGTCAACCTAAGAAAAAAGGTCAAATAAAATGTAAGATTATATATGAAAAGTAAACTTAATAGTACATGCAAAATATCATACTATATTGCCTTTGTTATAAGAATAAATAAGTATATACAATGCAGTAAGGTTAGCCAAAAACAAAGTCATAAATAGAATATTACATATTAGTAGAGACACTTTCATAGAAATGCATCATAAACTATATTTATTTATTTATTTTTCTTATGAAGGAAAAAACTGTAAGATTCTTTTTTTGTTTTCACCATGAGTAATGCGATTGTTACAAAATGGGTGAATGGAATTAAGTATCATCTGGAAGCTTGAGTTATAAGCGTGTCTAGCTTGTAGAAAGAAAAATACACATAAATTGAAAGGGTCACTGCATGCTTTTGTCTTTTTTTGCAGTTGTTTCACCAACTAAATTATGTTTTTTTCCCGTAGTTTGATAGGTTGATACTAAACTAATTTACTTTTCCTACATTGAATTTGTCTTTACAGTTTTTTAATGACACACGTTCAAAGTAGACCAGTACATTTAGAAGATAACCAAGATAATGCAACTAAACATTTTCTTACCAAACCATCCTCTACTTTTGAATTTTATTTTATTTTATTTTTTTTTTATTTTTTTTTTTTGTTGTTGTTGTTACATGGTCTTGAAAATAGATATCAAGATATAATATAAAAGTTTTAGAAATACGTACTCGAGAATCTGACATTTTTCGTTGGACTTTGAGAAAATTCCTTTTGAAATATACTAACTATACCACTCAATCTAAAATAAAAGCTGACTTATTCACATAGAAGACTTGTTCGTGTTTGTTGTAATGTAAATATACTCATCAAAAGCATAATTAAGCAAGTCTTCTGTAAATATGTATTCATAACGCATTTCCCAAATACGTAGTAAGCAAGTCTATCTAAAGTTGTAGCTAAAAAACAATCATAATTAAGTCTGTCATAAATGTTCTTTCGTCATAACAGACTTGTTATATAGTCTACCGTCAATCTATATATTGAGCAAGTACACTGCGTCATAACTCATAAGGAAGGCTTTAGTCATCGCATACTTGCATGTTATTGATTTGTCTATAAGTCCGACAAAATACCTTGCGTATAGGCCACTGAATTGTTTTTTACTTATGTTGGAATTTAGAATTTTTGGTTGGGATGTTTGAAACTTAGTGACAATTTACTAGTAATATTATTTATTCTCAAATATGAAATGACCTTGGAAAAACTAATGATAAACAAGACTGTAAAATAATGTATATACCAAACTGAAATCTCTCCATACAGAGTGACAAATCAAAATATTTTTAAAACAGTTTATTCTTAAAGTACAAGTAAATTACAACAAATCCGATTTTAAGTAAGGGTAGAATATGTTGTTATCGATTGACTTGGTAAACGTTTTTTAACTGCCACTTTGAAACTTAGGAAATAGAAATGTATATGTGATGACTTTGGTGGACCAGGTCAATTATGACTTACGTACGCTCTTGCCCTATAAATACTGAGCTCAAACTTCTTCACAATTCACAAACAACACACATACAGAAGATCTTCAAACTAAAAGCATTAGCAGAACGTTTTGTTTGAGAATGACGGTTTCCAAGTCTCTCGTGCTGATTACCATATTGGCTTTGGTCATTTCCTTTGTCAAAGCTTATGATCCAAGTCCACTCCAAGATTTCTGTGTCGCCATTGATGACCCCAAAGATGGTGGTGAGTATATAAAATCCATTTTCTTTAACTCTCTATTATCATCCTTACTTATGTTACTCTTTTTTTTGTGCTGCAAATTATGATTATATCATATGGTATTTATTATATTCTTTGAACTGAAATCTACATGCAGTTTTCGTGAATGGTAAGTTCTGTAAGGATCCGAAGCAAGCGAAGGCAGACGACTTCTTTTTCCCAGGCCTCAATATGGCTGGAAGCACTGATAACAAAGTCAGATCCAACGTGACAACGGTCAATGTCGAGCAGATCCCAGGGCTAAACACAATGGGAATATCCTTGGTTCGCATAGACTATGCGCCATATGGCCAAAACCCACCTCACACGCACCCTCGTGCCAGCGAGATCCTTGTCCTTTTAGAAGGAACACTATACGTCGGTTTTGTTTCTTCCAATCAAGATAACAATCGTCTATTCGCAAAGATTTTGCAGCCAGGCGATGTTTTTGTGTTTCCCATAGGAATGATACATTTTCAGGTGAATGTTGGGAAAACCCCTGCGGTGGCGTTTGCTGGACTGAGCAGTCAGAACGCTGGTGTTATCACAATCGCGGATACTGTGTTTGGCTCGAACCCTCCAATTAATCCAGATTTTCTGGCTATGGCGTTCCAGTTGGATGTCAATATTGTCAAAGACCTTGAGGCCAAGTTCAAGAACTGAGTTTAACTCATTAAGAGTGTTTATCTTTGTAACACTTAAAGTAAGAATGTAATACGGATAAAAGGGTATGCTTAATAAAATTAAAATGGTGTATTCACCTAATATTAGTATGAATTTTGCAAGTACTATTAAGTTTACTTTTCATATATAGTCTTCCTTTTTTTTAATGCGGGGGTAATAAAAGTTTCGTTGATAAAAGGAAGCTATCAAAAAGAAAATTATGATATAGGGCCTGTTAATGTTGATCAGAACCTAGGGCTAAACACCATGGGAATATCATTGGTCCGCATCGACTACGCACCGTATGGCCAACCCCGCCTCACACGAATTCTCGTGGCTGAGAGATCCTTGTCCTTATCGAAGGAACATTATATATACGTCAGGTTTGTCTCTTACAATCAAGATAACAACCGTTTATTCGCCAAAGTATTGCACCCAGGAGACGTTTTTGTGATCCACATAGGGCCATAGGAATGATCCATTTTCAAGTAAATATTGGGAAAATCCCTGCCATTGCGTTTGCAGGATTGAGTAGTCAGAACGCTGTTGTGATCACAATCACACACGCTGCGTTTGGGTCAAACTCTCTGATTGATCCACGGGCTCTAGGCTTAGCCAAGGCGTTTCAGTTGGATGCAATTATTGTCAAAGAACTTCAGGCCAAGTTTGGTGCATGAACTGAATCTATTTAAGTCGTTAGTAGTGTTTATGATTACTTAATTAACAATGTAAAACTAAGAAAGGTTATGTCTAATAATATAAAAATTGTGTTTTTCACCCGATTTCCATATTCTAACAAATAGCTTATAATTCTTGTATAGATTTAATCTTACATTTTATAACTTTTCTATTTTTGTAATGGTTAGCATATATAAATTCATGGGTATATACCTAATCAGGTCTTTAAGAGTTGTTACAAAGATTTTTTTTTTCAAAAGTATATCCATTCCAACAAGGTTAGCCAAAAACAAAGCCATAAAATAAAATATTACATATTAGTAGAGAAACTTTCATAGAAATACATCAATTGGCTACGAAATCACATTTGAAATTAGAAACTATATTCATTTATTTTTCTTATGAAGGAAAAACTGTAGGAATAGTTTTTTTTTATACCATAGGAACAAAGCAAAGAAAACAAGTGAGTATAAGGGTGACTTGTAGAAAGAAAATAGACACAAATTGAAATGGTCACTGCTTTTGTCTTTTTTTGGCAGTGGTTTCACCAACTAAATTGTGTTTTTTCCCGTAGTTTGATACTAAACTTTACTTTTCCTAGATTGAAATTGTCTTTACATTTTCTTAAGACAAACATTCAAAGTAGACCAGTACATTTAGAAAATAACCAAGATAATGCAACTACACATTTTCTTACCAAACCATCCTCTACTTTAATTCTTTTTTTGTTACATGGTCTTCAAAATAGATAGATTTTGATATACGTACTCAAGGATCTAACACTTTTTGTTGGACTTGGAGAAAAATCCTTTTGAAATATTCTGATTACACCACTCTAACTAATATAAAAGCAGACTTATTCACATTGAAGACTTGTTCGTGTTTGTTGTATATATGTTCATCAACAGCATAATTAAGCAAGTCTTCCGTAAATCTCGTATTCATAGCGCATTTGCCAATTACGTACCAAGTCTATCGTAGTTGTAGCTAAAAAATACAAACATAACAAAGTCTGTCATAAATGTTTTTCGTCATAACAGACTTGTGTAGTCTACCGTAAATCTATATATTTAGCAAATACGTCATAAGTAAGGTTTCAGTCATCGCATACTTGCATGTGATTGATTTATCTATAAGTCCGACAAAATACCTTGCGTATAGGCCAATGATTTTTTTTTTTACTTATGTTGGAATTTAGAATTTTTGGTTGCTGTGTTCGAAATTTAGTGACAATTACTAGTAGTATTGTTTATTCTCAAATATAAACCTTGGAAAACTAATGATAAACAAGAGTGTAAAATCCTGTATTATACCAAACTGAAATCTCTCCATACAGAGTGACAGATCAAAATATATTATAAATACTTAAAATAGGTTATTCTTAAATTACAAATAAATTACAACAAATCCACTTTTAAGTAAGGGAAGAATATGTTCTTATCGATTGACTTGGTAAACGGTTTTTGAACTGCCACTTTGAAACTTAGGAAATAGAAATGTATATGTGATGACTTTGGTGGACCAGGTCAATTATGACTTGCGTACGCTCTTGCCCTATAAATACTGAGCTCAAAATGCTTCACAATTCACAAACAACACACATACAGAAGATCTTCAAACTAAAAGCACTAGCAGAACCTTTTGTTTGAGAATTGAGAATGATGGTTTCCAAGTCTCTCGTGCTGGTTACCATATTGGCTTTGGTCATTTCCTTGGTCAAAGCTTATGACCCAAGTCCACTCCAAGATTTCTGTGTCGCAATTGATGACCCCAAAGATGGTGGTGAGTATATAAAATCCGTTTTCTTTAACTCTCTATTATTCTCTTGAATTATTATTTTTTTTTTCTTGCAAGATTTATTATATTCTTTGAACTGAAATCTGCATGCAGTTTTCGTGAATGGTAAGTTCTGTAAGGATCCGAAGCAAGCGAAGGCAGACGACTTCTTTTTCCCAGGCCTCAATATCGCTGGAAGCACTAATAACAAAGTCAAATCCAACGTGACAACCGTCAATGTCGAGCAGATCCCAGGGCTAAACACTATGGGAATATCTTTGGTTCGCATAGACTATGCACCATATGGCCAAAACCCACCTCACACGCACCCTCGTGCTACTGAGATCCTTGTCCTTATCGAGGGAACATTATACGTCGGATTTGTTTCTTCCAATCAAGATAACAATCGTCTATTCGCCAAAGTATTGCACCCAGGAGATGTTTTTGTGTTTCCCATAGGAATGATCCATTTTCAGGTGAATATTGGAAAAGTACCTGCGGTTGCCTTTGCTGGACTGAGTAGTCAGAATGCTGGTGTTATCACGATCGCGGATACTGTGTTTGGCTCGAACCCTCCAATTAATCCAGATTTTCTGGCTATGGCGTTCCAGTTGGATGTCAATATTGTCAAAGACCTTGAGGCCAAGTTTAAGAACTGAGTTTAACTCATTAAGAGTGTTTATCTTTGTAACACTTTAAAGTAATAATGTAATACGGATTAATAATGGTGTTTTCACCTAATTTGATATTTACTTCTATTAAGTTTACTTTTCATATTTTGATTTTAGTCTTACATTTTTGTTTTAATATCCGGGTACTAAGTTTTCTTTGATATTTTTATTAAGTAGTTAAGAGTTGTTAGAAGGATAAGACTTGAGAAAACTCAACTTAGTTAAGAAGGTTGGCAAAATCAAGCTATCAAATCAAACAAATTAATTACTACATAGAAATAGCAGCAATTTCTACCAAGATACATCAAAAAGCATACTCTATTATAGAAAAAAAAAATGAACATTTTCAGAAAATTGCCTTGATAAATTTTATAGGTATTTCGAATAAAATAACTTACACGTTTAGAAGAGAAAAAAAGTAGCAAAAAGTAATAAATGAGCCAAATGTTCTTATTCTTCTTTATCCTTTCGTATTGGAGTCTAACGCGGGCCTGTTTCCGAGCTAAACTCTTTTCATATACGACGAGATATGTTCTGTAACAACTAATAGTGAATTGCTGGAAGGAAATAGCGTATAGATTTAGGTTCATAATCGATCGATTTATACTTTCATAACTCGTGTGTTTTTAAATCTTTTGACAGTTTTCTTCGATCTGTTTCATTTATTATGTAAGCAACTATCGATCATTGACTCGTGAATGTTCGTGTATGTATTCCTCGCGAACGTCAATCTTAAGATCTTGTCCCAACATAAAAGATTAGGCATAATTTTTATCCGCAAACTTTGACGTTCGTTTAATTTACAAATCGTTTTTATTCCAAAGAGAAAACATACAAATCCAAATGGTAGATTTTCGTGAGACCTTCAAACTCAGATGTTTGGTCATTGTTCGTTGTCTTGTCGTTGTTGCAGTAGTTCAAAACTTAGGAGATTCACAATTGAACTCTTGATTTTCAAGTAATTGTATATATATTAATATTAACTTTACTTTTCCTATATTGATTTAGTCACACATTTTTTTTAAGATAAACATATGTTTAACGCTTCTTAAAAGTTACTACCTAATCATATGTTTAATACTTGTTACATGGACCAAGAGAAGAATTACTCAACTACCCTGAATAAGGTTAGTAAATCAACCCGTCAGATAGATTTATTAATGAAAATAACTTCATCCATTGACTTCATTAATAGAACGACGTTCTTCACGTAGTCATGATCTCCGTGTCACCTTTCATCGAGCAATTAGTGATTCACCTATTAAGCATCCTATGATGTTTTCTTCATATCGAAAATAGGAAAAACGATAAAGATGCTCCTTGATAGTTTTTTTTAAAGATTTATAGTTTAATCCTCAATTAATCATTTTTAAGAAATCTCATTGCATGTCTCTAGTCTTCTCGAAACGCGATAGCACTACATAAATCACATAATAATGGTGGGTGTGATGTGGGTTTTGAGCATATGGTGCATGGTCCATACGAATACACACACCCTCCATTTAAGATTTCAAGTTTTAGTTTTTCTCAGTGTTTTTAAAATCGGACCGGATTGGCATCAGAGTCATGGGTCAATTTGGTTCGACCGGGTTAAATCCAATTCATAAATTATTTATTTTAAAATAGTTAGAAATTATAATAAAATATAAATAATTAAAAATTGATATATAGATATAAATATAAATATAATAGTATTAGAAACTTATATTTTCATTGTTCTAATTAATTATTTATAGTATAAATATATATATAACTTAAAAACTTTTCAAAATTAAAAACAAATAAAATAAAGTAATTATTTAATTGATCATATTAATTGTTTTTAAACCAGACCGGAAACCCAATCCAGTCATATGTCCGATTCATGGTTGAACCCGGTCCGACCACCGGGTCGGTCATAACTTCCAACATTAAAAATCACACACAAACCATTCTAACCGCATAAATAAACATTGGAAGCCTAATCTTTTAGGCCATTTTTAAATAAAGAAAGAAAGGTGTTCATCTCACTTTTCTTCAAGCACAATCCCATCTCCACACCACCTGGCTCATCCCTTCTCTCCGACATAGAGAATCCTTCGGAACGGTCAATGGACAGAACCTCTGTCTTTGCTGGTCTGCCCCACCCAAAGTCTAACCCATACACCCCTAATCGGGTGGACCCTGCAACTGATCCAAATTGTGTAGCCGATTTTATTTTACTTGATCCCTCCAAGTAGTCCTTCCAGAGTGACTCTATCCTCCGCGAGCCCAAGCCTTTAACCGAATCGCTTAGAATCTCCACTGCGTTCACAAAACCATCTTCTTCCGAAAACGTCCTTGCTTCGTATTCGAACCAACCTATCGGGAACACACAGTTCCCAAAGTATGTCGCTGGAACTTTCGGGTCTAACCGATATCTAAAGTCAGCTGCATAAAGAAAGATTACCAGCCTGTTCGGGTTGCCTCCACGCGATTTCACCAGACACGTCCATGCGTAAGCATATGCAATGACAAAGGTTGACAAGTGAAGCTGAAGCAGAGATCGAGATGAGTGAGTGTTGACTCTCTCTCGTAGTTTCTCAATATTCTCCGCAGTTAACTCAAACGTGGCATGAACAACATCCGGACTGATCTCACTATTTGGAGGTGGCCTCAGGTTTCTTAAGTTGTCGATGTTTTTTGAGAGATAGAATAAAAGTTCCATCATCTCTTGCTCAAATCCTGACGGAAGGTTGATGACCGTACGGTCTAAACATGGAGTTAGATCCTCCGGTAGAAGAGGAAACTCCTTGGCTTTATTGTCTTCTTGTAATCTGCAAATATGAGCCCATGATTTCATAAACATTATTGACGTTGTACCGTCGATGACAGCATGGTGAGATGTGATGCCGATGCAGAATCCTTGGTTTGGGAGCAAGGTGACTTGCAGAGAAAGCACGGATGCCGAATCATAAGAGACGGTTAACTCCGGAACTAGAGGATGTAACTCGGTCGCCGGACGTATTCCATTGCCTGATATAAAGGAGAAGCCTGGGCCTGCCTCTGCGACGGTAAGGGATATTGTGTCATCATTGGAGACGAGGATGCATGGCCTTTGATTTTGTGGGTCCCACATGATGTGGCCGGCGAGGGGGAGGTAGTGGCGGAGGACAAGGGAGAGAGAGAGCTCTAGCTTGGGGAGGATGAGAGAGTAGAATGACTCGGGGGATGATTCGGTGAGTTTGTAGAAGAAGACTCGTTTGAAAGGTTGGGATTTTATCCACATTAAGTCGAAGAATGTTAGAGAGAGACTGACAGAGTTGACTGAGTCATCGGACGAGTTTGGGGCGGGGTTTACTCGGACGATCTTGATCACGTTTAGCGCCATTGAGGAACATAAATTAAAAATAACTCATGCCTTCACATATTATTTATAACGGTGCCATGCTAATTAAAGTATCCTATGATGTTATTAAGTGTTGAGGATAAAAGTCAACTTGCGCACCAATAATTTGATTATAACTTACAAAACAAGCTGGCAAAAGGCTGATGTGAGAGGTGAAAATAGAGGTGAGAAAGACTTATATAAAAACTTAGAAAATTATCACATGAAAAACTATCATATTAATCCAAATAGCATGGTTTTAGATGGAGTTCTAGAGTGTTTCATTAAAATCATAGCAATTTCTCTAATTCACCCAAAATCATTTTAAAATGAAATCACTCTAATTCATCTAAAAACTCAAGTTCAATACACAAGTCAAATAGAACCTAGTTTAGTCGGGTATCCTGTCTCTACTAGACAATTTTTTTACTAAATATCAAATTATTGGCCATGTGTTGGGGAAGAACTTTTGTATATTCGTGAGTCGTTAAGAGTTAGCCATTAGTGGGTAGTTACAGATCTGAGATCGACATGTGAGCATGACGAGTATTTCAACTATCTTAATCGCATCGGTAGCTGTTTTCTTAGAGCACCTCCAATAGTTTTCTCAACAATTGAGATACGATTGCTGAAGATGCTTTTAGCATTTCTTACTTTTGTTTTTGTTTTTCCTCTAGGTGCGTTTTGTTTACCTATTGTGGTGACAATAAATATATTTTTGTGTTGATTTGCTTGCTTTTGACCAAGTATTGTCCTAATGGGTTTAGGGCCGGGATTTTGAAAGGAAAATCATGAATTTGGTACATTAGGTTGTAAACTTTCGATATAGTGTTGTAAAGTTCTTCTTCCCATAGATTTATGCTTATTGCTGATTGTTTGAGTAGGTAACGAGCAATTGATCACAGGTTGATTTATCCACTAGAAGTGCTCTTAAATAAATTGCTTGAATAAATCTAGATGAGTTTAGTAATATAATGAACTTCGTAATCTTACTGGACACTTTTGAGTGTGGTGACACCCACTTTTATATTTTCAGTCACTTTTTTCTTTTTTAAAACCTAGCTTGAGCCATACGTTTCTTTAGGTTGTTTAGGTGATGAAACCTTAATGGATGCAAGTGCAGTAGAGAGACACTTAACCAATTCGCTATCTTTTGTTATATTCATGCTTGAAGAAGTAAAAGTGATTTCAATTGCTTAATCCATCACGAAGCAAACCAATCAAAACATTCATTTCGTGTTTCTTGAGCGACAAGCCAACCTCCACGCCACCATTTCCGTCTCTGCTCAGTCATCGATATCTGATCAATCGAAACCTTAACCGGTTTACCCCACCCGAAATCCAACCCGTATACTCCGAATCGGGTCGACCCAGCAACTGACACAAACAGCAATTCCGCCGGAGCATTCGCATAGGTTTCCAAAATCTCCGGAATCTTCCACGCCACATTCGAATCTAATCGTAAGAGAATGTATATAACAATTAAATGTGAGGGCCCAATTGAAGCCCAAAAAAGAGGGTATATCTATATATAGATATAACCGCTGTGTACTACATTTAAACGGACTAAATGCATCAGCCCCGAAGTTTCCAAGCACAGCCTTGATTGAGGAGGAGGAGGGAGAGGATGGGGAGGTCCAACGGCACCGTCATAACACGTCCGTGCATACCAGAGAGTAGATACGATGTAATTCTTTCGATCCAATTGTGACTGACGTTTGTCTTCTTTTCGATCCAATTGGGAGGAATCTCGCTTGCTTTGCTTATTTTGGTTGTTAAATCGGAATTCGGAAATTTAACAAATTCTCCTTTCTTTCTTGTAGCCTTTCGAGGGCAAGGGTAACACGACTTATTGAAAGATCTGGGATGATAATGATCCTCGTTCAAGTCCTTGCTTATTCAAACTTTATGCATTGCTGGGCCTTCATCGTTACAATTTCGAGGTAAAATCATTATAAACTCTTCTTTCATCATTAACAATTTCACATCCACATTAAATGAGAAACAATTTCTTCAGGGGACAAACTATGCGCTCAGTCGCATAGAGAAATACTATAAGGAAGGAGTATCGGCCTGTAAAACCTTGTACATAACTTGTGTTGCAAGCGATCCAGCAAACAATTCGCCTCAGGTTTTTTGGATCAAAATCTGGGAAGGACAATGTGGTGTACTAGATTTGACGTGCGCTATTGCTGAACCTCGAGGTAACAACATTTCTTGGTGCATTCTTTTAACTCTTCTTCTGTATTTATTAATTATTACTAAATTGCCGATTTTGAAAATCTTGTATCTATAGATGGTCCCAAGACAGGATCAGTGAGTCGTTTCCCTGACTTCAGACGCAGTTTCCCTGAGTGGCCGTCAGACAATTCTTTCAGTGATACAAAGCGGTTTTACGTGGTAATTAAGATTCAGACAACACTTTTGCATGTGTTTTGCTTCCTCTCATCAACTAGTAGCAGTGATAATGATTCTTTTTTTGACAGGTGAAGAAGTCAGAGCTTCAGGACGATGCCAATGACTGGATTCGTCTATATGTCGAACTTGCGATTGCCATATACCCTTCTCTTGACTGGGAAGATGATGATCTGTCCAACTTGGAGATTGTGGATGTGGCTATAGAATCTACGCAAGGTCCAAGCGAGGGACTCAATGCTAAAAATGCAACTGTCTACATACGTTTCAGGGACCCGAGCGAGGCTAGGGTTGGTATGGAAGTTGATCGAGTTGCTATGGTCAGAAGAAGCTATGACGAGGAGTCGGGATGGTTCAATCTCACGGGTTACTGTAGGGCTTCGTCAGAAACTGAGCCAGATGAGGACTTTGCCAAATTGGCTAAGAGCAGACGAGACTATGATGAGAGTCGGCTCAATCTCACGAGTGAGAGCGAGAGCGACAGTGAGAGTGCGAGTGAACTTGATGCTTGGCTTAAGGACATGCCTGCTTTCATCTAAATGAGAAAAGGTTATAATATCAGGCTTTTGACCTTATCCTTTTGATTAGATAATTTTGTTTAACCATTTTATCAAAATCAAATATTACAAAATTGTGTTAAGTAATCATGATTATGATGTGTCATGGTAAGAATAACCTAGTTTTCAATTAAAATCGGTTTGGTTCTTTTTGTAAATTAGCAAAATTGATTGATCTAAGTAACTCCATCAACTAGGTTAAATTTACCTAAAATGCACATTTCTGCTAATTTCCCCTAAGCAATTTATATCGATAATTTTAACTGAATTTGAAGAAATATGCTGGAATCTGTAGTTTGGATGGATTTAGGTGGAGCATCATGAACAACCCTTATTTTGAACTGAACGAACGTTTAGAGTTCCACGTTACAACGTTTCTAAGCCACACAAAAATTTTAGTAAAAAAAAACGTGTATACAACTATTGATTATTAATTAAATACAGTATATAACTATTGATTGAGAGAGTATGGAGAGTTGCGTACTCCTTGTAATTTTTGCTGTAGTGCACCTTGTTAGGTTTCATGCCTTCACTTCAACTTCAACGTATAAGTGAAACCATTTAGTGTCCAAAACAAAACAGAGAAGCAAAGAAAGAGAAAAAATAAAATAAAACAGAAATGGGTTCAAAGTTTCATGCACTCATGTATCCATGGTTTGCAACTGGCCATTTGCTTCCGTTCTTGCATCTTGCCAATAAAATGGCTGAGAAGGGTCATAGGGTTACTTTCTTGCTTCCCAAGAAAGCTACGAAACAGTTTGAACATCTCAATTTGTTTCCAGAAAACGTTGTTCTTCACACTGTCACTATCCCTCATGTCAACGGTCTCCCCGCCGGCGTCGAGTCAACCTCTGAAATCCACTTGTCATCAGCGAAGCTCTTGGCTTCGGCTATGGACCTCACACGTGGTCAGGTTGAGGATGTGGTCGGAGCCGAGAAACCGGACCTGATCTTCTTCGACTTTGCTCATTGGATTCCGGAAATAGCTAGAGAGTTTGGCGTCAAGGCTGTGCACTACCTCCTGTGGTCTGCATCGAGTATAGCTCTTTCTCTTGCCCCACGTGTTGAGTTAGGTGTTCCTCCGCCGGGATATCCTTCATCGAAGGTGCTGCTTCGTAAACAAGATGTTTACTCCATCAAGTCCTTAACCGACAACGATAACGATAACATACCAGGTTTCGTTGAACGAGTCTTTACAGGTCTTATGACCTGCGACGTCATTGCTACAAAGACAACAAGAGAAATCGAAGGAAAATATTGCGACTATATCAGAGAGAATTGCAAGAAAAAGGTTCTCTTGACGGGTCCAATGTTCCCTAAGCCAGACAAGACTATACAGCTAGAAGAACAATGGAGCACCTGGCTAAGTGGGTTTGGACCAGACTCAGTGGTGTTCTGTGCATTGGGAACAGAAGTCAATTTGGAGAAAGATCAGTTTCAAGAGCTCTGCTTAGCAATGGAGCTAACAGGCTTACCGTTTCTTGTAGCGGTTAAGCCACCAAGAGGCGTATCAACGATTCAAGAGGCACTGCCGGATGGATTCGAGGAGCGGGTTAAAGGACGAGGAGTTGTTTCGGGAGGATGGGTCCAACAGCCATTGATACTGTCTCATCCATCGGTGGGGTGCTTTGTGAGCCATTGTGGGTTTGGATCAACGTGGGAGGCTTTGTTGAGTGATTGTCAGATAGTGTTGCTACCTCAGGAAGCTGAGCAGGTCGTCAACACAAGATTGATGAGTGAGGAACTCGAGGTTGCGGTTGAAGTGGCAAGAGATGAAACTGGATGGTTCTCGAAAGAGAGCTTGCGTGATGCTATCGATAGTGTGATGAAAAGTGACAGCGAGCTTGGGGATCTGGTGAAGAAGAATCACACCAAGTGGAGGGAGACACTAGCTAGTCCTGGACTAATGGACGGCTATGCTGATAATACCATAGAAGCATTGCAGCATCTCCTTATCCAACCATGACTGAGATTGCAAGTTTCTAAGTAGCAATTGGTGGATGAATCAATAAGGTTTGATATAAACCAAACTATCTTGAAGAATAATGTGTGTTTTTTTAGTTGTCTCATGTTACCTAGCTTGAGCCGCACGTTTCTTTAGGTTGTTTATGTAAGGAAACCTAATGGAAGCAAGTGAAGTAGAGAGACACTGAACCAATTCGATATCTTTTGTTATCTTCCTTCCTGTTTGAAGAAGAAAAAAATGATTTTAATTGTTTAAACCATCATGAAGCAAATCAATAAAAACATTCATTTCGTGTTTCTTGAGCGACAAGCCAACTTCCACACCGCCATTTCCGTCTCTACTCTCCGTCATCGATATCTTTCCTCTCTGATCAACCGAAACAATCAATACCTTAACCGGTTTACCCCATCCGAAATCCAACCCGTATACTCCGAATCGGGTCGACCCAGCAACCGAAACAAATAGCGATTCTGCCGGAGCATTCGCGTACGTTTCCAAAAGCTCCGGAATCTTCCACGCCACATTCGAATCTAATCCCTCAACGGAATCGCTGATTAATCTCGCAGCAGCCACAAATCCGTCTTCACCAAGAAACATCCCCGCCATTAACGGGAGTTTCACGGCAGAGAAAACGCAGTTCCCGAAATAACTCGTCGGAATCGGCGGATCTATGAGTCTCCGGCAATCCACCGCGAATCTGTACCCGACGGGTCTAGTCGGATCATCGCCTCCGGATCTGATTAAGCAAGTGAATGCGTAAGAGAATGTGACCACAAACGTCGACAATCGAAGCTTCTCTGAGTACGATTCTCTCTGGAGTCGATCTCGGAGCTTCTGGATATCTTCTCGAGTGAGTTCGAATGTGAATCGGACGACGTCGGAATCGATCTCCGGCGGCTTCGGTATAAGCTTCAAGCTTTTGGGTTTATCAGTGGAGTGCCACGTGGCCAAGACTTTTGTGTCGATCTCCGGTGGACCTTTTATGACCGTACGATCGTAAAATGGAATTAGATCCTCCGGTAGTGGAATGTTTGATTGGTTACACGTGTGGGCCCAGGATTTGAGAAAGTTGGTTGTCGTTTTTCCGTCTGAAACGGCGTGGTGTGTGGTTACGCCGATGCAAAACCCTTGGTTTGGAAATAACGTGACTTGAAACGACACGGCGGAGGCTGAGTCGTCTGAGACTCGTAACTCGGGTACTAATGGGTATAGATCGGAGGGAGGGAATGGTTCGTTTCCGGATAAACGAGAGAAAGCGGCGTTTGATTCGGCGACGGTGAAGGAAACGGCGTCGTTCGGAGAGTAGACGATGGTTGGTTTGGGATCAAGTGGATTCCAGATGAGTTTTCCGGCGAGTGGGAGGTAGTGAGAGAGGGCTGAGGAGAGAGAAGATTTGAGATTCGGGACAATGACTAAGTCGAAGAAAGAGCGAGTTGCGTCGGTGAGTCGGTAGAAGATGACTCGTTCGACCGCTTTGTGTTTGAGCCAGAGAAGGTCGAAGAACGTAAGCGGGAGAGTGAGTGACTCGGACGAGTCAGAGTTCGAAGGCGTGACTTGTGACACGTGGATGTTGTTTAGTGATGAATTCATTTTATTGTGATAAGGTTAATGACCGATAATGCCATATAATTATGGATTAGTTTTGCTTGCTCTCCATCTTGTATCTCTCGAGAATTTGGTTTATATAAATTTCATGGGGACAATTTTTGACTTTTAGTACTGATTTTGATTTGTTTCTTTTTATACACTGTTGTACACAAAAATATGAAAATAAATTCATATACAATAATACACTCTCTCCTAGACCTAAACATGGATTTTGACACATTGATACATATCAGTGATATCACTAAAGTATAAGTTCTGGTCAATCCAAAAAACTTTGAAACTTTTTTTTTTTGCTACACAATCAGGCATAAAAAATAGTAACCATACATTTAAATGGCATACCAAACCACTGAACCAGGCATACGCCGCATACCTACATTCTTTATTATGAAATTCGAGACATAAATAGTAACATACCAAACGGATAAGCACCGTAATTATTCCATGCGAGTCACTGCTTTGCACGGTAAAAGTAAAAAAGTGATTAATTCTTCAATCCGTCGCGGAGCAAATCAATCAAAACGTCCAGTTCGTGTTTCTGGAGAGAGAAGCCAATCTCCACGCCTCCGCTTCCGTCTCCACTCTCCGCCATGGATATCGAGCCTTGACCGATCGACACGACATCCACTTTCTCCGGTCTGCCCCACCCGAAATCCAATCCGTATACTCCGAATCGGGGCGACCCGGCAACATACAAAGCCTGTGACCCGAATGGAGTAGCAGACTGCTTTTTCCCAAGCTCCACAATATCCCAAACCATATTCACATCCACCTCCTCAACCGAATCACTGATCAATCTCGCAGCAGCCAGAAACCCATCTTCAGCCATAAAAGTCGCCGCCGTCAACGGATCGCTATAGATAGTCGAGACACAGTTTCCGAAATAACTCGACGGAACATCGACTAGGCGGCCTCGGTAATCCACAGCGAATCTATACCCGACGGGTCTATTCGGGTCACCGCCTCTTGATCTGACGAAGCAAGTGAAAGCATAAGCGTACGCTATCACGAACGTCGACAAGTGGAGCTGCTTGGAATCCGATGACGAATCTCTCTTGAGTCTCTCGCGAAGCGTTTGGATATTCTCGCGACTGAGCGCGAATGTGAATCGGAATTTGTCCTGACTGTTCTCCGGCGTTATTAAAATCTTCAGGTTTTTAGGGTTGTCTGGTTCTTTACCGCCGGCCATCATTTGAGCGAGTCTCTTCATACCGTTCAAGATTTGGGTGTCGACATCCGGTGGACTTTTTATGACCGTACGATCGTAAAAAGGGGTTAGATCCTCCGGTAGAGAATCGTTCGCTTGTTTACATGTGTGGGCCCATGATTTGAGAAACATGGATGTCGTTTTTCCATCTAAAACGCCGTGGTGTGCGCTTACGCCGATGCAAAACCCTTGGTTTGGGAACAGCGTGACTTGGAACGACACGGCGGCGGCTGAGTCTTCGGTGACACGTAACTCCGGGGCGAATTGGTCCAGCTGTGTGGCGGGGAATGGTTCGTTTCCGGTTAACTGGGAGAAGTCTGCGTTTGACTCGGCGACGGTGAATGAAACGGCGTCGTTTGTGGAGCAGACGATGCTCGGCTTATGATCGTCTGAGTTCCATACGAGTTGGCCGGCGAGTGGGAGGTAGTGAGAGAGGGCTAAGGAGAGAGAAGATTTGAGTTTGGGGACGATGACTGAGTCGAGAAGAGTGCGAGTTGCGTCGGGGAGTCGGTAGAAGAAGACTCGGTCCACGGGGTGGACTTTGAACAAGAGAAGGTCGAAGAAGGTGAGTGGGAGAGTCATGGACGAGTCAGCTTTTGAAGGTGTGACTCGTGACACGTCGATAATGGTAATTGATGGATTCATGTTTTTGGTAAATGGTAATAAGGCAGTGACAGAGTAGGGAGATGAGTGAGTCTGGTGAATGGTGATGAGACTTTTATACAGTTCACTAAATTTTACTACAAAACACTGTGACCACAAATTTTCTTATAATAAACCCACATGTATATCGTTATTCTTACGTACCACATGTAAGTATATGACTAATCAATTTACACCTAGAGAATCTCTAAACAGCAGTGACCATTGCTCAAGCCTCAAGCTACAGAAATTTTGAATTGTAAATTTGTAATAATGTAGAGATTGTAAAGAGAGACGCGTCATCAGCCACCACCACAAGATAACCAAACTCATATTAATGGCTTCAAATAATTCGATCGTCTTAGTTAAAAACTGGCCTACCTCTTTAAATGTATAAATTTAAATACATCCACCCATATGAACACCAAGTGACCAAGCAAGTCCGCCAACTTTGCTCGCTTACCGGTTACGTACCGGACCGGACCGGTTATAACCACTCGAAGCCTTAAATGGACCAATTTTATGATCCAGCAGCGGTCTTCCCTTCTTAACCGTCGATTCGCTTGCTTTTCCGTTAACAGCGGCGACGAAATTAGCACCGTATCTTTTACTTACGTCGGATACGATGTGGTTGAATAATAAAACAATAACAGTGATACTTGTTCTTATTACAAAGAATGGATTAATATGAATAGATTAAGAATTTATATTGCTATAGGTCCAGAACTTAAGACATTGAGTGTGAGTGTGTGACTATGAAAAAAAAAAATGGTTTGTGTAATTATCTACCCCTTAAAGTCTTAAACCGTACGCTAGCCTCTGCTCCTTATATTGAGACAATTTGACTTCACCCTTTAATAATTCGTACTCTCTAATATTATTTCGCTCTAATTCGTTGAGACCTCACAAATCTAAGTTGTCTAGTTCTACTTCTATGAGACATGAAACTAAAGTTCAAATTCAATTTTTTTTTTTTAAGTTCAAATATATTATTCGTTGTCAATAATCAAAAGACTGAGATTAAGGGGAAAAAAACAAGAGTCTAGGACAGTTTCACGCGAAGTGTATATATCTTATTATGTTCTGTAATATGAACAACGTTCATTTTCTTTGGTTCCATTTTTTCATATGCAAAGTGTATATATATCTTATTATGTTATGTAATATGAACAACGTTCATTTTCTTTGGTTCCATTTTGTATACGCATTACATACACATACGACATATGGCTTAGTTTTCTTTAAGAAATACTCCAAAGGTTAATATTGTCGAGAAATGTTAAATATTACTTTATCTCTGAGAGTACATTTAGCTTTTACCATTCATGATCTCCCCTTAATTGTTTTGTCTCCAAAACTTGTGAGTAGGTTTGTCTATTAGCTTGTGAATAGCTTTCTCTCAAGACTATAAATAGATGTGGATTCATCACTTGTACATATAAGGTGTTTGTCAAAACTTTTAACATTCCATTTGAGCATCATCAATCGGAAAAACCGGTTAGGATAATGGGGAAAAAAGTTAAGAATCCAAAAATAGCCTGAGTAAAGGTCAATATTTAACATGTTTTGGTGTTTGCAAACATGTTATTTTTAAAGATGTTAACAATCGGAAGACGATTTAGATTTTTTCAAGGTCAATATTTTTGTTACTTGGGTAGCAAGAAACTACGCGCTGACCATACTCATTAGACGATAATTTTTTGCTTGTTAGTACCTAATTATTTTATAGATCGTATTTCTGAGAAGTTCCTGTTATGAAGTCATTAAGATGATGCATTTAGAATTTGGAACTATCAAAATCCGTTACTCTTTCATATGGATGTACTTTCTTTGAGTCTGGATCAGTCTTGATCTCCTTTCCATCAGCCTTAAGAGTACTCATCGAATCTTTGTTTTTTTTTGGGTGGAAATAGAACATTGTGTTAATGGTGGGCCTGTATCCGACCAGAAACCCATTACTCCGACCAGGGTTTGTCAGCAAGGTCCATGGTCCATGTTCTGAAGTCTTCTTCCACCACCACCTCCACCACCACCTAAACGAGAAAGAGATGTAGGTCTTATTGCCACGTCATCCCTAATTTTGGAAACTAATATAATCTTTTGTACTATATAAGAGCAATAGTAAATATTATGTAAGTGAGATTAATCTCTGAATACCAGGGTTTAGGGTTTAGAGTTCGTACTTTTTGCTGGAATTAATAAGAATTAACCGATCAGAGCGCCGCCGCTTTCTGATCAGATTTCTTTTATAGTCGTCACTTTTATTTCCCGAACTCAACCATCTTTTCTGAACTTCATTCATTTTTATTACAAAATTCCCGATCCCGTCCAAACAGTCATGTAATTTACAAAATCACCAATCTCACCACTTACACATTGCAAAATTTCAAATCGAGTCACAAACTTGTGTTTCTGTGTACAGTGAAAAGTCACTCTTATATATCGATATGCTTTCTTTGTCAAATGTTAGGAATCACACATCGAAAGCTTCGTATGATCTAAAGTATTTCATAAGAAACATGTCAATCCATTCATTATCAATTGTTTTTAAGTTATGTGAAACTTAACATTGTATCTCGAATTTGACTTTGGTCCATGAGTGGCCGAATATGATTTATTGTTGATCCTAAAGTAGGATTCAAAAAAAAACTTAACATTTCAATGGCATACCAAACCAGGCAAACCTACAATCTCTATGAACTTTGAGTCATAAATAGTAACATACCAAAAAGATATAAGCACCTTTAATTCGTCACTTCCTTCCAAAGAAAAAAAAGTGATTAATTTTTCAATTCGTCGGTGAGCAAATCAATCAAAACGTGCATTTCGTGTTTCTTGAGAGAGAAGCCAATCTCCACACCTCCGCTTCCGTCTCTACTCTCGGCCATGGATATCGTGTCTTGATCGATGGACACGACCTCCACTTTCCCCGGCCTGCCCCACCCGAAATCCAACCCGTATACTCCGAATCGGGTCGACCCGGCAACATGCAAAACCTGTGACCCGAATGGAGCACCAGAGTACTTTTTCATAACCTTCCAAGCCACATTCCCATCCAACTCCTCAACCGAATCGCTAATAAATCTCGCAGCAGCCAAAAACCCATCTTCAGCCATAAAAGTCGCCGCCGTCAACGGCTTGCTAAAGATAGACGAGACACAGTTTCCGAAGTAACTCGACGGAACCGGCGGATCGACGAGGAGGCTTCGGCAATCCGCCGCGAATCCATACCCGACGGGTCGATTCGGGTCACCGCCTCTTGATCTGATTAAGCACGTGAAAGCGTAAGAGAACGTTATCACGAACGTCGACAAGCGAAGCTGCTTGGAATCGGATGGCTGGTCTCTTTTGAGTCTCTCGCGAAGCTTTTGGATATTCCCTCGACTGAGCTCGAATGTGAACCGGAAGAAGTCGGGATCGATCTCCGGCGTTATTAAATGCTTCAAACTTTTAGGGTTTTCTGGTTCCTTACCGCCGGCGAACATTTTAGCGGCTGAGTGCCACATGTTCAGGAGAAACGTATCAATCTCCGGTGGACCTTTTATGACCGTACGATCGTAAAACGGGATTAGATCCTCCGGTAGAGAATTGTTTGGTTGTTTACATGTGTGGGCCCATGATTTGAGAAACATGGTTGTCGTTTTTCCATCTAAAACGGCATGGTTTGCGGTTACGCCGATGCAAAACCCTTGGTTTGGGAACAGCGTGACTTGAAACGACACGACGGCGGCTGAGTCTTCGGTGACACGTAACTGGGGCGCTAATTGGTACAGCTGGGTGGCGGAGAATGGTTCGTTTCCGGTTAACTGGGAGAAATCTGCGGTTGACTCGGCGACGGTGAATGAAACGGCGTCGTTTGTGGAACAGACGATGCTCGGCTTATGATCGACTGAGTTCCAGACGAGTTGGCCGGCGAGTGGGAGGTAGTGAGAGAGGGCTGAGGAAAGAGAGGATTTGAGTTTGGGGACGATGACTGAGTCGAAGAAAGAGCGAGTTGCGTTGGTGAGTCGGTAGAAGAAGACTCGTTCGACGGGGTGGAGTTTGAACCAGAGAAGGTCGAAGAAGGTGAGTGGGAGAGTCATGAGTGACTCGGACGAGTCAGCATTTGAAGGTGTGACTTGTGACACGTGGATAATGGTAACAGATGGGTTCATGTTTTTGGTGATAAGTAGTGAGAGAGATGAATGAGTCTGGAGGTGTGAATGGTGATGAGACTTTATACAATTCACTACAAAACAAATATTTGATCCAAAAATCACTGTGACCACAAATTTTTCTTTACACGTACCACATGTAAATTGTAAGTATATGCATTTATCAATTTACACCTAAAAATATCCAAACAACCGTGATCAATGCAATCATTGATCAAACTAAACATATTTAAGCCTTTGGTCACTGACTAAAGCGACAGCAACTTTTTGACGAGCCTTATTAATTAACAGCAGTTCTAGAGGGGTATCAAGATTGACTCTCCACATCCTTTATGCGCCTTTTGCTTCTTCTTCTACGAGCTTTCAGGTAGGGGCATGATGGAGATCATGATCTCTCCTTTTGGGGTGGCGGTTGTTTGCATTTAGATCCTTCCTCCACCGGCAGCAAGTATCTCTGGCAATGGTGGCGATAACTCTTTTAAGGTAGCTTTCTACCCGTTTATCTGGTTAGTTGGTTCTCTGGTTTATTAGGTTAGCGCATCTCCATTGATGGGTTTTCATGAGGGTATCCCATGAATAGAGAAACAAAAAGAATGATTTGGGGTTCACA
Source organism: Microthlaspi erraticum (assembly GCA_902728155.2). Lineage (NCBI taxonomy): Eukaryota > Viridiplantae > Streptophyta > Magnoliopsida > Brassicales > Brassicaceae > Microthlaspi > Microthlaspi erraticum. The sequence goes on from CACVBM020001607.1 coordinate 1,026,539, forward strand.
AATGAGTTCCTTTGAGATACTTATGAAAACACCAAAGCATACTTGTCATTTTCTTATTGTTTCAATCTTAAAAAAAAAATATATATATATAATTGTAAAATGTATATAAAGTAAAATAATGATTATCTTTTTTTTTTGTTGAACATCAAATAATGATTATCTTTTTGTTTGAAAATCCTAAAGATATCTTAATGCTCTTAGACAGTAAACCGATATGATCCATTAAAAGTTTAATTTTGTGGGATTTTATTTCGTATTTTAGTGTAATATGTTTCTGTTCATTATAAACCTAAAACTTAAAGCCTTTCCAATATTGTTATGGAAGATATGAAAAACAGGTGATTAAATATTACTTTATCTCTGAGAATACATTTAGCTTTTACCATTCATGATCTCCCCTTGATTGTTTTATCTCCAAACTTTGTGAGTAGCTTTGTCTACAAGCTTGTGAACAGCTTTCTCACAAGACTATAAATAGACGTGGATTCATCACTTGTATATATAAGTTGTATGTGAGTGAGATAAGTTTTGAGAAAAGAAGTGAATGAAAAACTCTTGCTATAAACACTTATCCAATCACTCATCCGCTTTGATCTTTTTTCTCCTCATCTCGCCAAACTTCTTTGTATTTTTCTCATTCATAAACACAAAACATATTGCTATCTAGAAGAGTATAGTTTACAACAAATATGACAAAAAATAATGGTTACCATTCAAATTCATGTCTCGAGAGTTTTGTTCACATAGGTTTAATTAAAATCCGGAAGCTACAATATTCCCATTATCCAAAAACAACAACACTCATTATTTATTTTTTAAGCCCTTCACGAAGCAAATCAACAAGAACGTCCATTTCATGTTTCTTGAGCGAGAAGCCAACCTCCACACCACCATTCCCATCTCTACCCTCCGCCATTGAAACCGCTTCTCCTTGATCGATCGACACAACCACCACTCTCTCCGGTCTTCCCCACCCGAAATCCAACCCGTATACCCCAAACCGGGTCGACCCGGCAACAGACGGAATCTGTGCCCCTGGTGGAAAATCCGCAAACCCTGCCAAAAGCTCCGGAATCTTCAACGCCACACTCTCATCAAACGCCTCAACCGAATCGCTGACGAATCTCGCAGCAGCCAAAAACCCTTCCTCACCCATCAACGTCTCCGCCTTGAACGGCTTTTTAAACGACGCCGAAACGCAGTTCCCGAAATAGTTTGACGGAACCGGCGGATCCAAGAGGCTCCGACAATCCACCGCGAATCCGTACCCGACTGGTCTATTCGGATCTCCGCCGCGTGCTCTGACTAAACACGTCATCGCGTACGAGTACGTGACCACAAACGTCGACAATCGAAGCTCCTTTGATTGAGATTCTCTCTTGAGTCGCTCTCGAAGCGATTGGAGATCTTCTCGAGTGAGTTCGAGTGTGAATCGGAAGACGTCGGAGCTGATCGCCGGCGACGGAAAAAGCTTTAAGCTCTTGGGGTTCTCTGGTTCTTTGCCGCCGGTGAACAGTTTGAATAAAGATTGCCACGCGTTTATAATCTCCGTTTCGATATTCTCTGGACCTTTTATGACCGTTCGATCGAAAATCGGGATTAGATCCTGCGGTAAGGATGTATTCGCCGTTCGCTCTTGTTGTTGTTGTTTGCATGTGTGGGCCCAGGATTTGAGAAACATGGTTGTTGTTTTCCCGTCTAAAACGGCATGGTGTGCGCTTACGCCTATGCAAAACCCTTGGTTAGGAAAAAGCGTGACTTGAAACGACACGGCGGTGGCCGAGTCATCGGAGTTTGTTAACTCGGGCACCAACGGGTACAACTCGGCGGAGGGGAACGGTTTTTCACCGGTTAAAAGAGAGAAATCGGCGTTTGACTCGGCGAAGGTGAATGAAACGGCGTCGTTCGGGGTGTAGACGATGCTCGGTGTTAGGTCGAGAGAGTCCCAAACGAGTTTTCCGGCGAGAGGGAGGTAGTGAGAGAGGGTTGAGGAGAGAGAGGATTTGAGATTGGGGACGATGACTGAGTCGAAGAAAGGGCGAGTGGCGTCGGTGAGTTTGTAGAAGATGACTCGCTGGACCGGGTGGATTTTGAACCAGAGAAGGTCGAAGAAGGTGAGCGGGAGAGTGAGTGACTCGGGCGAGTCAGCTTTTGAAGGTGTGACTCGTGACACCTCTATGACGTCAAGTGAAGAATCCATTTTTCCGAAAATCTTGAGGTGTGAGATTCTCAAATGGTGATGAAACTGTAGTGTATAGAGAGAGAAGGTGTAGAAAAATTCGATTTTTGTTTGGTCAAAAATTCGGTTTTTGTATAAACAAGGGAATTTTTTTTTACTATAATGGATAAGCGATAAATATTGAATGTATGACTAATTCAAAGCTGGTCAATGGTTAACAATTTTCAAAGTTAATAGTAAATATTTACTGATCTTTACCATCGCCCATAGATTATACTCCATCCATTTCAAATTAGTTATCGTTTTGGCAAAATGTATCTGCAAATATTTAGATGTATCTGAACGTATTTTGCATTGCAGATACATCAAAATAATTGCAGATACATTTTTCCAAAACGACAACTAATTTAAAACAAAGAGAGTACTATTTGACTAAAAAAAAAAAGAGACAAAAAAAGATATTCACCAACAAATAGCCATTAATATAGATATTTTTATATATCATATCGTCAGTTCAAAACAAGATTATGAATGTAAACTTTATATAATGATCTTATATTCATGTTATATTTATGTTCGTCACTAAATATTATCCATTTGAAGATATTAGATAGGTTTGTGTACTGAACCATCAAAGGTGGACAGTGGACCTTTCATGCCACTAAAATGATGTTCGGCCAAAAATGTGATAGACTGATAAATAACGTGTTGTGTTTAGAGAAATTGCATTTTTTAGCTATCCGCCTAATAATATACATGAGATTCGTCATCGATTTGCTTCCTTTGATTGTTGAATAGCACCAAAACACATGGATTCGATCAACAGACAACATTAAGGTATACATGTGTATGCTGTATGGATCTTATGATTCTTATCTACATAGTTGTTTTCTTAAATCAAGTTTGTTCTATGTTAAGTGAAATTTTTGTATTCAGTTACAAATGTATTTATATAAAATTTGTTATTAGGACATAGAGAGAATATTATTTAGTTACTTTCGAGTTCTGTTTTGATAAAAATAATAATTGATTTATAGGACTTAATTATAATTAAGGACATAGTTCTATTTTGTTTCGGAAGTATGACAATGACGCAGCTGAAATTGAATGGTCGAGGTCTTCGAAGAAAGTACCCAAGAAAGTAGAGTTCATAGCCAATTTGAATTCTATAAACATCTAAAGAGAAATAAGAATATAAAGGAAAAATAGAAAAAGAAAAGTACGTGTAACGTTTGAAAATGTGGTTTCTTTCGTCTTCCATTTGGACTTTTAGAATCTACGAATATTCATTTCCGTAGGATAAAATTTATCTTTTGAGTTTTTTTCCTTCTTCTTCTTTTTGTGCAACTTTCATTTCCCTTATTTTTTTATTATTTTTTTTTTGTCTAAAGAAACATGAAAATCCATCTAAAAACTAAAGTATATTCGAGAAATTTCAAAAGTATCACTTCTATAATAATTTTCTTAAGTACTACTTTTTTCTATCTACTTTTGATAATATCACCTTTAACAATTTATAAGTATAGATAGTTTATGAAAAATACAAATTTATAAATTTTTATAAGCTAAGTTATAAATATGCTATTAAATTTTCTAAAAAATATTTGTAAGAACTTTATATTTGAAAATAATATTATAAATATAACATTACTTCAAAAAATTCTTAAATGTATTAGTTTTCATTGGAACCTAGAAGCACATATTGAAACAATTTAGAAGTAATTATAATAGTTGAGCATGACGTAAATAATTCACTCACTTACCGATCGCAGGAATAATTACAAATTTAAAATATATAGACGATTGAAACATACAATTACAAAACCAAAAACTGGTTAAAAACATATATTTTATTATTAGAATAATTGGGCATGAATAGCTTATTCATTTATCAACCATAAACAAATAAAATAAATAATATATAACTAAGTTAGTGGAAACATACGTTAAAAAAGACCATGAAGACTGTTTGTTTTAAACTGTTAGAAAAAAAAAATGATTACCAAACAATAAAAATAATTCGATAAAAGTAATGCCAAAATTGAAGAGCATTAAAACAAATTTCGGAAAATCAAATCTCAAAATAGACAAAATTTAAGTATAAAATTTAATTTTCAAAGAAAAAGAAAATCAAAAACTTTAACAAAAAAAATATCGGCAGCATCACAGCACATGTTCACAGGTATGGTTTCCCACAATGTCACTATCGATATTGGATCAGAAAAAAAAACTGAAAATTACGTTGTAGACTTACTCTCAAGTCTCAATCTCTATTCAAATTATACAAACAAGACGACAGAAACGTACTATTCCAAATCTTCAAAAGATGCTTCCAATGATCTTTGGTCTTACTCCAGAATGGGTGTTCCCATTTTGTTTTTCTTAATTGGAACGGAATGTCCTGTTATTATTTTTATTATGTGAGAGAACCCTCCAGCTCGTATAAAAGGTTCCGATTTTTCATAGACAAAGATCGTAAATCAGAATATACAAAAATACCAATGAAGTCCTCTTTTTGTTGTTATCGCTAGAAAACAAAATTATCTCACAATTTGGTAACTGAGGAAGAACTCTGAAGCCGTCTCTTTTGCAAGATTAGTGTAGATTCCACTAAAGCTAAGAAGCTCATCATTAGCTCCTTTCTCAGCAACTTGACCATCTGATATAACCGCCAAACAGTCTGCGGTCTTAACCGTCGATAACCAATGAGCTATCACCAATACCGTTCGTCCCGCCATCAGCGAGTCTATTGCATCCTCCAAAAACAGATTCAAAAACATTAAGATATGAGTAATTTTCTTTGAGTTTTTAGTCTTTTTGAGTTCTTGATTTTTGTCTACCTGAACAAGATATTCGCTTTCAGCATCAAGTGCACTTGTTGCTTAATCAAGGAGCAAGACTATCAGGTTTGTATATAACTTGGAAGAAGCGCCCTCGCGAGTGCAATCTAGACAAATTTAAAGTTATTCCAACAAGTATAAAATATTAAGACACATATATACTTGTTGGAATAACTTAAAATTTAGACAATATGGCTTCGACTAAATTTCCAGATATTTTATCCGGTGAATTCCATCACCGAAATGACCGGATTTTGGAGTCTTTGAGTTTCTTGTAATGAGCTCTTATGAGCTACCGTATTTACTTGTCAAAATTAAAGTTCAATTGGATGAGAAATATGTGGTCAAAGTGGGTAGCTTGGAAAGCTCATAAGACATATTTGAAGTTACATGTTTTGTTAGAACAAATATTTTAGCGTTCGCCAAAGGTCAAAGATTTGTGTAACGTAGGTAGCAAGAAACTGCGCTTGACCAAACTCATCATACAAATATCATCAGCGGCAATTTGTTCCTTTCTGCAAGTTTCACTTCTATTTATTGCATTCCTTTCAAAAACGAAAAGTATTTTAATTCTTAAGTCCGACATGAAGCAAACAATCAAACATATTCAACTATTTTTCCAACATCTTTAACAAAAAAAATACAATTTTCCCGACATCCAAAAACAAACACAGAATCAATTAGATTTCTTATAGTATTATTTTCTTCAATTATAAGTACTTATATTACTTTTTAAGTCCCCTCATGAAGCAAATCAACAAGAACGTCCATTTCCTGTTTCTTGAGCGAGAAGCCAACCTCCACACCACCATTCCCATCTCTACCCTCCGCCATTGAAATCGCGTTTTGATCGATCGACACAACCATCACTCTCTCCGGTCTTCCCCACCCGAAATCCAACTGGTATACTCCAAAACGGGTCGACCCGGCAACAGAAGGAACCTGTGCCTCTCGTGGAAGAGTCGCAAACCCTAACAAAAGCTCCGGAATCTTCAACACCACGGTTCCATCCAATGCCTCCACCGAATCGCTGACGTGTCTCGCAGCAGCCAAAAACCCTTCCTCACCCATAAACGTCTCCGCCGTGAACGACATTTCAAGCGTACCCGAAATGCAGTTCCCGAAGTAATTAGACGGAAGCGGCGGATCCACGAGGGTCCGACAATCCACCGCGAATCCGTACCCGACTGGTCTATTCGGATCTCCGCCACGAGCTCTGATTAAACACGTTAACGCGTAGGAATACGTAATAACAAACGTCGACAATCGAAGCTCCTTTGATTGAGATTCTCTCTTGAGTCGTTCTCGAAGCGTTTGGATATCGTCTCGAGTGAGTTCGAGTGTGTACCGGAAAATGTCGTGACTAGCCTCCGGCGACGGAAAAAGCTTTAAGCTCTTGGGATACTCTGATTCTTTGCCGCCGGAGAACCGTTTGAGTAAAGATTGCCACATGTTCAAAATTTCCGTTTCGATATCCTTCGGATCTTTTATGACCGTTCGATCGAAAAACGGGATTAGATCCTGCGGTAAGGAAGCGTTTGCTGTTTGGTCATGAAGTTGTTTGCATGTGTGGGCCCATGCTTTGAGAAACATGGTTGTTGTTTTTCCGTCAAATACGGCATGGTGTGCGTTTACGCCTATGGAAAACCCTTTGTTAGGAAAAAACGTGACTTGAAACGTCACAACAGTGGCCGAGTCGTCAGAGTTTGGTAACTTGGGCACCAATGGGTACAACTCGGCGGAGGGGAACGGTTTTTTCCCGGTTAAACGGGAGAAGTCGGCGTTTGACTCGGCAACGGTGAGTGAAACTGCGTCGTTTGGGGTGTAGACGATGCTTGGCTTTTGGTGGAGCGAGCCCCATAGGAGTTGGCCGGCGAGTGGGAGGTAGTGAGAGAGGGTTAAGGAGAGAGATGATTTGAGTTTGGGGACGATGACTGAGTCGAAGAAAGGGCGAGTTGCGTCAGTGAGTTGGTAAAAGATGACTCGTTGGACCGGGGGGAGTTTGTACCACTGAAGGTCGAAGAAAGTGAGCGGGAGAGTGAATGACTCGGACGAGTCAGTGGTTGAAGGTGTGACTCGTGACACCTCGATGACGTGAAGCGAAGAATCCATTTTCTTCGGTAGTCTTGTGGTGGTGAGGTGCTCAAATGGTGATGATACTCTCGTACGTGTATATATGTATTAGAGGTGTAAAAGAATTCAGTAAGAGAAAAAAGAAAAAATGAATTAGTAAAATTAGTAAAGCCATAAATATTGAAGTTATGACTTTATTTTTTGTTTGGACAAAGTTACATGTGTGCATTTAGGGTGTGCTTACTGTGACACAATACAACACTGTGGTAGTTGAAAATTGAATGGTCATCAAAGAAAGTGAAGTTCAAGTACCAAAATTGAATTTTGTGGATGTCTATGAAGTTATGACTTCAAACCCTAGTTCTAAATCGTTTGTTTGTCTTTATTATGGAGAACATTGTTTTGTAACTTTGGGAGTTGCCAAAACGCAACCCTCCCTCTTTCTTAATTCTTATGATACATCGATATGAAAATTTGATTTTGGTGTTCTTCTTGTAATACTTCATTTCATTTACTTTTCTTGCTTAATAAAGCTCATACGTACGAGCTAATTTCTATCTTTATGTTCTATCTAAATTAAGCTCTTTTGAGCAACAATCTCTTCTTAGTTTGAACTTGTTTACACCTAAGAGAACTTTCTTTACTTTATTACAAAAATTCCGTTCCAACTTATATGCATTAAGCAACAATTCTACATGAGTTGCAAGTTTTGCTGACAATCCCTTAGAAGGTGTTTTATTAATAGCTCTTCTTACATTGTATATCCCTTATCGATCTCGACTTGTAGAAGTAAAAAAACAACTCTACATGAGAACTAGATTAAGAAAACTTACAATTGTAATTTTTATATACACATGTGTGCGGCATTTAGGGTGTGCTTACTGTGATGCAATACAGCACTGTGGTAGCTGAAAACTGAGATAGTTGAAAATTGAATGGTCATCAAAGAAGGTAAAGTTCAAATACCAAAATTAAATTTTGTGGATGTCTTTATTTTGGATTTCTTTTCACAGGAGTAGTCCATGATTGTTTAATATCTTCAAATAATGAAAAAATAGGTGACAAAAACAAATCCTATATGCCAACAAAAAGAATGTAATATAAATAAATCGTTCCCAAGAGGTTCCACTTTTCAGTGATCTTATTCTTTGTTCTTTCTCCTTAAGAATGTGGAATTCTTTCACATTCTATTTTTTTCCTTTAAATTCATTTTTTAATTGAATGTCTCGCTATACTATTTTAACATGCAAATAGTTTTGGCCAAACACCGTTAACATAACATAATCGAAATTTTAACTAACAGAATTTGGATCAATGTTGATTTTGGCCAAAACACTAATAATTTGAGTACATAAAAGCTAGTAATTGCTTATGGATGAGATACGTAATAGTACACTTAAATTGTTCAGATACTTAATGCATCTCTTAAATAGTTGGGTATACGAATTGGTCGTTTTTCTTTAATGTCTTATGGTATATATCTTTAATTTTCAGCTACCTCAAATCAAATTCTCAAAAATTATATTATTTATATATAATTTGATTATCTAACTAAATTTTAGTATTTGAATAAAAAATTAACAAGTGAAAAGTTGACACATGTCAAATGAGGTTAGGAAGAAGTTCTCACAAGTTCTCAAATGAGAACCGATTCTAGTCCTTCTCTCCTATTTTTTGTTTTTTTTTCCATTATTTTTAGTTTTTTAGAATTTCTTGATGGGGATGCTTTCATAGTAGGCATCACCGTTAAAGGCTGCTTTCTTTAAGGTAGGTAATGACAACACCTCTAACAATAAATGAAGCATGATTGGTCGTCCCCCCCCCCCCCCCAAGACATTGAAGTAGCTGAAAGTCGGATGGTCGTGGGTAATCAAAGTTGAGAAGCTCATCATGAGCTATCACCAAAACCGTCGTTCCTGCCATCAATGAGTCCATCGCATCCTGCAAAAAACAGATTCAAAAAACATAAGGATCATATGAGTAAAGTTGTTTTTGATTTCTTGATTCACAAAGGTTCTGTTTTTTTATTTACCTGAACAAGATATTCGCTTTCAGCGTCAAGCGCACTTGTTGCTTCATCAAGAAGCAAGACTCTCGGGTTTGTAAGAAGGGCTCTCGGAATTGCCATTCTCTGTTTCTGTCCTCCTGAGAGACGTTCATGTGTTTCAAACTCGCTTCCCATTTATTTTTGTATGATAATTAATCGCACAGCTCCATAAAAAGCAAATATTCATGTCTTGGAGCGGTGCGTTAAGGAATAAAAAACCATATGAATACGTGATGAAGAACAACATACAGTAAAACCTCTATAAAACAATACTCGATAAAACAATAAACACTATAAGACAATAATTTTCTCCGGTCCCAACTCGGGCCAATGTAAAAAATAGCATAATGCGATAAGATGATAAGACAATAATATTTTTGAAACTCCTATGTAAAAATATAGTCCCAACAATAACCTAAGATAATAATTATAAAACTAAGGCATATATATCTAAGACAATTTAGTAAAATATGACTCCAATGTAGTTTGTCTTTTCTGAAAGTTGGATTCCCGTTGGAGCTCATCTCGAATTTTTCTTATTGCATCTACAATTTCTGGTGATGTATTCTCAACTTGCAGTCAAAAGTTGTGAAGAGTTCTCGAAGCCACAATTGCTTACTACTTGCACATGTCTTCCTCATCATCTTCAACTTCATCTTCACCATTAAGAACATTAGACATAATTTCTTCTAGATTTTGAACTTTGAGCATGAAATATGTAAATAACAAAGTATAAGGAAAATTTGAATAAAAAAGTGAAAAAAATATTTTATAAAGTTTCTTGTTTTTGATAGAATATTTCTATAAAATAATAATTATTGTTTTATCGATAAAATAATATTATTGTTTTATCGATAAAATAATAACTCTATAAGATAATAAAATTTCAAAGTCCCAACATTATTGTTTTATAGAGGTTTTACTGTATGTTTTTTATTCTGTAAGGTTTACATTATAAGCGGAAAAGTTGTTTTGTATCACTTAGAGCTGTCAATATGGGTGTCCACGTCCATTTTGGCCCGTCCAATTTTATCCATCTGTTTTGTAGACAAAAGATTGTCCATGTCCATTTAGGACCATGTCCATATCGGCCCATGCCCATTATAGCCCATCTAAATTGGGCTGTCCGTGGACTGTCTATAGACAAAAAAAATTCAAATTTTTGATCATATTTTTTTTTTTTGAAAATCGAATTTTTTTTTCTGCGTGAATTATGAAAAATAATTTTCCCCAAATCGATTTGACTGTCCATTGGACAGTCCATGTCCACACATGTCCGTCCATATTTGTTCATAGGCTAAATTGGATATGTCCAGTTATGCCCATATGGAAAATAGGCTCATCCATATCCGTCCATATTTACATGGACATGGACTCGCCTATAGGCCAATGTCCACTTTGACAGCTATCACTACTGTTGACGTATTAGTTTAAGAAGTATATAACAAACATAAAATTTCAGGATTTTCTTTATATTGTTTAAAGATAAATTTCTTAACATTTACACCCTCCCCGAAAAAACATATAAAAGGGCCCAAACAAATAATAATACAACGGTACCAACTGTTTGCTTCTTCTTTCACAAACAACACATACTATATACTTTGGAACTTAAATTAGACAATATGGCTCCGACCAACTTTCCAGATATGTCCAGCTGATAAGACATGTTTGAAGTTTTGGCGTCTAGATCAAATCACAGCTAATAGCATTCTTGAAGGTCAGTACTTGTGTAACTTGGGTAGCAAGAAACTACGCTTGAGCAAACGCATATCATATCAGCGGCAATTTGTTCCTTTCTGCATAAAAACGAAAAGTAATATAATTCTTAAGTCCGTTATGAAGCAAATCAGTCATAACATTCATTTCGTGTTTCTTGAGAGAGAAGCCAATCTTCTTGACAATGCGCCTTGATCGTATTGAACACGATCTCCCCTTTCTCCAGTATGCCCCACCCGAAACCTAACCCTTTTTCCCCGGGCCGACCTGGAATGTGACCCGACTGAAGCAGCATTGGAATCTTCCAAGCGACATTCTCTGTGACGCGGGGGAGTTTGAACCACATAAGGTCGAAGAAGGTGAGTGAGTGGGAGAGTGGGTTATGGATAGATGGGTTCATATCGTTTACATATCTTTCAAGTTTTAATTTTACTTTCGTTGTGAAATATTATTACTAATTAACATATATAATCTATTTGATTAATTATTTGCAAGTAATCGAACTATTTTTGTGTAGGAACCCCAAATAAACTCTAGATTTTAACTTTACTTGCTCTTATAGCTTTTTATTAAAAGGCGGAAGCTACAATTTTCCCAACATCATTAACAAACAAAAACAAAATACATTTTTCCGACATCTTTAACAAGATAAAAAATACAATTTTCCCGACATCATTAACAAACAAAAAAAAAAAATACAATTTCCCGACATCCAAAAACAAACACAGAATCAATTTGATTTCTTCTACACAGTGTAGGAGTATTATTTTATTCCTTAGGGTAATTATTATTTTTTAAGTCCCTCATGAAGCAAATCAACAAGAACGTCCATTTCATGTTTCTTGAGCGAGAAGCCAACCTCCACACCACCACTCCCATCTCTACTCTCCGCCATTGAAATCCCTTGGCCATGATCGATCGACACAAACACCACTCTCTCCGGTCTGCCCCACCCGAAATCCAATCCGTATACCCCAAACCGGGTCGACCAGGCAGCAGAGAGAACCTGTGAACCTTGTGGAAGAGTCATAAACCCTTTCAAAACCTCAGGAATCTTCAGCACCACGCTTCCATCCAATGCCTCAACCGAATCGCTGACGTGTCTCGCAGCAGCCAAAAACCCTTCCTCACCCATAAACGTCTCCGCCGTGAACGGCGTTTGAAGCGCACCCGAAATGCAGTTCCCGAAGTAGTTAGACGGAACCGGCGGATCAACGAGGCTTCGAAAATCCACCGCGAATCCGAACCCGACTGGTCTATCCGGATCTCCGCCGCGAGCTCTGATTAAACACGTTAACGCGTATGAATATATAACCACAAACGTCGACAATCGAAGCTCCTTTGATTGAGATTCTCTCTTGAGTCGTTCTCGAAGCGTTTGGATGTCTTCACGAGTGAGTTCGAGTGTGTAACGGAAAATGTCGGGACTAATCTCCGGCGACGGAAAAAGCTTTAAGCTCTTGAGATTCTCTTGTTCTTTGCCGCCGGAGAACAGGTTCAAAATCTCCCTCTCGATATCCTTTGGATCTTTTATGACCGTTCGATCGTAAAACGGGATTAGATCCTGCGGTAAGGAAGCGTTCGCGGTTTGGTCGTGAAGTTGTTTGCATGTGTGCGCCCATGCTTTGAGAAACATGCTTGTCGTTTTTCCGTCAACAACGGCATGGTGTATGGTTTTGCCAATGGAAAACCCTTGGTTAGGGAAAAGCGTGACTTGAAACGACACGACGGTGGCCGAGTCATCGGCGTTTGTTAACTCGGGCACTAGTCGGTGTAACTCAGCGGTGGGTAACGGTGTTTTCCCGGTTAAACGGGAGAAATCCGCGTTTGACTCGGCGACGATGAATGAAGCGGCGTCGTTAGGGATGTAGACGACGCTCGGTTTTTGGTCGAGCGTGTCCCAGAGGAGTTGGCCGGCGAGTGGGAGGTAGTGAGAGAGGGTTGAGGAGAGAGATGTTTTGAGTTTGGGGACGATGACTGAGTCGAAGAAAGGGCGAGTTGCGTCGGTGAGTTTATAGAAGATGACTAGTTGGCCCGGGTGGAGTTTGTACCACTGAAGGTCGTAAAAAGTGAGCGGGAGAGTGAATGACTCGGGCGAGTCAGTGTTTGAAGGTGTGACTCGTGACACCTCAATGACGTTAAGCGAAGAATCCATTTTCTTCGGTAATCTTGTGGTTGGAGCCTGGAGGTACTCAAATGGTGATGACACTCTCGTGTATATATATATATGTGAGAGGTGTAAAAGAATTCAGTAAGAGAGCTAGAAAAAAAAAAGAATTAGTAAAATTAGTAAAGCCATAAATATTGAAGTTATGACTTCAAACCCAAAACGCAACCCTCCCTCGTTCTAAATTCTTATGATACATCGATCTGAAATTTTGATTTTGATGTTCTTCTTGTAATATTTCCTTTCATTTACTTTTCTTGCTTAATAAAGGTCATACGTACGAGCTAATTTCTATCTTTATGTTCTATCTAAATTAAGCTCTTTTTAGCAACAACCTCTTCTTAGTTTGAATTTGTTTACACCTAAGAGAACTTTCTTTACTTTATTACAAAAATTCCGTTCCAAATTAAGCAACAATTCTACATGAGTTGCAAGTTAATAACTCTTGTTATGCTTATATGCATTAAGCAACTTATATGCTTCTTCTTTTTTCTTTTTTTTTTAATCTTAAAAGGTGTTTTATTAATAACTCTTGTTACATTGTATATCCCTTATCGATCTCAATTTATAGAAGTAAAAAACAACTCTACATGAGAACTGGATTGAGAAAACTTAATTACAATTGTAATTTTATTATACACATGTGTGCGGCATTTAGGGTGTGCTTACTGTGATGCAATACAGCACTGTGGTAGCTGAAAAGTGGGAAAGTTGAAAATTGAATGGTCATCAAAGAAAGTAAAGTTCAAGTACCAAAATTGCTTTTGAGGATATCTTTGTTTTGGATTTCTTTTGACAACAGTAGTCCATGATTATTGGATATCTTCAGATAATGAAAATGTAGGCTACAAGAACAAATCCCATACGCCGACAAAAAAAATATAATATAAATAAATCCTTCCCAAGAGGTTCCAGTTTTCACTGATCTTATCATTTGTTCTTCTTACTTGTGAGATTGTGGAATCACATTCTAACTTTTTTTCTTTTAATTCATCTTTTAATGGAATATCTCGCTATACTATTTTAACATGCAAATAGTTTTGGCCAAACACCGTTAACATAACATAATCGTAATTTTAACTAACAGAATTCGGATCAATGTTGATTTTGGCCAAATCACTAATAATTTATATGGTTGAGGTAGTGCACCTAAATTGTTTGGATACTTAATAACATCTCTTAAAATAGTTGGGATACAAATTGGTTGTTTTCCTTAATGTCTTATGGTACATATCTTTAATTTTCAGCTACCTCAAATAAAATCCTCAAAAAATATTATTTATACATAATTTGATTATCTAACGAAATTTTAATTTTTAAATAAAAAAATTAACTAGTGAAAAGTTGACACATGTCAAATGAAGTTAGGGAGAAGTTCTCACATATAAAGGCTATTTTCTTTAAGGTACTTAATGACATCTCTTAAAATAATTGGGATACAAATTGGTTGTTTTCCTTAATGTCTTATGGTACATATTTTTAATTTTCAGCTACCTCAAATAAAATTCTCAAAAATATGTTAATATTATTTATATATAACTAGATAAGGTCCCGCGTATACGCGGGTTTATTTATTTTTATTTTTTTAAATCACGGAAGAATATTAAACAAAATTTGATCAATTTTAAAAATAAGAAAATAATATTAAAAACCCGATAACAAATCTCTAAATAAAGATATGTAGTCTTTTACATTTTTATTTTGAATTCATGATATGAAATAGAAAGATTTACATGTGTCTAAATCTAATCGACTCATTATTTTATGAAACTTTGATTATTCCATGATGAAATCTTTATTTTTAATATTTTTTTACCTAACAAAACATGAAAATTAAACTATTTAATATTAGAAGATCAGTCCATTATAAAATTTTCTTTTTTAATATTATTTAGTTCCTTAATAATTATTTTGTTAGTTTTCTATTTATATTGTTTCTTTTTCAATTTCGTTTTTGCCTCTGACCATTATAAATTTTCATTTTCATTATTAGTTAGTTGTTTTAATATTATTTTGTTAGTTTATTTATTTATGTTACTACATTTTTCCAATTTTCTTGTGTTGACACATGTCATCACTTCATCAAATATTAGACACATGTATCGATCTAAAGTTAAGTATTCTTCATTGATATCTTTAACTTTTAAAGACATGAATTTTATTTCTTAATGAGAAAGAAACTTAAAAAATATAGCTTGTTATATATTTTTTTTTTTTCATTTTCGTAATGGGAATATGTTTTTTATTCCTTTTCTTATTGGATGTAACATTTTTTAATTATTTCTTCATGTTTTTCTGATTTTCGTTTTTTTTCCTTTTCGTAATAGAATTATGTTTTTTCTTTACTTCTCATAATGGATGTAATATTTTTTCTTTTTAATTGTTTGTTTCCTGTTTTCTGATTTTTCCTAATGTACTAATAGGATTTTATTCAAATAATTTTAATTTCGATCCAATTGACCTAGAGTCAAATAATCTCCACTGTTCTCTTGAACTTTCAAAGACATGATTTTGAAATTAGAGAAAGAGAATCAAAGAGATTTTCTGAATTTGCTTTGATGAGTTTGTGAATGAGAAAAAGAGACTACAGTAGCTCTCTTTTTATAGGGGGTTCATGTAACCAATTTCATATAGTTTTAGGATATTTAGTTTACATACCTATTACATGTACTAATAGGATTTTTTTAAATAGGAGTTTATATAACTATTCCATACAATTTTAGGATATTTAGTTTACATACCTATTCCATATACTAATAGGAATTTTTTATTACATTATTTTCATTTTATTATATAAAATTTCGTTTTTATTATAAGATATTAAAATTTTCCCTTTAAAATAAAAATTTCTTTTTTCCGAAGACATGTGTCACGATCTTAACGGATATAACATTAAAAGTGACACATGTCGCAATCCTATATTTTATAAAAATCCTACGTGTCGCAACCACGTTGCGCGCATCCAACTTTATATTATAAGATTTGATTATCTAACTAAATTTTAATTTTTGAATAAAAAACTAACTTGTGAATAATTGACACATGTCAAACGAGATTAGAGAAAAGTTCTCACATATAAAAGCTGCTTTCTTTAAGATACTTAATGACACCTCTCAAAATAATTGAAGCATGATTGGTCGTTTTCCCGTGAGGCACTGCCGTAGCTGAAAATTGAATGGTCATAGGCCAGAAAAATACCAAAATTTAATTTTGTAGATGTCTTTGGACAATAGTACGTCCATGATTGTTCGATATCTTTAAATACTAAAAAATAGATGCCCAGAACAAACCTATTAAAACAAAAGTTGTTATATGCTGATAAAATAATACCCTTTCCGTTTATTTAAGATGGATTTTTTAGTTTTTTCACATATATTAAAAAAAAAGTAAAAGTTTAATAAATTTTCTAAATTAAACAATTTTAAACCAATAGTAGTACAAGAAAGTCATTGAAATCTGTTTTTTTTACTTTAATCAAGAAAATATACATTGAAAACCTATAAAATTTATCTTCGAAGGAACAAAAAAAAATAGCTAAAAAATTCATCTTAAAAAAAAAGAATCATTCCCAAGAGGTTCCAATTTTCAGTGATCTTGTTTTCAATAAAAAAAATCCTTCCCAAGAAGGCAAGAATGTGGAATCACAATCGATTTTTGTTCCTAATTCAATTTTTAATAGAATTCTCGTTATACTATTTTAACATGCAAACCATTATATAGCTCATATAGAAGGCTTCAATTTTCATAGACAACTTATTTCCACAATCAAATCTAAAAAAAAATTATTCTTTTTGTTGTTTGTTGTCAGAAGAATAATATTATCTCACAAGTTGGTAACAGAAGAAGAACTCTGAAGCTGCCTCTTGACAAGATTAGTGTAGATTCCATTAAAGCTGAGAAGCTCATCATGAGTTCCTTTCTCAGCCACTTGACCATCTGATATAACCGCCACACAATCTGCAGTCTTAACCGTCGATAACCGATGAGCTATCACCAAAACCGTCCTTCCCGCCATCAACGAGTCCATCGCATCCTGCAAAAAACAGATTCAAAGAACATTAAGATCATATGAGTAAAGCTGTTTATGAGTTCTTAATTCACAAAGGTTCTTGTTTTTTTATTTATTTACCTGAACAAGATATTCGCTTTCTGCGTCAAGCGCACTTGTTGCTTCATCAAGAAGCAAGACTCTAGGGTTTGTAAGAAGCGCTCTCGCGATTGCGATCCTCTGTTTCTGTCCTCCTGAGAGACGTATTCCTCGTTCTCCGACAACGGTTTTATACTTATCCGGGAATGTTTCTATGAACTCGTGCGCATTCGCCATTTTCTGCACACAACAACATTTCATTTTGAATTCCAATATCAGCACAAGAAAAATGGTGAAAGGAAGAGACTTTGTGATATGTGATGTGTCTTTCTTACCGATGCATTTTCTATATCTGATTGACTAGCTTCACCGTCGAATCCATATGCGATGTTCTCTTCCACTGAACAGTTGAATAGAATCGGTTCTTGGCTTACAATGCTGATCTGAAACGAATCAGGAGAAAAATCAAGATTTGGTTTCTACCACATGAATGATTCAAGAAACAGAGTTTTTTTTTTGTTTTACCTGTTTGTGAAGGTATTGATGAGATATTTCCATCAAAGAAACTCCATTAAGCAAAATCTTTCCCTTGACAGGATCATAGAATCTCTCTATCAAATTGGCTATTGTCGTCTGCAATATGGCAAATCCAAAATATGAATAACATTCACTGGACCTCGCAAGAAGTTCTTGCCTAAACCGGTTCTATCTTATCCAAACTAAACCAGAAATCTATCCATAAAACCTATTCAAAAACCAAACTGAAGAGAAATGAACTAATTCAGCTTTACCTCCGTAACCTAAGCCGATCAAAACTGTAGTTTCTTTCATGTTGAATACACACATTCTTGATAAAAACCAAACCAAAATCAAAACTGTAGCTTAACCAAACCGAAAACTGTATGGTCTGAAACTTACTTTTCCTCCACCACTTGGTCCAACAAGTGCAACTTTTGAACCTGGTGTCAACCTCAACGATATACCCTGCAAATTCCAGGTGTTTAAGTGATGGTTAAAAACCGAAACAGCTTCACAACTACAGTTATGATTCAAGAATCTGCCATTTTTTGTAACTCAGGAGTTACATCTTGCTAAAATGTTGATAAATTGAAAGATATATGTTTCTTCTGATGGAACTATGATCTAAAACGTAATGCAAGATTTGGTGTTACCTTGAGTATCATGTGACTAGGGCGAGAAGGATAAGAAAACCAAACGTCATTTATCTCCACATCTCCATCAGGATTACTGCAACCATAACATTCCCAAGTTTTAAAATCCAAAACTGTTCTTATGAATATTGAAATGTATAAGAGGAAAATCTAACCCTACAGGACACTCCTTCCCTGAACTTGGCATGCTAGAAACACGGTCCAAGATCTGAAAAACCCGTCTACTAGCTCCTGCAGCTTTCATTGCAGTTGTGTACAAACTCGATAAAGAAGATACGGATGAACCAACTGCCAAAAAACAAAACAATATCTTAGTCTAAACACAATAACTCTTCAAGCTATTTCAAGATTTAAGAGACAAAGAATGTCAAATGAAACCTGTGAGGCTATAAAGAATGAAGGAAGTGAGTGCTCCAACGGTCATAGAGCCAGTTATTGTCAAGTAAGCTCCATAACTAACAACCGTAATAACAGATAACGTGAAAGCTGCGTTTAGTCCACCGAAGAACAAACCGGTGAGTACCTTGAATCACAAAAAAAAAAACAGACATATACTCTCAGAGAAACATCAAAAAGATTACTGTTATGAAATAAACAGACATATGCACTCACAGCTTGTTTGAGTCCTAGCTTCAGAGTCTCATCAACTTTCTTGGAATACTGTGATACCATATAACCTTCTTTCGCAAAAGATCTAACCGTTCGGATTGCGCCAAAAGACTCCTCAGCGATGGATGCAGCAAGAGCAGCAGCTGATTGAGTTTTGTGTGAAAGCTCACGGAGGTATCTCCCGAATTGCTTCACAGCAACTGAAATCACCGGAACCACTACTAGTGCCAACACTGATTGATGGTGAACAAGAAGATGAGTCAGTTTTTTTTATAAGACACATAATCTAAACAGAGAAGAGAAAGCTTCTTACATGTTAACTTCCAAGATGATGTAAACATGAAACCAACTCCAATAAACGCAGTTGTTACATTACGAAGAGCTTCAGAGAGATTAGTAGTAGCAGCGTTTTTAATGATCTGTGTGTCTTCAGAGAGTCTACTCAAGAGTTCTCCGGTTTTGGTAACATCATAAAACGCTATTTCCTGTTATCTTGTAGAGTTTAGTTCATAAGAAATCTTGAGAGAGATGTGTTGAGTAAAAAATCTTTACCTGATGCATTAGGTGTTTGAACAAGTCCTTTCTCAGTCGAGCCACAACTCTTTCGCTTGCAGAATTGAACAGCCAAGATCGCAGAGCCGTGCATACAGACCTAAAGAAAGAAACCAAGTTAGACAAAACCAAAAGATTAAGGATCAAGAGAGGACTAAGGAAGAGTATTGATGATGTAACTACCCGATTACAACGATGAGCAAGATGATCACAACGGCGTTTCTAACAGCGCGAATGGACTCAGCTTGCTGCTCAGGGGTGTTGACATCTCTGGATACAATGTCTATAATCATTCCACCAAATTTCGGCTGCACAACAGAAACATTTCTTGATTCTGTTTAAGAGATACAAACCCTTCAACAGTATAATCAGGAGAGATAGAGACGTACAACAAGGAGATTAGTTGTTGAGGCTATCAACAAAGCAATGGTGCCAATCACTAGCTTCCCTGCATCAGGTTTTGCCTGCAACCATAAAAGTTTTTGAGTATTGACGAATCTTTTTTTATAAAAATGTAAGCTTTTTTGCTTAGCTAAGAATCACTCACCAACGCAAAGACTCTGCCAAATCCAACATTTGCTGCCTGAATCAACCAAAAAAGAGAACTTTGTCTCACTTCTATATATGAAAAAGTTTCTGTAAACAACAAGAACAAGCACATACCTCAACCACACCGTGCTCGAGATCATTTTGACCATTTTCGCTTGTTTGCTCTCCGTTTGCTTTCGTTTTATCCTGATTGAGTTAACGAAGTAAGAGTTTGGAATTCGCCAAATCAAACTAAGGATTTCACTGAAACAACACATTTCTTCTGGGAACTCATAATCTGGCAAATCATATTCAAAGATTCAAACTTTGAAAGGACATTTCTTCTGTGACATAACGTCATTCCAATTCAATTATTACTAGAACCATATGCTTCAAAAACTAATCAGATTCTTCGAATTTAAACATGGGAACTCAAAATCTGGCAAATCAAAGATTTAAACTTTGAAGGACATTTCTTCTGTGACATTCCGATCATTCCAAATGAGTGATTACTAATAGCCTATGCCTGAAAAAACTAAAATTTAACATTGACACTTAAACTCATTCCAATTCCGTAATTAACCCTAGAAATAGAATCCGTCACCACGACTCTGTTCCAATTTACAGTGAAAAGTGACGAACTTTCTCACAAAATTGACTCAAGTTCCAGACTTTGGGTAAGCAAAGGACAAAACTTTATAGAACAGCTATCATGAAACTTCACTAATCATCGACATGGAAGTGAGAAACAAGAAAGGTTTATCTGGAAATTGTGAAATTGAAAAGCAGACCTGGTTCTGTAACAGAGGATCTCTGTAGCTTCCACTACCATTAGCTTTGCTCGACCCACCACCAGTCAACAGTTTCTTGTTGCCCATCTCAAAGATTTAAACTTTTCTCTTATCTCTATGGTTTTCTAATTTCTGTAAGAGTTTTAAGGTTTCGATAGAGAGAAGTGAAGGGAATCTAGTGTTCTGTCGAAAAGGATCTTGTTTTGTAGCCATGGAAAGTAAAAATACAATTGGTGTCGTTTCTTTTCCTCCACGACGCTATTTTTCTTGAGAAAACAAATAATCAAATGAAATCTTACTTTCCACACATACGTCAGAGTTTAGTTGGTCAGGAATATTTTATATTAACCATTACTTTTCTTTTAGTAGTAACTATACTTTTTAGGGCTGTTCAATCCATATATCATGTCGGTTCAGTTTTTTTCGGTTTTCGGGTTAATGAAAATAGCAACTATATAAGAACCACATTTATTTTGGTTCGGTTATCGATTTTTTCAGTTTAGATATTTTAGGTTTCAATAATCTCAGTTTTCAGGTTATTTGTACTTTTTGTTTGATTATTATTTTAGTATATAAATATTTTAATTTTTCAGGTAAACGAAGAATTAAATTCAAATAAGAAAATACAAAGTCATCTTTTACTTTAAAGTATAAAACTCTAAATATCTAGGTTTTAGTATCTAGTGTCTTTTTATTATTAAATTTTGGTAAATTAAAAGTTTACAATTCTATACTTCCTCCATTTCATAATAAGTGTCGTTTTGACAAAATGAATCTGGACTATTTACTGATATATTAGGATGTGTTTTGAGTCTTAATACATCTAGATACATTAGATAAGTCAAGATTCAAAACGACACTTATTATGAAACGGAGAAAGTATGAAATTACTCTAAAATTATATTATTATATATCATGTGTATAATATATACTATTATATTAGTATATATAACTTTTTGGGTTTTTCGGTTAGTTCATTTAATATCCATACCATATTAATATTCATGGTTTATATAAAATTGTATTCATAAGGTTCATACAATATATCTAAATCCAAACCATATGAGCTATTTCGGTTCGGTTTTACCAAATTGAGCAGCCCTTTTTTATTTCTGCTTAATAAGATTTTGTGTCGGTCTATTCTTTGGTATTTTGAATAATATAATTTTTGCTACGGTTTATGAAATGTTTTATTATGTTTTTTTTTCTATGGAATCATCAAAAATAAAAGTAGTCTTTCACGTAAATTACATTCGTAAATCATAGGCTAGAGTTTTGTTTACTCGCTTATTCACCATTAGGAAGCGAAGAAGATTCAAGAGTAAGCCCTGTGGAAATATGCATGGAAGGCTTAGGAGGGAAACTAAGAGCATCCAAACTTCCCTCTATCATCTCCACTACTCTATTCATCGGTGGACGATCTGATGGACATGGTTGAATACACCAGAGACTCACTAAGACCATCTTCTTTGCAATCTCTTTTTCCTCGTCGGTTACTTCATCTCCAAGTATCCACGTTTGCTCTCCATTTTCAAGATCCTTATAGATCCAATCAGGAAAGTGAGATGATGTCCTAGTGTCGGAAGCTGTGTTTTCAAATCTTTCTTTGTTTCTTGCTCCAATCATCTCGAGTACCAACATTCCATAGCTATACACATCTGACTTGTGGGAGACACCGCCATACATACTCGAGAACACCTCAGGTGCAATGTAACCAATAGTTCCTCTTGTGTCTATCAATGACATAACACTTTCTCTTTTCTCACAAAGTTTAGCAAGGCCAAAGTCCGAGACTTTAGGACAAAGATTGCCATCCAACAAAATATTCTGAGGTTTGATGTCGAAATGCACGATTCTTGTTTTGCAGCCATAGTGCAAGTACTCTAATCCTCGAGCAACACCAAGCGCGATTCCATACTGCGTCCTCACATCTAGAGTCATTGGCCTTTGTCTAGAGATGAACTGATCCAAAGACCCATTCTCCAAGAACTCATATACGATCGCTCTTTTGGAACCTTCATAGCAGAAACCAAGCAAAGAAACAATGTTTACATGAGATGTCTGGCTCATGCTAGCGACTTCGTTGATGAAATCCTCACCATTTCCCTTCAAATCCTTCAAGACCTTTACTGCAACTTTACAGCCGTTAGGAAGGTTTGCTTCGTAGACGGTTCCAAATCCTCCTCTCCCAACTTGTGCGTAAGTGTATTGTTTAATAAGTACCTTGAACATGACGCCACTATTTTCCTTTCTTCTCTTCTTCCTCTTCATCTGACGCATCAGCAATATGAGGATAACAACGGAAGTCACCAGCCCAAATGCAGAACCAACAACTATCATCAGGACATTTAACTTGCCTCCCAACATATTTGGCTTACGTTTAGGTCTAACGAGATTGCCCTCCGAGTTAGTAGGTTCTCTCTTTGGATTAGAGAACCCATTCGGTCCATCGAGACTTCCCTCAAATTCATTCATCTTGAGAATCTCTACACCATTGAGAATGGCGTCGTAATACTTTGGAGCAATGTCCTTGAAAGGATGCAAGTCAAGTCGTAGATCAGCTCTAGACTCGTTTTCCAAACCAACAAATACACTGAAATCTAGGTATATCGGAATCCGAGAGCCGCCGCTTAACTGAATCACATCCATGTCAAGCTTTGCAACCTGATTTCCAATGAAGATGCTAAAGACTCGCTCTCCCGGGAAGCTCACTTCCCGGAGGGTCTCGCAGAAATGAAGCCTAAGGAGGTAGTTAAACCCGGCGTCGACGGGGAATAGCCACGTCAGATTGGAATTCAGGTTAAGCTTAGGATTAGCGGCGTTCCCCATTGTACGAGACGTCGTGTACACATTATCCGGCGCGACATACGCGGGAGTTTTCTCCGTGTACTTGATCTTTACATCTAGAACGTCCGGCTTGAGTCCCGGGTTTACACGGAGTATAAACGCATCATCGGAAAGCCATCGCCGGAACATTCCTTTGTCACCTGAGTCGCTGATATTTTGTCCGGCGACGTTTATCCGGTAAACCGTTTCAAAAGCCGTGGAATTGTCTATCAAGAAGTTAACGGAGCTACCGACGTTTGATATCACGTCGTCGAATCCTCCCTTTGAGTAAAACCGATCAGGCATGGAGACAATCTCGATTCCGTTAACAAAAGCTAACGAATTCGGAGACGGCCTGAAGGTGAGATTCAAAGTCTGGTTAACCGGAACGATAAACTCTTTGACCAAGACCGGATTACTAGAAGCCTTTACAGTTTGATCGGCGCTGAAGTTCTTCAAAAGATTGTAACCATTGGTGGTTACGGAGAAGAAAGAGTTAGCGTCGTCGAAATCACCGGATATATTATAACCGCCCGGGTAAAAATATAACCGGATGAATTTCCAGCCGGGAGAAACTGGAAAACTGTAAGTGAAATCGGATCGGAAAATCCGAGCCGTCGTGTAGGGCACCAGAGGAACCCCGGGTCCAATGAATGATGCAACCCAAGAAAACGAAGCTTTGTCTGAATTCGACGACATAATCTCCTGACTCTCCGCCGTCCAGTTCCGACCACTGCTAGAGACATTGTAGGAAGTAGCCCCGCAGCCAACGAGAAAGACATCGGCCGGAGTATACGCCGCCGTTGCTCTTTGTAAGACGGAGACTGCGGAAACTAGAATGAAGAAAATAAATAAAGCGTGACAGATAATTGTACATCAGAATTAAATCGGAATTGAAAAATGAGAGTTGTTGAAATGACGGAGACGAAGATAAGAGATAGAGTGGAGTGAATGATTAAGTCCAAAGCCATGCATGGTGGAGAGTAAGTCTACGGGTCAACTTGTCAGTTCAAGCCACAGAAAGAATGTTTTTGATGAAATTTCTACGTGGGGCCGTTCGATGTCAATAATTAAAACCACTATATGGAAAAAAAAAAAAGTAGAAGATTGCCCCAATCCTATTATAGTAAAATCTATGTTGTAGAGTTTTAACTTTTAAGTTTCATTATACATAAATGTGCTCTTTGAAATTACAGTATGAACTTTTAATAAAGAATCAGAAAAACTTTGTCCACTTTGGCGCTTAATATTTGTGGGACCAAATTATTGTTTGAGTGTTCTTTAAGTTTGCTTTAAAAGGAACTGAAGAAGATTCAGAAATAAGCCTTGTTGAAATATGCATTTATGGCTTAGGGAGAATTTCAAGAGCATCCGAACTTCCCTTCTATCATCTCAACGACTATGTTCATCGATGGTCGATCTAATGGGCATGGTTGGATAAACAAGAGACTCACCATGATCATCTTCTTTGCATTTTCTTTTTCCTCTTTGGTTACTTCATCTCCAAGTATCCACGTTTGTTCTCCATTTTCATGATCCTTATGGATCCAATCAGGAAAGCACCACCTTACAGAGCATAATAGACAAGCTTTGCTCGACCCACCACCAGTCAACAGTTTCTTGTTGCCCACGTCAAAGATTTTAACTTTTCTCTCATCTCTTGGGGTTTTGTTATTACTGTAAGAATTTTAAGGTTTCGATAGAGGGAAATGAAGGGAATCTAGTGTTCTGTCGAAAGGATCTTGTTTTGTAGCCATGGAAAGCAAAATGCAATTGGTGTTGTTTCTTTTCCTCCACGATGCTATTTTTCTTAAGAAAACAAATAATCAAATGAAATCTTAATTTCCACAGTCACACAAGAGTTTAGTTGGTTAAGGAATATTTTATATTAACCCTTACTTTTATTTTCGTCGTCACTAGACTTTTATTTATGCTTAATAAGATTTTGTGTTGGTCTAGTCTTTGGTATTTGAATAGTATAATTCTTGCTACGGTTTATGAAATGTTTTAATATGTTTCAGAATTCTTTCTATTCAATCATCAAAAACAAAACTAGTCTTTCACGTAAAATTTACATTAGTAAAATCATAGGCTTGAGTTTTGATTTTCTTCACCATTAGGAAGCGAAGAAGATTCAATAATAAGCCCAGTGGAAATATGCATAGAAGGCTTAGGAGGTAAATCAAGAGCATCCAAACTTCCCTCAATCATCTCAACAACTCTATTCATCGGTGGACGATCTGATGGACATGGTTGAATACACCAGAGGCTCACTAAGACCATCTTCTTTGCAATCTCTTTTTCCTCGTTGGTTACTTCATCTCCAAGTATCCACGTTTGCTCTCCATTTTCAAGATCCATATAGATCCAATCAGGAAAGTAAACGGTACTAGCACTAGAAGCTCTAGCTTCAAATATTTCTTTGTTTCTTGCTCCAATCATCTCGAGTACCAACATTCCATAGCTATACACATCTGACTTGTGGGAGATTCCGCCGTACATCCTTGAGAACACCTCAGGTGCAATGTAACCAATAGTTCCTCTTGTGTCTATCAGTGACATAACACTTTCTCTTTTCTCACAAAGTTTAGCAAGGCCAAAGTCCGAGACTTTAGGACAAAGATTGCCATCTAACAGAATATTCTGAGGTTTGATGTCGAAATGCACAATTCTTGTTTTGCAACCATAGTGCAAGTACTCCAATCCTCGAGCAACACCTAGCGCGATTCCATATTGTGTTGTCACATCAAGAGTCAATGGCCTTTTTCTTGACATAAATTGATCCAAAGACCCATTCTCCAAGAACTCATATACGATTGCTCTCCTCGAACCTTCGTAGCAGAAACCAAGTAGAGAAACAATGTTAACATGAGATGTCTGGCTCATGCTAGCGACTTCGTTGATGAAATCCTCACCATTTCCTTTCAAATCCTTTAAGACCTTTACCGCAACTTTACATCCATTAGAAAGGCTTCCTTCATAGACAGTTCCAAATCCTCCTTTCCCAATTTTCTGTGAAAATGACTTTGTAATTTTCTTCACTTGTGCGTAAGTGTATTGTTTTATTAGTACCTTGAACATGACGCCATTGTGTTCCTTTCTTCTCTTCTTACTCTTCATGTGGCGCATCAAGAGTATCAGCACAATGATAAATGTCCCCAGCCCAATTGAAGAACCAACAACCTCAAGGATTGTCACCAAAACATGCGACTTCTTTTTACGTTTTTGTATAGCTTCTTGCATTACAGAGTTTTGTATAGGACTTGGATTAGGGCCAGCGAGATTACCATCAAAATCACTCTGCTTGAGAATCTCTACACCGTTGAGAATAGCGTCGTAAAACTTTGGAGCAATGTCCTTGAGAGGATGCAAATCAAGTCGTAGATCAGTGGAATCAACGTATACATTGAAATCAAGATACATCGGAATCCGAGATCCGCCGCTCAACTGAATCACATCCATGTCAAGCTTTGCAACATGATTTCCGATGAAGATGGTGAAGACACGTTCTCCAGGTAAGCTCACTTCCTGTAGAGTCTCACAGAAATGAAGCCTAACAAGGTAGTTAAACCCGGCGTCGACGGTAAAGAGCCACGTCAGATTGAAATTCAGGTTTAGCTTGGGATCATCAACGTTCCCCATCGTACGATACGTCGTGTACACATCTTCCGGCGCGACATACGCCGGAGTTTTCTTCGTGTAGTTGATCTTTACATACGGAACGTACGGCTCAAGCCCAGAGTTTACTCCGAGAATGAAATCAATATCGGAAAGCCACCACCGGAACATTCCCGTGTCGTTGACGTCTTTGATCGTTTGTCCGGCGACGTTTATCCGGTAAACGGTTTCGAAAGCCGTCGAATTGTGTATCTCGAAGTTAACGGAGCTACCGACGTTTGATATCACGTCGTCAAATCCTCCCTTTGAGTAAAACCGATCAGGCATGGAGAGAATCTCAATTCCGTTAACGAAAGCTAACGATTTCGGAGACGGCGTGAAGGTGAGATTCAGCTTAACGGAGACAGGGACGATAAACTCTTTAATTAAGACTGTTTTATTGTTAGAAGCCTTTACCGTTAAATCGGCGCTGAAGTTTTTCAAGAGAGTGAAACCGTTGACGTTGACGGAGAAGAAGGAACTAACGGCGTCAAAACCGGATCCGTAGCGGGTCGGGTAGAAGTATAACCGGATGAATTTCCAGCCGGGAGAGACGGGAAAACTGTAAGTGAAATCTGATCGGAAAATCCTAGCCGTCATGTAAGGCACCTGAGGAACGTCTGAATATTGAGGTGATGCAGTTGAAGAGAAGGACGCGTTGACTGAAGGGATTTCCAGATTCTCCGCCGTCCATTCCCGGCCACTGCTGTCCACCATGATGTTGTTTTGGCCGCAGTTGAAGAGAAAGACATCGGTGGCAGTATACGCCGCCCTTGCTCCATCTACGACGGAGACGGCAGAAACTAGAGTGAAGAAAATTAACAGAGCGTGACAGATCATTGTTCATCAGAACGAAATCGGAATTGAACAATGAGAGTTGTTGAATATGTTGAGAATGACGGAGATGAAGTGGATAAGAGATAGTGTATGATTTTTAACGTTTAAGTCCAAGCCATGCATTGCATGGTGGTGAGTGAGTCTACGGGGTCAATCATTGACTTACTTTTCAGTTCAAGCCAAAGAAATTTCTACGGTGGGGCCGTTTCGATGTCAATAATTCAAATGAGTGTATGAAATAAAATAAAATAAAACGTAGAAGACTAGAAGATAACTAAATTAATGTTTTTAGCGTTTTTTTTAGAGTTTTGAAGTTTCATTATAAATGTGTTCATCGATGGTCGATCTAATGGGCATGGACAGACTTCGGAATTGGTGTTTCAAAATGTAGACTCAACTTGTCTCCTATGCAACTCTAAACCTGAATTTCACATATTCATCTCTTCTTCAAATGTAATTTAGCATTATCCCACATGTGGAAGCAGATCATGAGCACAGTTGCATCTTCATCGTCCAAGCAAGCAACTCGTGGTAAGGGATTCTCAATAAACTAACTCGATCAGCTACTAATTCTGCCAAGTCAAAAGCACTAATTAACAATAGCTTGGGAAGTGACTATATCTACGTTCCATGGAGAGAGTGGAATCATCGGAGACTTCACTATTCACGTAATATAGCCAAGGAGACATTAATCCTCAAGATTATGGACCGAGATGTTCGTGATAGAGCTTCTTTCCTTCAACAGAAAGGTTTGAAATGGGGCTAAAAAGTAATCTCCTACAATGCCTGGCGAAATGATTGAAATGCTCTACTGAAGAATGCAGCTTTTACTATGACTTTCTCGTCACGGAAAGAAGCTATCTCACCATTAACCAAAAATGAAAACACATAACTTACATAGATGGAGCAAAATCAAAATCAAAATCAGGAAAGCAATACAAAAATTAAAAAAACAACTCATCTTTTGAGGTAACAATATTTTTATTTATGATACCACAATTTTACGAAGTTCCAAAGACAATTCTAGGGTTCCTTTTTCCAAAACGCATCGATCACTGTTCAAACCGAAGAGACCGACCGCACCAGAGAACTTGCCATGCTTGGTTGGACCAGACAATCGAACCTTTCCCTGACCCATCACAACCATTCCACTTGATGTTCCAGGATCTCTCCACGTCCCGGGGTCTTTGAACGAAGACCCTGATCTAAGCAATTCTATGTAAAGATATTCTGCAGGAAAATCCAAAGAAATCACCAGTTCTTGATTAAACTCCCAATAGTTTCTTTTTAAAACCTCAACCTTTCCTGTTGCGTATTGATCTTCGGTGTCCGTGTATGCCACAACTCTATAGTAGCTAGAACCATTGTAAGGTTTCAAAAGAGTTGTGTCGTCGATTATGGCAGCTCGAAAGATCTTCACGATTAATTTTGTTTCTATATTGTGGTTCATTGTTCTTTTCCCTTCACGAATCATTCTCTGTTTTTCGCCTTGCGATATCTTAAACTTCATGAAAAAGAATGGATTGAAGACTTCTTAAGATTTGTAATTTTTAATATAAATAAGAGGAAGGATCAAAACTGCGTACCAAATACATATCCCCACTATATATTTCCCACTATATATCCGAACAATTCAAGCCAAACTCAGAAGATTCTGATAAGCTTAAATAAAGGTAAAAAATCAAATAAATACCTCGTTTAAAACTGAAAAATAAAATAATACATCAGATCAAGGAAGAAATTTAGAGGAATACGAGACCAACATGGCAATAACACAAAGTAAACCAACCACAACTTAGAAAAACTCATAGCATATAGTTAAGACCAAAAACAGAAAAATAGTACAAAATTAAAGATGAAAAAAAAAAAAAAAAAAAAACCCAACGTAAATCAGTATCCGAGAAAAACCCTAATCAGACAATATTCATTTTAGACGATACCTATGAAGTTTCATAGACAAATCTAGGAAACCCTTAGAAACTACACAGCGATCACTATTCAAACCGACGAGGTCGACCCTAGAAGTGAACTCCCTACAGCTTGACCGAGGAGGCAATTTAATCTTGGCACGACCCATCACCGTAGTACCGTTCGATGGTCTGGGATCATTCCACGAAACCCCTCTAGTTAATTCAATGTAAAGATATTGATCCTCAGGATGATCTAAAGCAATCACAAGTGTTCGATTGAAACGAGGACAGCCATTGTAAGACTTCACCACTGGTGTTCCTCTTTCGTTCTCTGCGTTTGTCCATGCCATGACTCTGCAGTACTCAAAACCTTTGTAAGGCTGCGTAAAATTTCGTTCATCGATTGCGACTCCTTGAAAGATCTTGAGGATTAGTTCGATGTTTACGGGCTCTTTGTTTGTTTCTTCAACTCTTTTCCCCTCACGAATCATTCTTCGTTTTTTGTTTGCTGCACCAAAAAAGTCTACCATGGCAAAAAGTAATTTAGAGTTTTGTGTTTTTTTTTTATAAAAGAGTTTTGCTGTGTTAAGATTCGTGAGGATTTTTTATATATAGATGAATCGGGGACATTTCCTTAGTCTTTTCGAGGAAATTATAAAGTATGCATTTGTTTTGTTTATTATATGGTAAGATATCTATAAGAGAAATTTGGGTACAAAATCAGTTATAGTAATTTTCTGTCAAAAAATATAATATTAAATTATACCCACGGTATTTTATATGGATATATTAACATTATATCGAATATATTACGCGTGTGTATTTTATTTTAAACTTAAAACATGACTGAGAGATTTCTTTACTAATGAAAAAAGAGATCTTTTTAATAAGGAACAAATAAAAGATTATTTATCACTGGATAACTATTGCCTACTGGTTTATTTTGTATTTTTGTTCTAGAAAGATATTTACGTGATTGTTATTTTGAAGAAAAAAATCACTTTCAATAATTTAGAAACATCTTAACACAAAAACATCTTCATT
Organism: Microthlaspi erraticum; assembly: GCA_902728155.2. Classification (NCBI taxonomy): domain Eukaryota; kingdom Viridiplantae; phylum Streptophyta; class Magnoliopsida; order Brassicales; family Brassicaceae; genus Microthlaspi; species Microthlaspi erraticum. The sequence goes on from CACVBM020001607.1 coordinate 1,057,577, forward strand.
TTTTTATTTAACAAATTAAGTACGTACATAATTACATATATATTAAACCGGATGGTACCAAACCATCAAACCCTACCGTGCTTTAGGCTCTTTGATCTCCGAAAACGCTCCCCAACTCGAACCACTCACAAGACGAGCCGAGTCATCATCGGTCGTCGTACTAGATTTCGACACGTGTCCCGTAGTTCTACTAAACAAATCATCCTCTCCGTCCGTCGTCGTACCAACCTCGCCACGTGTCCGCAGATCCACAGAACAATCCACGTCATTCTTCTTCTTTGCAGCAGTCTCGTGAAGCTGAAGCGCAAACTCAAGCACGCAAACGACGTCGTTCATCGACGGTCTCTCAACACCACGGTCTTGAACACATCTCACAGCGATCTCACAGAACTTCTCCAACGACACCGAAGTAATATCATCCGTTAGATCTTTATCAACGATCCGATCAACGGTTCCCTTCTTGTAATTCGACTTCACCCAACGGATCAAATCCGCTTCTTCTAACGGAACGTTTTGGAGTTTGACCGGTCTACAACACAGAACCTCGAACAAAACAACTCCAAACGAGTACACGTCGGATTTTTCCGTCAAGATCTGACGGCGGTAGTACTCAGGGTCCAAGTAACCGAACGTCCCTTTAACGACGGTGGAGACGTGCGTCTGAGAGGCGCTAACAAGACCAACTTTCGATAAACCAAAGTCGGAGACTTTCGCCACGTAGCTCTCATCGAGAAGAATGTTCGTCGTTTTGATGTCTCGATGTATGATCATCTCCTTCGCGCCTGTGTGTAGATACTGTAGCCCACGCGCCGCTCCGACGCAAATCTCCAGCCTCCGTTTCCACGAAAGCGGAGGATCAGAGACTTTGTTGTTCCTCTTGTATAGATGGTCTTTCACGGTGCCACGTGGCATATACTCGTAGACGAGCACCATCTCGTTCTCCTCGTCGCAGTATCCGATCAGAGAGACGAGATGCTTGTGACGGAGCACCGAGAGCATTTCGAGCTCTGTTTCGAACTCTTTCGCGCCTTGGTTCGACGAGATCTCTAGCCGTTTAACCGCCACGATCGTGGCTCCGCCGTCGATTCGTCCTTTGTAGACGGAACCGAACCCTCCTACTCCGACGATTAGCTTCTCCTCGAAGTTGTTCGTCGCGGATTTGATTTCGGAGATTGAGAATCGACGGCAGAGATCCGACGGGAGTGATGTGGCTGAGCTGGCATGCGAGGAGCCACTAAGAAGAGTCCACGAGTCCTTAGGCTTGTTGCTCGTTGTATGTACACTAAACTCATCCTTCTTATTCTTCTTCTTCCTCCTCAAGATGATAACAATAACAAACATCGCTAACACAATTGCAGAGCCAACTATTGCTAAAGCTATCACCAAAACATTAGACTTGGCTTTGCGTTTTCGTATAGCCGGCGTTACAGAGTTCGGCGTCGACGGCAGAGGATCTGGATTAGGTCCGGCGAGATTTCCCTCGGCGTCACTCTGTTTGAGAATCTCTACACCGTTGAGAATAGCGTCGTAAAACTTTGGAGTAATGTCCTCCAAAGGATGCAAATCAAGTCGTAGATTAGTGGAATCAACGTATACACTGAAGTCTAGATACATCGGAATCTGAGAGCCGCCGCTTAACTGAATCACATCCATGTCAAGCTTTGCAACCTGATTTCCGATGAAGATGGTGAAGACTCTCTCTCCAGGTAAGGTCACTTCCGGTAGAGTCTCGCAGAAATGAAGCCTAACGAGGTAGTTAAACCCAGCGTCGACGGTGAAAAGCCACGTGAGATTGAAATTCAGGTTTAGCTTTGGGTTCTCGGCGTTTCCCATTGTACGGTACGTCGTGTACACATCTTCCGGCGCGACATACGCCGGAGTTTTCTCCGTGTAGTTGATCTTTACATCCGGAACGTACGGCTCGATCCCAGAGTTTATACCGAGTAAATTATCATCGGAAAGCCACTGCCGGAACATTCCCGTGTCGCCGGAGTCACTGATCGCTTGTCCGGCGACGTTTATCCGGTAAACCGTTTCGAATGCCGTCGAATTGTCTATCACGAAGTTAATGGAGCTAGCGACGTTAGATATCACGTCGTCAAATCCTCCCTTAGAGTAAAACCGATCAGGCATGGAGACAATCTCGATTCCGTTAACGAAAGCTAACGATTTCGGAGACGGCGTAAAAGTGAGATTCAAATTCAGGTTAACGGGAACGATAAACTCTCTGATTAGGAAAGCGCTGTTAGAAGCTTTTACCGTTAAATCGGCGCTGAAGTTTTTCAAGAGAGTGAGACCGTTGACGTTGACGGAGAAGAATGAATTAACGGCGTCGAAATCGGATCCGTAGCGGGTCGGATAGAAGTACAACCGGACGAATTTCCATCCCGGAGAGACTGGAAAACTGTAAGTGAAATCAGATCGGAAAATTCTAGCCGTCATGTAAGGCACCTGAGGAACGCCTGGTTCTTGACGTGATGCAGTTGAAGAGAAGGACGCGTTGACTGAATTCGACGGCGGGAGTTCACGTTGATCCACCGTCCAGTTCCGGTTACTGTCGTCCGTCTTGTTGGAGGTTTCGCCGCAGTTGAAGAGAAAGACTTCTGTGGGATCGTACGCCGCCGTTGCTGCTTCTCCGTATACGGCGGCGGAAAGGAGAATAGAGAAAACTAAGAAAGCGTGGTGACGGATCATCGGAATTTAAAAAAAATGAGAATGATTGAAGGAATGAGAATCACGGAGGAGAAGATAAGACAATGAATGTAGAATCAAAGCGAAGCCATAGGTGGTGGTGAGTGAGTCTACGGGTCAACCGTTGACTGACTTTTCAGGTCAAGCATTAAGGTTCCGCTGAAATTTCTTCAATGGCAATAATTTATAACGGTGTCGTTTTACGCCCAACTTGTAATTTGTTTCTGAAAGCCAACTACTCTCGTGAGTGGAAGATTATTTTGGACGGCATTGTGGGGACTTCAAATTATAATGACGTATCCGACTGGTGATACAAATTACTGAAATAGTAGTAAGAGTTTTTTAATAAAATAAATGATTACCAAATATTGTACTAATATTTAGAAGAAATAAGAACTAATGGTAAAAATTAAGTGCAAAAAGAAGAAGTATGGTTTTTATGCTTTTGTCTCCACATATCAACAAGAAGAAGTTGGATCTTTCACATATTTATGCTGAATGGTCAAGTGTTGTTCTTTAGTAATTTTTCTTTAAAAGTTGATGAAGTAAGTATTTGTAGTTTTGTACAAAGTAAATATAATGTATCTTGATTGTGGACTTAATTACTTTATTTTACTAAATACATGAATGGTAACTATGGTTCCGTACATATCCCACTCACAAATGGTAAATTACTAAAGAACAACACTTGACCATTCGGGAACAAACAAACACCTTTTTTTTTACAGAACATTCATTTACCAAAACGCTATAAATTAATCACGGGCATAGAAGAACCCTAATAGGTACCTCGTGGGACATAGAACGCTTATAACGACACAATACAACGAGGAACGGATCAAACAGAGCGTACCAAACACAAAGGAAATGTAAGAATACATAATCGATCTTGGGTAATGCTCCCTCCTCAGCTCCTCTACATTTCCTTAAGGCTTTGTAACCATTCGGAGACATAGAGAAAATCGGAGTATTTTATTTCATGACCATACGTTTGCATTTAGTATATATAGGACAGTTGCTAAATTTCATCCCATTAACCGTTCCGGTACAAGCACCACCCTTGGAAGAATCACATGTTCTCTGACTTTGCAAGATGTCATAGGTTACGTACTTTTTCCTCATCGGGGCAAGAGAATCCCGAAGCACTTCATCTTCATAAACGCCGGTTAGATTTTGCCAACTACTTATCATGTTCTCTGAGGTTGCAACGGCAAGAAGCAGGAGGAGGAAGAAGAAGACTATTGACTTCATTTCTTCAATTATTTGCCCTTCTTTATGTGGTGTGAGGAGTGATTTGTTTTTTTAGCTAGTGATGAATGATGATAGGGAATATATATATAGAAATAGTGGTAGACTGAGGACTTTTGCTTGGTCCATATTTATTGTGAACTTTGATGATTTATCCGTCATGTACGCGAACGTATAAACTTATTTTAAATGCCATTTTATTTTGCTGAAGCTTGTTTCGAAAAAGTGGTTTAGATGAATTTGAGTTATATTGGTAGCGATAATATTTTATGTATTGTGTTAGTTCAACTATAAAATAGTTTTGAAAAGTATCATTTCGATTAACAATAAAAATACTTTCTATCTATAGGATATTAGCCAATCTTTACCCCTTAATCACCTATTATTCTCAAAAGAATATTAAGTTTATTACATGCTTACAAATGCGTTTGTACAATTTCGTGGATACAACTTTTGTGGTCACTTATTCTAAGACGTTTGAGTTTTATTCTTATAGAAAAAGACTATTAATCCGGAATGTCGTAGTAATTAGAGTATTGATCATTTGGGCTTTTAATTTTGGCCTTTTTCTTTTAGATAACGTAAATCCTTTTTTTGTTCAGCAGTAGAGACCGTGCAGCAAATGTAAAAGTAGCCAACTGGAATGGAAACTTAATTGGCTCAACAAAAGCTTGATAAAAGGACGAAAACATTAGAATGTAAACAACCATCTTTTACATGTTTTGTGATGTTAAGAAGTAGTTATGCTAAAATAAGTGGGCCTAACATTTTTGTTAGGTGTTAAATTGCTTAGTTAAAGTACTATTTGGAGTATATTGTATCACATTCACAATCTCAACGGTTCCAGTCTACGCATTAATCATCTGAGAATGACATGCAAACTGTGTGCTGAAGTGTAGCTGCACTGATAGCATGTGTTGTAGAATTCAGTTGCATTAAAGATAATACTCAAAATTTATGATCAATTTGAAAAATTTATACGGTGACTTTTTTTTGGGGTTTTGTGTTCTTTGAATAAGATACATTTAAATATGCAAATTAAAATGATAACATTAATTAAATAAGATTAGATCAAATAAAGTAAAAGTAAACAACATAATTAACAAAATTGTAACGATTTTTTAAGAAAACTTTACATGTGATAACATGATTGCATTATGATTTTGTATGTTATTCATATATTGTCCATCACTTATTGCCTTTTGTTTTTCCTAGTGTAACAGAGTTCATCCGTCTAAAACTTCAACTCGTCCATTTAAACAAAGACCAAATACTTTAGATAATTTTAACAAATAAAAACATGTATGACTAAAACAAAATACATATCTTGATGTTGCCTTACGTTTCGCACCTAACTAGGCGTTAGAGAGCAGCTTAGGCAGCCCTTAATGATAGCTGCCACCGTCGCAGCCCTTAATGTGTAACCGAATCAACTTTAGTTAGACTTTTTTTTTATTAAGTAAACCAAACTAACTAAAACTCTACCCAAATTAACGAAACCAAATCCGTGACAAATGAAAGGTACGAAAAGATAAGAGAACGAGAGAGATTTTAACAAAAAAAGAGAACGAGAGAGATCAGAAGAGTGGGTCGAGAAAAAGAAGTCAACTTCAGTGAATGTAGACACGGGACGTGGACACCAATGGCGACACCCACACGTGTGCTCAATCATCACATTTCATAGCTATACGTACATCCATAATTCCATATATATATATAATGCATATTAGTATTATTTATTTCCTAATCACTAGTATAAGCTATCTTTTTTTTAGTTTAGGTAAAATCTGTGTTCAAAATCTCGCTTCTCACTTACCATTCGGTTGGACAGTGATAAGCGATTTTTGAAAAAACCGCTAATAATTCGGGGATTAACCGGGGCAAAATTTTAGGTTTATTTTAATATATTTTAAAAATTATAATTATATAAAACATTAATAATACAAAAGATGATACAAAACTTTTAACATTTTATTTTTTCTAATTCATAAACATTTTTAATACAAAAAATAACAGTTCTATTCATAAATATTACAAAAGAGATATTATCTTGATCATATTAAGAACATACAAAAAATATATAAAAGCTAAATAAAAGATGATAATAGATAATGTGAGCTCAATTTCAAAAAATATGGACCTCAATATCAAATTCAAAAATTCTGGCCCAAACAGTTTTGCAATTTCTCGGACGGTTATCGGAATTTCACGGTTAAACCAGTCAAACCACGGTTGACCGGTTTTTGACACTGATTTCACGTATCGCTACGGTTCTCTCCCGGTTTAAGATAAACCGCCGGTTTATCGTCCCTTATCGCCGAGATTTGGAACATAGGGTAAAACAATGATAATCTAGAATATTGGTGATTATGTTTTGAGAAAATGATCAACTATGGTTTGATTTTTAATTTTCTTTCAAAAACCAAAGCCTCATTTGTTTTATGCTTATAAGACTATAAGAGTGTAGATACATCATACATGTATACATGTACCTTAAAAGTAATTCAATGGCAGACCAAAATTCAAACTTGCAGCTTGAACGATGCCGATAATGTTTTAATCTGTTAGAGCTCGACAGGAGTCACAAGAGTGCAAACTGTGCAATATCTATGTATTTTTTTTTTAGAATTAAATAGGTCAAACTTCTTTTGCAGGAGAAATTTTATTTTTATTCACTCCAAAACGATATGTGTTATTTGATTGGCAACCATTTTTATATTGGAGCAGTTTAAGTGTTCAAGAAAACAATGAAAACAACAGACATATCATTGTTCCTTTGATGGAGGGGAGAGAGAAGGCCAGAAGGGCTTCAAGGGGTGGTGTGTGTCTTGTAGCGGTCGAGTTAATGTGAAATTTTCAAAGGAATATATTTGTTGGAAGTTGGAACTTTCAATGTAGTCCTAAGGAAACAAATTCGAACGAAGGGAAGAAAATATGGAAATCTGTCTTCAGCTTTATGGGTTTTGCTTTGTTTTCGTAGCTTTGATTAAATGTGTTATTTCGGGTGAGGCCCATGTGCTCTTTCGCAAGTACTCTTTTTTTTTTAACTCGTTTCCTTTTTTTTGAAAAACAAATAATAAAATCCTTCCAGCGTTAAAAAAAAAAACTTGATTATTATGTTGTAGAATAACGGACTTACTTAAGTGAAAAAGTTTAGTTTAAGATCTATTTCACCGTATATTTACTATCGTTAATAAGATTTGATTCGTTTAGTGATAAAAACTATTCTTAATAATGTTCGCTTTTACGCTATCATCATTTCAAATGACCCTACTCATCCTATCATAAACATTTGTAAAGTTTCGTGGATGTGATTTTCGAAATCCCAATAGTTTTTAGTTGTTTAGGTACATTACATAAATGAGAGTGAATATAACCATATAATGCTTTTTGTGTTTGTTTATTTTTTTATTATTTGTAAGAAAGCAACTTTTCATTATATAACCTTATATAATATAAGTTTGAAGGACCAGAAATGTACCCTCCAAATTGGTTAAAAGTTAAAACATAAACGTGTCATGAAGAAAAAAGAAAAGGGAAAAACCTTTCATACAACAGAGGGAAGTTGAGTTCCATCACCAAATTTATCATAGCGTTTAAGCAGAATAAAAGCACAAACTATCGTGGAATAGTGGTCGTGTGAGTCAGAGTTTATAAGTACTGTATTACTTTCTACCCACTTATACTGTAACTACAAAAGCATTAATTAACGACAAAACCCATCAAGATTCACTTATAAAGTACAAACTTTAATATTAACTGAAAAGACGAATCTTCTTCATCCAACTACCGAACAACTATTCATGTCTAAGATCTTGAGGAATGAGTTGGTGGGTTTTTAACTTTTAATTCTACTCTTTCTACTTCACCCTTTTTAGTATCAAAATTAATATTGCAGTATATATAATCTAATGACCACCTTATGGGATTGTTTTTATAATTCTACCAAAAATGAATCTACTATTTTGTTAAGGTAATGGATCAAACTGGATAAAATTGGTTGGACCACTGGTCACTTTTTTAACAATATATTATGAAACTGTATTAATACACAATTGGAAGATATAATGAATTATGTAAAATAAAAAGAATAGTTTTTGATTAGGTAAATAACTATTTTTTCTCATAAACAAACAAATGTTAACTCAGAGCATGGTGCACTTGACTTAGCTTTCTATAAAAACACTTGCAGACACACCCTTCTAGTCTCAACCACATTCCCGTAACCATAATCAAATCACTCTCCTCTCTCTTTCTTTCTCTCTCTCTCAAAAGAGAAGAGAACAGAGAAAACAGAGTGATCTTTTTCAAAAACAGAGCATAGAACGGAGAAGGATAGAAGAAAAACAGAGTGAGATGGGAATATTGATGATGATAATGGGTCTACTCGTTATCCTCGTCTCGCTCTGTTCTGCTCTTCTCCGATGGAACCAAATGCGATACACCAAGAATAGTCTCCCTCCAGGAACCATGGGCTGGCCAATCTTCGGCGAAACCACCGAGTTTCTCAAACAAGGCCCCAACTTCATGAGAAACCAAAGACTCCGGTAAGAAAAAGAAAAAAAGACAAAATAAAACAAATCAAGAATTCTTTTTATTTTGAAAAAAAAACTAACCTGAGATCGATCAACAGATATGGGAGTTTCTTCAAATCTCATCTTTTGGGCTGTCCAACGTTAATCTCAATGGACTCAGAGATCAACAGATATATTCTCAAGAACGAATCAAAAGGTTTGGTTCCTGGTTATCCACAATCGATGCTTGACATTCTTGGGACTTGCAACATGGCTGCGGTTCACGGTTCGAGCCACCGGCTAATGAGAGGCTCACTTCTCTCTCTCATAAGCTCGACCATGATGAGAGATCACATCTTGCCCAAAGTTGATCACTTCATGAGAAGCTATCTTGGTCAGTGGAGTGAGCTTGAGAATATTGATATCCAGGATAAGACCAAACATGTATGTTTAATATCTCTGTTTTTACATCTTTACATTTTTACATTTTTACATTTGTCTGTTTCTTGAGTCTATGCCTCTACTCTATAATAGCATTTTAATGCTTTTTAAATGTCAGATAAATTATGAAATTGATTAATATGAAATATCAACTTTAAACAATGGGAAGTTCAGCTGATTCAGTTTTATGGGTGGGTACAATAGTAAACAAATGAGAATATTTGTCTTTGACTTGTATCCTAGAATATTTTATGTCTGAAATTTGTTTATTTATGTATGTTTTGTGTAGTTTTATATTTTGTTTTGTTTTTGGTGGGCTTTGCGCAGATGGCATTTTTATCTTCGCTGACACAAATCGCAGAGGATTTAAGAAAACCACTCATTGAAGAATTCAAAACTGCGTTCTTCAAGCTTGTCGTTGGAACTTTATCGGTTCCAATCGATCTTCCCGGCACAAACTATCGTTGCGGAATCCAAGTAAAATACTCTGATATCCATCTTTCGAAGAAATTTAATATGAAAAAGTAACATCAGCTGAAATTTATCTTGTTGCTTTTTAGGCAAGAAAAAACATTGATAAGTTGCTTAGAGAGCTGATGCAAGAACGGAGAGATTCTGGAGAAACATTCACCGATATGTTAGGTTACTTGATGAAGAAGGAAGATAACCGATATCCGTTAACCGATGAAGAGATAAGAGACCAAGTCGTGACTATCTTGTATTCGGGTTATGAAACTGTCTCTACGACCTCAATGATGGCTCTTAAGTACCTTCATGATCACCCAAAAGCTCTTCAAGAACTCAGAGTATGTCCCTAAGAAAGGAAAGAAACCGGTTTTATACAATTCTCCGGTTTAATTCCGGTCTGTTTGATTTTCGGTTGTTTTGAAAATGCAGAGAGAGCATTTGGCTCTACGGGAAAGAAAACGACCAGACGAACCACTCGATCTTGAGGATGTGAAGTCAATGAAGTTCACTCGAGCTGTGAGTAATTAACATTAACAATAACGTTAATTCAAATAACTAATCATTAGTAAGTAGTAATTAATCACTATTGATTATCTATTGCAGGTGATTTTTGAGACATCAAGATTGGCAACGATCGTTAATGGGGTCCTGAGGAAAACAACTCGTGACATGGAAATCAATGGTACGTATAAATTTATATTTTCATTTTCTCTTTGTCGGGTTTATGATAATGAAATTTATAGTTTTAAACTATGAAAAAAGGATAGAAATAATGTGAACATGTGGTGGACCTTAGTGTAGATCAATGATTAAGAGTGTATTATGAATACCAACCAATCCAGCTACAAAAGCATTCTCCTTTGTGTGAGCCCTTCATATATGGTTTCATTTCCAATAATTTGGACACGAGAAACTTTTATATATTTGTGTTCTTTAATTGAGTTTTATAATGTACACATCGACTGATTATGAATCTTTAATAATTGCAGGTTATTTAATCCCAAAAGGGTGGAGAATTTACGTATACACGAGAGAAATAAACTATGACACAAATCTTTATGAAGGCCCATTGGTTTTTAATCCATGGAGATGGATGGTAAGTATTATACTATGTACGTTTTCACAATAAATATTGTCTTAGAGTTTCTATTTTGCAAAATATTAATTTTTATTCTCAAAGAAACATGTTACCAAAATTACAATTTTTTTCTCTGTTAAATAAAATTATTAAAACCAAAAAATATTACATTGTTAACTATAAAAAAAACAATACTACTATAGTCATGTTTGGAATGATTGTGTACAATACATTGAAATCTTTTGAAACTTATTTTATCTTAAACCGGAGGGTTTAGTAGTGTGCTCTTCCATTTCCTCTGTTTTTCTCTGTCTGGAAATTTCTGATTTTATTGAATGTGTGATATTCAGAAAAAGAGCTTGGAGTCACAAAACTCATGCTTTGTGTTTGGTGGTGGGACAAGGCTTTGCCCCGGCAAGGAACTAGGGATTGTTGAGATCTCAAGCTTCCTCCATTACTTTGTTACCAAATACAGGTCAATTCTTGATCAAGATCTATTTTTCTTTCTCTATTGGAGTTATTATGAATTGATTTGAGAAGTTTGTGTTAATGTTAATAATGTGTGATGAATTGATTATAATGGCAGATGGGAGGAAATAGGAGGGGAGAAACTAATGGTGTTTCCAAGAGTTTTTGCACCAAAAGGCTTCCATCTTAGGATTTCACCTTACAAACTTTAATAATAATAATCTTAGGGAATAATTCAAATGTACAGAGAATACAGAAGAAGCATATGAAGGAACAAGAGAAGATGATAATAATGAATTTTTATTGTTTTTTGCTCTATAGTGACCATATTTTGTTCTCATTTAAGATTTTTCTGGTCATGTGTACATAACCAAGAGCAACTTAGTTTTGATTAATTGAATGCCTAATTCTAGTGTTTGCAACTTAAAATATCGAGATATTTTTGAAACGCTAGAAGAGAGATGAAGAATCAAAGCTTACAACTATTTTTCCCCCGTAAAATCTTACTTCCAAAGTTCCAATTATACTTTTATAAGAAAGGCTACAGATCAGGATGGTGAAAGTTATGATATGAAAGCAAAAAATAAAACAAAGTCAGCGCCATACCTAAGATTCTTGATGTCCCATACCAAACAAAATTAATAAATCATTTAACACAAAGTATAGTCCTAATAATTCCTACAACCTATAGAGAATTAAAAACTAGGTTTATTATTTATAGGAGTCTCATAATTAAGAAACCTTCAACTACGTTAGACAAAGGCCTCCAACTAAAATATCTATTTTAACAAATACTATCTTCATGTCTTAAATAAGTACTTGTTGCATTTGGGTAAGCATGCATGAATGATGAGTCCATTTTTTCTTACAACTCAGGGCCCAGGCTATCGAGACTGTCTATACGTAGAATCTATCCTGACTTTTTTCTTTTTTTTTTTTTTTTTTTTTTTTTTTTTTTTATAAAATGAAAAATAAAACTACGTAGAAATTGAAAAAAGGCCAAATTGTTAAAATGGCCTGTTCTTCACAGAACCGGCGGGACAATTTAAGGGTACGGAGTACGGACAACATTATTTCATGCTATTATATTTTTTTATTGATAAACGGGATGGATAATACGTAGGATCCTTATTCAGAAGATAATTATAAGCTTAGTAGTTTTTGTTTCATGATCAGAATTTGGCCTGTAGGTCCATGATCGTTGTGATGTTCAACTGAAACGCCTTGGCAAGAATAGTCGCGTTTATCGGTGGGTTAGATCCAAACACGGCGTTAGCAACAGTGATAAAACCAGGGTTTTGGCTGTTCACACCAGCAACTGTAACTGCTGGACCTGTTCCCACGTTGGCCTGGAAATGGATGAGTCCTTGTGGAAACACAATTAGATCACCCTTGTGGAGTATTTTGGAGAAAAGACGATTAGGGCCGTTTAGGTCTGACGTGATAAAACCTGCGTACATTGTTCCTTCTACGACAAGCAAGACCTCCGTGCCACGTGGATGGAGGTGAGGTGGGATCTGTCCGTTCACTGCATAATCTACACGGGCAACCAACATTCCAAGGGTGTTTAACCCTGGAACGACATCAACATTAACGGTTGTAATTGTTGCTCCGTTCGGACCTGTTATGGGTCTAGGCTGGTCAAGTCCTGTGAAAGTAAAGTCATCTATTGTGGCGAGGCTTGGATCTTTGCAGAACTTGCCGTTCACGAACACTGAAGATAATAACCAATAAAAATAAAAGAGTATAAGAAACGAGAGAAGTCAATGGAAATATCAAATTAATAATCATGTACATACGTACCACCATTTGTTGAGGCGTTTGTTGCGACGCAGTATTCTTGAACTTGGTTTGGATCATAACCAATAGCGAATTGAAATGTTAAAGTCAAGAGAGACAGACTTGCAAGAAATGAGAGATTCTTCATTGGAAGGGGTTTTTTTCTTTTTCTTTTTCTTTTCTGTTCCTTGAATTATTATTCGATGGAGAGATAAGAAGCTTATGATACACAAAGGTCAATTTATAGATGAATTAGGGTACGAGACGTTTTTGGGTCGTGGGGTACAAAACTTCTTCAAGTCACCATTCAATTTCATCATAAATGATGGAAGTGTGGTCCGTTAATGAAAGTTGAATATTATAAACTTAGAAAGATGCATACGGCTCAAAATAGCAAAGAAATCATATGATCGATCGACACCTTTCTTTTTGTTAGGTCCATATTAATTAGGATTGTTTAGACATTAGGTTGTGGTTGTTATTTTTATTTTCTCTTTTGTTCATAAAATGTAGAAAAGTTCATGTGGATTAAATTAAATACATCCATCCAATTAGTTTGAAAGAGGGTTGTCTTAAATTGATAAATACATCCATCCATAAAGTTCTATCTATACAAAAACAAAACTTCTAGCCATTCAAATATTAGAGGAAATAATTAAGTTCATAAGTATATTATAATATTACCACGTTTTATATGTTCACTATTCAACGTTTATATGTTTCATCCTGCACCACTTGTTTTCCATGTCCAATTGTCCCACATGACTACACTTCTCAGTTCTGACGTTATATATGTCCTATATGCGTTGCACAATTCTCTGTTCAAATTTACTCCGAGCATAAAACATTACTAAAAAAGGTTTATCCAAAATTAATCGTACGTATTTAATTACCTTCATATTATTTGAATGTTTAGAAACACAATTAAAATATATATACTGATAGTCTGATATTTCATAAAAAAATAGTTTCTAATAAATAAATAAATGAAGAATTACTAAAACATTTTTATAACTTTCAAACTTTTTACCATTCCACTATAGCTATAGGAAACCCCTCAAGAAATAGTAACCACTAGTTCACTACTTATTGGTCTGTCTCTTTACTCTTAAACTCCATATACCTACGTGTTAAGTAGAATATTGGTTTTATAATATTTTTATATTAATCGAGTGTTAAAAGAAGACAAAACAAAAGTTTTTAAACAAAAGTTTACTCTTAAGTCTTAACTATTACTTCCACGTTTTAGTATTGAAGTCAGCGCTCCAATTGTTTTCGTCCGGTAGTGGAATTGTTTGAAAAATTATTTAAACGTTTCAACTTTCAACTTTAAAAAAAAGGAAAAACTTTCAACTTTCAACTTTCAACGCATTTTTCTTTTCTTTTTTCTTTTTGTATTGATTACCCCTATCTAGAAATATGATTTCAAAATTATTTTACTTGTTTATTATTTTCCTCTATGACTTGGTTATATCTTTTGATAGGTTAAATTTTTCGATCTAATATATAGAGTTAGTTGTCCCAATTTCTTTTAAAAATGTTATGTCTGTTTTTGTTGTTTCTTAATTATTTGTTTAAACTTTAAAGGTTCTGCTTTGGTTCAAAATCATGCTCCTGGGTTAGATCTCGGTTTATTGCTCATTTTATGGCGGTTTAAAACACTATGAGCCTGGGCTGATGAGTATGTGACAACATTTAATTCTCATGAAATACATAAAAGTATGCTAGTGTAACCTTAGTAGTCGCAAAATTTCCTACGAATTGAAGCCTTTGATCAAAAAAAGAAAAACATTTACCTACTAATTAGCGTCGGCAGGGGCGGATCTAGTAATGGAGTAAGATGGTCAAGTGACCACCACTAATTCTTAGATTTGATTGAATTTAAGCATATATTTGTACTATAGATTGATTATTTGGTTAAGTTTTAGTGGTTTGACCCCTACTAATTATGAGTTCCCAACTTTTGACCCCCTTACACACTTTTTCTAGCTCCGCCTCTGAGCGTCGGAACAGGTTATATTATCCCACTTATTGTTATCACTCCTAATATCAATGATACTTTTATGAATATGAAGTTTCTGATTGTTTCAAACACTAATTGACAGTATTTTTAATGTACATTTAAATATATGGATGTTTGGTTATTGTGAGTATATATGGAACCTGCATTGTCCGAAATTCCATGATTAAAAAGATTAATGATGAAACCGTTAAGCAAAAAAAAAGAATTTATGAAAAAATCCCTAACAAGGCGACGACGATGGGGATATTAAAGATTTCAGAGTGGTTTAGAGTGGCTCTTCTTCGATTTGGTCTTCACGGTTTCACATCGGTATCGAGATATGACAAGATTTCGGATTTCAGATGCGATGGTGATGGCCATATTGAATTTCCCGAGAGCGGTGGTCGGAAAGTTATTTTAAATTCACGAGGAACATGAATACTCAATCATGCAGAATCAATGGTTTTCTACGGATTTGGAAAAGGGATTCAGATTCTCGTTTTGAATTGCGGATGGGTTATCAAAACATATTACATATGCTATATTTTAACCACAACACACTAATCTAGTTACTTCATAAATTGTTGTATGTTTTTTAATGGTTACTACTGCGGTACTGCCAATATTTCCCATGAAAATTATGAACGTTATAATATGAAAGAAAACAAAAAAAAAACAAAGTCATAGCCAAACCTAAGGTTTTTGTGGTCATACCACAACCTATAAGATAGAGAATTAAAAATTAGGTTTATTATTTATAGGAGGATGAGATATCAATGAATTGAATGCATAGCTATTAGCTTCACACGTCTCCTTGAACTATTCCATGAACAAAATACTACTTCATTGAGAACACGTCTTTTAAGGATTATGACAACTGCCAACATCATGTTACCGTATTTTTAAATTGATTTACGGGATTGGTAATACATTTTATTATTTGATAAGAGCGATATGGATAATACATTGATCCTTATTCATACAAAGGTAAAGAAAACAACAGAAATTATAAGGTTAATAACTTTTTACTTTTTGTCAGAATTTGGCCTGTAGTTCCATGATCGTCGTGATGTTCAACTGAAACGCCTTTGCAAGGAGAGCCGGATTTATCGGCGGGTTAGACCCAAACACGGTGTTAGGAATAAAGGTAGTACCAGGGTCTTGACTGTTAAAAGCAGCAAATGCAACTGCTGGGCCTTGTCCTACATTGGCTGCGAAATGGATGAGTCCCTGTGGAAACAAAAAAACGTCTCCCACGTTTAGTGTTTTGATGAAGTAGCGTTGGTCGGACGCGACAAAACCTGCCACAAGTGTTCCTTCAGTGACAAGCAAGATCTCGCTGGCACGTGAATGGTAGTCAAATGGGACCAGCCCGTTTACTGCAAAGTCTGCACGGGCAAAGGATAGTCCGAGAGTGTTTAACCCTGGAAAGTTATTAACAGTTAGAAATGTCGCAGTTGCTCCAGCCGTATTATTTGTGGGTTTCCGCTGATTAAGCCCTGTGGTATAGAAGTCATTCGCTGTGACAAGCGCTGGGTCTTTGCAGAACTTTCCGTTCACATACACTGAACATAATAACCAAAGAATAGAGAGTAATAAGAAATGAGAAATCAATTAACGATGAGTGTAAAAACGATAAGTAAATCATCATGTACATACCACCATTTGCTGGACTGTTTACGGCGACGCAGAAGTCTTGAAGTTGGCTTGGATCAGCAGCAATGGCGAATTGAAATATTAAAGCAAAGAGAGACAGACATGCAAGAAATGAAAGACTCTTCATTGGCCTCTGCTTGTCGAAGTAATTCTTCACTTGCAAGGAATTTTCTTTGAATTAGGTTTCGATGCAGAGATAAGACACTTATGAGACATAGTCAACTTATAGATGAATTAAGGTATGGTACGTTTTTAGGTGGTGGGGTGAAATTATCTTCAAGTCAGCGCTCCAATTCTTTCCGTAGGATAGTGGACTTGTTTGACAAATAGTTATTTGAATGTTTAAACGCTTTTATCTGTGAATTTTTTATTTTTATATAATATTTTACAATTATTTTGTGTGTTTATCATTTTCCTCAATGACATGGTTAGATCTTTTGATAAGTTAGTTTTCCGATTGTTGGTTGACAGGACTGGATCTTAACAATTATATTTTTGGTAAATTAAAGTCATTTGCATGGCGATCTTTGGGTCTTGCCAGAACTTTCCGTTTACGAACACTGAACATAAGTTACACAATACTTCATCCGTTTCAAATTAGTTGTCATTCTGGCAAATTGTTTCTGCAATTATTTGGATATATTAACCTCAAAACACATCCAGATAAATCCAAATAATTCCATATACATTTTGCCAGGATGACACCTAATTTGAAACAGAGGGAGTAATAATGAAACAGTAAAATAGAGTACAAAGGAAAGGATGAGGAAACAATGAAAGTCAAGCTTAAAAACGATTGGATAGTTAATAATCATGTATACGCACTATGTGGGACTCAAAGGATGAAGAAGCACTCCAAACATGGTTTGGAGCTCGAGCTTAGTAAGGTCAGCCATCTTATCTTATGTTATTTCTTTTATAATAGTTTCATCCAAAAATAGTCACACATGATGTACAAAAGTTTAATTTTTGAATACATTTTACATTAAATTAAAAAAATAAATCATTTGTACGCACCACCATCGGCTGGGGTGTTTACGCCGACGCAAAAGTCTTGAAGGGAGCTTGGATCTATGACCAATGGAAGTGTTAAAGCTAAGAGAGTTGGCCTTGAAGGAATTGAGAGACTCTTCTCTTCATTGGCATACATTAAGTTGAAGCAATTCTAAGAAGACACGAAGGGTTTTTTATGTTCTTCTTGAATATAGTTAGGTTCTGTTATGTAAGAAACTTCTGAGACATAGAGCTCAATTTATAAATGAACTTGGGTACTGTACAGTCTGTACGTGTATACATATATGGATGACTCAAGAAATAAATATTTCTGGGACATAAAATATACTACAGTAATATATTAATATTACCGCAGTAGTATATTGATGAATTTTTTTTTTTTTTTTTTTTTTTTTTTTGTCATTATATTGATGATTTTTACCAAAAAAAAAGCTGTAACACTAAAATAATCCTGTATTGAAATTTCTTTACTTAGACCAGTTGGATTTCTGGCTACGACGAAAGTGTCGTTTGAGCTCTGGGAGTTTTAAGCGAAGAGTCTCTTCAAAATTCCAATAAAAAACACCATATTTTTCTTTTCACTATCTTGATCTCTTGCATATTTTTGAGAAAAAATAGATGATTTCATATTTTATTCACTTCTTAGTTGCTTACTGAATATTGTTTTTTCTTAGAATATTTTTCCCTATTTTTTTTTTTTTTTTTAACAAATGCAGTGGATCAGGACATCAGGTACCTGCAGGAGGAGGATGTTTGAAAATTGTTTCCAACTTTGAGAAATCGATATATATATCTTTGGCGTGAAATGGATTGCATGCATAGCTTCACACATCTCCATGAACAAAATACTAATTGACTGAGAACACGTCTATTAAGAATTAAGACAACGGCCAAGATCATGTTATGGTATTGTATATTTGATTAACGGGATTGGTAATACAATATTTTTTGATAAGAGGGATATGGATAATACATTAATCCTTATTCATACCAAGGTAAAGAAAACAACAGAAATTATTATTAGCTTAATAATTTTTGCTTTAAGATTAGAATTTGGCCTGTAGCTCCATGATCGTAGTGATGTTCAGCTGAAATACCTTTGCAAGGAGAGCGGGGGTTATTGGCGGGTTAGACCCAAACACATTGTCAGCAACAAAGATAGTACCAGGGTTTTGACTGCTCATAGCAACGAATACAACTGCTGGGACATGTCCTACGTTGGCTGCGAAGTGGATGAGTCCCTGTGGAATCACAAATACATCTCCCGCATTTAGCGTTTTCATGAAGAGGCGTTGGTCGGACGCGATAAAACCTACCAAAAGTGTTCCTTGTGCGGCAAGCACGACTTCGCTGGCACGTGGGTGGTAGTGAGGTGGGACTAACCCGTTCACTGCAAAGTCTCCACGGGCAAAGGATAGTCCGAGGGTGTTTAACCCTGGAACGTTATCAACATTTCCAAATGTGGCAGATGATCCAAGCGTATTATTTGTGGGTTTTGGCTGGCCAAGCCCTGTGAAAAAGAAGTCATTCGCTGTGGCAAGCGCTGGGTCTTTGCAGAACTTTCCGTTCACATACACTGAACATAATAACCACATAAAGAAATGAGAGATCAATGAAAGATGAGCGTAAAATGGATGAGTAAATCATCATGTACATACGTACCACCATTTACTGGGGAGTTTACGGCAACGCAGAAGTCTTGAACTTGGCTTGGATCAGCGGCAATGGCGAATTGAAATGTTAAAGCCAAGAGAGACAGACTTGCAAGAAATGAAAGACTCTTCATTGGCCTCTGTTTGTCGAAGTAGTTAGTTCTTCACTTGCAAGGTTTTTTTTTTATTTGAATTAGGTTTCGATGGAGAGATAAGACACTTATGAGACATAGTCAACTTATAGATGAATTAGGTACGGGACTTTTTTAGCTGGTGGGGTAAATATTATCTTCAAGTCAGCGCTTCAATTCTTTCCGTAGGATAGTGGACTTGTTTGAGAAATTGTTTGAGAAATTGTTTGAGAAATTATTTGAATGTTTCAACGCTTTTATCTGTGAGTTTTTTATTTTTATATAATTTGTTTTTTTGTTTTTTTTTGTTTTTGTTGTGTTTATCATTTTCCTCATTGAGATGGTTAGATCTTTTGATAAGTTAGTTTCCGATTGTTGGTTGACAGGACAGGATCTTAACAATTACATTTTTGGTAAATTAAAGTCATTTGCATGGCGATCTTTGGGTCTTGCCAGAAAAACACTGAACACAAATTACACAATAATAACCAAACAGTAAAATAGAGTACAAAGAATGAGGAAACAATGAAAGCCAAGCGTAAAAACGATTGGATAGTTAATAATCATGTATACGCACTATGGGGGACTCAAAGGATGAAGAAGCACTCCAAACATGGTTTGGAGCTCGAGCTTAGCAAGGTCAGCCATCTTATGTTATTTCTTTATAATAGTTTCATAAAAAAATAGTCACACATGATGTACAAAAGTTTAGTTTTTGAATCAATCATGTATACGCACCACGATCGGCTGGGGTGTTTACGCCGACGCAAAAGTCTTGAAGGGGGCTTGGATCTACGACCGATGGAAGTGTTATAGCTAAGAGAGTTAGCCTTGCAGGAAATGAGAGACTCTTCTCTTCATTGGCATACATGAAGTTGAAGCAAATCTTAGAAGATACGAAGGGTTTTTTATGTTCTTCTTGAATATAGTTAGGTTCTGATATGTATAGTTAGGTTCTGATATGTACGAAAATTTTGAGACATAGAGCTCATTTTATAAATGAACTTAGGTACTGTACAGTCTGTACGTATATACATATATGGATGACTCTAGAAATAAATATTACTGGGACATAAAAAATACTACAGAAATATATTAATATATTAATATTACTACACTAAAATAATCCCGTATCTAAATTTCTTTGCTTAGACCAGTTGGATTTCTGGCTACGGCGAAAGTGTTTATTCTTCAACCCTTTATTTTTTTTTTAAAGTGTTTATACTTCTGTCAGTATAAAGTATAAACACTGAGCTCCGGGAATTCTGGCACTGCCTCCTGCTATCAATATGAAAATATAAAACGTTAATAGTTTTAAGTGAACTGTCTTTTCAAATTTTCAATAAAAACACCATATTTTTCTTTTCACTATCTTAGTCTCTTGCATATTCCAGAGAAAAACTAGGTGATTTCATATATTTATTCACTTCTTAGTTGCTTACTGAATATTGTTTTTTTTTTTCTTAAAATATTTTTCCCTTTTCTTTTTTTTAAACAAATGTAGTGGATCAGGTGCTGGAGGAAGAGGATGTTTGAAAATTGTTTCCAATACAAAATCGATATATATATATATATATATATATATCTTTGGCGTGAAATGGATTGCATGCATAGCTTCACACGTCTCCTTGAACTATTCGATGAACAAAATACTAATTCACTGAGAACACGTCTATTAATGATTAAGACAACAGCCAACATCATGTTACGGTATTATATATTTGATTAACGGGAAATACATTATTATTTGATAAGAGGGATATGGATAATACATTAATCCTTATTCATACCAAGGTAAAGAAAACAACATAATTTTTTATTAGCTTAGTAATTTTTGCTTTATGATTAGAATTTGGCCTGTAGCTCCATGATCGTAGTGATGTTCAGCTGAAATGCCTTTGCAAGGAGAGCGGGGGTTATTGGCGGGTTAGACCCAAATACGTTGTCAGCAACAAAGATAGTACCAGGGTTTTGACTGCTCAAAGCAGCGATTATAACTGCTGGGACATGTCCTACGTTGGCTGCGAAATGGATGAGTCCCTGTGGAAACACAAATGCATCTCCCGCATTTAGCGTTTTCATGAAGAGGCGTTGGTCGGACGTGACAAAACCTACCAAAAGTGTTCCTTCTGCGGCAAGCACGGCCTCGCTGGCACGTGGATGGTAGTGAGGTGGGACTAACCCGTTCACTGCAAAGTCTGCACGGGCAAAGGATAGTCCGAGGGTGTTTAACCCTGGAACGTTATCAACATTGCCAAATGTGACGGCTGATCCAAGCATATTATTTGTGGGTTTTGGCTGGCCAAGCCCTGTGAAATAGAAGTCATTCGCTGTGGCAAGCGCTGGGTCTTTGCAGAACTTTCCGTTCACATACACTGAACATAATAACCAAATAAAGAAATGAGAGATCAATGAAAGATGAGCGTAAAAAGGATGAGTAAATCATCATGACATACGTACCACCATTTACCGGGGAGTTTACGGCAACGCAGAAGTCTTGAAGTTGGCTTGGATCAGCGGCAATGGCGAATTGAAATGTTAAAGCCAAGAGAGACAGACTTGCAAGAAATGAGATACTCTTCATTGGCATCTGTTTGTAGAAGAGAGGAAAGTTTTTTTTTTTCTTTCTTGAATTATGTTTCGATGGAAAGATATGAAACTTATGAGACATAGTGCTCAATTTATAGATGAATTAAGGTATGGTACGTTTTTAGGTGGTGGGGTAAAAATTATCTTCAAGTCATCTTTCATCATAAATGATGGGAGTGTGGTCCGTTTGTTAAGTTTTGAATATTAGAAAAATTGAAGATGCATGCGGTTCAAAATAGCAAGGGAATCATATAATCGACAAGTTTCTTTTTGTTAGGTCCATATTAAGTTTGTTTTAGACTTTTGGGTGTGGTTTTTATTTTGTTCACCAAATGTAGAAAAATTCCTGTGGGTTAAGTATATCGATCCATAGAGTTCTATCTTTTGGACATCCAAAATGTTAAATTAAATAATTAATTTTATTATTTGTACCACGGTTTATATATTCACCTTTCAACGGTTGTTTGTTTCATTATGCACCACTTGTTTTGGATGATCCAATTGTCCCACATATACTACACTTCTCGTTTTTCATCTGTCATATCTGTTTGTTTGATATATATGCAAGGACAAATACATAAGTGACAATTGGATCCATAGATAAAGCTCACAAGTTGGAGACAGAAAAGTAAAGAGAGTTTTGGGAAGACAGAAAGTGGAACTAAAAGGAAAAGGGTCTTGACATATGAGTTATTGTTTAAAGAAATAATTACAAAATCAAATTGCGAATGAGTCCTTATATAAAAGAGTACATTAATTTTTGCTTCGAAATTTCTGGTTTTGTTATTTTTGTGTGTTCTTAAAATCATGACAATTTATTTTTGTGTATTTTGTGAACAGAACTATTTTTTGGCCATTTGTATATAATTTATGTATATGAATTTTTATTTCATGTGTTTTATATACAAATGTTTAAGAAAAAAATATATTTTTTAAATTATTTCCGAATTTTTTTTTTAATTTTTTTTTGTTAGATTCAAATCAAGCGCCCAATTCGCGTCTAATGCGTTTCTAAAAAATATATATCAAGTAAAAATAATATTCTCCCTCCGTTCCTTAAAGATAAATTTTCTAATTTTTTTCACACATATTAAAAAAAAGTTAAATTTAAATCATGAATGTATAAACTTTATATATAAGTTAAACAACTTTAAACCTATAGTAATGCAATAAACATAATTATTATCTATGAAATCTGAAATTTTTACTGTAATCAAGAAAAAGTAACTTATAAACTTATAAAATTTATCTTTAAAAAACAACAAATAAAAACTAGAAAATTCATTTTAAAGGAACAGAGGAATATTGGTTTTAGCTGACTATCCCTTCCACCTTTTAGTATTTGAAGTCAGCGCTCTAATTCTGTCCAACGGATAGTGGAATTTTTTTAGAAATTAGTTATTTTTTGTTTTATACACCGTTTTTTTTTTATTATAAAGAATTAGTTATTTCAATGTTTCAACGCTTTGTATTTTTTTAGTTTATTGATCTATTGCAAAATTTAGGGTTGTGGAGTTTGAATCGTAGACTAGTAACTTAAAATCATTAATAAGGAATCTGACAGGATTTATAGCCGTAATGGAGTATTCATGGCTCACTGGACATTTTTGATTTGCAGTTGGGGGATTTCATTTGTAGGTGGTGAAGATGAAAATGCCTTTTATGGCTACTATATAGTGGTTTCGATGAAGGAATTAGGAGTTTCGTGAGACAAAGGATCAACTGGAGGAACTCGATCGTTTCTTCTGGGTTCTATAGTGACCACCGTTGTTGTTTTTCTTCACACACCAACGCTTACAATCTTCTATGATAACCAAAATATTAATTCATTGACAACGACCAACATCATGTTAATTGTGTATTTGAATAACGGGATTGGTAATACATTACATTATTTGATAAGTGGGATATGGATAATACATTAATCCTTATTCATTCAAAGGTAAAGAAAACAACATACGTTATAAGCTTAATAACTTTTGCTTTATGATCAGAACTTGGCCTGTAGTTCCATGACCGTCGTGACGTTCAGCTGAAACGCCTTTGCAAGAATAGTCGCGTTTATCGGTGGGTTAGATCCAAACACGTTTTCAGCAACAAAGATAACACCAGGGTCTTGACTGTTCAAACCAACGAATGCAACTGCTGGGACATTTCCCACGTTGGCTGTGATATGGATGAGTCCTTGTGGGAACACCATTACATCTCCCACGTGTAGGATTTTTGTGAAGAAGCGTTGGTCGGACGAAATAAAACCTGCCAAAATTGTTCCTTCTGCGACACCGAAGATCTCGCTGGCACGTGGATGGATATGAGGCTTGACCTGACCGTTCACTCCAATATCTGCTCGGGCAAAGGATAGTCCGAGGGTGTTTAACCCTGGAACGTTATTAACATAGCCAAATGTCACAGTGGAACCAATTTGATTATTTGTGGATTTTCGCACATTAAGCCCTGGGAAAAAGAAGTCATCCGCTGTGACATGCGCTGGGTCTTTGCAGAACTCTCCGTTCACGTAAACTGAACATATAATCATCCAAATTAAAAAAGAGAGTATATTTAAGAAATGAGTAATCAATGAAAGATGAGCGTAAAAACGATTAGTAAATCATCATGTACATACGTACCACCATTTACTGGGGAGTTTGTTGCCACGCAGAAGTCTTGAAGTTGGCTTGGATCAGCGGCAATGGCGAATTGAAATGTTAAAGCAAAGAGAGACAGACTTGCAAGAAATGAGATACTCTTCATTGACATCTACTTGTAGAAGAGAGATAAGAAACTTATGAGACATAGTGCTCAATTTATAGAGTGAATTAAGGTACGGTACGTGTCTAGATGGTGGGGTAACGATTATCTTCAAGTCAGCTTTCATTCATAAATGATGGAAGTGTGGTCCGTTTGTTATGTTTTGTATATTAGAAAAATTGAAAGATGCATGCAAGGGAATCATATAATCGACACGTTTCTTTTTGTTTAGGTCCGTGTTAATTAGGTTTGTTTAGACTTTTGGGTGTGGTTTTCATTTTTGTTTTCTCTTTTGTTCACGAAATGTAGAAAAACTATGGGTTAAATAGATCCATCCATGCAGCTCTATTAGTACGAAAATCTTTAGGCCATAAAAAATATTAGAAAAATTAATAAATTATTAAATTTCTACCACGTTTTATATATTTATCATTCAACGTTTATTAATTTGCTTCATTCTGCACCACTTGTTTCGCATGATCCAATTGTGACACATGAATTGCGCCGCTTTATTTTTGTAGAACTGAGATATTTATTAGATCAACAAAAGAACAAATATATACATTGATTGATCGTAGTGACGAATGAGTTAGGAAAACCATAGCAAGAAGCTAACATTCATCATCTCTTCGTTTTTGGTGTCAGACTTCACGGATAAGAGGCAATTCCTTACCTCTTTATCAATAAAGCTTTCGACGCATGGTGGCGAGAGTCAACACGTTGAACCGCTCTATAATATTTTACTCGTAACTGAGATAGTTAATTCTTGCGTTTTTTTGCTTCTCACACCAACGTTTTCAATCTTTTTTGATGAAGAAACCGTGTCTTCTTCACGTACTTACTTACACGGCTCTCTCCACTTGAACATCAGATTGTTGGAGAAGTAAATGTTTCTTGCTAATTCACAACAACTCATATAGTGGATTTGAATTCTTTTTCCAGAAAAAAAAAAAACAACGTGTAATTGTTCTTAATTCTGTAACTATAATTTTTTTGTCTTATGTAACGTTCGATTCAGTTTAAGAAAAAAATAATGTTATAATTTTTAATTTAGAATTTATATTTTTTTTTCATTTCTTATATTAAGTTTATTTATTATTTAATTTTAATTAACATTACAAAAAAAGAAACATATTATTATTCCAAAATGGCCCATTTCAAATCTATCTTAATAGTTTACGGAAAGACACGTTGCATGCAACATGCCAAGACAGGAAATGTAGAATTGCGGTGAATGTATGGCTGCAAACTCATAGACACAAGAGGAAGCGTACTCGTCACAAATTTATATACCTACGAATTAGGGTTGAAAAGGGTTAGGTTACCGACTTATTATTATTTATCACTGTTAATGTCATTGATGTGACTTAGTATTATCATTGTTATGATTGTGAATTTTCTAATTGTTTCCATTACTAATTGACTATATTTTTTTCTTCTTAATATATATTTGGTTCTTGTGAGTATATATACTAATACAGTATATAACATCTTAATCACTAATATAGAACCTGTAGTATCCTAAATCCGTGACTAAAAAGATTCATCATGAATTTTTCCCCAAAGTGATAGATCAAATTTTCTGAGCAATTGAAAACTGACCATATGTTCTTTAATTGAAAAGAAAATATAAAATATTATTGGGTAGACTTTTCTTTTATACGACCTGGGTCTCTATGGGATGAGATGTTTACAAGAGAGTGGACTGTTTGGAAAACTATTTCAATGTTTCAGCTCTGGAAGTTGTCTTTTCGAGTTTTAAAAAGTATCTTGACAAAAGCGTGTTGTTAGAAACGTGTGGGGGTGAGAAGTTTACAAGATAGTGGACTTATTTAAAGTAGTTATATGTTTTATCTGTTTTTATTATTTATAAGCCATATGTTTTGGAGTTTTTTAGGATAAAATATGTTTTGGATTTTACTTTAGTCATATGTCGAATTAACTCTCCTGATTGATTATTGTTATCATTTATGCTAAGAAACTCAGAAGTTGTAAACTCTTTATATTTTGGACAATGTAGATAATAATTGCTTGATGATGCGACTAGAAGATACAAATTTTATATGCTATTGTAGTCAATTTTTATTTTTTTTACCTTGATGCGTCATTGAATCTGATTACTTAGCTGGTTAATTTTGCTGTTAATATACAAATTTATGTCAAATAAAATATTTGGTTAACAAAAACATACATAACTTTTTAAAGAATCTCTCAGTTCTTGCAAGTCTATCCCTCTTGCCTTGGTTTTAACATTTCCATTCGCCATTGCTTCTGACCCAATCCAGCTACAAGACTTCTGCATCGGCGTAAGCACACCGGCCGATGGTGCTATGTATATATACGTGATGACTTCCTAATCGGTTTTTACACTCTTTTATCATTTTTTCTTATTGTTTCTTAATCTTTTGTTTATGAGTCTCCTTTATTGTTATATCGAATTAACTACACTGATTAATAAAATTTTCCTACGTATTAAACCATAAGTTGCGAATACTTTATTTTTGTACATCATGTAAATTATACTATTTGTTTGATGCTGGGAAATAAAAATGACATGCAACAAAAGAAAAATGTTGAATCATTGGTGCACTCCGCTTGAACCCACCAGGCTCGTTCCAAAGGCTGTCCCAACTGTCACTCTTCCCTCTCTCAAACTACCCTTTTTGCTTTCGAAATATGCTCTTCCGTGTGAACTCCGTTAGTTAAACGTGCAGAGGTGGGCCTACTGGGAAAATTATTTATAGGACAGTCAGAGTTGGAACAAAACTTGGAAAATATCATGTGGTGATTTATAGGATCTGTCTGACAATGTTTTCGAGCTTCCTGGAATAGCAAATGTGAGATCCACAAACTGAGAGAAGGCCTAGGAGCCCATGAATTATGTCAGTCAGGGCATTACATATGTACATCAAATTAGGTCTCCAATTGTCATGCTTCGATGGAGATAAGGTTTTCCTCATCGGTCAAATTTTTGTGTCGTAGAAGAATTCAGTTCAATCCCCACAAAGATTATCCTTCGGTTCAAAATCATGTTCTTGGTTCCATTCCACTTGGTTAAGAGTCACCTCGGGGTTATTGGCTTATTGCTCATTTTAGGACTGTATTGATTTCTCATGTAATAAATAGTAAACATTTTCATTTATAAAAAACAAAATTTTAAAAAATACATTTGTATTTCTGTTGAATTTTATGTTGCATGGAAACTCCATTCGAGAGTCACGTTTCCTGTTTCGGGATTTCGTTTGTAGGTGATGAAGATGAAAAGGCCATTTAACGCTACTTATAGAGGTTTCGATGAAGGAATTAGGAGTTTCGTGAGACAAAGGATCAACAGGAGGAACTCGTTTCTTTTTGGTTCTATAACTGTAATAACCACCGTTGTTGTTTCTCTTCACACACCAACGTTTGCAATCTTCTATGATGACCAAAATATTAATTGATTTATATTATTTGAGAGGGATATGGATAAGACATTAATCCTTCTTCATACAAAGGTAAAGAAAAAAAACATAAATTATAAGCTTAATAACTGTTGCTTTATGATCAGAATTTGGCCTGTAGCTCCATGATCGTCGTGACGTTCAGCTGAAAGGCCTTTGCAAGGAGAGCCGGGGTTATCGGCGGGTTAGATCCAAACACGTTTTCAGCAACAAAGATAGTACCAGGGTTTTGACTGTTCAAAGTAGCGAATAAAACTGCTGGGACTTGTCCCACGTTGGCTGCGAAATGGATGAGTCCTTGTGGGAACACGAATACATCACCCACGTTTAGCGTTTTGGTGATGAGGCGTTGGTCGGACGCGACAAAACCTACCAAAACTGTTCCTTCTGTGATACCCACGATCTCGCTGGCACGTGGATGGTAGTGAGGTTGGACCTGACCGTTCACTCCAATATCTGCTCGTGCAAACGATATTCCGAGGGTGTTTAACCCTGGAACGTTATCAACACCGCCAAATGTCACATTGGAACCAATTTGATTATTTGTGGATTTTCGCACATTAAGCCCTGATAAATAGAAGTCATCCGCTGTGGCAAGCGCTGGGTCCTTGCAAAACTTTCCGTTGACAGAAACTGAACATATAATAAACCAAATAAAAGAGAGTACAAGAAATGAGAAAGCAATGCAAGATAAGGGTAAAGACGATTAGTAAATCACCATGTACATACCACCATTTACTGGGGAGTTTGTTGCCACGCAGAAATCTTGAACTTGGCTTGGATCAGCAGCAATGGCGAATTGAAATGTTAAAGCCAAGAGAGACAAACTTGCAAGAAATGAGATACTCTTCATTGACATATGTTTGTAGAAGAGAGGAAATGTTTTTCTTTGTTTTCTTGAATTATGTTTCGATGGAGAGATAAGAAACTTATGAGACACAGTGCTCTATTTATAGAGTGAATTTAGGTACGGGACGTTTCTGGGTGGTGGGGTAAAGTTTATCTTCAAGTCAGCTTTCATCATAAATGTTGGAAGTGTGGTCCGACGTTTGTTAAGTTTTGAATATTAGAAAAGTTGAAAGATGCATGCGGTTCAAAATAGCAAGGCAATTATATAATATCGACACCTTTCTTTTTGTTAGGTTCATATTAATTAGGTTTGTTTTTATTTTGTAAAAGTATTAATTAGGTTTGTTTAGACTTTAGGGTATGGTTTTCATTTTTATTTTCTCTTTTGTTCACAAAATGTAGAGAAACTCATATGGGTTAAATAGATCCATCCATACAGTCAGCTCTATGGTTCGACGCACCAGGCCGGTCACATGCTCCAAGCTATAGGGGCACAATTTTTTTTTTTTAATAATGTTTAGATTAAATTTTGTTTTGTTATTAGAATATATATACTTTTTAGACACATATTTTCTCTCATAACCATTTATTTTATGATAAACTTATTTTTTTTTCATTAAAAATAGATTAAAAAAATTGAAAAAGGTATTAAGAAGGAGTCTAAATTTTTTTTTTGCCAGGCTTAAAATAAACTTGAGCCGCCCTGGTTGAACCGCTGTATAATATTTACACGTAACTTAGATATTTAATTCTTGCGTTGCTTTGCTTCTCACACCAACGTTTTCAATCTTTTTTGATGAAGAAACCGTGTCTTTTTCACGTACTTACTTGAACGGCTCTCTCCAGTTGAACATAGGTTGAAAGTTTTATTGCTTCACAACAACTCATATAGTGGAATTGAATTCTTAATGACTAGAGGTTTTGGGCTCGTGAACCAGTACACTCCCTAGGGCCAGGCTAAAACCATGTAATATAATTCTATTTTGAAGAGCAAATTCTTTCCTGAGTGTCACCTCTAGACTTTTATCTAAAGTAGTCAATAATTTTTTTTTCACCTTGATCAGTAATTGAATCTGATTAATTAGCTAGTTAATTTTGCTGTTATTATATAAATATATATCAAATAAAGTATTTGTTAAACAATACATACCTTATTGTTTAAAGAACATCGAGTAGCATTTCCAACTAAATAATCTTCCCACTGACCCTTTATCAACAAAATAACTCAATAAATATGCAATTTATACATATGAATATCAACTTATTTCAATATTTGAACATTAATTGAGTATTAGAAGAACATTTAATCTTATCTTTACTTGTAAATATCACCTCCACTTTTTAGTTTTGAAGTCAGCGCTCTAATTCCTTCCGTAGGATAGTGGACTTGTTTGAGAAATAATTATTTGAA
Organism: Microthlaspi erraticum; assembly: GCA_902728155.2. NCBI lineage: Eukaryota > Viridiplantae > Streptophyta > Magnoliopsida > Brassicales > Brassicaceae > Microthlaspi > Microthlaspi erraticum. Next base: position 1,087,756 of record CACVBM020001607.1, read on the forward strand.
TGTTTCAACGCTTTTATGTGTGAGTTTTTTTTCATATAATTTTTTATAACTATTTGTGTGTTTATCATTTTCCTCAATGACATGGTTAGATATTTTGATAGGTTAGTTACGTTTTCCGGTTGTTGGTTGACAATTTATATGTTTTCTCTATTTTTGTATATATGTTCCCTGAAACAGGAGCAGGAAAACTAGTGAGTGTCACAAAGCGACATAAAAATATCAAAATTCGTTTCAAAGGTAAGAATAGACATACCCTGTTGAGCTGATAAAATACTAACTCACTGAGAACACTGAACACGTCTTTTAAGGATTAAGACAACGGCCAACATAAAGTTACGGTATTGTGTATTTGATGAAAGGGATTGGTAATACATTATATTATTTGATAAGAGGTATATGGATAATACATTAATCCTTATTCATACCAAGGTAAGGAAAACAACAGAAATGATTATTAGCTTAGTAGTTTTTGCTTTAAGATTAGAATTTGGCCTGTAGATCCATGATCGTAGTGACGTTCAGCTGAAATGCCTTTGCAAGGAGAGCGGGGATTATTGGCGGGTTAGACCCAAACACGTTCTCAGCAACAAAGATAGTACCAGGGTTTTGACTGCCCAAAGCAGCGTATGCAACTGCTGGGACATTACCTGCGTTGGCTGCGAAATGGATGAGTCCCTGTGGAAACACAAATACATCTCCCGCATTTAGCGTTTTGGTGAAGAGGCGTTGGTCGGACGCGACAAAACCTACCACAAGTGTTCCTTCTGCGGCAAACAAGAGCTCGCTGGCACGTGGATGGTAGTGAGGTGGAACTAACCCGTTCACTGCAAAGTCTGCACGGGCAAAGGATAGTCCGAGGGTGTTTAGCCCTGGAACGTTATCAACATTGCCAAATGTGACAAATGATCCAAGCCTATTGTTTGTGGGTTTTGGCTGGTTAAGCCCTGTGAAATAGAAGTCATTCGCTGTGGCAAACGCTGGGTCTTTGCAGAACTTTCCGTTCACATACACTGAACATAGTAACCAAATAAAGAAATGAAAGATCAGTGAAATATGAGCGTAAAAACGATTAGTAAATCATCATGTACATACGTACCAAGATTTACTGGGGAGTTTATGGCAACGCAGAAGTCTTGTAGTTGGCTTGGATCAGCAGCAATGGCGAATTGAAATGTTAAAGCCAAGAGAGACAGACTTGCAAGAAATGAGATACTCTTCATTGGCATCTGTTTGTAGAAGAGAGGAAAGGTTTTCTTTTTTTCTTTCTTGAATAATGTTTCGATGGAAAGCTAAGAAACTTAGTGCTCAATTTATAGATGAATTAAGGTATGGGACGTTTCTAGGTGGTGGGGTAAAGATTATCTCAGCTTTCATCGTAAATGAGGAAGTGTAGTCCGTTTGTTAAGTTTTGGATATTAGAAGAATTGAAAGATGCATGCGGTTCAAAATAGCAAGGCAATCATATAATCCACACCTTTCTTTTTGTTAGGTCGATATTAATTAGGTTTCTTTAGACTTTAGGACGTGGTTTATCTTTTTTTTTCCCTCTTCTGTTCACAAAATGTAGAAAAAATCATATGGGTTAAATAGACGCATCCATACAGTTCTATCTATAAAAAAGTTCTTAAGGCCATCCAAAAGATTAGAAGAAATTAATTAACATATTTGTACCACGTTTTAATATATATATCATTCAACGTTTATCTGTTTCATCATGCCCCACTTGTTTCGCATGATCTAATTGTCCCACAGAACTACACTTTGTAAACGTTTGATACTTTGATCTGTCTTATCTGTTGTTCCTTGTTGCACAATCCTGCACATTTGAAAGACTAGTACAGAAGTGAAATTCTAAAAAGCCTAGTACATAAGTGAATTCTACCCTGAGCATAAGACATTACTAAAAGGGTTTATGAATAATTAGTAGTAAATATTTACCTTAATGTTTTGAAAGTTTAGAAAGACTATACTAACATTTCTTAAAACTGATATTTGATCATTAAAATAATTTTTTCTTGTTAAATTATTCTAACTATCACTTCCACTTCTCAGTATTGAAGTCACCGCTTTAATTCGTTTTTTTGTTTTTTTTTAACTGAGATATTCATTAAATCAACAAAAGAACAAATATACATTGACTCATCGTAGTTACGAATGGGTTCGGAAAACAAGCAAGAAGCTAACAGATTAAAGCTAAAACAGAGCATGAAATAACAGATCAACAAAATCCAAATTAGCTGAACAGAGGTTTCGATTTAGTGGTGGTGGGCAGCTTACATTGTTTCATTCATCATCTCTTCGTTGTTGGCGTCAGACTTCACGGATAAGAGGGAATTCCTTACCTCTTTTCCAATAAAGCTTTCGACGCATGGTGACGAGACGTCGAGAGTGAACCGCTCTATAATATTTTACTCGTAACTTAGATATTTAATTCTTGGGTTGCTTTGCTTCTCACACCACGTTTTCATTCTTCTTTGATGAAGAAACCGGGTCTTCTTCACGTACTTACTTGAACGTCTCTCTCCAGTTGAACATCAGATTATTAGTGAAGTAAAGGTTGAAAGTTTTTTTGCTTCACAACAACTCATATAGTAGAATTGATTTTTTTACAACGTGTAAATGTTCTTAATTCGTTAACTATAAAGTTTTTTTTTTTTTTTTTTTTTTTTGTCATCCTCTAAAGTTTTTCTTAATCGACGATGTTGGCATATGTCTTATGTAACGTTCGATTCAGTTCAAGAAAAAATAAATGTATAAACTTTTAATTTAGAATTTATATTTGTTTTCATTTCTTATACTAGTTTATTTATTAATTAATTTAATTAACATTACAAATAAAGAACATATTATTATTCCAAAATGGCCCCATTTGAAATCTATCTTAATAGTTTACGGAAAGAGACGTTGCAACATGCCAAGACAGAACATGTAGAATTGCGGTGAGGAAGCGTACTCGTCACAAATTTACCTACGAATTAGCGTTGAAAAGGCTTAGGTTATCACTATTAATGTCAATGATGTGACTTATTCTTATCATTGTTATGATTGTGAATTTTCTGATTGTTTCCAATACTAATTGACTATATATATAACGTCTTAATCACTAATATAGGGCCTGTAGTGTCCCAATTCCGTGACTAAAAAGATTTATCACGATTTTTTTCCCCAAAGTGAAAGATCAGTTTTTCTGAGGCATTGAAAATTAAGAGTTACAGTTGTAAAATTTAATATTTTGTAGGCTTGGTATGCTCGTATTTCGTTCAAAATGACCATATATATTCTTTAATTGAAATCAAATATAAAATATTAAGGGAATTTGACTTTTCTTTTATACGACCTCAGTTTTTATCTTGCTTTTTTGGTATGGGATTGGGAGGTTGTGGTATGGGGTGAGATGTTTACGAGAGAGTGGAATTGTTTGGGAAACTATTTCAATGTTTCAACTTTGAAAGTTGTCATTTTCGAGTTTTTAAAAGTATCTTGACAAAAGCGTGTTGTTAGAAACGTATGGGGGTGAGAAGTTTACAAGATAGTGGACTTATATTTTAAAAGTAGATATATGTTTTATCTGTTTTTAATTTTATTGTCTCTTAGCCATATGTTTTGGACTTTTTTTTAGACAAGATATGTTTTGGAGTCATATGTCGAATTAACTCTCCTGATCTAAACTCTTTCATGCTACAGTCACTTATATCATTCATTTACATTAAGAGTTTCAAGTTTATCTTTGGTTTATATGTCATCTAATTACTTAATTTATACAATTTCATTATGTATTTACCTTTGTGTTCATAGCATGTTCATAAGTGAGTTTGTGAATTGTGAATAAACTCACTTGTGGGGATTGGCCGGTTATATATGTAGATATCGGTGTTCATGGTTGAATCCTCATGTTTAAGATCTATATGTTCTCATGAGTTAGATTGTACTCTATGCTAGATTAGACTTAACTACTCATAATCATGGTTATAGTTTTTTTTTTTCACGCCAAATAAGCGTTGTGAAAATGTTTATTTTTGTACGCTTAGAACGCATGGCTATCGAACAAGTATTTTATGACTCTATGTGGCTTTAATTCTTCGATTCTTGATTGTAACCAAACCAGTCCTCTTCACCCCGCTTCCTCCACGATTCTGTTGGGTCACCGTTGGATTACAATAATATTTCCTCACTGCGCTTTTCGACACCAAATCACTTTCCTTACAGACAATATTTTCATTAACTGTTATATGTTGGACTTCGTGATATTTGGAATCAAATCACGGAAAACTAAGGAAGTTTAAATAACTTCATTAATTGTTATAGACAATATTATCACTTTGCTATGCGCAATATCTTCGTTAATTGTTGTTAATTTTTGTTTTCTGGAGATTTTTAATACACAGGTTTAGGGAAGCTCTGCTCTGCATGGGATTAATTTCTTTGTAAGACAATTTCCAAATATATAAAAAAATCTGTAGTTGCAAAATTTTATTTGTATAATAATTTTCTATATGTTAAGTTTAAAATTTATTATGAAAATGAAAGAAAAAATGATATAAAATATGTTCGGAATTTTTTTATGCCTTTAACTTGGCTATAGAACTTTTTCTCAACTTTAGCAATTTAGATTTTGAGTATTCATAAGTCTCTTGTTGTTTGTAGTCAGACACTATGTGACAAATAAAATAGTGGATGAGTTGAAAATCGGTTAGAAAAAAAGGAAAGAAAGGTTGTTGACCAAAAAAAAAGGAATGAGTAAAAAATTGAGAAAACATATAACGCTGACACATTAGCAAAATTACAAGACTAGGGCCAATATCTTCAATATTTATTGGATTTCGTGATTTTCGGAATAAAATAACTATAATTGTGTGGATTTGTCTACTTCGTTAATTGCTACATGTGGGATAGTGTTCAAACTTTATCAAACACGTAAACCTACCCCAGCGGCAGATTCTTTCCCCAAAAAGAAATCAATCAAATCACCTATGTTCTAAATTTCTAGTGTATCTTCATTCTTCTTTAACTACTAGTATTACATTGTAAATTTCTAGTGTATCTTCATTCTTCCATCTTCTTTAACTACTAGTATTACATTGTGAGAGTAAAACAATTCACACTATTTGAAACAGTATATCATATTGTTTTCATATAATTAATTCAGTATTCTCCATTTTCAATTACCTATATAAGCAATACTCAAATATCTAAAATTAATATTTAATTTATTTTTGCTGTAATATTTTATTCTCCTAATTAATAAAGTTTACTTTTGGATCCTCCTTGTCCCTGCATAGACTAGTTCAGTACCTTAGTTCATCTATAAATTGAGCTCTATAGTCTCATAAGATTCATATCTCTCCATCAAAACCTAATACGAGAAAACAAAAGATAAAAACCAATGAAGAGTCTCTCAGTTCTTGCAAGTCTATCTCTCTTGGCTTTAACATTTCCATTCGCCATTGCTTCTGACCCAAGCCAGCTTCAAGACTTCTGCGTCGGCGTCAACACACCGGCAGATGGTGGTATGTATATAATATACGTGATGACTTCCTAATCGTTTTGACGCTCATTTCTCATATCTTATTGTCTGCTATTTGGTTATTATGTTCAGTGTATGTGAACGGAAAGTACTGCAAAGACCCAAGCCTTGCTACAGCGGATGACTTCTTTTTCACAGGGCTTAACGAGACGCAAGACACAGATAATGAGCTTGGATCATTTGTGACATTTGCTAGTGCTGATAACGTCCCAGGGTTAAACACCCTCGGAATATCGTTCGCACGTGCAGATTTTGCAGTGAACGGACTGATCCCGGCTCACTTCCATCCACGTAGCAGCGAGATCTTAGGTGTCTCACAAGGAACACTTTTGGTCGGTTTTGTCACGTCCGACAAACGTCTCTTCACCAAAACGATAAACGTGGGAGACGTTTTTGTGTTTCCACAGGGACAAGTCCATTTGGCAGCCAACGTGGGAAAAGTCCCAGCAGTTGCATTCGCTGCTTTGAACAGTCAGAACCCAGGTACTACCTATATTTCTGAAACTGTGTTTGGGTCTAACCCGCCGATAAACCCGGATGTTCTTGCAAAGGCGTTTCGGTTGGACGTCACGGCGATCATGGATCTACAGGCCAAATTCGATGATTCATCGAATATTAAAACATACTGAGATTTTAGTTACTTTCGTTTTCTTTACTTTGTCTGAATAAGGATTAAGGATCATGTATTATCCATCCATCTTATACAAAAAAATGGATTACGTTTCATGTTCATAGTAATGTAATGACGTGACATGATGTTGGTCGTTGTCATTACACCTGGACGATGTTCTGAATGAATTAATATATTAGTTTTTTTGTTTCTGTCAAGAATGGATTAATGTTTAAGGAGTTACTTTTGCATGCAATCCAATTCACGCACCAACAAGAAAAGGCTTTGTAAGTCGGTTTATGTTTAGCACAGCTGATGTACCTTCACGCACCAAACTTGATCAAATCAAATACTGGAAATAGCTTTTAGACCTAATGCGGCAAATTCTTAAGGCCTCTCCAAAAACCTATTACGTGCTCCTTATTCTTTTCTTAATATTTATGATTTTGTTTTTCTAACTAAAGAAGACTATATATTATTACTTTCTGAAAGAAAAGAAATAGAAGAAGAGCACACCAAGCTTCCAAAAAGTTCCTTGCTTAACAATTCAATTTCTCACAAAAACTTTCGAGTTTGGCCAAAATTCAAAATTTCAGATTAAAAAAAAACCTTAAAATCTTTTTTACAAAAAAGGCCGGACAGATATGTTTTAAACATATATTTTTTGCAATAAAATATTTATATATCTGTTCATAAAAGTACTGAATGTACATAAATACATGTATTTATAACAAAAAATACTGAATATACAAAATCCATTTAATGAATGTTAAAAGATTATTCTTATACCTTGTTCAAAACTTTCATATTTTAATATTCCAATCGTCTTACTATTACACATCCGTCATTTTCATCTATTTCCTTTATTCTGTAATTGTTTGAATGTCATTCTAGGCTTAATTACCCCTAAAATTCACCTATAAATTCCGCTGTCTCGTAAGTTTTCTCACATCTCCATCAAAACCTTATTCAAGAAAAAAAAAAAAAAATCTCTATTCTGAGAATTGCTTCGATAAATACAGCCAATGAAGAGTCTCTCATTTCTTGCAAGTCTATCCCTCTTGGCTTTAACCTTTCCATTCGCCATTGCTTCTGACCCAAGCCCAGTTTAAGACTTTTGCGTTGGCGTAAACACCCCGGCAAATGGTGGTTTGTACATGATGGTTTCCTAATCGTTGTTGCGCTCATCTTCCATTGATCTCTCGTTTAATTTATTATACTCTTTGTTATTATGTTCAGTGTTAGTGAACGGGAAGTTCTGCAAAGACCCAACGCTTGCCACAGCTGAGGACTTCTATTTCACAGTGCTTAATCAGCGAAAAGAAACAAATAATCCATTTGGTTTCAATGTGACATTTGGCAATGTTGATAACGTTCCAGGGTTAAACACCCTCGGACTATCGTTTGCCCGTGCAGATGTTGGAGTGAACGGGCAAGTCCCGCCTCACTACCATCCACGTGCCAGCGAGATCTTGGGTGTTTCCGAAGGAACACTTTTGGCAGGTTTTGTGTCCGACCAACGCCTCTTCACCAAAACGCTAAACGTAGGAGACGTTTTTGTGTTTCCACAGGGAGTCATCCATTTCGTAGTGAACATTGGAGAGGTCCCAGCAGTTGCGTTCGCTTCTTTGAATAGTCAAAACCCTGGTACGATCTTTATTGCTGACACCGTGTTTGGGTCGAACCCGTCAATAAACCCGAAATTTCTTGCAAAGGCGTTTCAGTTGGACTCTACAATAATCATGAAACCACGGACCATATTCGTATGATCGGATCATCGACTGAAACAATGTTCAACTTTTAATTGCTTTCGTTTTCCTTTTCTTTACCTTTGTCTGAATAAGGAACATGTATTTTCCATGACGTTTCATCAATAAGACAAACGTGACTTTTGGATGCAATCCACTTAACGCAGTACTTTTGCATGTAATCCACTTCAAGTACTACTACGTAAAAGCATCCCACTGAGAGGTTCTCAAAAAAGTATTTCATAGAATAAGAGAAAAATAAACACACGTGTTAAATTTTCACTTGTTTAATTACTTTTTGAAATTTAATTATAAAATGTAACTACACTAAAATATTATTGTTTGAGAATTTTTTAGAGGTTCTCTGTGGATGGAAAAACACTTGTGAGACAGTGTTGGTCGTTTTTATTACGTTAACCTGGCAACCAAGAATCCCACCCGGTGGGTTACAACTTTATTTGAAATGACATTTGTGGTCAAACATTATGTTGGTCTTTTACAAAAAAAATAGTAATAATTATGTTGGTCTAATTAAGTGACTTGTGCATGGTGAATTAAATAACGAGCATAAACCAATCGAGATCTGCATGAAGATTCTTTTCAATATTAGTATATTGCTTGATAAACACGTTCTGTAGTTTTATTTATTGTTTTTAGTTTGTAGTTTTATTGGTTATTTAACTACATTATAGCTTTGATTCCAGAGATGTATGTTCAATAATTATACTGGCCTAATTAAATGCGTTGTGCATGGTATAAAGAATGAGCTAAAATCATCGAGATCCACAAGATTATTTTTATTCAGTTTTTGGGGTTGATCATAAAGTCATTGGGGTTGTATTCAATTCAAATGAGGATTTCAAGATGATATAAGGTGATTTTTCTAAAAAGTGGTGTAAAATTATTGAATTGGAGTTTTAAAATGTACTTTAAAATCCTGTATTATTAAAAATATTTTTAAGTGATGAAATTTAAGTGACTTCTATGATTTTGAGATGTTTAAAGGGATTTTATTGGTTAAAACTTAAAAGTATAAGAATCCAAATACCCTGTTTTACATGGAATTATAAACTGTTTTAAAAATTACAAACCATGCCTCAATACTTTTTTCTTAAGACAACATCTATTGAAAAAATAATTGTAACCGACAATCTTTTTTCAAGTTGTCCATGACAGTGGACTTTTTTGTTTATAAAAAAAAAAAGAGTAAAGAGATCATTCTAAATAAGAAAAAAAAATGTAAAGAGATCAATTTTATAATTCAACCAAAAAAAATTAAATTAAGAGCAAAAACTCAAAACCTCCCAATAATTAAAAAAAAAAAGAGATATAGAGAGAGAGGAACTGACCTTCATTAAATGTTAGATGTACTGGTCTTTTTTTAGTATATCTTCAGTAATTGTCACATGGGTAGTGATTCAAACTTGATCGAACACGTTTTTTCTTGATCGATAACTTTGTATGTTAAATACTAGAAATAGCTTGGAGACAAATTCTATCCAAACAGAAAACAAGAGATGCAGAGCTTATAGAGATCTAATACGTGCTCCCATTCAATTTTGAAGAAGATATATTATCACTTTTCAAAAAGCTTCGGAAATGTTCTTACTTGCTAAAATTCAACATTTCAATTTGTCAGAAAACTCTTCCACGGTATTTTTTACTTAAAATGAACTAGCTGGACAATAACTTTTTTAAATAACTAATTGATGCTTAACTATTTATACATATATATATTATTATTATTAAAATATCGAATGTATATATATCAAATGTACATTCAATAATATAGCACGATATACTTCATCCACCGGTAGTTAGAAAAATATTTGTTCTCCACGTAAAATTTTCTTTTCGATCCTCCCCATCCATTGACTTGTTTAATACCGAAGTTCATCTATAAATTAAGCTCTTTGCCTCATAAGTTTCTTACCTCTCCGTCAAAACCTAATTCAAGAAAATAAAAAAAAACCTTCCACTCTTTCTAATTTGCTTCGACAAATATATTCCAATGAAGAGTCTCTCATTTCTTGCAAGTTTGTCACTCTTTCCTTTAATCTTTCCATTCGCCATTGCTTCTGACCCAAGCCCAGTTCAAGACTTCTGCGTCGGTGTAAACACCCCAGCAGATGGTGGTATGTTACATTACCGAAATTCCTAATCCTTTATGAGCTAATCTTTCATTTTTTTTTTTTTTGGTAAAATATATTTCATTGATTTTCTCATTTCTTATGCCCTTTTATTTGGTTATTATGTAAAGTGTTTGTGAACGGAAAGTTCTGCAAAGACCCAACACTTGCCACAGCGGATGACTTCTTTTACACAGGGCTTAACGAGCGAAAAGACACAAATAATATGTATGGAGTAAATGTGACATTTGCCAATGTTGATAACGTTCCAGGGTTAAACACCCTCGGAATATCGTTTGCCCGTGCAGATGTTGCGGTGAACGGGCAAGTCCCGCCTCACTACCATCCACGTGCCAGCGAGATCTTGGGTGTTTCAGAAGGAACACTTTTGGCAGGCTTTGTCTCCGACCAACGCCTCTTCACCAAAACGCTTAACGTTGGAGATGTGTTTGTATTTCCTCAGGGAGTCCTCCATTTCGCAGTCAACATAGGAGATGTCCCAGCAGTTGCATTCGCATCTTTGAACAGTCAAAACCCTGGTACTGTCTTTATTGCTGACACCGTCTTTGGGTCTAACCCGCCGATAAACCCGGATGTTCTTGCAACGTCGTTTCAGTTGGACTCTACAATAATCAGGAAACTACAGGCCATATTCGGACCATCGACTGAAACAATACTGAACTTTTAGTTGCTTTCGTTTTCTTTACCTTTGTTTGAATAAAGGATCATGTATCACCACGTTCATCAATAAGAAATGACGTGACATGATGTTTCTTGTTGTCATTACCCTTGAACGACGTTCTCAATGATTTTAATATGTAATTTTCTTTGAATAATGTGGGCTTCTAATTTGATCATTAGTTCTGGGCCTGTGATTTGTAAAGGTGAAGAAGCCCAATTTCCTTAATCTGTTTTTCACTTAAACAAAGAAAATTAACGCTAGTGAAAAATAGGGCAAGGAAACAAAAGGACAGGGATTGGAGCCGCAAATTGAAACATAGAAATTGGAACCATATGCTAGTTAATAAGTCAAACGTGTAAGTGACCTCCTTACACTAAACTGGAAACGTGTTAATTAATAATATGTTGTCACATACTGTAATACTTTTGCCAACTCCATAAAGGTTACAACAACGAGTCAACGACCAACAATGTTACATTACAATGAACGGATAACAAATGATTCTTATTATATATAGACGAATGTATAAAGGAAAAACTAGGCCTGGGAGTTCGGGTTTCGGTTCGGGTTCGGGTCGGTTCTATTCGGGTTCGAGTCTTTTCGGGTTGCTAAATTTTAGACCCGTTCGGGTTTAGGAAAATTTTGGTTCGGTTTCGATTCGGTTCCTGTCGGGTTCGGGTCGGTTCAGGGCTAAATTTTATGGATCCGTTCGGGTTTATACAAATGTCAATCTGGATTTAGTAGTTTTGGTTGAATTGTTCCTTGAGTTACAAGCAACGACTGTATTTATTTAGATCTGTAAGCCACAAATTTATTTTTGTATCCGTTTATCTATCAACAATCTAGTTTCTTCAAAATGCTAAAACATACTTTCACTAACTAAGAAATCTACGTATATCGTCTTCGTTTTATTTCAACACGAATACAAAAATTACAAAACGAAAAAATTGCTAAGAAATCTACGTATTCTCGTCTACGTTTTATTTCAACACGAATACAAAAATTAGAAAACGAAAAATTTGCTAGGAAATCTACGTATTATCGTCTACGTTTGATTCATACTCTAGGCATATTATGTTTTTACATGCGTATAAAAAGTAACAATTTAATGTACAAAAATTAATGCCCGCATATGGTGTTCAACCGTGCAAGTCAACCACCTAATTAACGGCAGGACTGTTTATCCTTTCCCTTTTAGTAACTTTGTTTGTATGTAGATTTTGGTCTTTCAATTTTTTTTTAGTTTTCTCTGTAATTCTGTCAAAAGCTGAAAATTGGTATAAAATTTTCACATTTTATCAAAAAAAAAAAAAAAAAAAAAAAGTCAACCACCTAATTCTTTTTAAAAGAAACAAATATTTATGCTGACCATATCAAAACAAATATTTATTCATTAATTACCAAATTGACGTTCGAAACATTTACTCATTTCATTAGAAGAAAAATACATCGGTACAATAAAGATTTGATCAAGGTAAAAAAGCAAACAACAAACATCATGTCATGCTACAATGAGCAGTTAATACAAGATCCTCGTTCACACAGGGTTAAATAAATTCAAACCAATTCAAAGAACAATAAACTTTTACTTTTTAAACTTGTTCTGTAGATCCAACACAACCTTAGGATCCAACTGGAATGCCTTCACAAGAACCTTGGGATCTATTGCTGGGTTAGACCCAAACACGGTGTTAGCAATACCGACAACACCTGGGTTTTGGCTGCTTAGAGCAGCAAATGCAACGGCAGGTGACTTCCCAATGTTTGCTTGGAAATGGATGAGTCCTTCTGGAAACACAAATACATCACCCACGTTGAGTGTTTTTGAGAAGAGACGATTTCCGTCACCATTTGATGTAACAAACCCTACCAAAAGAGTTCCTTCCGCGACAAGCAAGATCTCGGTGGCACGTGGGTGGGTGTGAGGAGGGTTCTGTCCATTGACTCCATAGTCTATACGGACAAGAGAGATTCCGAGGGTGTTTAGCCCTGGAAGGTTGTTAACGTTAACGGCTGTCACATTCGACCCAACAGCATTAGCTACGGGTCTTGCATTCTGAAGCCCTGAGAAAAAGAAGTCATCCGCGGTCGCAAGTTTTGGGTCTTTGCAGAACTTTCCATTCACAAACACTGATGAACACAATTACCCAATAATGAAATGTTATAATTAGAAACGAGAAATCACTAAAAAGATTAATATACTAATTAGGAAGTCATGTTCATACCACCATCTGCCGGGGTGTTGACGCCAACGCAGAAGTCTTGAAGGGGGCTTGGGTCAGAAGCAATTGTCAATGGAAGTGTTAAAGCCAAGAGAGATAGGACTGCAAGAACTGAGAGATTCTTCATGGTCGTATATTAACTTAAGCAATGTTTTCAGTGAGAGGAGTTTTTGTTTCTTGAGTATGGTTTTAATGGAGAGGTAGGAAACATATGAGATACAGAGCTTAATTTATAGATAATTTTATGTGTTGAACCAGTCCATATATATTCATATATATTTATACACCTATAAGTTTGAAATGGTAAAAAATATTTCTGTAGATCGTGTTCTCTTATGTCTCAAAGGTCAAAACCCCCCACGTTTATAGTGGTAATATATCTATGATGCACTTGACGTTTGAATTGGTGTGTTTGATTAGTGATTATATTTTCTCAAACTGTCAAGAATTTATACGTGCTTGTTTCGATGATAATGTGTTGACTCGAACAAATGTCAATCTGGATTTAGTAGTTTTGGTTGAATTGTTCCTTGAGTTACAAGCAACGACTGTATTAATTTAGATATATAAGCCACACATTTATTTTTTTATCCGTTTATATATCAACAATCTAGTTTCTTCAATATACTAAAAAATTCTTTCACTAACTAAGAAATCTACGTAGTATCGTCTACGTTTTATTTCAGGACAAATACAAAACCTACAAAACGAACACTTTTCCTAAGTCTTAAAGTATTACTCAACCTATTATAAACCATACTCTAGGCATATTAAGTTTTTACATGCGTATAAAAAGTAAAAACTTTCAATCTTAAGCTCTAATAAACAAGCATGTCAGATTTTTTTTATAAATGATAAAATCGTGTTATTAAATATACAATTATGTGATCACTGTACAGTACTTTTGTTGGAATTGGTGCTGACCAAAAGTGACTCAATATTTTTTGTGACAAAGTCATACGAATCACTCAATAATATAATTTCTTGATCGTAAACCATCACAAAATTTGTTACAAGATGGACTTAATCTTTTTTTATTATTTTTTTTTTTTTGTTAAAGAAACTCCATCACAAAATAAATATTTATTAATTAGTTTCCAAATTGACGTTCGAAACATTTATTCATTTCATTTGAAGAAAAATACATTGGTACAATAAAAATTTGATCAAGGTAAAAAAGCAAACAACAAACATCATGTCATGCTACAATGAGCATTTAGTACAAGATCCTCGTTCACACAGGGTTAAATAAATTCAAAGCAATTCAAAGCACAATAAACTTTTACTTTTTAAACTTGTTCTGTAGATCCAACACAGCCTTAGGATCCAACTGAAATGCCTTCACAAGAACTTTGGGATCTATTGCTGGGTTAGACCCAAACACGGTGTTAGCAATACCGACAACACCTGGGTTTTGGCTGCTTAGAGCAGCAAATGCAACGGCAGGTGACTTCCCAATGTTTGCTTGGAAATGGATGAGTCCTTCTGGAAACACAAATACATCACCCACGTTGAGTGTTTTTGAGAAGAGACGATTTCCGTCACCATTTGATGTAACAAACCCTACTAAAAGAGTTCCTTCCGCGACAAGCAAGATCTCGGTGGCACGTGGGTGGGTGTGAGGAGGGTTCTGTCCATTGACTCCATAGTCTATACGGACAAGAGAGATTCCAAGGGTGTTTAGCCCTGGAAGGTTGTTAACGTTAACGGCTGTCACATTCGACCCAACAGCATTACCTACGGGTCTTGCATTCTGAAGCCCTGAGAAAAAGAAGTCATCCGCGGTCGCAAGTTTTGGGTCTTTGCAGAACTTTCCATTCACAAACACTGATGAACACAATTACCCAATAATGAAATGTTATAATTAGAAACGAGAAATCACTAAAAAGATTAATATACTAATTAGGAAGTCATGTTCATACCACCATCTGCCGGGGTGTTGACGCCAACGCAGAAGTCTTGAAGGGGGCTTGGGTCAGAAGCAATTGTCAATGGAAGTGTTAAAGCCAAGAGAGATAGGACTGCAAGAACTGAGAGATTCTTCATGGTCGTATATTAACTTAAGCAATGTTTTCAGTGAGAGGAGTTTTTGTTTCTTGAGTATGGTTTTAATGGAGAGGTAGGAAACATATGAGATACAGAGCTTAATTTATAGATAATTTTATGTGTTGAACCAGTCCATATATATTCATATATATTTATACACCTATAAGTTTGAAATGGTAAAAAATATTTCTGTAGATCGTGTTCTCTTATGTCTCAAAGGTCAAAACCCCCCACGTTTATAGTGGTAATATATCTATGATGCACTTGACGTTTGAATTGGTGTGTTTGATTAGTGATTATATTTTCTCAAACTGTCAAGAATTTATACGTGCTTGTTTCGATGATAATGTGTTGACTCGAACAAATGTCAATCTGGATTTAGTAGTTTTGGTTGAATTGTTCCTTGAGTTACAAGCAACGACTGTATTAATTTAGATATATAAGCCACACATTTATTTTTTTATCCGTTTATATATCAACAATCTAGTTTCTTCAATATACTAAAAAATTCTTTCACTAACTAAGAAATCTACGTAGTATCGTCTACGTTTTATTTCAGGACAAATACAAAACCTACAAAACGAACACTTTTCCTAAGTCTTAAAGTATTACTCAACCTATTATAAACCATACTCTAGGCATATTAAGTTTTTACATGCGTATAAAAAGTAAAAACTTTCAATCTTAAGCTCTAATAAACAAGCATGTCAGATTTTTTTTATAAATGATAAAATCGTGTTATTAAATATACAATTATGTGATCACTGTACAGTACTTTTGTTGGAATTGGTGCTGACCAAAAGTGACTCAATATTTTTTGTGACAAAGTCATACGAATCACTCAATAATATAATTTCTTGATCGTAAACCATCACAAAATTTGTTACAAGATGGACTTAATCTTTTTTTATTATTTTTTTTTTTTTGTTAAAGAAACTCCATCACAAAATAAATATTTATTAATTAGTTTCCAAATTGACGTTCGAAACATTTATTCATTTCATTTGAAGAAAAATACATTGGTACAATAAAAATTTGATCAAGGTAAAAAAGCAAACAACAAACATCATGTCATGCTACAATGAGCATTTAGTACAAGATCCTCGTTCACACAGGGTTAAATAAATTCAAAGCAATTCAAAGCACAATAAACTTTTACTTTTTAAACTTGTTCTGTAGATCCAACACAGCCTTAGGATCCAACTGAAATGCCTTCACAAGAACTTTGGGATCTATTGCTGGGTTAGACCCAAACACGGTGTTAGCAATACCGACAACACCTGGGTTTTGGCTGCTTAGAGCAGCAAATGCAACGGCAGGTGACTTCCCAATGTTTGCTTGGAAATGGATGAGTCCTTCTGGAAACACAAATACATCACCCACGTTGAGTGTTTTTGAGAAGAGACGATTTCCGTCACCATTTGATGTAACAAACCCTACTAAAAGAGTTCCTTCCGCGACAAGCAAGATCTCGGTGGCACGTGGGTGGGTGTGAGGAGGGTTCTGTCCATTGACTCCATAGTCTATACGGACAAGAGAGATTCCAAGGGTGTTTAGCCCTGGAAGGTTGTTAACGTTAACGGCTGTCACATTCGACCCAACAGCATTACCTACGGGTCTTGCATTCTGAAGCCCTGAGAAAAAGAAGTCATCCGCGGTCGCAAGTTTTGGGTCTTTGCAGAACTTTCCATTCACAAACACTGATGAACACAACAACCCAATAATGAAATGTTATAGTCAGAAAAGATAAATCACTTAAAAGATGAATATACCAATTAGGAAGTCATGCACATACCTCCATCTGCCGGAGTGTTGACGCCGACGCAGAAGTCTTGAAGGGGGCTTGGGTCAGAAGCAATTGACAATGGAAGTGTTAACGCCAAGAGAGATAGGACTGCAAGAGTTGAGAGATTCTTCATTTTCGTATATTAACTTAAGCAATTTTTTCAATGAGAGGAGTTTTTGTTTCTTGATTATGGTTATAATGGAGAGGTAAGAAACATACGAGATGCAGATCTCAATTTATAGAT
Source organism: Microthlaspi erraticum (assembly GCA_902728155.2). NCBI lineage: Eukaryota > Viridiplantae > Streptophyta > Magnoliopsida > Brassicales > Brassicaceae > Microthlaspi > Microthlaspi erraticum. The sequence continues at coordinate 1,104,747 of CACVBM020001607.1, forward strand.
GATTTTATGCGTTGAACCAGTCCATATATTCATATATGTATACACCCAAAAGTGCGACAATGTCTGAGCTATAAGTTTGAAATGGTAAAAAACTACTTGTTTAGATCGTGTTCTCTTATGTCTCAAAACCCCCCACGTTTATGGTGGTAATATATCTATGATGCACTTGACGTTTGAATTGGTGTGTGTTTGATTAGTGATTATATTTTCTCAAATTGTCACGAATTTATACGTGCTTGTTTCAATGATAATGTGTTGACTAAAACTAATGTCAATCTGGATTTATTAGATTGGTGGAATTGGTCCTTGAGTTACAGGCAATATAATGACTGTATTAATTTAGGTCTATTAGCCACAAAATTATTTTTGTGTCTAATAGCTATATCTAGTTTCTTCGGTATGCTAAAACATTCCTTCACCAATTAAGAAATCTACGTATTATCGTCTACGTTTTATTTCAGCACAAATACAAAAACTACAAAACGAAAAATTTCGTAAGTTTTAAAGTAACTAATACTCAACATATTAAACAATCATACTCTAGGCATATTAAGGTTTTTACATGCGTATAGGAAGTAAAATTTTCAATCTGAAGTTCTAGAGTATCAAACAAGCATGTTAGATTTTTTTTTGTAGAAATAGTAAAATCGTGTTATTACTTTATTACTGTACAAAAACTAATGCCCGCATATCATCAGTATCACTGTCACAATGGTACAAAAGTCAACCACCTAATTCTTTTTAGAACAAAAAAAAAGAAGTAAATAACTCTAAAACATTGTTTTTTTTTTGTTGGAATTAGTGCTGACTAAAAGTGACTCCATATTTTTTGTGACAAAGTCATACGAATCACTCAATAATATAATTTGTTGGTCGTAAACTCATCACAAAATTTTTTTACAAGATGGAATTAATCTTTTTCTTTTTGTTAAAGAAACTCCATCACAAAATAAATATTTATTCATTAGTTTCCAAATTGACGTTCAAAACATTTATTCATTTCAATTGAAGAAAAATACATTGGTACATAATAGATTTGATCAAGGTAAAAAAGCAAACAACAAACATCATGTCATGCTACAATGAGCAGTTAATATCCTCGTCCACACGGGGTTAATAAATTCAAAGCAATTCAAAGCAAAATATACTTTTACTTTTTAAACTTGTTCTGTAGATCCAGCACAACCTTAGGATCCAATTGAAATGCCTTGACAAGAACATTGGGATCTATTGCTGGGTTAGACCCAAACACGGTATTAGCAATAGTGACAACACCTGGGTTTTGGCTGCTTAGAGCAGCGAATGCAACTGCCGGAAATTTACCAATGTTTGCTTGGAAATGGACAAGTCCCTCTGGAAACACAAATACATCACCCTCGTTGAGAGTTTTGGTTAAGAGACGATTTCCATCACCGTTTGATGTGACAAACCCAACCAAAAGAGTTCCAACTCCGACATACAAGATCTCGGTGGCTCGTGGGTGCGTGTGAGGAGGGTTTTGTCCGTTGACTCCATAGTCTATACGGACGATAGAGATTCCGAGGGTGTTTAGCCCTGGAAGGTTGTTAACATTAACGGCGGTCACATTCGACCCAACAGCATTAGCTACGGGTCTTGGCTTATCAAGCCCAGAGGTAAAGAAGTCATCGACTGTGACGAGCTTTGGGTCTTTACAGAACTTTCCATTCACAAACACTGATGAACATAATAACAAAATAATGATATTTATAATTAGAAACGAGGAAACAATAAAAAGATGAATATACAAATTAAGAAGTCATGCACATACCTCCATCTGCCGGGGTGTTGACACCGACGCAGAAGTCTTGAAGGGGGTTTGGGTCAGAAGCAATGGCCAATGGAAGTGACAAAGACAAGAGAGATATGACTGCAAGAAATGAGAGATTCTTCATGGTGGTGTATTAGCTTAAGAGATTCTTTCAATGAAAGGAAGAGTTTTTGTTTCTTGAGTATTGTTTTAATGGAGAGGTAATAAGCATATGAGATATAGAGCTAATTTTATAGATGATTATAGGTGCTGAATCATTCCATATATTCATATATGTAAATCCAAAAGTGCGACAATGTCTTGAAGTAGAAGTTTGAAATGGTAAAAGAATGTTTGTTTAAGCGGTGTTTTTTTTTTAACTAAGTCTCAACACCCCGATGAAATGATTATGGTGGTAATATATCTATCCCAAATGATGCATTTGAACATGTCATAAATTTATAGGTGCTTGTTTGGATGATATTTCAATTGCACGTGCTGTTGACTTGACTGGAACAAATATCAACTTGGATTTGTTTGTTTATTTTTATTGTTTCTTAAATAACAAGCCGCGCTGTATCAACTCAGATATGTAAGTCTAAATCAACGTCACAAATTGAAAGAGATAAGACTAATATCGTCATTGAGGAATATTTTAACTTTTACACATAAAATTTTACCCATCGATAGTGAGTTCCTTGAGCAACGGCCAAATGTATATGATTCACACCACCTCATCGCAACCTTAAATTGTCCGCTCATTGTAGTTTTTGGTTCCATGCTTGTAATACAAGTTTTTACTGTTTTAATGTGGCAAGGTGATAAGAAGTTATAATCTAAAATAAGTCCACACATTGTGAGAATGAAATCAAGAATATCGCACGAGGATATTCTGATCGTGATAAGAGTTGAGTTTACTATCTTGTAACGTTTCGTGGTTTACCTAAGCTATGATTTTTCTGGCACTGTCTTCAAGTACTAATCGAATTTCTCTATTTTAGTTTGTCATATCCCGATTTGAAGGACTTTTCCACCTTATTTAAAGGCTTGATCCCTTGGTTACCATAGAACCTAAAGAGGATATGCCGAAAAAAAAAAAAAAAAATAGAAGATAAGAATCTAGTTTCAACTTAACAATCAGCATTGTGTGACCCCCTTACTTCCCATGGAGTTATTCGTTTCTTTGACCTAGTCTTTGATGTTCTTCTTCGTCGAGATTTGTTAAAAACATCTTTTGAAACAAGTGTTAGTATTGTTTTTACATGAGTAGTTTCCACGTTCTTGATTTTGTTGATGTAAGGTTATGAAGTAGTTTCCAAAGATGTTGATTCTTTCTTAAACTTGCTTATAGATTTTTTACTTTTACTGTGATTCTATTAATGATTAACAAAACCCCACCTATGGTTTTTTCTATTACTAGTATGAAACATTCTAACAATCTTTAGTTTAGTTTTATAGCACCATCAGTTAGATTTAAAAGACTCAAACGACAGTAGTTTAATACAATCCCTCTGTTTCAGTTTAAATGATGTATAGACCACACAAAAAAATTGTTCCACTTCCGAACAAAAACGATTATTGTATCCATCAACTAAGTTTTGGGATGAAAATACAATGTTTTACACGTAAAGACAATTGTTAGAATTATCAATTATGCCTTATTTTTGTTTTTAGTATCTAAGGATATGGTCATTTAGTATTTGTAATTTTGTATATTTGACGGATGAAAAATTCTAATTATGTACTTATATTGGTTCAGTTACAGCACAACTTTAAATATCATGGATTTACGTGCAGTTTTGCCAGTTCTGTCTGCATTTAGTTATCTACCATATAAGACATATTTGACTAGATGTCTTCTTTTCCAATTTTTCTCACAAATAATTGTTTCGTGAGTAAGTTTCCAGATGAAATGCTACTGTTTTTTTTTTTTTTTTTTGACTTGTTTAAAGACACTAATTTCCCATCGTAAATATGTAATATAACTGATCGTTAATTAATTTGAAAAGGAAAAATAATAGTTTGGCGATAAAACTCTGTCACGAATGTATAACTCATTTTTGACAAAAAAAAAAAACAAAAAAAAAACAATCAGTTCAAATTAAAGGTAGAGGCAACGACCAAACATGGTGTCACATTACAACAAATAGTGACAAAAACATTATCCGTATTTAGACGAATTCATGAAATGAAAGAAATTAAAAAGTACAAATTGGACTAGAAAGCCCTTGCAAGAACATCCGGGTTTATCAAATCAGAATATTTTTACTTTTTAAACTTGTTCTGGAGATCGGTCACCACCTTAGGATCCAACTGGAATGCCCTAGCAAGAACATTCGGGTTGATAGGTGGGACAGACCCAAACACGGTGTTAGCAACAGTGACAACACCTGGGTTTTGGCTGCTCAGAGCAGCGAATGCAACGGCAGGTGACTTCCCAATGTTTGCTTGGAAATGGACAAGTCCCTCTGGAAACACGAATACATCACCTTCCTTGAGTGTTTTTGTGAAGAGACGGTTTCCATCACCGTTTGATGTGACAAACCCTACCAAAAGTGTTCCTTGTTGGACAAGCAAGATCTCGGTGGCACGTGGGTGGGTGTGAGGCGGGTTTTGCCCGTTTAGTCCATAGTCTATACGGACAATAGAGATCCCAAGAGTGTTTAGCCCTGGAAGATTGTTAACGTTGACGGCTGTCACATTTGAGCCGACTGCATTAGCTACGGGTCTTGCATTGTGAAGCCCTGCGAAGAAGAAGTCATCCGCGGTAGCGAGCTTTGGGTCTTTGCAGAATTTTCCGTTCACAAAAACTGTACAAAATAACCAAACAAGAAGATAATATAAGAAATGAGAGAAATCATTGAAAGATTAGCGTAAGGAAATATGAGGAGACCAACATGCACATACCTCCATTTGCTGGGGTGTTGACACCGACACAAAAGTCTTGAAGAGAGTCAGAAGCAAGAGCTAATGGAATTGTTAAAGCCAAGAGAGATAGAACTGCGAGAAAGGAGAGACTCTTCATTTCGATATGTTAGCTGAGGCGGTTTTGTTGAAGAAGAGAAAGGCTTTTGTTTATTGAATACGGTACTTTTAGTCGAGAGGTAAGAAATACGTAAGACATTGAGTTGTACTTATAGATGAGTATAGGTGCTGAAGTAGTCCATGTAAATGTATATACACCTGTAAATCCATGAATTAAGAAAATGTATGAATTAGAGGTTTGAAATGGTTGAGTTTTTTTTGTTCCTTATCAATCGTGCCTCCACAACACACCATGTTGATAATATTAAGGATATCCTTCTATACCAATCAACATATCACATCCCTAAGATTACTCACTCCTCATCCCTATAACTACTCTTATGATTGTTCTCATTATGTATAGAATAATTAGTTTATCTTCTTAACCTCCTGTAATCATCTTAATACACAACACAATCATACAATTTACATTCGTATTCAAAAAATAATGGTACCAATATTTCAGTTACGAAAGTACAATAAGACAGTACAATATATTTCGATTTCCAATGAAAAATGGTCCAACTGAAGTTTGAAATGGCAAGTGTTGAAAACTTATACATACAATGTTTGTTTAATAATAATCTACTCTCAATTTGTAACTATTTTATAGACACTCATTTTGATTATATTTCATTTGCACATGCAGCTGAGTTGACTCAGCCAAATTTCAATATATATGAAACTGTTGGTTTGGTTTGATTGTTTCTCTATTTAGGCACGATTGTAAGTAACTAAATGGATGTTCAATTATTTAAAAGATAAGGCCTCTCTCTAGTGTGAGAATATTTAACTTTGTCACATATATTTGAACCTATATTGATTGTGAATCAGTCGTTGAATGTGTGTGTCCTTTATTTTCATTTTTCTAAGAAAATTCATCATAAAAGAAATGTATATTTTTTTCATTAATGTCAAAATGACATCAAAAAGATTTATTCATTTTCTTAAAAGAGAAAAACATTGGTTCATCAACGACAAAGGTAAAAGGACAAACATCATGTCATGTTACAAACTTACAGTGACCAGTTACAAGATCCTTATTCGGACAGGGGTACATATATAAAATAAAAGCAATTCAAAGCACAATACTTTTTACTTTTTAAACTTGTTCTGTAGATCCATGACAATCCTACCATCCAACTGAAACGCTCTTGCAAGAACACTTGGATCTATTGGAGGATTAGACCCAAACACGGTGTTAGCAATAGTGACAACACCCGGGTTTTGGCTGCTCAGAGCAGCGAATGCAACGGCAGGTGATTTCCCAATGTTCGCTTGAAAATGGATGAGTCCCTCGGGAAACACAAATACATCACCAACGTTGAGTGTTTTGGTGAAGAGGCGATTCTCTGTGTTTGACGTGACAAACCCAACTAAAAGAGTTCCTTCCGCGACAAGCAAGATCTCGCTGGCACGTGGGTGCGTGTGAGGAGGGTTTTGTCCGTTGACTCCATAATCTATACGGACAATTGAGATTCCAAGAGTGTTTAACCCTAGAAGGTTGTTAACGTTAACAGCAGTAACAACAGACCCAACTGGACTAGAGTCAGTATTTCTTGGCTTTTCAAGCTGATTTGAGAAAAAGAAGTCATCTGCTGTGACGAGCTTCGGGTCCTTACAGAACTTTCCGTTCACAAAAACTGAATAAAAGTAACCAAATTATATTAAATATACTTGTTCATAAAGAAATCAATGAAAAATATGAGTGAAAAATGATTACGAGTTAATGTACATACCACCATCTGCTGAGGTGTTGGCGCTGACGCAAAAGTCTTGAAGAGGGCTTGGGTCAGAAGCAATGACTAAGGGAAGTGTTAAAGCTAAGAGATATAGAATTGCAAGAAACGAGAGACTCTTCATTGCCATATATATTAGTTTTTAGAAAAGAGGAAGGGTTTAAGTTTTTTTCTTGAATTAGGTTTAAATCGAGAGATAAGAAACCTATGAGACATAGATCTCAATTTATAGATGAGTTTAGATGTTGAACAAGTCTTAGTGTACTGCAAATCAAAGAAATTTAATAAACTAGAAATTGTACCCCCGCGCAAGCGCGGGTTGTTTGCATATATTTTTGGTTGTTCATCATCATTTATATACTTTACAAACTTGCTCTTAATGTTTTTCTTTATGTGTTGTTCTGTATATATGATATTGATGTTTATTTATTAAATATTATATAAAAAAAATTTTGAGTGATTTTTTAATGTTAGAAATAGTCAATACTTTAGTTTTTTTTAACATCAAAATCAATAATTTAGTTTTATATATAACTTATTTTTATTACTTAAATTTAACTGTTAGCTTTCAACAGTTAAACATTTTCCATGAAATTTTATTACATACACTATCTTTTTACATAATATATATTATTATGAATTTTAGACATTTTAAATTTTCAGTACATTTTTTTCTTTTAAAAATAAATCTCTTGCATCTACTGTTAAAAATTAACTTTTAATCTTTTAAATATTAAGTTCAACCAATTTTTATTTATTTTTGTCTTTTATATTTTTATTAATACATTTTTATATTTTTGGTTGAATAATAAATCATTCAATGATATTATGAAAGTGTATGTATTAATTGAATCATTAATTTTGATTTAATTAATTTGTATTTTTTTTTGCTGATGTGGACACTCTAAGAGGAGAGAGCAACTCCCTAATTATATATAAGATGATGTTTGAAATGGTTTACATGGTTATTCTAATTAAAAATAAAAAAGTATGTTTTCCCAGTGAAACGTAATGTACTTGAGATTTGAAATGGCAAGTGTTGGCGATCATTTAATTAGTTTGACACACTTTTTATACGTTAATTAAAGGTTTGTTGAATGATTCTTCTCTCCACTTTAGTTTCAGAGACTTAGCTTCTAGCACAAAAGGTCAATGTGAATTTGTCGCGGTTGGTTAAAATGTTAAAATTTGTTGTTCTGTTTGATTGTTTCTTTAAAGTTTAGACGACAAGACCCGACTATATCAACCAATATATAAAAGTTCAAATGGAAGCTTATCTGTGGAGATCAGATAGCTAATGTTTTTCTATAACATTTTACATTTTTCACATAAAACTTTTAACCTTTCATCGTTATCCATCGTTGATCATCATTATTTATTTCACCACCAAAACAAAATTGGAAAGAAAATACTAAAATGGCCCATGCAGGTTTCGAACCTGCGACCTTCGCGTTATTAGCACGACGCTCTAACCAACTGAGCTAATGGGCCTTTTTGTCTGCTTCCTACAAAAATACAAAGACAAACGTAACTCCTTTGTTTAAAAAAATTTAGTCAAAAAGAGATGCAACAAAATGTCGGAAAGTTGGTGGAATGGGTGATTATCTCTGACTTGTCTTCCAGGCTCCAACAGAGGTTCACGATCTTCTTCCTCCAAAATTTTCCAGGTAAACACGAAAAATACATTAGATCTTATAGTACACATGTGCTTGTAATGCTTAGATTTGTACAATTTGGAATAAAATACTATTACCTTTACAGACTATAATCCAAAAATTTGATGCCTAGAGTTTATTTCTTGAGTTCTTGTTTGATCAAAGGTGTGTCAGAACTTGAAATTTGGGCTTTGATGTTGCAAGTGAATCAAATTCAGATTCCTTTCTCTATGATCCAGTTATAACAAAAAAAAAAATTGTTTTGCAAATTTGAAGATCAAATCTCTGTTTTGGATCCAAGTGATCTTGTTGTCTATAGTCTGTGTTTTGGTTTGGTCCAGTTTCTGAGTTTAATGGATTCTTGAAATTCTGGAATTTTATTTCTGAGTTGTGACTGAAATTTGGTTTAGAGATATCTCCAAATGGCTGAGTCTGCAAGCAACACTGCTTCAAAGAAGCTGATCCAAATCGATGTTAGCTCGGACACAGTGTGTCCATGGTGCTTTGTAGGGAAGAAGAATCTTGATAAAGCCATTGATGCATCTAAAGATCAATACAACTTTGAGGTTAATTCTTTGTTGCTCTCTTTCCTTTTTATCTTTACTGCAGAATGATTGAGATGCTTATTGTGTTTAATTTTGTGACAATTCTAGATTCGTTGGCATCCATTTTTTCTTGATGCATCTGCACCTAAAGAAGGTGTGAACAAGAAAGAGTTTTACCAACAGAAATTTGGAAGCAGATGTGAAGGAATGTTCACCAGAATGTCTGAGGTTTTTTCACTTACTGATTCTTTAACAAAGCTTAATTATGTTCTTGATTCAAGAATCTTGAGATAATCTTCTTCTTTTTTTCATTACAGATCTTCAAAGGTATTGGCTTAGAGTATGACACAACCGGTCTCACGTAAGGATCATTCTTTAATCCAAAAACAGAGATTTCTTCTGTTTCTTTTCTCTTAATGTTTTGTCGATATGATCACAGAGGCAACACTCTCGATAGTCATAGACTTATACATTATACCGGAGAACAAGCGCCGGATAAACAACATAGCCTTGTTGAAGAGTTGTGTCTTGGTTACTTCACGCAGGGAAAATTCATCGGTGACAGGTATATATATACATATTTTTATCACAAACTTTACTGATTTATTGATTAGTGCTTGTGATAAGTTAGCTTTAGGGATAATTAAATGTTAAAGTGGACAAAAGATTGGTAACATTGACGCTGATGAAATCCAGGGAGTTTTTGGTTGAGACGGCGAAGAAGCTTGGCATAGAAGGAGCAGAAGAGTTTCTCTCAGAGCCAAACAATGGAGTCACAGAGGTGTGTTTTTGTTGCTGAATCATTAGTGTTTCTATTATAGGATGATATTTGAATGATCTGTTTTTGATATTCTTATGTAATGAAAGGTGCAAGAAGAGTTGGAGAAGTATTCAAGAAATATTACTGGAGTCCCACATTACACTGTAAGTTTATTGTGCTGCAGATTGATTTATCACTTATAATATCTCCTTAGTCTTATTGTATTGTCTGGTCAGATCAATGGGAAGGTGAAACTGAGCGGTGCACAGCCGCCTGAGACGTTCCAGAAAGCGTTTGAAGCGCTTAAACACACAATACAGTGAACTCAAGAGTTGTTGAAGTTTTATGTCCATGGAGATTATGTTTGTTCTGTTGTTTGAGTTTTTGAGTTATGACTTTTCAAGAACTTGGTGTAATAATCAAAACAGATTTGGTCTTTGATGGTTTGTCTAATGATTCAGAGAATATAATTTTGAACAACATTCTTCTTCTTCTTCTTGCTCTGTTTTCAGAGTTGCAAAAGATTGTTTTTTGCTAATAGAGGCCATGTTCAAGAAAATCAAAATACTGAAAGATTCAAACTTTTTGTAAAGATAATATCTTATTGAGGATTAAATGTTAAGATAATAAGTCTATAAAACTAAAGAGACATCACAATTTCTCATATTTACTATCAAGGCATCTGGATATTCACAATTTCACAGAAGATTTATGTACAAGTGATTTCTCTCTGTATTATTATCTTCTTATTATGCATAGAAGAGACCCATTGTCTTTCTGTTCCCTCTAGCCAGTTTCATCAAATGCCATCACCTGCAAACATTAGATTGATGCACTTTACTATCTGTGAAGGAGATTGATCGAACATTCGATCAAATCACAAAGTCTGAAACTTTGTAGAGAGCAAAGAGTTTACCTTTCCACAGACAGGGCAGGTCTCACTTCTCTCCATCCATTCATAAATACAGCTAAGGTGAAAATGGTGAGAACACTTGGTGATTATCTTTGGATTCTCCGGCGTGTAATCTGCACATTGCGAAACCAAGATTACCTCAAAGCAAGAACTAAAGGAGATCACAAGAAACACAATCCTCTACTTCAGATGTCACTAGAGATTGCAATATGTTCTTCTAATGCTTCTTGAGAGTATCAAAATGAAGAAATGAAACCAAGAAACTAGAGAAAGCTACTTAGAGAGATCTTCTAGCAACCTAACACACTCTTTCTCATGCAGCAATAAGCACATAAATTGGACTCAAAGAGACTAATGTAGCATCAAAGTAGTTTTTTTGAGTTTTACCATCAAGACAGGTAGGACAAATATCCTCATCATCCGAATCAGGATAAGAAATCTCCATCCCAAGCATCGTCTTCGACTTTGCATCGGTCGATGAACCTTTCGTATACACTTCTTTAGAACCATCTTCATAATCAGACTTGCTCCGTTTCCCTCCACCGCTTAAAACCTCAGAGCTCATTTCAGTGTCACCACCTCTTAACGGTTCTGCTTCTTCCCCCGAATGGCTTGACCCTTTAACGAAACGAAAGTCATAAGGCAATGGCCTCGGAGGCGAATGGTACACACTAGAGAGAGATGCATCATCAAGAGAAGTTGTTGTATTCATCACTGAAGCAGCCTCAACACTTGAAGGTATTGGTTGCATTCCTCCTCGGTTAAATATCGAAGTATACTGCGAAAAAAGCAGAACCGGAAGTTGATAGTATGAGACTGAAAACAAAGATGTATGCTTTCAAATTATATGATTCAATTAAGGCCAAGAACATACCAAACCCATGAAATTCTGGAGGAAGCAGTTTAGGCATGGACAGTTTCTAGCCATGGGAGTGTTTGGATTCACATAACTCTCAAAGAGATCAACTTGGAAGCAACAACAGAGAGCTCCCATTTTCAACTTTCAAGAATCCAATTTCAAATTCAGAGAAGTGTAACGAGAGAGGAAGCCAATTTCACAGAAGATTTTACTGACTCCTGTAAAAACCAGAGTCCTCTCTCTCTCTCTTGGTACAACAACTCTTGTTCCTACTACAGTTGAATCACCTGTAAAAGAGAAACAGATCAAAATTCACATTTTCTAAAAACCATTGATTAAATTGAATCCTCTGATACACAATTACACATCACAAGACAATACAACGAAATGATTTTCCGAAAATCTCCAAAAATTTGGAATTTTTACATTCTTTCTTTAACAATCAATCCAATGAAACCACAATCAAAGCCAAAATAAGGGATTATAAGCTGATGTACAAAAGGGTTTTCGAAATTGATCATCTCGATGATCAAAGTACAATTTTTTTTTGTTTGTAACAGAAAAGAAAAACAGAGGAATCGAAGAGCACCTTTGAGAATCAGGCCTGGGAAAATCCAGAAGCAATGAGAAAATCTTTGAATTTTTCCGGGATGAGAGACTATATTAACCTGTTGAATAATTCTTGATTGAAGGTTTTCAGGTACGTCGAAAACTTTCCGGCGAAAATGATATTTCCCGGAATAATAGCGATCGTCTCTCTCTCCTCTCACGTCTTTGTCTTCTTCTACCTTTTGATCCATAGGTTTTGGTTGAAATTTAACCAGGAAAACAGAATGTTTCGAAAATCGTCCCTTTAATTTCACCTATATTACATTTTTACCCTAATGTTTTCATTGTAGGTTTTTAATTAAAATCTGACCCATATGTTTTTGGCATTTACATTTCGACATGGCCCAATCTTATGTACCCAACCGGAATCATCCAAATTTTACAGGTAAAATTGCCAGTTCAAATTAATTTCAGTAGATAAGGAATCATATGATACAGTGTGTATCATATAATTTACAAGGAATTTGATAACTAAATTACTGTTATGAGTAATTAAAAATATAGAAAATAACTATTTAAATCCAAATCCGATTGCTTTGTTTGGTGATGATTTTATTTGTCATCTTACCATTACGGTAATGTCATTACCTAACCCATTATTATAAGAGTTTACTTTGGTTAATAATTATGGATACCCTACCACTTTTAGTCAATTTTATCCTATAATAATCTACCGACATGTATAGATACCGACATGGATAGACCAAGTTCACATCATGAGATGAAAAAGAAAGTACGAAGCTTGATTTTGAATATGATGGAGAAATATCTGATGAGTTGAATAATGCTATAACAAACTCCTTGAGGTGTCCTCCTTTAATGCTACTGAACAAGAGAACACAATATCGGAGCAATGGTTGCCTGAACTTAAGACTGAGCTCTTGAATGCTCAAGCTTCCTCCCAGCACTGCAAATACGCCAAAGGGTTTCGTTTAAAAAAAATAAAAATAAAGTATAATTCTCTTATGATTGGCAATGGATTACAAGATTGCAAATAAGGTTTATCTAATATTTTTTACCAATAAAATCCGTTTCTGTGCGTCATTATAGTTCCTCTGTTTCCTTTTACATCATTTAGTGTTTTTGGCGGTTTTATTAGGTATTTATGCGGTCTGATTCTCTTAATCAGTCTTTAGGTTTGTGTATCATTGATTAGCTTCCTGCGCAAGTTTCTTACTTTGCAAACCTTTTTAGCCTTTGAAATGTGTAAGAATGTTGAGAAACTGAGTCTTGGTGTTGCGAACTTCTTGTTGTTGTTGTGTACAAGTAACGATCGTGAGAGTTCGAGTTTTGAGAAATACTCTCAAACATTAAACTCTCGTGAAGATCGGTTACTATTGTCAGGCAACAATTGTCCAATACTCTAGTCTATAAACAAAGCAATAAACACTTACGTTTTTGTTTTTTTGTTCTTTGTCCTCCTAGAAACAGAATTATACAAAAAATGGCGAATCACGAGACAGAAAAGAACAAAAGAGCTTTATGAATTAATCACACTTTCCCTGGTTTGTATCAAAAACAGCGATACAAATTTAGAAAAACGGAGCTTTCAAAATGCGTTCTCTTCTCATCATCATCATCTCAATTTCCTTAACCATAACAATCAGTAGTTTTTCTTTAAAGGCAACAACTCCACCTGTAAGAATCACTGACAATGTCCATTGCAACAACAATAATCTCTACTCAGTTTCAGGTATCATCCAACAAAAAGCTAATTTTAGAATTTAAAAAACTTCTCTTTTCTCTGTTCTGACAAGTTTGTATTCTTCTATGTTGGATTTGTCCAGGCTCATCTCGTGACCTTGGAAGCAGATTCAGACAGGAGACAAGAGGATCCCAGGTTTTGTGTCCTGGAAGCAAGAAGTGTTCAAGAAATGGTAAACATCAAATCTTCTTCGCTGGAGATAAGCTTCCAGAGAGAAAGACTAGACGGACTTTGAAAGAAACTCAAGATCAGTTTCAAGAAAACGTTGAAAGATCATCAAGACACCGTAAACATATAGTGGACAAGAAGTTATTTTTCCCACATCCATGGTTTCGTCCTCCAAACCCATTTGCACCACCACATTCGATATTCCCACCAAACCCATTTGCACCACCACATTCCATCTTACCACCAAACCCGTTCAAGCCACCGCCACCTTCGATATTCCCACCAAACCCTTTCAAGCCACCGCCACCTCCTTCGTTATTCCCTCCAAACCCATTTCAGCCACGTCCTGCTCCTCCTCCATCAATATTTCCTCCATTGTTTCATCACCCTCCTCCACCTCCTCCTCCATCGATATTCCCTCCAATATTTCACCAGCCTCCTCCACCTCCTCCTCCTCCTCCTAGTTCAATATTCCCTCCAAACCCATTTCAACCTCGTACTCCTAAGCCTCCTCCATCTCCTCCTCCATCATTTTTCCCTCCAATCATTCCTCAGCCTCCTCCAGCTCCTTCTCCTCCTCCTCCTCCTCCTCGATGGAGATTCCCTCCAAACCCATTTCAGCCTCGTACTCCTCAGCCTCCTCCAGCTCCTCCTCCATCGTTATTCCCTCCAATATTCTCTCAGCCTCCTCCACCTCTACCTCCATCTCCTCCTCCATCGTTTTTCCCTCCAAACCCATTTCAGCCTCATCCTCCTCTTCCCGGTACTCCTCCTCCGCGCTCTCTCTTTCCAGGCTTAAAACCACCGCCACCACCACTACCTCCTCCTCCCCCTCCACCACCATCAAAATTTCCATTTCCTCCATTCCCATTCTTTCCACCACCACACAGCCCTGGCCCTCCTCCTGCTTCATCTTCTTCAGCAAGCAAACAACCTCCTTAATTGAAAAAATAGTAAATATACACTAAACTCTTACTTGTAAGATGCACTATCTTTTGTATATGACAGTCATACAAGGGCGGGTAAAGAAAAAAAAAAAAAAGAGTTCTCTACCTCTATTGAAAATTGCATCAGTTCTTGAATCTATAAATTTTTATATATTCTTGCTCAAATCAAACTTAAGAGTCAAGGCAACAAGGGCTTTCCTAAATGAAATCAAGATAAAGGAGATGATACGTTTCATTCTTTTTCAAAATTGAGTTTCATTTGAGCATAATAAAAAGCAAAGATTCCTTTCAATAAGTCATTCGGAAAATGCATGTTTTTTTCTTTAGTTCTGAAATATTCTTTATTATTACGAAAGCAACTACAAAGATAATTCCACAACGAAACAATTTCACTTCTTCACAAAAATCCCAGCAACGACAAACGGTCCTGTCTGCAACGTTGGAGTTTAGATGTCTCCAACGTGCAAATAGAGCCATTCATCGTAACTGAAATTTTTGTAAGAATATTGTCTGTTGTAGAGTATTTTTTTAGTTGCTTTATAATAATCAAAATTCAGAACACGGTGAAAGAAAAAGATAGACAACCTGCAGTTTTAGGACGACTAACTTAAAGGAAATTTGCTATATAACGTTGAAACGTTTTGTATACAATAAAAAATATTTTTGATTGGCCTTTCTAAAAAATCAATCATTAACGTCCCACAAAACATACAATAACGCTTGGAAGATGTCCCCGAAAGAAGCTTCGGAGCTATCAATGCCACGCTTTCTGAAACACAGTTGTTTTCCAGTGTTGGCATCGTTCATGTAACTTTGGACCATCTTCCCCAAGTAGACGGAGCTTGGTTCAAACTCATCTAAATCTCCTTTTGAAAGTGATTGATCTCCAACGGTAAGTTCTTTTGGCTGAAATAACATTCAAAGAGCTACTCCAGTCGGAATTTCTGCATTTGACTCATTGATGATATAGGAAAGTTGACTCCAATCATCAGTGATGGCAGCAAAGGAGCCAACTTTCCCGAGTGATGAGAAAATGCCAAAATCTCGACTGAGGCAGCTCTTTGAACGCCAGTTCAGCTCAAAGAACTTATCTTTTGGAGATTAATCGCTTTTAAAAGGCGATTAAGATGAATTTGAATCACAGTCCATCTGTTTGAGGAAGATGGTTCGAAATTACATGGAGGATACCAACAGTGGGAAATAACATTGTTGGTGGCTGCAAAACACTGCAATGACTGTTTCAGCAGGAGTGGCAGTGATAGCTCCGATCAAGAAGAAAAAACTTCTTTTGGGGGATATCTTCGAAGCGTCAAGGTATATTTTGTCAAAGACGCTAATGGTTGAGTTTTAGAAAGCCTGATCAGAAAATTCTGATTGTATACAAAATTTTCAATATCTTCTAAAATTTGTGCTACCATCTCCAAAAATCAGAGGGATCAGGTGCCAAAAAAAGAGAATATTTTAAGAAACTTGAGATGCGTATGCTTAATAACGCTTCTCGGTTGTAAAACGTTATCATCCATTGAACTGGTGACTCTAGGCTACAATGCAGAAGTATGAAATTCTCCGTGGGAAAAATCGAGATAGCCTATTTGGTCTGTTTATCTATTTTCTTGATATGTTTCTATTTAAAGTTGGAAACCGCACGTTAGGTTTAAGAATTCTACAAAAATGCTAACAAGAAAGCTTATTTCACGTGAATGATAAAAAAAAAAAGCCGAATCATATTTTCACGTGAAAGCGTGTAGAAGCTTCATACCATTCAAGCCCTTTGGCTCGTCGAAATGTAAGTAAAATTTGCATTTAATGGCCTTTTCTCTTTTTGCCTAGAGGTTTCCTTTCTTCTAGCCGAGCTTGTTCATTTTTATACGAGCAACTAGGGTTTTGTCATTTTGTCAGATGGGCTAATATTGATTTAGATAGGGATTTAAATGAGGGTACACAATCCATCTCCAACAAGATGCGTAGACATAACATTCACGGTAAATCTGAAAAGCATTAACTTGACTTGTGATGTTGAAAGACAGCTGATCTCATCGAAACTAAACTCGTTGCATTAAAATCGCTATAGAAAATAACAATTCTGTTTTAGAGATGGAACATTTATGGACTTTGAAAACGAAGAAAATCATATGAGAGAGGGATAATTGTGGATTGGTTCTCTTTTCGATTGGAGAGGAAGGTGGAAGTGAGTGAATGAAATTAGGAAAACAGATCTGAGGCGAACAATGGAATCATCTCCAGAGAAGCTCATCGAAATTATGAGACGGATCTCCGAATGGGCGGAGGAGCAAATCCTTTGAAAAAATCATACGATTGATTTGAAATAGAAGGCCGTGGCCGGAATCAAGATAGGTAGGAATCAGGAAAAATCTTGCCGCCGGCGAGGACAGCCAGCGGAAGGTGAAATAACGATGTCAAACATTGTTTCACGTAATTCATAATTTATATAATCATTTTACTCTTTATGCAATTATGCTATCAGATAATAAATCAGATATTGTTGGTTTGTGTATTAGAGTGAGAATTTATTAACCTGAGATAAGCATGCATTGGGATGTATGTGCACTGTGTGGGGATGTTTCACGATATGATCCATCATCTTCTGCAGCTTTGCATTGTGCGGAGAAAACCCTAAGTAAAAGTAACAAGTTAGACACAAGTGTAAGGAGTTGTTCAAAAAAAAAAATAGACACAAGTGACAAGTGTAATGATTTATATCATCATAAATCAAAACAAAATTTTTTAATGATTTAAATCATCATAAAACAAAACTAAAAATTGTAATGATTTATATTATATCAAATCAACAACAACATCTCAAACAAAAAGATAAAGGAAAACAAAAAACTACCTACATATCCACTGGAATCTCACTCATTTAAATTGAAAAAACAAAAAAAAACAAATTGTTATCGGATTTTCAAATACTTCGCTTTCACATATATGCCCTAAATTCTAAATACGATCCAACAGAAGAAAAAAAACTCAATCAAAAGCTATGTTTCTTCCACAAGGTTCAGAAGAAATTAGAAGAAACAAAGAGTATATGATAGAAAGAAAATCATAAGAAATCATCAAAACAAAGAGGGTGCGATTTAGAACAAACCAATAAGTTGATTGAGTTGTGTTTATTTTGAATCTTGATTGTATTTTTCTTTCATTTAAGTGTTGTATATTAAGAGGACTAATCTATTAGACTTTATAGTAGAACATCTACCCCAAATCTTTTAAAAACATTTCAATTATTAGGACCAATCTACTTGACTCCAAATTAAGCATATAATCCAAATCTAGATATCTTCAAAACTATGCATTAAATACTCCAAGATTTTGTTTTCTGTTAGTCAACAAATACAAGATTTTCTTCCATTTTTACTTCAAAAACTTTTAAGTTAAGAAAACAAATGTATTTGACTATAAAACATAAAATCTAAATCTACATATATTGAATGTGGGATATGGCCAAATTTATTTGTGGGTTTTGGGAAGACTTTAAGATTTAAATGGTAACAAAGGAAACCTGGTCAAAATAATTCTAAAATAAATATTTAAGAATAAATAATAATTTATTCACACAAATGTCATAAGAACTACTAATGTGCACTTTAGAGATGGTTTACCTAGTTTTCCAATATTACACCATGTTTTGGAATAATTACATGTTTAGGACACTTCAAATGTGAGAAGAAGGGATACAAAACTACACTTCCAAATAAATTTTGTAGATATATGAAATCTATCACAAAAGAAATTGTCATACAAAAACTCAAAATAGGATTAAAAATGTTGTAGTGTCATTCAATGTCACCACAACGCGTGAAAGAGAAGAGCAACCAGTTATAATATATGAGACTGTAATCTTGAAAAGTATCATTCAATGTAGCAATCTCTCGTTACATCTCTTCTTTTCTACTTGGTGTTTAGGACATAATGAGATAGTTGCAGCTAAAAGTAGCAAAAACACAACTATATACACCAATCTAAACCTACTCATAAAAAGTTTGAACAAATTTATCAAAACAGGAGTCAGAAATGTATAAAACAAAACAAAAAACAGCATCTCTCATCGCCTTATTCTCTTCTGAGAATGATCCAAATCTTTGCAGAAGCTTTTGGTTTCAGTAGGTGAATCCTCTTGTTCATCCGCAATGCCATTACAATAAACCTAATGACAAAAAAAAAGCAACAGAGTAACCTCCTAAGAATCACTTGTAGAGTAGTGAGGACTTTCCAAATGTTAACATACATACCTCAGAAGCAAAAACAGTGTCAGGATACTCAGGACCTGCTCTCTTCCGAAGGTTAAGCTTTACAGATATCACTGTCTTTGACATATCCACACCCGATGACTCGAATGCTTCTGTTAGACTATGTAGTACTCTGTTCAACAATCAAACCAAAAACCAATACGAGCTTTAAGGCCAAACAGAAGCTTCTTCAAAAAGCTTAAGAATCATTAGAACCTTGTATCATATCCCTAAGCAACTGTAGCCTAAAGTTTCTTTTCGTCTACATATGTCTTTACCTTTGTGAGCAGACATTAGACAAGCTTTCTGATGTTTTGTCGTCCGAGTTTAACAATCCATTTGCATTGCCATTACTAGACTCACAACATGGTTTTGGTTGCCAAAACTCGTGCTGAGCAAACTGCGGTAGAGGCTCGGTGGTTGCATAAGAAGACACAGCTGAAGCAGGACTGTGTTCAGGAATCTTGCTACTCGCTGCTAGGTAGAGATAAGGATACAAAGAATCTGGGAAATCCGAAAGCAACTCGGAAGGAGGAGCAGCAGCAACAAGTTCATCGTTACTCGAACAGCTTTTCACCATTTGAGGATGGTCACTGACAGGTTCATGATTATTTTTCTGCATCAAAGTTACATGAAAACTATTCTCAAAAAAATCACAAGAGATTACAATAAAGATGAAAACTTTTCAACAAATATAGTCTTATGAAGTAAATATTAAATACCCATGGAGTCAATTTGGTTGGTGGTTGATACCACATTTGGTGAGATTCTTCTTCTTCATACATCTGAACTTTTTCTCGAAGAAATCGAATATACTCTATAACCTAAAGACAAATAGAAGAAAAATTTGATAAAAATCTACACTTTATGATCAAAATTTGATAAAAATCTACACTTTATAAAAATCTACCTCCAACAAGAAGGACGCTTTGTCTCGTTTTTGATCATTCTGAGGAATAATATCCATTAAACTCTGAAACCTAAATCCATAAGAATTACACAAATAAGGAAGATTCTACTTTTTTTCATTACTCATTACGAATCTAAGAAAAAATAGGATTAAAAATTCAATTTTTAAATAAAATCATTCATTCATCACCTTTCATTGATTTTGCTTCTTCTTCGTTGCTCTGTCTCTGAATGCTTCGATTTCAACGAGATACGATTGCTCTTCGTCACTGTCCCTGAAGTTTTAAGTTCGGTCACAATCGGATTCTGTAAATTGAGAGACGAGATAAAATTCGAAATACGAACCTGTTGAAGAATCATTACGAGAAGGCAAGTTACTGTATACATCAGCTTCTAATTGGTCATCTGGGTCAGGAGAGTTCATAGTTCACGAGGAGGTAGAAGAAATCGTCACCGGAGATGGTGGAGATGTGAGACGAAACGCCGGCGAGAGAGAGTGTGATATATAACTTAACGGTGGTTGGTGTATTATCATGAGATAAGAACAGCTAAAACAGAAAGAGAAATGAGGCCTAAGAAGTATATTTATTGGCCCAATAACCAAACTAATGGGCTCTGAATGAAATAAATAAGTTGTAATTAGGTAAAAAATGTAGGAAATCGTTGAATTTATTTATCTCAAGAGTCAAGATACATAAATACAAGTTAATTAGGTAAAAAATGTAGGAAATCATTGACGACTAAAATAATATCGTCGAACCGATCCTAGGTTATAAAAAGCTCCTTTTAATCACGCAATTTATAAAAATAAAACTCCTCTTTTTGTTTCAATGTTTGTCTTTATTTCGTTTTGTTCTTGGGATTATAATTTGTGTATGGGATATTCCTCAACCTAGCTAGGTTCATGTGTGACTTGTATTCTTGTGAGGAGCGAGCCTTTTGGATCAAGGCCACAATCTTCTGGTGTATTAACAGACTAAACCATAAATATGATTAGCATTCATCTCTACTTTCATATATTTCGCATCAAAACTCTAAACTGTTAAAGTTCAGAAAACGAAAAAAAAAATATATATATTGAAGACATCTTGAAAACATACCGAGTCCATTTCTCTCTATGATGAACATGATAGATGTCTCAATCAAAGCGTGTATGCATATCTTTTTTGTTTCTTTCATTTCTTATAATAAAACAAATACAAAGACTTGAAATCTTACAAACATCGAAACTAGGAAAAGTGGGAGTTGTGCTCCTAACCCAGTCACATGAAACAAAAGACCTTGACATTAGTTTAGTTGACTAATTCAAGTATCTTCGGTATGGTATTCTAGTCCGGTTCCACGCTCTCCTGTTAGATCACATCAGAGCATCTTTTAGTAAGTGTGACTCGAAGACCGTGCTTCATGCGAAGAATAGGACCAGGAGCTGGTTCAATCTTTTGGCCTTGGACAACTTCAACATGATAGTTTTGTAATATCTCCACGACCACTGTCTTCATTATTGTCATAGCTAAGTGCTTACCAAGACAAGATCTTGGGCCAGCATTAAACGTAAAGAACTTGTAAGAAGGCTCTTCTATCAACCCTCCTGTCTTTGAAACCCATCTCTCTGGCTTGAACTCCAAGGCATCTTCTCCCCATACTGCTTCCATCCTCCCCAAGGCGTAAATAAATATCAAAATCTTCATACTCGCGTCGACTTTATGCCCACTTGGAAGCTTGTCTGGATTTATGGGAGACATTCGCTCGAATGGAACCGGCGGGTAAAGTCTCATTGCTTCATATAAGGCGCCACGTAAATACACCAGTTTGTTCAAGTAGTACTGCATGGAATCATCATCACCATAACACGGCGTCTTTTGGCTACTTGTTCTTGGTAGATTTGTTTTGATCTCTTGGAGAATCTTAGTGACAACTTTAGGGTTCTCGGACAAAAGCCAAAAGAACCAAGTAAGAGCAGAAGCAGTAGTATCTCTCCCGGCTAGAATGAAAGATAACATAGTGTCTCTGAGGAACTTATCATCACTTGGGTTCAAGAGCTTGTACTTTGTTGCATCTAGCTTCGTGTGGGATGTCAAAAGATCCTCACCTTCTCCATTGAAAATGTTTGTAATCTCTCGTGATCTTATCTCTTCTCTCTTAGCTGATATAAACTGTGCAAACATTCGTTTCAAAGTGGCGTTAGCTTTAGACAGCTTCTTCTCTTGTCCCACTCCAACTAATCTTTGCAGCTTCCACAAGAACCTCGGTTTAACGTGCCTATACATAATTCCTTCTCCTACATCGTTGAGAGCTTTCGCGAACTCATCAACCTCTGGCATTTCAATGGAGAGAGATCTAGGATCAGAACACCCGGTAACCATCATTAGGGTTGTGTCGAACATGAACCTCACGAACAAATCTTGCAAGTCCACGACAGTTCCTTCCTCTACAAAGTGATTGAAAAGAGGAACAAGACCCTCCTCGAGTTTTCTTCTCGTGGTACTCATTGACAACCTTCGAAACCCTTGGTGGCTAAACATGACTTTAGAAGCTTTCCTTAGATTCTTCCATAGCTCCGAGTCCGCGGTGAGTATCCCATCTCCAAGAACATCAAATACTTCTTTGAAGTCTGGACCTTTTGTGTAGTTGGAGAAGTTTGAGCTCATTATATGATGAATATTTGCTTGATCAACCGTGAACAACATATCCATTCCACAATACCACGGGCCCTTGAATGGAAATGTCAAGTTAGAGTTCCGGAGAATCTCCACACTAAACTCATAGATCTGATGGAACTCCACGAGCAGACCCAAAAGCATCCCTAAAACTGGCCAGTTTCTAAGGAAGCCGTCATGAGGTTTCTTGAAGAGGAAGAAACAAAGGATGGTAAAACAAACGATGGCTAAGGAAACTTCAAGTAAGATTATTAAAGCCATTGGAGTTTAGTTGAATGTAGTTATAACTTTGGATGGTTTCTTTTAGCTGAAAATGGACTGGGTTTATATACACACACACAAACACACTACAAAGCAAGAACGATTCAACGTAGTACGTCGATGACAATGCTAATTCCTCACCACAAATTGGATAAGAAGACTTTGTGGAACTCTTTTTGAGAATTTAATTTGCACAAGGCACTTCTTTGGGAATTACCATACGGTTTCTACAAACCTCTTCGACGAATTTAACATACGTACTATTGAAGCGACGGATTCATCTCCGCAACGCTATCTTGAAGTGTACGTCAAAATCAGATTCAAACATTTTCACAATATTGCCGTGTAACTAATAAAAAAAATTGGTACTATATTTCTATAAATATATGTAAGGATTTATAAATTATGATTGGATGTGTATTGAATGATAGTTCATGTTATATAATATGGAAACCATGAAATTTATGGTTGGTACGTACTTACGATTTGTACTATTTTATATATATATATATATATATATATATATATATATATCAAATATCCTAGTCATATGTTATGTGTTGAATTGCATTAAACCTAACTTTTTTCCAAGGAATTAAGACAATATTTAAATTTTAAACATATGGTACCATACCAATTCTTGTTTCATTGAATTTGCCTCAGTAGTAGGCTTCCGATTTATTTTGATCCTTACGGCTAGTACCAAGATGTAGTCCTAGACTGGCGGACTTTAGTTTAACAGTAGATACTGAAAATGATACAATTTACGTAATATTTCCAGTTTCACGATGTTTGTTTATGATTTTCGATAAAACCGTTTTAGGATTGCAAAATGAGGGTTTCACGTAGTGTATCAATAAGATAGACCCATGCTTCAGCAGCAGAGCTAGTCCAGGAGTCAATTTGTAAGCCTCATGGCCATACAAATAAAGAGATATATTCACTAATAAGAGAAAAAGTATGAGCATGCATGATTGGATTGATGACAAAATAGAATCCTAGGTCACGAACAGTGATTCATTTAATGATAAAGAAAAGGATTCTTGGTTTAGTTCAAAAACTACATTCGAGATAATGATATAACGCTACTTTGGGATAACTAGAAACAGAATTCATGTTTTGTTCCATTTGAAAAAAACACATACAAATTTAGAAGAGATAATTTGAAATTTCAGAATATAACTTTTTTTCTTTATTAGTTTACTTCTTTGGATCATAAAAGAAAAAGGAGAATGGATTGGCCGGATAGTAAAATCGAGCCAGAACAAATCAAAACGAAACGAAAAGCTAGAAAAATCTGTCGCAAGGACTGCAAAATGATAAAATACAAGTCGCAGTGACCAATCGCACAACTGCATAACAAACAAACTTGCAACCAGTAGTGCCAGTGTAAAATGAACAAGAGTCCGCAACATGTAGTCGCAACCGCAAATCTTGGTACGTAACATTCGGAGACAGGCAAACGTACCATCGTGAGTAATGAATACCCTACCAGAACCAACCATAATTAATTCTCTACCTAAAAGGATAACGCAAACTAAATGCTTTTTTCAACTGTGTTATGTGGCTGACATTGTTCTTCCGGAGATTTTTTCTTTTTTGTATCGTTAATATTTGGGAGTTTTTTATATTTTGTAATTGGATCTTAAAGATATGCCATAAGTTGAGATCAGAAATTGTTTTCCACTTTTGACAAAATATATCATCCGATGAAAAATATCTAAAGGATGGAAACCTTCGAGATGAGATCGGATGAGTATATATTTTTAAGTTTTTAGTTTTAGTTTTCGAGTTAGATCAGTTTCACAACCCCTTTTAACCTATTTGATGAGCTGTCCTCTTCAGTGATTCATATGCCTCATTGCGTAAAACTTAATTACATACATAAAAGTATAAACATGTCAAAATTGACCACGAGTTACAAGCCATTTAACATGAAGAGACATATCTCATGGATGGAGGAGAAGTGGTTCTTGATTTATTTATTTATCAACCAAATTAAAGCATCTTAATTCTCATTGCCTACAGCCTAAATTCAATTTGTGTATGTATATTTTTAGGCAGAATAAATGCCACACACCAATAGGCAATGATCCTTTGGATTACTAACTCAAGTCAAAGTCGCATGCATGTGCCATGTTTCCAGCCTATTTCAGTAATATAGGCTTATTGTGATAGCACGTGGGTTCTTGATTTGTCAAGAAGGAGTTTCAAGATTTTAGAAATAGCTTGTAATTAGTGATCTTTGAACATCAGTGATCTTTCCTCGTGAAGCGAAATGTTCTCTCAACGCTCTTCACATCCTCACGATCATGACCGTCAAATCCCGTAACGATCATCCTCCCAATGTCACTGCAATAATTTGATATTACATTATTATCAGCGTGACAAGAACAAGACATCTAAAAGATCTAATCAGAAATTCTACTAACCAAACATATCTTTTAAAGAGTGATCAATAGCAAGAAAACTATAAGAAAGAGTAACAAATAAATATTAGTACCTTGGCTAACTTCTTCCCCCAAGTTACAAAATATTTAATCAGTAATTGTACTAACAAAGTTACAAAACAGAGTTTAAAGAGTGAGTAACAAAAAAGCCAGTAGGAAGTCGACAAGAGTCGCTTGCTTTGTTACTTTTCCAGTTCTAGGACTTTAGGTCTGAAAAAGTCAAAAAGGTAATTTATACTTTTTTAATCTTTTAATGATTAGAGAAACGGTTGGGCCTTGAATTCAGCTAGAGATTGAGAAAATAATTGAGGTTATGGTTTCAAGTTTCCAGCCTAAACCGATAGTATATTGTACATTGTTTGTTTGTCAAGGACAGGGCAGGGTAAGCGGCCGAGTAGGGCATCCAGTTATTAGAGGCATATTTTTGATAAATTTTTTCTTAAAGGGATGTATAAACATCATTTACAAAGTTTTAACAAGGCATATTTTAGTTACTGAAATTTTTCTTAAAGGTATTATTTACAAAATTTTAACAAGAACATTTTTTGTTAATTTTTTTTAAAGGGGTTTATATATCATGTACAAAGTTTTAAAACATTTTTAGTGATATTAATATTTATAGGGCATTTGTTAACAAATATCTTTAGTATGTGTATCATTATGTGAGTTTAATAAATGATTTTGCAGCTCAAAATATAAAGAGAGCTTTATTTAAACCATAAGAAATCAATTTTATTTTTTGCAAATTATTTACTAACTGGGAATTTTTTATTTAGAACTTGTTTATTTTATGAAGTTTTAAGGGTTTTTTTATATTTTTACAGTTTTTGTGATTTTGTAAAAAAAATTATAAGGCATACTTTTTAGATTCGAGTAGGGCGTTTAAATTCGTTGGACCGGCACTGGTCAAGGAGAAAGAGTTTCTTGATTATGGAAAAAGATTGGAATCTGATAACGGTACACAGAACCACAAGCTAAATAACAAGATAAACTCATTTGGATTTGGAGTGTTCATCAACGATATATATGGATTAATTATTTAATTACAAGTATGCATGACATGAATTTAATGAAAATGATGCCGTCCAATCAATAACACACTCATACTGGACGGATAGCGATAAATCCAAGACATAAACATGGTTTAGTTAAAACATCCAAGAAACAAAACGCACAAGAGGTAGAAAACAAGTAAAAGGGTTTTGCATTGAGGAGGAGCATCGTCTACTCCGCAGTCATAATACTCCCAGACGGTAAATCTAAAAAAAAAAAAAAAAAAAACTCTGTCACCAAAAATCTAAGAATCAAGAATCAACAAGAAGCTAAGAAGAACAAATTTATCTACCTCGGTGAGGAATGCGGCAAGGTCCGCAATAGCAAACAATACGTTCGTGGGTGCTATGTCTTGGTGGTAAAGTAAGAACACGAACAACTGCTTTGTTTCTTCCAATTCCAATGTAGCTGCCATTAAGTTCCCGCGCCTTCTCATGTGCGTCAATTCCCTTGATACGCACAAGACAGAATCTGTAAAAATCAACAAGGACGAACCTTTAGTAAGCACTTGAAATTAAGGGAAGAATGAAAAGAAGCCACAAACCCCCCCTCCTCCTTGACGAGGCTAACCTTCATGACCTCTCCACATGAAGAGCAAAACTCCCCACCGCAGCCTCAATCTCACGATCACCAAGCGAAGTGTCATATCCTCGAACAGATACTAAAATAGGGCTGCAATAATTGCATGTATATATATTATCATCACAATTCACATGCAGCTTTAAGACACATAATATGAAAAAAAAAATCAAAACTCAGTTTACTCGTTGTCACGAAACGGACAAGGCTTAACACGGACTTTCCATCCTCCAGCAACTTCACTTCCATCAAGTTTCAAGGCCTTGTCTACTGCTCCCTCTCCCACAAAATAAATAATAGCAAAAGAAACGATCCTGGCACCACCACTGTAAACATCAGTGATCTTTCCACATGAAGCGAAGTGTTCTCTCAACGCACTCTCCACATCCTCACTATCACGACCGTCACAACCCGTAACGATTATCCTCCCAATGTCACTGCAATATATTTGAGATATTACATTATACAAGGGAGAGAGTCGGATAATACAATCTAGAGACACGTGCAAAGCAGCTCAACAGCAAATCATCGGGAAGCGATGTATTCCTCTTCTTCTCCAGGGATGATGACATTGATTTATTAATTAGCGAGACAAAATCGCCAATTATTATGTGCTTGAACCTTAAAGCAAGAAACATATAAATACTGAATTTTACTTGGGATTTAATAAATTTGGGCGAATCGAATTCTAAAGTCCATTAAACTACTCTAAAACTAAAGAAAAAAATCAAAACAAAGCGCTTTTACTTTTGTTCAGAAATTTCAGTTATCAGACACAAGTTTCATCATCTTCTTCTCAAGAGATGATGACAGTTTTTTTGCATTAAGAATACAAGGTTTGAAGTCCCGCGCTTGCGCGGGGTTGTTTACAATAGTTTTTCTGTTTAATTTTTTTTTATACTCGTTGATTTGAATTATGCTGGTTTTATGTTAACTTTCATGTTTTTGTTATATTTTGAGTTAACTCAACCACTAACACTAAAAAATATGAATAATATTTTTTATTTATTTTTTTTAATTTATTAGGATATTAACATCCCTTTTTATCTCGATTTTTCTATTTCTAAAATTTTATCATGTTATAAATATTATATTTGTTTACTTTTTTTTTAACTTCTATTAGACTATAAACATATATATGTATTTGATTGAAAGGTTAAAATTTATAAATATGTATATGCATTTGACCGTTTGACTGAAGGTTAAAATTTGTAAACATATTCTTGTTTTTCACTACAATTAAATTTACATATAAAACTTCATTTCTATTTGTTTAGAAAAATAAACTCTAACTCTAATTTTTCATTAGCTTTAATTTCTATTATCTTAATTAATTTATATTCAACTTTTTAACTTGTAAACACATTATAATATTTTTATTTTAATAGATAATTCTTTGAATAAAAAGGCAAATATACACTATTTGAAGTTAAATATTTCTTTACTCCATCTCTATTTTATATTCCAACTTTTTGATAACTTTTAACATCAAATTATCATATACTTCTATTAATTAATTTATTTATTTGTATCTTTTTATTAAATATAAATAAATGTAAAGAAATATGAATAGTCATATATTTAATAAATATTTTAAATACAATTTTTTTTGTGCTGATGTGGATACTCAAGATGGAGAGAGCAACTCCCTAATTATATATAAGATATCATAGTTCAAGACATCTATACACATACAAAATCACAGACTCAAACATGACCAATCAATTTACCGGGCTTTTGGTCTTGGAACGCCTTCATCACCACGCTTCCGTTTCAACCACGTTTCCTTTTCGATCGCCTTCAATTTACAAAAGATGTAATCAGAAGTTCTACTAACGAAACAGAGATCAAAGAGCGAATAACAAGAAAGCCACAAGGGTAACGAAAATATTACTCTGTAGGCCGATTCGTCGTCCATGGGGAAATTGACAAGAGCCGCTTCCTAGGTTACTTTTCGAGAGGCGATTTCTTTTCCAGCTTTAGGGATTTTTTTTTTTTTTTTTTTGTTAAAGAAGTTTTAGGGATTTAGGCTGAATAGTTATTTTTTTTTTGTTTTTCTACATAAAGATGAACCGACATTAAACCCATTGCGACATAGGGCCTGACTGGTTTAACCGCTGCGGTTGCGGTTGCGGGTGCGGGAGTTTGCGGAAGCGGGCGGTTGTGATTAGTAGCGTTATTAAGCGGTTTGTACGACTGGCATAACAATTGAAAATGGATGCGTTTGCGGGATACTTATGACTGGTTCACTTGCGGATGCAATAGCGGTTAAACAATAAATTAATAATATAAACACATTATATAATTATAAAAATATCAAAACTATATTATAATGAAAATTTTAAATTTATGGTTCAACATAATTAAAAATAATTTTTTTATAAAGAATAATATGTGTATAATACTTACGTCTATCTTTTAATTTCTATAATTTAAATAAAAAATGTGATTTTATTTTCAAAATATATATTTAATGTGAAAATTAAATTTATTTTACAATTTTATTTATTAGATATATATGTATTAGTATGAAAAGAATATTTATGAAGAGAATTTTGATTTGTAGAACTTATAAATATATAAGTATTATATGATTTTAATGAATATTGACTAAAAGTACTAATTTTTTATTTATATTGTGATTTTATTATCCAAATCTTATTTTTTAATAAATATTATTATTTATTTTCGGATTTTATATAAGTTTGTGTTTTTTTTTTTTTTTTAATTATCCACCCGCAACCGCAAACGCTTGCGGAAAGGAGCTTTTGATTTTCAGCGATATAGAGCGGTACAGAGTGGTATAGAGCGATTCAAAGCGGTTGTCGTGATTGTTATAAACCGCCGAAAACCGCTACGAACCGCAAACGCTGCGTTTGCGGGTGGTAGCGGGAGAACCAATTAGGCCTTATTGGAATTCTGACATCGAGTTTCTCAAACACATTGCGTCCAACGATTTTGATTATTCCAAATCACTTGGTTGGCTGCTTTGCTTAGAGCCTTATTAAAGTAACTTGTGTTCGTAAACTGCAAATTTCAAACAAAAAATGTGGTTTAATTCGCACATGGCACATTCATTTTCAAAAACATTATTAAGATTATCGCAACTCTCTTTAACCTCCCTTTCTATTTTCATTAGTAGTTTCCACTAAACAAAAGGAAAGATGAATCCTATGTAACAATAACTTACAAGCTGTGGGGGTAATTTACCAAATAAACTTATTGGTTGAGAAGGAGTAGTTGGGCGTGTCCATTTCATCTACATTAAAAATAGAAAGTGACACTCTTTATAAAAAAAAATAATACTTAAGATGACACTTTTTGTGAAGCGGAGTGAGTATTTTATTTGGACGATAAAAGGTATATATTAGCCTCATTTCTATTGATCGAATCATCATCATGATTTCCCACGAAAGAAACTCGCTCTTGAATAATCTTCTGTCCCATGTACCTACAGATTAAACTCACACCATCATACCTAATTTAAGCAAGTCTTAACATGTATTAAAAATTATCAATGGATCATTTTTAGTTTTCTCATTTTACCTTCCGAGCATCATGACTGTGCTTTGCGGGTTAGTTCCCGGAGACTTGAGAAACGTGGATCCATCGATGACCCTTAGGGAATCAATGCCAAAGACTTTGTAATTCTTGTCGACAACTCTTCCAACTTGGCAACCTCCATGGTAATGATAAATAGTCCTCACGGTGTCGATGCAAAACTGCGTCATGTTGGACACTGCGGTCTCGTACCTTGGCCTTAGATTGATGGGAAGGCTCAGCATGAGACTGAGAAGTTCAAGTGGGGTAGAATCCGGATACTTATACTTTGAGTAAGCCTTCGAGTTTAGCACTTTAATAATAGTGTCAAGTCCTTTAACACACTTTTTAAGATCCTCAGGCTCTTGATAGTAGTTGAATGTCACGGATGGGTTATCATCTGGATTTGTGTTCTGAAGCTCCAAGTAACCTCTTGAGACCGGTCCATCAACTTTCTGAAGGATCAAAGCACTATTTGACATCCCGCTCAATCGAAGATTCATGAATTGGACAAAGTGTGCGATTGATTTGGTGGAGGGTGTCTGCCTTAATACGTCTAGTGACGAGCCTGATCCATTAAATTACAAGTTATGATAACCTTTTCATGTATCTATGTCATACCATCAAAGAACCTAAGGGTCAAATCATAAGAGAGTTGGTAAGATTTCCACCTTCAATGAAACTACCAAACTCGGTGATCCCAACGATCGATGGGGGAACCAGTTCTACAGGTAGAGGAGAAGGGATGATAACACTGTTCATCGGATTATCTCCCATCCCTTTTCCAACCATGGGGTGATCTAGGACCACATGATTCACCCCGTGGCACTCAAGATGAGCCCTTGGACCTACACCGCTCAACATCAATAGCTGCGGGCTTCCTAGGGCACCCGCAGACAGAATCACCTCGTTCATTACATTTTCCGCCAGTTCTGCCTTGTGGTACACTCCATCTCCGTCCTTGTATATCACTCCATGTGCTTTAGGTCTTTGGACTCCTGTCCAAAACAAAATCTTCATCTCAAAAGCGTATAGAAGTTATGAATAACGAACGAAAAAAAAAAAAGGACATCTCTATTGGAGATTTTTCAGTGGGCTTTGACTCTCATTTTTAAAAATTATAATAGAAAAAAACAGAGAAATAATTGAAGGGTTCCCACATGTGTATCTCAAGAATTAAAAAAAAAAAAAAAAAAAAAAAGAGAGAGAGAGAGATAGTAAGATGATGTTTTTGTATCACTCATATGTCATGTTTTCATTTGTTTAATTTTTCTAAAACGTAAAATTTAATTATATTATACTAGAGTTGTTTTCATTTTAGAATATCTCACTAATAGAAATGCTCTCATGAGAGCATTTTGAAACACTTATTTCTCCATGTGTTCCTCAATTTTTTATTTTTTTATTTTAAAGTTTAGTTATATATATATAATTTTTTTTAAGTTTAGTTATATTAAAAAAGCTAATATTATATTTATGAATATTTTTTTCAAATTTCTCAATCGAGATCCCCATTCTGTAAGTCAATTACCTTCGGTGGTGAAGAGAATCTTATGCACTGTAGCGTTCACGTATACAACAATCATGTCCGGATTAGCATACTCTAACAGATCTGCCGCTGAGTGTCTATGGCCACCGACATCAAAGATCGTACCACCGACCTTCGTCCCGTTGATATGATTGTACGTAAACCCGTTGTACGGAGCCACATCAGCCTCCAAAAGCCCATTTATAAACGCCGATTGCCATCCCATGACTTGTGGCTCAGACACAAGTTTCTTCTCGATCCACTCGTAAGCATTCTCCACTTCCTCCATCTCCCACTTAGCCTCTGCTACGTAGTCATCTCCTGCACGTGTGTAGAATCCCCCATTTATCACTGTGCCGCCACCGAGGACACGTGGCCGTTTATTGTCAACGCCGTCCTTGGAGGTGAAAGGTTGAGGCCGAGGTTGATTGGTCTAGAGCGACTAACCGATTTGCCGAAAAAGTGAGTCCCCTCATTACATATTTTATTGCCGGTCTCTTTGTACAATGTTGTTGAATATGTTGTTGGCTTATTTTCTCGCAGGTGGAATTTGAGACACATCTTGAGGATAACCCACGAGTCAGATCAAAGAGAAGGCTTGTATATACGACACAACTCATGCAACAACTATTTCGGCCCGCTCCTGCTAGGGTGATGTCTTCGGTTGCTAGCTCAGATTATGAGTTTGTTGCATATACTGCTGCAAGGGCTGCACTAGGAGTTGCATGTAGCTGCACTTGTACCGAAAGGAGTGACAGCTTTTTGCCGCCGAACGAATCAAACCCGTAAGGATATTTTCTGTTTATCTCTGAAATGCTGGGAAGTTTATAGGCTTCGAGGATGTGTACTGACACGAATCTTTCCACTCGTGTGTAGGTTGTCTGAGAGAACGAAAACTGAAAGAATCAGTGACCAGTACATCTCCAGAGCTGCGGAAGATTTCGTTAGACGAATGGCCAAGGATATAATTGTGGCTTATAGACTAAAACCGTGGCAATTTCGTGTTTAGCCACATATGGCGACGAAAACATTTCATGGCCAATTTGCTCGTTGCTAAAGACAAAATCGTGGCCGATCGTGGCACAATGCTATGACGTGGCCATAGATTGTAAACGTAGCCAATAGCCACATATGTGCCACGGATATTACCTAGCTATATTGCCACAATTCGTCTAGGGAGAAATTCCTTGCTATTTTGACACGGATAATTGTATGGCTTTTTTTGTGGCTATTGCTTACAATTTTGCCACGCAACTTCCCTAGCATGTTGCCATGATCAAGCAAAGAAAATTCCTTGTCTAAGTAGCAATGTAAATTATAGAGATCTACTGTAAAATTGTATTTGCTTTGTTTCATATACAACAAGACGAAGTATGATTTTATAGTTGTTGATAGGTTCTTATTAAAATCGTTCACGTTTACCGTTTACGGGCGACTGTATTAGAAATTTAGAACACGTTTCCTTATTTCAAATAAATTAATGAAAATACTCTTCAGAATTATTGTCACTAATTGTGCGCTGTAAATCAATTATTATTCAGAAAAATTTATGCAAAATTCAATACAATTTGGTGTGTTGTCATTGTCAGGGACTGTTCCGTACACAGTGCTATTTTTTGGATTATATGTTATGAGAATGACCAGGCACGAAACAGAAGGCGGACATACTCACCAAACTATTAGCATGGATCAACTTTAAGGAAATGAAAAACCTTATTGGAGTTCAAGTGATCGAGTCTCCCAAAGTTCAAGTTGGAACTAAGGGGGAAGATGTCGGATAATTCCTAACTTGACAAGGAAGCTATCTCAGTGATAAGAGGATCCTAATGTGATAGAGACAAAGAATTCAAATAAGGTTTAGATATAGGTTTAATATCTAAATAAGTTTTTTAATATTTCTCATGTAATCTCAAACGTATCAGACTGGATTATGGTTCAAGACTACATACATTGTTAAGAGACATAATACCAAAGCTTGGTACTATACATGAGACAAGTGGTTGGCCCCGCGCCCTGCGCAAGGTGAGATATTTTAAAAGTAAAACATATTTATATCTCTTAATTCAAATATTACAATAATATTTTTTTTAAACTGTAAAAAAAAAATATTATCAAAATATGGTCATAAAAATAATTTATATATTCAAATCAAAACAAATGTTTTAGAAAATTTCTTTATATAATACGATAATTTATTTCATATATTTTTGTTGTAATTGTTGTTCTACAAAATTTTATATGATATTTTAAAAATTCGCAATGTTATTATTTAATTGAGATGATTTGAAAAAAAAAGATTAAACAATTTATTTGGACGATGAAAAGTATATATTAGCCTCATTTCTATTGATCGAATCATCATCATGAGTTTCCCAGAAAGAAACTCGCTCTTGAATAATCTTCTGTCCCATGTACCTACAGATTAAACTCACACCATCATACCTTATTTAAGTAAGTCTTAACATGTATGAAAAATTATCAATGGATCATTTTTAGTTTTCTCATTTTACCTTCCGATTAGTTCCCGGAGACTTGAGAAACGTGGATCCATCGATGACCCTTAAGGAATCAATGCCAAAGACTTTGTAATTCTTGTCGACAACTCTTCCAACTTGGCAACCTCCATGGTAATGATAAATAGTCGTCACGGTGTCTATGCAAAACTGCGTCATGTTGGACACTGCGGTCTCGTGCCTTGACCTTAGATTGATGGGAAGGCTCTGCATGAGACTGAGAAGTTCAAGTGGGGTAGAATTGGGATACTTATATTTTGAGTAAGCCTTGGAGTTTAGCACTTTAATAATAGTTTCAAGTCCTTTAACACATTTCTCAAGATCCTCAGGCTCTTGATAGTAGTTGAATGTCACGGAAGGGTTATCATCTGGATTTTTGTTCTGGAGCTCCAAGAAACCTCTCGAGACCGGTCCATCGATTTTCTGAAGGATCAAAGCACTATTTGACATCCCGCTCAATCGAAGTTTCATGGATTGGACAAAGTGTGCCCTTGATTTGGTGGAGTGTGTCTGCCTTAATACGTCTAGTGAGGAGCCTGATCCATTAAATTACAGTTATGATAAGTGATAACCTTTTCATGTGTATATATCATACCATCGAAGAACCTAAGAGTCAAATTATGAGAGAGTTGATAAGATTTCCACCTTTATTGGAGATTTTTTAATGGGGTCTGTGACTGTTATCATTGAAAAAAAACAGAGAAATAATATCTGTCTTTTTATAAAATTGAGAAACTTATTGTAAGGTTCTCACATTTGCATCTCAAGAATAAAAAAGAAAAAGATGAGAGATAGTAAAATGATTAGTATCCCACATATGTCATGTTTTCATTTGTTTAATTTTCTTAAAACTTAAAATTTAATTATCTTATAATAGAGTTGTTTTCTTTTTAAAACATCTCACCAATAGAAATGCTCTCATGAGAGATTTTTGAAACACTTATTTCTCCATGAGTTCCTCAACTTTTCTTTTATATGTTAACATTTAGTTATATTAAAAAAAATTAATATTATATTTATAAATATTTTTTACAAGTTTCTCAATCAATTACCTTCGGTGGTGAAGAGGATCTTATGAACTGTAGCGTTCACGTAGACAACAATCTTGTCCGGATTAGCATACTCTAACAGATCTGCCGCCGAGTGTCTATGGCCACGGATGTCAAAAATCGTACCACCGACCTTCGTCCCGTTGATATGATCGTACGTAAAACTGTAGAAATCTGACTTTGGTGAATATGTTTGTGTTATTCATAATAGATCGAACATACAAGGTATTTATATACATGTGTAATCCTTATCTAACCCGACTTATAAGCTATCGTAATATACTCTATGTTTATCTCCAACTTATTGAACCTTATCACAATATATACTCTAATACTCCCCTTCAAGTTGGAGTGTGGAGGTCCGTAACTGTTAGTTTAGGTATAATTGGATCGATGATCCTTCTCATTTCATTCATCAGAATATATAGGAGATCTGTACAATAGAGCCGTTAGAGGCTATTAACAATGTTGCCTAATTTACATATAGGAATATATGCATTTCATATGTTGATATTCTAATACCCTCCCTCAGTCAAAGCGTGAGGTTCTCTTACGCGAAGACTGGACCTGAAGTCTTGAAACAAAGCGGAGGGCAAGCCTTTGGTGAAGATATCCGCATATTGGTGTGATGACGGAACATGGAGCACTCGTACTTGGCCGAGAGCCACCTTTTCGCGGACAAAATGAATGTCGATCTCAACATGTTTGGTGCGTTGATGTTGTATAGGATTAGTTGAGAGATAAACCGCACTCACATTGTCGCAGTAGACTAATGTAGCTGTTGTGATGGGACAATGAATCTCAAGGAGAAGGTTGCGGACCCAAACGGTTTCAGCGACAGCATTGGCAACACCGCGATATTCTGCTTCGGCACTTGAACGTGATACCGTTTGCTGTCGTTTAGAAGACCACGAGATGAGGTTATCTCCAAGGTATAGGCAATAACCAGACGTGGAACGGCGGGTATTAGGACATCCGGCCCAATCCGCATCAGTGTACGCCGTCAAAGTTGTGGTGTTTGACGGTGTGATATGTAATCCCTGAGTGATAGTGCCCTTGATATAGCGGAGGATGCGTTTTAACGCATTGAAGTGTGGCTCGCGAGGTGCATGCATGTAAAGGCAAATCTGCTGGACTACATAAGCGATGTCTGGTCTGGTGAAGGTAAGGTACTGAAGGGCTCCAGCTAGGCTCCGATACAGAGTGGCATCTGCAACTGGTTGGCCGACGTCAGCGTGGAGTTTGGCCGATGTATCCACGGGAGTGTTGCATGGTTTGCAATGAGACATGTTGGCACGATGGAGTATGTCTGCGGCATAGTTCCATTGATCCAAAAAGAGTCCGTGCTTGTCCCTGCGAACAGCAATTCCCAGGAAGTAGTGCAAGTAACCAAGATCAGACATTGGGAATTCAGTTTAAGAGAGGAAATGATGGACCTGAGAAGGGTTGTGGAGGAAGCAGTGAGGATGATATCATCAATGTATAAGAGCAGATACGCAATATCAGATCCGCGGCGAAGAATGAACAAAGATGTGTCACACTTGTTATTGGTAAACCCCATCTTTGTGGCAACTTGAGCAAAACGTTGATACCTCGCCCTGGGTGATTGTTTCAATCCGTACATGGATTTTTTCAAGAGGCACACATGATCGGGTTTGGAGGGATCTACAAAACACGCCGGTTGATGCATATAGACGGTTTCCTCCAAGTTTCCATGGAGAAACGCATTCTTAACGTCAAGTTGGTGAAGCGGCCAATCTCGAGATACCGCCACGTCAAGGATAGTACGGATGGTGGTAGGTTTGATGACCGGTCTGAATGTTTCTTCACAATCTATACCAACTTGTTGAGATTTTCCGTTTGCAACGAGGCGAGCTTTGTGTCGAGCCAACGTACCATCTGCACGAAACTTGTGAGTATATAACCACATAGATCTCACAATGTTAGCATTCGGTGGGATCATATGACGAGGAACTAGATGAGATGTCGGAAGTGGTGAGATGACATCGGTGTGGAGGGAGAGGATCTGTTTGGGTTTCGTAATCCCGCTACGGCTACGAGTGTGCATCCGTTGTGGTGGCGGCCCCGCCGGAGCTGCATCAGAAGGAGCTGGTGGTGGAGGTATTGGAGTAGGCTCCGGTGGTGGTGTCGGCTCCGGTGGTGGTGTCGGCTCCGGTGGTGGCGTTGGCTCCGGTGGTGGTGGCTCCGGTGTTGGTGTCGGCTCTGGCTGATGGGTTGGATCTACCTCTGGCTGAGGGTTCGGAGCAACCTTTGGTGTTGCAGGAGGCGTTTGTACGGCTGCCGGAATGCTGGTGATGATCGGAGGATATGTAGATGGTGCTGCGAGGAGATGTGGCTGAGGAGCATGAGTTGTACCTACAAAGGGAAACACCTTCTCATCGAAAACAACATGACGTGAGAGAATAATATGACGAGATGTGAGATCAAGGCACCTATAACCACGGTGATTAGGTGGATATCCTAAAAAAATGCATTTTGTGGAACGTGGAGATAATTTATTTTCAGAGGTAGGCAAAAGATTTGGATAACATAAGCAACCAAAAACACGAAGGTGAGAATAAGAAACAGGTTTGTTAAAAAGCCGAGTGTAAGGAATATCATTTTCAATTGCAGACGATGGAAGAATATTAAAAAGATGAGCAGCCATATTTAAAGCCTCAACCCAATATGTATTGGGTAAGTTTGCTTGAAACAATAGAGCACGTAGCAGATTGTTAATGGTGCGTAAAGTGCGTTCTGCTCTCCCATTCTTTGGGATGTGTACGGACAAGAAAACCGAGGTTGTATCCCATGAGTTGAAAAGAAATCTAACATGTGGCGATTGTTAAACTCACCACCATTATCACATTGAAAAGCTTTGATTGTTTTTTGAAACTGAGTTTTGATAAAATTGACAAACTCTAAAAACTTGGAAAACACTTCACTTTTTCTGCGTAAAGGAAAAATCCACACAAAATGCGAAAACTGATCAAGAAAAATGACATAAAATTTTATTCCACTAACACTCGATACAGGTGAAGTCCAAATGTCAGAGTGTATAATGTCAAATGGAGAAGAAACTAAATTTTCAGAAGTAGAAAAAGGTTGCCGGATGTGCTTCCCAATTTGGCACGCATGACAGAGGGAAGAGACATCAGGCTTAGAAAATGTAAGAAACCTGAAGCAGATAAAAAACGTAAAACATTATCGCCTGGATGACCTAGTCCTTGATGCCAGATGGTGGAGGATGTCGAGGTGAGGAACGCCTGTGGATACGCTATCGGAGACGGTGGAGAGACAGCGTAGAGAGGGCCATTGCTATTGCAACGGATGAGGGGTGTTCGTGTTATGAGATCCTTAACAACAAAACCAAATGGGTCAAACTCAACAGAACAACGATTATCACAAGTAAATTGACGAACTGAAATCAGATTTTTGAGAATCTTTGGACAAATTAAAACATTCTTAAGAAGTAATGGACGTAAAGGAGATAAAATTGAGGCATGACCAATTGTAGTGGCAGGAATAAGCGCTCCATTGCCAACTGTAATTAAAGGTAAGTCAGCCGGAGAGGTAATAGTCGAGATTTTACCCGGTTGTGCCGTGAGATGCGCTGTGGCTCCTGTATCCATGTACCAGCCGGCATCCGTTGGATCTGACAAGGTGTTGGTGTTGAATGCGTGAGCCAACGTGGTTGGAATCAGCTCGGAATTTGGCGCCGGAGGCGGTGCTTGCGCAACGGCGACGGGATTGTGAGTGGAGAGATATGCCGTTCGCGGATTGTTTCCGAGCAGACCAAACGATGGTTGTTGTGATGAGGTGGCTGGAGCTGGTGGATAGGCAGGCCAAGCTGGAGGCATGGACCACGGATTGGGCCACTGAGGCTGATTCTGCCAAGGTGGAGACATGGGCCAGGGAGGATTGTTGGACCAGGCCCATGGAGGAGAAGGCCCATTATTCCAGCTCATTTGAGACGGCCCATTATTCCAGTTCCCTCCTTGCCAATTAGCGCCGCCACGACCGCGTTGATTCCGGCCACCACGGTTTCCACGAGCATTGCGATTGCCGTAGCTCGATGGGTAATTCGGTGGGTATGGTGGTGCGGAGTTGTGGTTAGGTCGCGGTGTGTGCGTAGGCGCTGGTGCGGATGACGCCATGAGGATTTGAGGAGAAGAGGCGTTATCATGAGATGGGGAGGAGACCTGGCGTTTTGTGCTTAACCGGGCTTCCTCATCTTTGAGCATGGAACGGGCTTCACTGAACGTGCACGCCGGAGAACGATGCTTAATAACATTGAGAATGTTATCAAATTTGGAGCTAAGTCCATTAAGCAAATGCATCACCAAAACCCTATCGGAGATCGGGGAATTCACATTGGCGAGGAGATCGGAGAGGGTTTTCAACTTCTGACAGTAATCATGTACAGAGAGGTCTCCGATCTGCAGCTGTCGGAGCTCATTTTCGAGCTGTATTGCACGAGCTTCTTTATTGTCGCGGAACAGGTTCTCGATCGTCGTCCAGAGCTCCGATGCTGTGCACTTTGTCTTGAGAACCAATTTTAGGAGCGATTCCGAAATGGTTCCGTAGATCCACATCTTGACAGTTCCATCTGTCTGAGACCATGTGGTGTCTTCGGGTCCGGTCGATGTTAAGGAGCCATCGAGATGACTAAGCACGTTGAAACTGTGGCAATGAGTTTCAAAGAGCTCACGCCATATATCATAATTCATCTGATTCATATCCAAGGTAATTGGGATATGAGCCTTGATTTGTGTAAGGCTGAGTGATCGATCAGTGACAGGCGCTGTTGCAGCCATTGTCGTAAAAAAATGAAGATACGAGAAGAGAAGAGAAGAGAAGAGAAGAGAAAAAAAAAAAATGACAGCGGCGGAAGAGTTTCTAATAGGTATGCTCTGATACCATGTTAGTTTAGGTATA
Source organism: Microthlaspi erraticum (assembly GCA_902728155.2). Taxonomy (NCBI): domain Eukaryota; kingdom Viridiplantae; phylum Streptophyta; class Magnoliopsida; order Brassicales; family Brassicaceae; genus Microthlaspi; species Microthlaspi erraticum. The sequence goes on from CACVBM020001607.1 coordinate 1,145,166, forward strand.
ATTGGATCGCTGATCCTTCTCATTTCATTCATCAGAATATATAGGAGATCTGTACAATAGAGCCGTTAGAGGCTATTAACAATGTTGCCTAATTTACATATATGAATATATGCATTCCATATGTTGATATTCTAATAAACACCCAACTTGGACAATAACACTTGAAACTGAGGCTTCCCGAGAGCCTTTGTAAGAATATCTGCCCTCTGCTCGGCTGTACCCACATGGGTTGTTGAGATTAAGCCATCACGCACCGCGTCACGAACAAAATGGCAATCCCGCTCAATATGTTTCGTCCTCTCATGGAAAACAGGATTTGCTGCAATGTGAATAGCAGCTTTGTTGTCACAATAAAGGGGAATCGGTTTGGTAACCAAGACGCCAAGATCTTCCATGAGCTGAACAATCCACTTAATTTCCTTAGTAGCAAACGCCATTGCTCTATATTCAGACTCTGCTGAAGAAAGAGAAACTGTACTCTGTTTCTTTGTTTTCCATGAAATGGCCGAACCACCAAGAAAGACGACATACGAACTCAACGAACGACAAGTCAGCGGACAAGCTGAAAAATCAGCATCACAAAAAACGTTTAACTGTAGAGAATTATCTGCACGCAGAAGAACACCGTGACCTGGTGACCCTTTGATAAACCGAACGACACGCAACACAGCCTCCCAATGACCTTCACGAGGCTCCTTCATAAACTGGGACAACAAATGGATTGCATAACAGAGCTCTGGGCGAGTAATGCACAAGTAAACGAGTCGACCCACCAACCTTCGATACTTCTTTGGATCCAACAACAAAGAACTCTCATCCGAGGCAAGCTTGTGATTCTCAACGATTGGTGTCGACACTGGTTTGCAACCAAGAAGACCTGTGTCACCGACAATATGTTTGTGTTATTCATAATAGATCGAACATACAAGGTATTTATATACATGTGTAATCCTTATCTAACCCGACTTATAAGCTATCGTAATATACTCTATGTTTATCTCCAACTTATTGAACCTTATCACAATATATACTCTAATAAAAACCGTTGTACGGAGCCACATCAGCCTCCAAAAGCCCATTTATAAACGCCGATTGCCATCCCATGACTTGTGGTTCAGACACAAGTTTCTTCTCGATCCACTCGTAAGCAGTTTCCACTTCCTCCATCTCCAACTTAGCCTCTGCCACGTAATCATCTCCTGCACGTGTGTAGAATCCCCCATTTATCACTGTGCCGCCACCGAGGACACGTGTCCGTTTGTTGTCAACGCCGTCCGTGGAGGTGAAAGGTTGTGACCACGAACTTGGTATGGTGTTGCCCAGGTCCGTCGCCGTTGGATCGTCATAAGGAGAGTCGCCACGTTCGAGAAGTAAAACACTGGCGGTTTGAGAGAGCGTTGCGGCTAAAGCACAACCGGAGGTTCCTCCTCCGATGACTATGTAGTCGAAGCGAGCATAAGTTGGTGCTATTGTTGCATCTTTCATAAATGTATAGTGCCCATCTTTACAAGAGGAAAAAAACAAAAAGATGTATCAATACTAAAGACTAATCTAAAAGTCAACATCTCATCGGATATATAATGGTGCCTATAGGAAATTAATAAGATACCTTTATCAGAATAGCACGAGCCATGGAAGAGGATAGTTGCGACGAGGATTGTACAGAGTAATTGGAATATACGAAAGCCCATTCTACTGTAACAATTGTATCTGCTTTGTTTCATGCGTTTTATACAATAAGACGAAGTATGGTTTTATTGTTGTTGATAGGTTCTTATTAAAATCGTTCACGTTTACGGTCGATTGTATTAGAGAGATACGTTTCATTATTTCTAAAAAAATAATGAAAGTAGTCTTCAGAGTTATTGTAATTTAATTTAATTTGTTCGGTTAGTTCGTGAAGAGCAGTGGCTGGCCATGATTTTGATTGTGCGCTGTAAATATATTATTATTCAAAAACATTTATGCAAAATTCAATATAATATGGTGTGTTGTCATTATCAAGGACTGTTCCGTACACAGTGCTATTTTTTGGATTCTATGTTATTACAATGACGAGGCACGATACAGAAGGCGGACATACTCACCGAACTATTAGCATGGATCAAGTTCAAGGAACTGAAAAACTTCATCCTATACTATAAAAGTTGTCCATCTCTCTCCAGCTGACCGCCACGTCAGCACATGAGAGATGGACACGTGGCCTCCTCTGAGAATTTCTCTTTTTTTTCTTCTTCGTTTTTTTAGTTTTTTCCTTCCAAATGTTCATTTCCAGCAATCTCTTCTTCGTCCTCTCGGCTTCCTCTTCCGTCAATCTCCAGTGCGAAGTTATACACATATAGTGTTGTGATGCGGATTCAGCTGCAGAAAAGAGATGGAATCTAAGTTATTTGTCACAGGAGAAAGCCGTTTGGAAAAGGAAAATCCGATGAAATCTATCTAGCTTGGGAAAATATGCCTTTGATTCACGATAATCACTCCCTTCGTCTCCTCTTCCTTCCCGTCACCACCTCCTCATATTGTCTGTTATGTTTCTAAATTATTCATTTGAAACTCATCATCTCCTCTTCCTCATTTATGCTACATTTTTGTGTCTTTGGATTCCTGCAAACGCTCCTCTCATCAATTATCGTTCGATGGCCACAAAATCTTAGCCGTTGCCGTCTGGTGAATGACTCGCCCAGACGAGAAGAGATGGAGGGGCTCTGAGATGATTATTAATTGGTAATATCAATCACACCAACCTTTCATTTTTCCTGTTAGATTCGCGACCTTATAAACACGTAGCCAGATGCTCTGCACATTTACTCGCTTAGGTATTTCTATATCAGTTTTTAAATCAGTCATGAAAAATTGGAATTTAGTGATGGTTAGCATATTCTCTATTTACTAATGCCAAAGACTCGACTGTTTCTTACATGATAGAAACAGAGTGTCCAAAAAGAAAAGTCTAATATTTGTAACTCTTCATGTAAGAAAGAGTCGAGTGTTTGGCATTAGTCATCGGTGTTTGTGCTCGAATTCAGTGGTTTCAACAGCTTATTTGGCTTCACTCCGACAAGTAGTTCCTTAAAGCTTTGCATTCATTAGAGTTAGGTCGCCGAACGAGGCAAATGGGTTTAGGGAAGACAGGCCTTCGGGGGGTTTTGGCGATGAAGGATGGAAGTATGAGATGTAGTCACTCATTCTCTAATCCATTTTCGTTTGATTCTTAATTTTAGCCTAAGAACATATGAGAACGAGGAAAAGGGAGAGAATGAGGCGATTGTTAAATTCTACAATGATCTTATCTGCGTCCTCATTCTAAATTTTCCCCTTAGGATGGTGACCTAATAATATTTACACTCTTGATTGAGTTTTGCAGGTCTCACACATTTTGTACTCTGTTTTTGTTTGGTTTACTGGATAAAAAAAAAATATTCACATGATAGATAATTGCTGTTGGGATTGTGCCTCGCATATGTGGAGAGGATGAAGGGAAATATTACAAGCTTTGATTCAGAATTGGACCGTGAGTCAGTTAAAAACTCAGTCATTCAGCATGATTCTTTGGTTTCTCTCAGTAATACAATACATCATTTTGAACTTCGAAAGCATAAACTGGTTTTGGTCAGTACATAAGCTAAGATATAAATTATTCTTTAGCTTCTTTAGGGGATTGTTTTCTTCACTAAGCTTTGTTCCCTGGAATACTAACTCCTCCCTAATCCAAAATTGTAAGTTACTTGCTACTCTTCATGTAGTATTATTCTTTACCCTTACCCTCTTCAGTGATGGATTTTTCTAATATTGAAATCATTTCCATGATTTGAAGCGCATTTTACATGAGAAGTGTTGTTTAGTTTCATCTTTGACTTTCTCTGGTAGTGGTCTAACAATGTCAGTTATTATTAAGGGTTTAGTTTTTATGATTTCTCTAGGTGATTAAAAGATTATAACGGTGTGCTCTTGACAATGGATTTCAGCTTCTTTCAAGTAGTTCTTAGCTGGTGTACATAAGGAGCTAAAAGTCCCAAACTTACCTTATTTAGTTTGCTTCACGATTATTTTCCGTCAAAGTTTGTATCTATAGAAGAAAAAGCGAATCAGAATATGATTATGAAGCTGTTACCTGAAAAGCCATAACTTGTCAAGGTTGAAACGTAACTTTTATTGTCAGTTCTCCTTCTGTGTTCTTGGTTATTAAAGTAAAGTTTTCATTTACGGTATCATTATAGTGATCAGCTTGGTGCTTTTTTGGCAGCAGTAGTTTTATCCACGAAGTTAACTTTATTAACAAACTGAGGATCTTTTCTTGAGAAGAAGAAAGAATCACAATAAGTATACGGACTAATGGTGACTTCTATTATTGGTTCATTAATATTACATTGGTTTCTTTGCTAGAGAAACAAAATGATATTGATCACGTAGCGTGGACATGAAATTGGCTGACCGAAGACTCCATCAGTCACGATTTGTGGTTACATCTTATGCATTTCGTCTTTTTGCCATCTCACTAACTAGAAAGGGTAAAACACATGTAAGTTTGTAATCAATTAATTACTATACAAGCTCAAAAAGTAACCACTTACAGAAACTAGCTACATCTTATCGGCCAAATATATTTACAAATTAAAGGTGTTATATTTATTTCTTTTCTAAATTCTAGGAACACTTTTAGAAGAACAAATTGAAGGAGAATTTTTACAAAAGGCATCACAAGCTAGAGGTTATATATAAGCACGAAAATAACAAGCGTTAGTGCTCAAAATGAATACGCTAATGGCACCTTTGATGTCCCTGGGGCAAAACAAAATAGATAATTGCATCATCAAAGAATTGAAATATATGCTATATTTTGTTTTAACACAACTGATAATTTAACTATTTTGAAGTAGAGAAGAACATAAAATTATAATTTGTTGATGCATTCGACCGTTGTATCACTTTTATTCTCCTAAATCAATTAAAACTCTAAGATATATGATTTATCAACTGAACAGGTCGGAGTTTCAATTATCTGAGATTCAACATCATTTACATAGTTCTGCCAAATTTATGTATGATGAAGGAATCACGACAAGAAGATATAAAAGAGAGGAAATGAATCCATAATGGAGTAATGAGTAGTGATAAAAAATCTCGAGAAACTAAATAAACATGGCATCGGAGAGAGTCTATCTTTTTTTTTAAACAAATTTTACAAATATGAAAAATAAATTAATTGGCAAAATTGATAACACTATCCGCGCATAGCGCGGGCTTAAAACTAGTTGGAGTTAAAGTAAGGAACTGAGAAACCTCATTGGAGTTAAAGTGATCGAGTCTTCCTAAGTTCAAGTTGGAACTAAGGGGCAAAATGTTGGATAATTCCTAACTTGGCAAGGAAGCTATCTTAAGGATAAGAGGATCCTAATGAGAGAGAGACAAAGAATCCAAATAAGGTTTTTATATCTAGATAAGTTTTTGTATTTCTAATAGAATTAGGAGAAGTCTATTTCTATATATAGAGCCTATGGAGAGTTGTTCCATAAGACTTAAGAGAAAATGTTTAGTTTTGAGAAGTTTCTAAATCTTATAAAGAAAGTTGTTCTTTATAACTCTAAAGTCTATACATTATCAACTTGAGGTACTCAGAAGTCAGAACCACGAGCATTGGGTTAGTTAATTAAAAGTAAAACTGTGGTATTGAGGTTGGAATCTCAAACGTATCAGATTGGAATATGGTTCAAGACTACATACATTCTTAAGAGACATAATACCAAAGGGTTGGTACTGTTTAGGGAGGGGAGGCTTATAATGTAAGCTTAGAGTTTATGATGTAGGATTTATATTGGTGTGTGTATAGTTTAGTTTTGTGTGCATTTTTAAAAACTTCAATACACTAATTTTGCGTTTAAAATTCCCACCCTAAAAAAAACTTCATTTTTAAAAATTCATTTCATCCATATCAATCTAATACTAACATTGTGGATTAAAAAAAAGAACAACAACTTCTTTATATAAAACTAAAACACTATAAACAAATTAAGGAGAAGTGTATAATGTGAGGTTATGGTATACTACTGTTAAAGGGGGAAGGGTTATAATGTAATGTTATTTTTAGGCCGCTAGTATGTAGGATCTATATTAGTGTGTGTAAAGTTCAGTTTTGTGTGCATTTTAAAAAACTTGAATACACTAACATTTGAAATTAAAAACCCCTCAATAAAACAACTTCATTTTTAAAAAAAGTTAAAAAAAATAAAAGGAAATTAAGTACATATTTGTAATGTGGGATTTGTGTATGCGGTTTAGGGAAAAGGGGTTGTTATAATGTATGGTTTGGGTTTATGTAATGTTAGTGTGGATAAAAGTATATGAAAATTGGCTAATGTGGTATGTAAGGTAGTCTTCCAAAACTTTTGGTTGGTTTGAATATTTGTATTATTTTTTGGCATAATTAGATAGTTTGTATTTTGATATTAATTTTTTTTTTTTAAAATAACTTATGTCTGCGGGGTGACCCTCTTGTAATAGATATTCTTTTATAAAGTATTGGATAAATAGTTTTTTCATAAAAACAAGATTATTCTTGAAAATTCTCCACAAAAGAGTACTTGTTTGACTATTATGAAAAAGAACTATTTAAACAATTATCCATTTCTTTGGACAAAGAAAAATATTCCATATGTTCTCCAATAAGTCAGCTTTTTAGGCTTATGTATACAAATTAAGAAATCATTAAATCATTAAAATAAAATATGTTTTATCATTAACTCCCAAAACAATTCAATTAATAAAAAAAAAACATTATGCAGAATTTAAAAAATTAAAACAACAAAATATAATTAACTTCTGCATTGATTAATGAGAAGACCAATTATTTTATGAAAAAAAAAGTTTTTAAAAGGCCACTTATGTAGCATAAATTAGCCTTATTTTTATTGGATCGAATCATCATCATTATTTCCCCCCGAAAGAAACTCGGTCTTGAATAATCTTCTGTCCCATGTACCTACACATAAAACTCACACAATCATATATACCTTATTTAAGTAAGTCTTAAAATGGATCATTTTTTGTTTTCTCATTTTACCTTCCGAGCATCAAGACTGTGGCTTGCGGATTAGTCCCCGGAGACTTGAGAAACGTGGATCCATCGATAACCCTTAAGGAATCAATGCCAAAGACTTTGTAGTTCTTGTCGACAACTCTTCCAACTTGGCAACCTCCATGGTAATGAAAAATAGTCCTCACAGTGTCGATGCAATACTGCGTCAAATTGGACACTGCGGTCTGAGGGCTCAGCATGAGACTGAGAAGTTCAATTGCGGTAGCATTCGGATACTTATATTTTGAGAAAGCCTTCGAGTCTATCACTTTAATAATGGTTTCAAGTCCTATAACACATTTCTCAAGATCCTCATGCTCTTGATAGTAGTTGAATTTCACGGAAGGGTTATCATCTGGATTTGTGTTCTGAAGCTCCAAGTAACCTCTCGAGACCGGTCCATCAACTTTCTCAACGATCAAACCACTATTTGATTTGATGGAGGGTGTCTGACTTAATGAGTCTAGTGCCGCGCCTGATCCATTAATTAATAAGTTATGATAACCTTTTCATGTATATATATCATACCATCGAAGAATTAAATTGTGAGAGAGTTGGTAAGATTCCCACCTTCAACGAAACTACCAAACTTGGTGATCCCAACGTTCGCTGGGGGAACCATTTCTACAGGTAGAGGAGAAGGGATGACAACACCGCTCATCGGATTATCTCCCATCCCTTTTCCAACCATGGGATGATCTCGGACCACAGGATTCACCCCGTGGGCCTCAAGATGAGCCCTCGGACCTACACCGCTCAACATCAACAACTGTGGGCTTCCGAGAGCACCCGCAGACAAAATCACCTCGTTCATTACATTTTCCGCCAGTTCTGCCTTGTGGAACACTCCATCTCTGTCTTTGTATATCACTCCATGTGCTTTAAGTTTTTGGTCTCCTGTCCAAAACAAAGTTTTCATCTCAATTATGAATAACAAAATGAAAAACAAATAAGTACACCTCTCTATTGGAGATTTTTCAATGGGCTTTGGCTCTCATCATTAAAAAATAATTATAGAAAAAAAAACAGAGAAATAATATGTGTTGAGAAACTAATTGAAGGGTTCTCACATGTGTATCTGAACAATTAAAAAAAAAAGGATGGGAGATAGTAAAATTATGTTTTGGTTTCATATGTCATGTTTTCATTTGTTGAATTTTTTCTAAAACTGAAAATTTAATTATATTGTAATAGAGTTAATTTCTTTTTAGAATATCTCACCAATAGAAATGCTCATGAGAGATTTTTGAAACACTTATTTCTCAGTGAGTTCCTCAATTTTCTTCTCTAATTTAAAATTTAGTTATATGAAAAAAAAATATTATATTTATGAATATTTGTTCAAGTTTCTCAATCGAGATCTCAAAGTCAATTTACCTTTGGTGGTAAAGAGGATCTTATGAACTGTAGCGTTCAAGTAGACAACAATCTTATCCGGATTAGCATACTTTAACAGATCTGCCGCCGAGTGTCTATGGCCACCGATGTCAAAGAGCGTACCACCGATCTTCGTCCCGTTGATATGTTCGTACGTAAAACCGTTGTACGGAGTCACATCAGCCTCCAAAAGCCCTTTTAAATACGCCGATTGCCATCCCTTGACTTGTGGCTTAAACACAAGTTTCTTCTCGATCCACTCGTAAGCACTTTCCACATCCTCCATCTCCCACTTAGCCTCTGCCACGTAATCATCACCTGCACGTGTGTAGAATCCTCCATTTATCACTGTGCCGCCACCGAGGACACGTGCCCGTTGGTTGTCAACGCCGTCCTTGGAGGTGAAAGGTTGTGACCACGAGCTTGGTATGACGTTACCGAGGTCCGTCGCCGTTAGATTGTCATAAGGAGAGCCGCCACGTTCCAAAACTAAAACACTGGCGTTTTGAGAGAGCGTTGTGGCTAAAGCACAACCGGAGGTTCCTCCTCCGATGACTATGTAGTCGAAGGAAGCATAAGTTGGTGCTACTATTGCATCTTTCATAAATGTATACTGTCCATCTTCACAAGAGAAAAAAAAAAAAAAAAACAAAAGTTATCAAAACTCCCTCCGTTTCACTAAAGAGTGAAAAGTGTCAGTTTACATTTTATTAATAAAAATCCAGTTTTAACTTTGTTATATTAGGGTATCTCTCTTTCATAATAAGTGTCATTTTAGAGTTAAAATTTTGTTTTAAAATAAGTGTGTTTTCAATCTACCTCTGTTCTCAAATAAGTGGACGTTTGAATTTATACACATATTAAAAAATTATTTAATTTTATATTTTTTCATCATTTACAAGAAAAATCTACCAATAAATTTTCTGTATACATAATTTAAACAGTTAAAACAATTAAGATACAATTAATTTTTGCATTGAAATATGTAAAGATTACTTATTTATGTACGACATTTTTTTCTCTCAAAATGGTCATTTATTGGAGAACAGAGGGAGTACATAATTGTATATAAATTTTCAGTTTCAACCCTATCCATTTATTGAATTAACAAAATAACTAATAACTTTAATATATAATTAGGGGTATAGTAGAAATTGTATTATAAGTGACAAAACCTTAAACGACACTTATTAATTATGAAACGGAGGAAATATTAAGTAAAAAGAAAGTATTGATCAGTATAATTATAAAAGGTAAAACATAATTTTTACTAATTTTTTAATATGTGTGAAAAAAAGTAGAATGCATTCTTTATGAAAAAGAGAGTACTAAAGACTATTCTAAAAGTCAACATATCATCAGAAATTTAATGGTGCCTATAGGAAACATAATAAGATACCTTTATCAGAGTAGCACGAGCCATGGAAGAGGATAGTTGCGACGAGGATTTTACAGAGTAATCGGAATATATGTAAGCCCATCCTGCTGTAAAACTTATGTGTTTTATGGGCAGAGTAATCAGATTTTGCTTTGTTTCATGCGTTTTGTAACATAAGACGGAAGTATGATTTTATAGGGGTTGATATGTTCTTTTACAATCGTCCACGTTTACGGGCGATTGTATTAGAATACGTTTCATTATTTATGATCAAGTAGTGAAAATAGTCTTTAGAATTAGTTCGTGACGAGCAGTCGAGCAGTGGGTTGGCCATGATCAATTTCGCTATAAATCTATTATTATTCGAAAACATTTATGCAAAAGTCAATGCAATTCTTCGACCAAAAAAAAAGTCAATGCAATTTGGTGTGCTGTCATTATCAGGGAATAGACTGTTTCGTATACAGTGCTATTGTTTGGATTATATGTTATTATAATGACCAGAAAAATGATTGGTGCGCTGCGTGAAGCTGTTTCAAGTTTTGGTCATTGTTTTCTTGATTTAATTACAAAGACTAAATGTTTTGGTCATTGTTTTTCTGATTTAATTATGACAAAGCCTATATGATCTTAGAAAGACAGCCTCAACTTGTACTCCCTCCGTTCTTGATGTTTTAGAGTTTTCGTATAGATTAAAAAACAATTAATGTTTAACTTTTAATATATTACTTTTTCATTTTAAATAACTATTAACCAATAAATTTTATAGAATTCTCTTAAAGTTTGCATTTTTTTGTGATATTTATTACCAAAAAATACATTTGATACTCTAAAATATCAAATAATAATGAACAAAAACAAAATCTAAAACATCAACTCAGGAAAGTGAGTATTTGCTACTATCAGTTTTGTTTATTGTCAAGATTTGTATATCCAGTAGGGTATTTTCTCTTGAATCTGAATTCAAACAGTATCAATCTGTTTAGGATTAACTGAATCAATAATCCTAAATAGAAAAATGGAAAGAATATAACACTAACCGTCATCATGATTACCACTTCTTCTCCAATAGGATCTTCCATGTGATGGCTTTTGAAGTCATCTTCTTCACCAAATCTTTATTTTAGTGTTGTTGCTAATATCAGTTTTGTCCACTGTCAAGACTAGTATGCTGCATCTGAATTCAAACAGTATCACTCTGCTCCTTGTGTCCAATTTAGGGCACCAGCCAAACAAGTCAATGTAAACTATACACAGATTTTTCTTCCTCAGATGCCATACTGTACCATATTTAGGGCATGACGATTTGAGAGCATGATTTTCTTGTTCTTGCAAATCGCCACCGTCTGGACGCCACAACCAAATCCTTACCGGTCCAGTTAACTTGCATTGGATTGGTTCTAATCTAGATTAATCTTCTCCATGAAAAAATTAAAACAAATTGTGATAGGTTTTTATTCATTTTCTGGTGGTGATCATAGGACTTTATATTCTTTTAACGGATATCGTTTAGTAAGTTTGACTCTAAGACCGTGCTTCATGCGAAGAATAGGACCAGGAGCTGGTTCAATCTTTTGACCTTCGACAACTTTAAAATCATAGTTTTGTAATATCTCCACGACCACCATCTTCATTACTCTCATAGCTAAGTGCTTACCAAGACAAGCTCTTGGTCCACCAAAGAACGCAAAGAACTTGTAAGAAGGCTCTTCTACCAACACTCCAGTCTTTGAGACCCATCTCTCTGGCTTATATTCCAATGCGTCTTGTCCCCATACCGCTTCCATCCTCCCCAACGCGTAAAGAAAGATTAAAATCTTCATACTTGCGTCGACTTTATGCCCACTTGGAAGCACATCTGGTTTTACTGGAGACATGCGCTCGAATGGAACCGGAGGGTATAGTCTCATCGCTTCATACAAGGCGCCACTTAAATACACCAGTTTGTTCAAGAACTCAATAGAATCATCATCATCATAACATGCCCTCTTTTGGCCACTTGTTCTTGGTAAAGTTGTGTTGATCTCTTTGCGAATCTTGGTGACAACTTGAGGGTTTACGGACAAAATCCAAAAGAACCAAGTGAGAGCAGAAGAAATGGCATCTCTCCCCGCGAGAATGAAAGATAAAATGGTGTCTCTAAGAAACTTATCATCACTCGGGTTCAAGAGCTCGTACTTGGTTGCATCTAGCTTCATGTGAGATGTCAAAAGATCCTCACCTTCTCCATTGAAATTATTGGTAACATCTCGTGATCTTATCTCCTCTCTCTTTGTTGATATAAACCGTGCACATTCGATTTAAAGTGTCGTTAGCTTTAGACAGCTTCTTCTCTTGTCCGAATCCAAACCATCTTTGTAGCTTCCACAAGAACATTGGTTTAACATGCCTATACATAATCGCTTCTCCTACATCGTTGAGAGCTTTAGCGAACTCACCAACCTCTGGCATTTCAATGGAGAGAGATCTAGGATCAGAAGACCCGGTAACCGTCACTAGGGTTGTGTCGAACATGAACCTCACGAACACATCTTGCAAGTCCACGACCGTTCCTTCCTCTGAAATTCGATTGAAAAGAGGAACAAGACCTTCCTCGAGTTTTCTTCTTGTGGTGCTCATTGACAACCTTCGAAACCCTTGGTGGCTGAACATGACTTTAGAAGCTTTCCTTAGATTCTTCCATAGCTCTGAGTCCGCGGTGAGTATCCCATCTCCAAGAACATCAAATACTTCTTTGAACTCTGGACCTTTGATGTAATTGGTGAAGTTTGAGCTTATTATATGATGAATATTTGCTTGATCAACGGTGAACAGCATATCCATTCCAAGAAACCAAGGGCCCTTAAATTGAAATGTCAAGTTAGAGTTCCGAAGAATCTCCACAGTAAACTCATAGATCTGATGGAACTCCATGAGCAGACCCGGAAGCATCCCTACACCTGGCCAGTTTCTTAGGAAGCCGTCATGAGGTTTCTTGAAGTGGAAGAAACAAAGGATGATAAAACAAAAGAATGCTACGGAAGCTTCAAATAAACTTATTGAAGCCATTTTGGAGTTTGATGTGTATGTAATAATTTGTAATGGTTTCGTTTAGTGCAGGAAGAATTTTGATGATTTTAATATACACACTATCAAGCACAATGAAATGTGTGTGATGTCGGTGCAGATTACTCACCACAAATAGGATTTGTGGATATTAATGTATGTGATTGAGGAGATACCTAGATAGGTAGTTAGTAGTTATATCCATTACTCCTACCTATGTTAGCTTTTCTTGATCGTGTTAAATGCACTTAAATGACATTTCCTCGTACCTTTTTGGTATAGAATCTTTGAAAGAAGTCGTTCTTGTAAATGTAACTTCAGACTCTACTAACACGCATACGGTGTCATGTGACACCGTAACAATTTGTAAATAATTTTTTTTTCAGGCTAAAATGTCACTGGTTTTGTAAGATTGCATGGAAAATTCTTCTCTATGACCCCCTAATAGAGAGTTCGAATCTCCATATGACAGTATGACACCATAATAGAATTGTTTTTTTGTTTGATTTGTTTAGTGACACCAGTAAGTTTTATTTCTAGATTCGCCACTAAGCCCAGGATTTAGAATTCCTCTTCACAAAACAACTAAGCCACTAATTCGTTCGAATCAGCTCGAGGAAGCATAGTTCTTTTGTTATGTTGACATCATCAACATCTTTAACGTAGATTAACTGTCATAGGGTCAAATCGAGATTCTCTCATTTGCAAAAGAAAGTAGATAAGCTGTTATATCATCCCTCACTTTCTTTGAATCTTTCAGTATAAAACATCATCTACTTACATCATCAACATCTTTAACGTAAAATTAATCAACAAATTTCTAAAAGGCAAGCGTTAGTAATTCCAACTTTCATGAATCTGCATCCTCTGAAATTGAATGATTCTTTGTAGCAAAAGCCTGCGTTGTTTCTTGTCAGCTTCACTCAGGAAAGCTCTACGGTTTAGGGTATGGATTTGAAGTTTGAAACAGAGCTTCACCAAGAAGAATGATGCAAACTTGATCCGTCGAATCCCAATTTTGCTCTTGGAGGCCAAAAATCTCCGATCAATAACCCAAACGGTCATTCAGAGAAGTACGTCCATCACCAGATTGTCCTGCACACATTCAAGGTTTACATTACTCATCATCTAAAAACTGTAAACGCAGTTTAAATCTAAACATTACTTTTATTATTACCTTGAGGAGGTACCCATGACGAATCAAAATCTGTGCTGCTTTCATCTGGAAACCCGGGTTTATCAGCACCAAGAACTTTTTTAGCCTTCTTCTTCTTTCTACTATGTCCACTTCCTTGCTTACTTTTTTCTTCCTTGTTACTGATTTCTTTGTCTTCTTCGTTTACATGATGTCCCACGGAATGTTTCAACAAAAGAGCAACAGCGTCTTGCGCCATGACCTCTGCTTGCTTTTCCTTTGACTCTTCATCTTCTTCTTTGCTCTTGTCTACTTGCTTCCGTTTCCTTATTATCAATCCCGTTGCACCTTCGATCATCGTCTTCCTATCTTTATAGTCAACAAACCCATCAGCATCATCTGTGCTCTCAGTCGTAGCAGCAGCAGCGACAACCGCAGGCGTTTTCTCTTCCACTGATTCTTTATCTGCAGCGGAACCGAGCCATTGAGGTTTGAATGGAACAAACACAGTGGTCTTCTTCTCTTCAGCTGTTTCACTTTCTTTCATTTCAACTTTAGCTGGATCTTTGCCCGTCTCTTTCTCTAATTTCTCATCAGGATTAGCTGGTTTTAAAGGTAGACTCTTCGTCTTCTCTACAGGAGGTTTTTCAACTATCTTAACCTTTGGCTCCTGTGACTTCAACACCCTTTTCTTAACCTCTGCTCCGGTCGGGTCAGCAATCTTTAGAAGATACAATATCCTATCCAATTCTGACTGAAGAGCAGACAATTCTTGCTGGATCTGCGTAGTTTTATCTTGCACTGACACAAATAAAAAAGAAGACCTTAGATAATTCACTGAAGTTAATTAATTTTATGACTTAAAAGGATAAATAAATGGAGCCATAGAATTACCAAGTGAAGTAGAAAGGCCGGTCATGTATGCGTCAAGGGAGTCACCAGATTCAACCTCTGCGACAGTCTCTATCTCCATCTTATTCTTCTCTGCCGAAAGCTGTTCGTTCTTTTCTTCTATCTCTTTCAAGACTTTGTCCCTCTTTTCCAGAAGAGAGTCAACGGTTTCTACAGTTTGGCTTTCGCTGCCTTTCTGTGTTAACGGTTTCTTCTTGGTCCGATCATAAAAGTCATCTTCATCACTGTAAAGAACATACATAACATTCACCATGAGAACCAGAACACAACGGACACAATCTAAACTTTTTACAGAATATGAACACTTTAAGTACCTTGAGAAGTCGTCCTCATCTTCTACAATTCCTTTCTTCTTGCCTTTGGGTTTTCTTCCTGTTTTTGCACCCAAACTTTCTCGGATGCTGTCATTTAGTGTCTCCTCTAAGCTCTCAAGTTCTTCAAGAAGCTATCATACATATTATGGAAATGGAAAATCTAATCAGATATATGTACCAACCATGATTGAAAGGGATTGGACGCCAAACAAAGAATTTCGTAACAAAAATCGAATATTGTCTTTAAAGGACCCAGTAAACACTTCTGATTAACATAAAAGTTACCTCGGCTGTTCTCTGCTCATTTCTGGCGATCTGCGTTTGTTGTCCTTGTGTCAATCCACCCTGAGAAATGTCTTTAGCTCGAATAGCAGATACTTCCTTACTCATATGGCCAATCTACATAGAAACAAACATGCGTATCAAAATGAAGCAAAATTGAACACTATAATTAGATACTAAAGGGTGAAACAAGCAGATTAAAAAGACAAACACAAAGACTAACCTTCTCCAACCGTTTCAATACTTTCTCTTTAGTTTTTTCTTGCTTCGGTGTGAGTTCTCCAGTATATGTTTGCCACGTGATTTCTTCAACATCCTCCTTCATGTCCAAACAGTGGAAGAAACAAAGTCAGCCAGAAAGATTGATTTCACAAATCCTGGAAACCAAATTACACTTAGTTCTGCAACAGTCATGATTACCTCTTCTTCTTCAATAGCATCTTCCCCCATGCCCCATGAAACACCATCAGCCATGGAAGCTTGCTGCCTTGCTCGCCGAAGTGAAGCTTCTCGTTCCGATAATTCCAGTCTCTGCTTTGCTTCTCTGTACAATTGCAAGTCTTTCTCCTACAAAACCAATACAAAAAGCAAATCAAATGGACATCAATAGCTTAGGCCAGATGCTAAAAAAATCAACAGGAGACCAAAAGTAACAGAGTTTTTCCAAAATGCTTAGATGTTATTCTCTAATAGCAGGGCATAGGAACATATGATAGCAAGGACATACATAGAAACATATGAATTTGTCTAGACAGAACAGTTCAACTAAATTAAATGTTCAAAGGGTTATCTGATAGACTTTGAGGATCCACATGATAATGTGAGCAAAAAGTAGCCTCTCCTAGTACTCACACAGTCACACATGCATGAAGCTATAAGAACAACCATGTGAACTTATATGAAATATCAACCCAACAATCGAACACAAAAATCTATACTAGACCAAAAGCGAAATTATGCAAAGTGAAATGTTTATCTTACTGGTGGCATTAAGTCCGAGGGTCCTTGGAAAAGGTACAGTCGAGTCGAGCTGCATAAGAGAAAAATAAAGAACAAGCTCATGAAAATCAAAGCAATCAATGACGAAGGTAATTCATCATGAACTTAACAAAAAAGATTGACTCACCCGCCAAAGCGAATAACATCACCAACATTCAAATCCACAAAAACTCTTTTATCCACCTGCCACAATCACAACACACTTTTAGAATCACAACGCTTGATGAAGAGAAATGAAAATTATTGAACTCACAAATTAAACACCTTATTCTTGTTGACTACAGTTCCGTGAGTGCTTCCAAGATCGAATAGATATGCAACTCCACTTCTCTTGTACTGAATCACTGGAAAATCATAACAATTTAAACTCCGTAATCCAAATTTGAAAGCTTTAACACTCTGAGATTAGCTATAAGATAAATCACCTGCATGAAACCTTGAAATCGAAGGATGCTCAAGAGAAAAATCACACATACTGTCACGTCCAAACAAGTAAGCTCCTTTCTCGTAGCTGCAAAGAGCCAAAATCCAAATTGAGAATGTTTTTTGCGCATCTCCAGCGATATCAAATTGATTCGTAAGAGAGCTTACACGTCTAATTGTTCAACAATGGCGCCTTCCTTGAGGACTTCGAGCTGAAATTTGTGGCACGGAGGTCCACTCCACTCTGGGATAGTGTACGGGACGGGGCTCTGCTTCACGGGTCGGACACGGGGTGGATTTTCAGCGTCTGTAGCGACGGAATCGTCCTTGGATGCTTTAATTAGCTCGGGGTTCACTACTTCCGTCGGCTCGAGATCAGGTGTGTTAGGGTTCCTGGGAGGCGGAGGGTTCATCGAAGAGATTTCTGATACGGCGGAGGATTCCTTGCTCTCTGAAATCGATGTTGTGTCTGGTTCAGGTTCTGGATCACGGGTAGGGTTACGCGGCGGAGGAGGATCCATCGCCGATGTAGTCATGGTTGCTTTGCAGATGAGAGAATTCAGAAATTTGGCCAAAGAAAGAGAGATCAATGAGGCGGCAAGTTTAACTCGGGTCGGTTTCGGGTTCGGATCCGGGTCTTGGTTTGTGTATGGGCCGTTTACTATTTGCCGCTTTTGGGCTCTAGTCCTAATCCGATTATTAGACTGATAATCTCATAATCGTCGTATAGAGCCGTTGCATATCTATTTATTTTTTTGTAACATCTGGATATTTTATTGAAATCATGAAGAGTTATACAAGCTTAACCAAACAGGTGGTACAGTATACAACATAAAAGAACTAGGATATTGATAAACACATTTTGACAATTTGTCGGCCAACATATTCCAATGAATAAAGTGGGAGCTTGCTGATCCAGTGATGAATGTCAACTAACAGATTTCCCAACTCGAGGCTGTCTTCCTGTTTGTTGATGAAGTTTACCACTTGTAGATTATCTCCCTCAAACCAAACTTGTCTGAATCCCTTATGCCATACTCTTTACACCACATACAAAAATCCATTCCCTTCAAATTTGCATATCTATTTATGTATTGATTTTTTTTCAAATTTGTCAATATTTAGTATTCATTTATCTTTTAAAAAACTGTATGACTTTCGAGTCAATAGCTTTTATCGGTTTTAGGAGTATGTATTAAGAAAGAAACAAACAAAATTGTTTCATCACGACCAAGATCAAAAATACTTGGTGCAAATTCAGACGACCTCAAGCGAGCAAGCTTCATATAGACTGTTCTTTTCATACCCTACACTTTTGTATTTAGTCTTTGTGTATCTCGATCCACAAAAACTCACAAGTTTGAGTCTTCGTATCAAAAACTTTCCATCCAATTGTGAAGATTTTTGCAACTTCTTGTTACATAAATTTTACCATTAAGGGCGCATACAAATTGGCTCACACGGGCGACTCACATGTTTAGGGACTCACGCCATGTGTGAGAACCACAATCCATAAGACCATAACCATAAGCATAACCATAACGAGATGAAGCATTATTACTCCCATGGTTTAGAAATCCGCCAATAGCATATATATTAGGATTAACAACTACAAAATTTGACCATGATCGATATGGGAAATTAGGGGATGAAATTTGGTTTCTTGACTGAGTGTGAACCAACATAGTGAGTAAAAGTTGCCTCAAATTAAGTTTTAGGCACACACACGTAAAGACAACTCTTGGTGTGGCTTAAAATGGATCAGGCCATTGTAAATCTCCGTTTAAACAAGGAGAAAACAAAATATTTTGGAGACAAAGAGAGAACATGATATCAATTGTCGTTAATGCATCTGGAAAAGTATTAAAGGAAAAGCCTAAAGGTCTCTCGATCATTTACTCTCTTAGGGTTTAAGGTAGCTTTTCACGTAAGAAACTCCTCTTTTGAATAGCCTTTTCTTTTTGTTCTTGCGCTTGTTTTTTCCGTCAGCTATCAATCTCTCATAAGGCCTTCTTTTTATTTGTTCTTGCGCTTGTTGTAGTTTACTTGTCGATTTTGTTTTTTAAAAACCTAGTACGTAGTGTATACATGAAAAGAACAACAAACCACACGGAAAACAAAAGTAACGAAAGTTGGAAACTATTTATTTGTAGATATATGTATAGGCCTATAACTGAAGTAGCATAGAGTTTTTAATCTCCAGATAAATACAAAGAGTAGAGAGAAGAGAAACACACAGAAATGAAGAAAACAAACACCAAAAACTTAACAACACAATTAGAAACAAACACAAAAGGAGACACGGAGAAGCTGGACTGATCCTTGCTCTTGAGCCTCTCGACCATCTGGTTAAGCTGGTTGTTCCTGTCGACGATCTTTGTGACGGAGTAAAGAAGCCAGTAGAAAACGAGAGCCGACGCCACGAGCAGACCGTTACGCTGAGATGTCACGTTAGATTTCTGGTGACGGAGGTGCTCGAGAAGAGTACATGAATCGTCGACGACGTCGCAGGAAGGTCGAGTCTCGTACTTCCAGTAGATATCCATAAGGAGGAAGAAACAGAAAGGAGTAATCGTGATAAACGGTTTCAAGAGACAACGTGCGACGGAGATCAATCCCTTGCGGAGAAAGTTAGGTAAAGGTATGGTCAAGAGAATAACCATAATCACTTCAACCGACGTTACGCAGCCTAAGACGGTCCAAAAGAGAGCCATTGTTTTCCGCCGGAAGATTTAAAGAATCGATAGAAGATTGAAGATCAGTTTTTCGTCAAGACCTATATTATAAGGGATTTATTATATTTATATCATTCCTAATCTCGTTAAGGAAATCTCACGTGTATATATGTAAAAAAAAGAAATATTCCGTTTTGAAAAAAACAACGATGTAGAGAAATAAAAATAATTTGTATGCATATATTTTAGGATTTAAATGGACAGGGCCTTTAGAGCATATGCATTGTATATACCCATATGGGTTTCTTTAAACATTTAATATATTAAAAAATTATTATTTTAGTTAAAGAGGTTTGGGAAAAAATTTGATAATTATGCTACAACATTGCACATCTCCATATGGGTTTCTTTAAAAAAAAATTGTTTTTTTTCAAATATTTATAAAATGCAAAACTCAAACATTGAGATGCAAAATACAGATTTTTGGTTGGTTCATGCAAAAATCTGATGATAATCGCCAAACCAAGTCCAATGGCCACAAGAGAAGACGCCCACGTTAGTTTCTTTGTGATCCTAGGAACCTTCTCCTTCAACGCCTTGCTACACGACCCTATAAACACCGTGTAGCTTCCCATTGCAATCACCGTCCCAACCAAGAACATGAAACAGAAACGCAGCACCGGTTAGGCAGAGCAAGTGCAGGCATCTCCATATACAGTAATACACATGAAGCTTGACCTCGAGATATCGAAATGTGAAACAACGTCTCTCCATGTGTTCCAATCATCACCTGTAATTCTGTACATGTTAACCAATTGATATCAAACTGAGATAAAGAATGTTATGTTATATGATGAAATCAACTCTCTTCTCGTACTAAAATCAACTCCCCACTCTGCATATTTTCGATAAAGAGACCTCAAGAAGGCTTTTCCTGCACCAAGCCTAGCGAACGCAGGTGGCGCAAAAGCAAAGCCACAGCAGAGATTAGCATGAGTGCTCCAAATGATATAGTCTGCAAGAAAACACATGAAACAACCTAAAGATATGTACACAAAGAAAACAAGAATTCGGAAATAAAAAGGAAGACTTTTTACAGTAAACTGAATCACACTACTAAGCAAATCCACTGATCCTAGACTTCCTCCTCTATTAGACACTTGACAAAGATCCACCAAAGATGCTACAGCCTACAGGTAAAAAGCTATACAACCCCTGAATATTCACATATGCAATTGGAGATACAATATTCACATGAGCAACACAACCCCTGAATCATAGAGTCTTATTTAGAAACAGAGAGATGAAATTTGAAGAGAGATTTGGTGGTGGTGGTACCGAGGAGATTCCAGAGAGCAGCGAGCTGACAAGACGGAGATCGGGAGGCTGTTGAGAAGTGCGTGGATGAAGAGGATTCCTCTGTAAATGCCAATCACAACAAAGTCGGATCCTTCGTACCCGCCGCCGTTTTTTACCGCCGGTGGAGAGAAGCACGATCACCTAAATCAGCTGCGCCAGAGAGAAGTAATCGTAATCGGCGACGGATTCTGGCGGAAGAGGCAGAACGAAGGAAAAGAGGAACAAGATGAAGGAGAAGAGAACAGAACGAAGAAGAACGTCTAACAGAGGAGAAATTTGCAGAGGTTGAAGAAGAAGATTTGGAGATTTGCCGATTTTCAGAGCAAAGGAGAAGCGGAGAAATGAAGAGAGAAAATTAAAAAAAAAAATCACCGGCTCGATGTGCATCTGACACGTGGCCGGAAGAAACGTATATTGGGCTGCTTCCGGGAGAGACGTCTCTCGGGGTTGAGCTTGCCACCTCAGAAATTAAATCCATTTGTTTTTTTCTTTTGGGCTAAAGAAACGGTGTGAGTATGTGCGTTGCATGTGCTAAATGGGCTCCGACCGTTCGGGCCGACACATAGATTTTAGGATTTAAATGGAAACATAAATTTAACCTTTTACTTTTTAAATAAGGAATAGTAACAGAGAAAATAAAAGTAACAGGTCAACATTAAAAACAGAAGTTACCAAAATCAAAAAAAAAAAGTTTAAGAAAAAGGGTTTTTGATTCTTTTCTGCTTCGCCGTTGAGCTGTGGAGATTGTGAGAAACAATGGAGGCGGAGAATATGGAATTGAAGCTCTACAACACGATGACGCAGCAGAAGGAAGTTCTGATTCCAATCAATCCCGGCAAAATCGGATTGTATGTCTGTGGTATCACCGCTTACGATTTCAGCCATATCGGCCATGCTCGCGCCGCCGTTTCCTTCGATGTCCTCTACAGGTCTTCTTCTTCTTTCTCTAACAATTTGGTTTCTCTGCAATTAGGGTTTTTGCTTAAACGGAATCTGTTAGATCGATGAGGTTATTAAACCCGTTCTCACTGAAACCAAGATTTTTTTTTGCTTTATGGGTTTAGATTCTTCTCTAGTAAAGGAATGATTTTTCGATTTGGAATTGATCATATCTATACTTCTACTGTTTATGCAGATACTTACTTCACTTGGGTTATGAAGTTAATTTTGTTCGGAATTTCACAGATGTTGATGATAAGGTATGATAAGAATCTTCTTGCTATTATTCTCTTGTGTGTACATTGTTTTAGAATTCTGAAGTTTGGATCTTTGTAGATAATCAAACGTGCTAATGAGAACAAAGAGGATCCATTCGAATTGAGCAAACGCTTTTGCAAGGAGTATCTGGTGGATATGGAGGCTCTTCAGTGTCTCGAACCGACCCACCAGCCTCTTGTCAGCGAGCATATGGATCACATCATAGAGATGATAAAAAAGGTACCTTGTCTTGATAAGTGATCTCAAACGCTGTGTGTGCAGTTGTATGATCCTGATGAACAATCTCATTGATTCACAGATCATTGAGAACAAGTGTGGGTATGAAGCGGGAGGCGATGTGTTCTTTTCAGTGGAGAAATCACCGAATTACGGTAAACTATCTGGGCAGAAGTTGGAGCATACACGAGCTGGTGAGCGTGTGGCTGTTGATTCAAGAAAGCTTAACCCTGCTGATTTTGCATTGTGGAAGGTATGAGAAATCAAAACTCTTTGTTAACTTTCATCTCACTAAGCAAAGTGAGTGATAAAGTTGAGGTTTTTAAACATGAATGTTAACGCAGGCTGCGAAACCAGATGAGCCAAGTTGGGAAAGCCCTTGGGGTCCGGGAAGGCCAGGATGGCACATTGAGTGCAGTGCAATGAGTGCTCATTATCTGTCTCCGAAGTTTGACATTCACGGTGGTGGTGCGGATCTGATCTTCCCTCATCATGAAAACGAGATTGCTCAGACTTGTGCTGCGTGTGAGGATGGTGGTGTGAATTACTGGCTTCATAATGGGCATGTCACTATCAATAACGAGAAGATGGCAAAAACGTTGCGTAACTTTAAAACCATTAGAGAAGTATGTTTCTTCTTCCTTCCAAGCTTTTCTTTGGGTGTGTGTGTAGTTTCATTCATCTCATTTTTGTTTTAAATCTTGTGTAGATCACAGAAAGGTACCATCCATTGGCTCTGAGGCACTTCTTGATGAGTGCACATTACCGGTCTCCTCTGAGTTTCTCGGAGTCGCAGCTAGACAGTTCCTCTGAAGCTTTGTATTATGTTTATCAGGTGAAGTTTGATTAGCCTCTCTCTTCAGTTTGCAATGGTTTATTTGTGACTATAACCCTCTCATCTTTGTGTATTTAGACATTGCAAGATCTTGAGGAAGGTCTCTTGCCGTATCGAGAAGCAATGGATGAAGACGGTGGAAAAGCTGAACAGACTGCAGAAGCCAAGGAGGTCATCAACAAGCTGAAAACTGAGTTTGAAGCAAAGATGTTAGACGATTTGAACACCGCACATATCCTTACTGGTGCTTACCAAGATGCATTGAAATTCATCAACGCTTCGCTCGGCAAGCTCAAGGTTTCTAGCTTTGCTTTCATCTTCTTCCTTTCTCTTGTTCCTCTTGCATTCTGACAACTCTGCATGCTAAAACTTGTCTGCTTGTTTTCTCAAAATTATCAGAAAATGCAGAAGAAACAGAGGATGTCGCTGCTTGTGTCACTCGTTGAGATTGAGAAAGCAGCGAGGGAAGTTCTCGAAGTACTTGGTCTGCTCACTACCCTGAGCTACGCAGAGATCTTGAAAGAGATGAAACAGAGAACACTGACAAGAGCAGAGCTGACCGAAGAAGCTATCTTGCAGAAGATTGAAGAAAGGATAGCGGCGAGGAAGAACAAGGAATTTGAGAAAAGTGATCAGATTAGAGCAGAGTTGACAGTGAAAGGTATAGCATTAATGGATATTGGCAAAGAGACTGTGTGGAGGCCATGCTTCCCTTCTCAAGCTAATTCCAGCAATTGAGCAAAGAAGAACAGAGAGATGGAGATTAGTCGACTCTTTCTTCATTTTTCTTGCTCTTCTTCTTCTTCTTCTTTAGCCTTTGTTTTGAGGCTCTCTTTATTTATAAACTCTGTTATTGGAGTTATGCCTCTGCCAATGACTCCTAATAGACGCTTCTTGCTGGTTTTGTTTGTATCTTTATACATTTACAATGACTGTTATGTTAGCTGTGTAACAACATTTCACTTTGGATATTGTTCTAGAGCACAGACAAAAAGTCTCTTTTTTATTACATACATTCTCAAGCTTTTTACAATTGTTCAATGCATAGAAGAAAAGTGGAAAATTTGATCTCTGCATTTTCAACTTTCACTTCTCAAGCTAATTCAACAAGAAAGAAAAGATTAGTCCACTTCCCAAAAGTCTCTTCGTTTCTCTTGTTCTTCTTTTTCTTCTTTAGCCTTTTGTTTTGAGGCTTTCTCTATAAGCTCAGCTTTTGGATTTGTGCCAAAGAGACGTTTTGTTGCTGGTTTTTGTCTGTATCTTTTACATTCACAATGGCAATTTGTAAAACTTGTAACAATATTTTTATCATTGGATATTGATCAAGTAAACAGACAAAATCTTTTTCATTTCTAAAGTTTTTTACAACTATTCAATGTATAAAAGAAAAGTAGAAAACATCTAATCTCTCTCCATATACAGAGGTTCTACAAACTATTCATCATGCCGTTACAAAATCATTCACGTTTGGGTTCACTATAGAGTAAGAGAAGAAACAAAAAACCACTCTATTCACATTGGAAAAATGTACGTCTTCTTGAACAAGGCGTAAGCGTCACTGTAAATGGCGATTGCATTGGAGAACACCGCAAGAACGATCATGAAAATGGCTATATTCTTGTCTCTATCTGTCGCTCTGTTATGACGATCCCTGAAACAACAACAACACAAGAGATTACAATTACATTCAAACAATAATCTTATTAAGCTCCAAAAAAAACCAAAAGCAATGGATCTTACTTCAAGACAACAGCAGAAGGGAAAATGAAACCGATGCAAACCGAAGCAGTTGCTCCAGTGAACTGAAACGCATCCCAAATGCTTGGAATGTAGTTAGCACCAACAAAGATCACAGCTATGAGACCAGCAGTGATAGAGCCAAATCTCAGATTAGAAGTCGCAAGCGATGGAGCCGCAGGGAACAAGAGACCATCGATGTTCACTCGGAGAGGATAGAAGACGATAGGGAACACAAGCATGAGATGAGCCGCGTAGCTGAATCTGACTGCATCGTTTAGCACCGAGCCAAAAGGGATCCCAATATTGGTGTCAAAGTTTGCAAGAACATCGTCGAGTGTACCGTCGCCGAACAAGAGGTATCCGAACAAGCTCGTCATTATGTAAACAGAAGCACACATGGTAAGAGCTGATCTCACAACGGGTTTGATCCGAGTGGCGTCTTCAAGCTCGTTCTGTATGTTGTGAACTGAGATAACAAACCAAAACCGAAAGATGAGTTCTTGATTTGATTCATCAAATGTAAAGAAGTGATTTTTGAGTGTTACCGTTGTAGTGACAAATGTATGCGTTGACAAGAACAGGAACAACGGTGAAGAGTTTCCAGAAGGAGGCCAAGTCAGTGACATTGGGGAAGAGTTTTGGCATCATTAAACCATGAGTGAACAGCTTTATGATGACAATCCCAGCAGTGATGAAGAGAAAAACAACCGCTAGAGCAACTGATATTGCAGATGTGAATCTCAATGAATCTGCCAGTGAAAAGCTTAAGCTATTAGTTTACATACTTACATAGTCATCAAACCAAAAAAGCATATTATATGTCAATTATGAGACATAATATTAACCAATTCTTCATACTACATAGTCATGAAAAGCATATTCTAAGCGAAAAAATGCATCAGATTGTTCAAAATACTAACCAATCCTCTTGAAGCATGTCAATGGAGCAAACACACAGAGAGTAGTCATGAGAAGAACAAATGTTCTTCTGTTCCACCAAGTTTCTCCAAACCATCCATCAAGCATACCAGCATGGTGGACTCCATATTCATTCTTCCCAGCCAAAACATCACCTTTTCAAGATCCAACAAGAACACTAATCAAGAAACTAACACCAAAAAAAATCGAATCTTTAATCACATTTCTGTAATCAATAATCAAAGTACCAAGGATGATCATGTAAACGATCAAAACGCCAATGTTGCTAACGAGAACAGAGATCTGCAACATAACCCTTCCGATTTTGCCGAATGAATCTTCCATTAAACCACCGTAAGATCTCCTCTTCCCGATTCTGCTAAACCGGAGCAGGAACTCAATCGTCGTATCGGTTAAGAAAGCCACCAGAACGATCGTCGCGATTCCGGGAATGAGTCCAAGGATCTTCATCGTCGCGGGCAAAGCCATGATGCCGGCGCCGATGATTGTCGTCGCGAGATTGAACACCGCTCCACTGAAAGAAGCTCCGTTGAATTCGTCGTGGCCGGCCTCTCCGTCGTCTCTGTCAGATTCCGTCAACAGTGGATCGGTCGCATCGCCGGAGATGGTGATTTGAGTTTCGTTCTGGGTTTCATCTTCAATCGCCATTATTGTTTTTTTTTTTTCTGTGAGAAGAGCAAATTCATGAAATTCAGTAAACGCATACAGAGAGAAACAAGAAATCGAAGACGAAGAATGTCGATTTCAAGTGATTTAGAGAAGTAGAAATCGAAAACCCTAGTTTTGCGAAATTGGGTGTTTATCGAGATTGAGCTGAAATGTGTTCGGAGTATGATGATTTCACCCAGAAAAACAGAGGAATGATTTGTAAGTTTTATAAACCTTACCTTGTATTAGCTAATTCCAGAAACAATGGAGATGATTCGAAGATTTCGAGAATCGATTTTGTTTTCTGCGAAGAAGAGTAATTGGGGAAGAAGAAGAATGGGAGGTGAAGGAAGAGGAAAGAATGTTTGTTGGCGCTTATAAAAGACATTTGAAACGCAAGTCTATATTCGGTCAACATTTTTCTAGTGTGACAAATATAATTATTAATAAAATAAACATACTTAAATCAATCTTAAATTTTGTATTTCTATAATGAAAATATCCAATCAAAACTAATAAAGGTTAACGTTTGAAAATGTTTTTTTTTTTTTTTTATGAGTTGTGAATTCGTCATTTTCTTTCTTTTAGTGTATATAATCTTCTATAGAGTTGTTTTTAAAATGAAATTAAAACAAAATTATAAACATACACATTCTGAAAAATATATTCACTCCAAGATAAGATAAACTCAGAATGTTGCATGTGAATATTTTTGACTTCATTGAGATAAGAAATGAATAGTCTCTCATGAAATGTTTGGTTCATTACTTCATTGAGATAAGAAATGAATAGTTTGTGTATCAACTTGACTAATGACTAAAAATAAAAATTCACATGTCGTTTCTGTAAAAACATTTGCTATTTCTTTTTAAGTCCTTGCTTGCATGATTGTTAGATGCTTTTACATCGGTTTGACCCAATTGAAGAAATCAGGGTCCACTCTGTCCTCTACTAGTCTATATTAACACCTCTTCTCTTCAGAGTATTCACACACAAAAGATTCATCATAACTCCCAAAATCTTCCCATCTTTCTTCACTCTCGCATCATCAAAGAAAGAGCCCTACCTTGCGTCCCAAGTCGTCACCTATAATGCATCCATCAACCAACATTTTCAGCCTCCAAGGTTCTCCACCTTCGTACCTTTCTCATTACCATACATCCTCCCCATTTTGCGTCGATGTGCAAAACCCTACTCCGTTCTACAGCTTCCAAGCTGGTGTAAACACTCCACAGTTCATGAGCAGCAATAACTCGACTTCGGATGAAGCAGAAGAGTATCAGAAGGATGTAATGAATGAGAGGAAGCAGAGGAAGAAGGTATCAAACAGAGAATCAGCGAGGAGATCGCGTATGAAGAAGCGGAGACAGCTTGATGAGCTTTGGTCACAAGTAATGTGGCTTAGAAATGAGAACCATCAGTTGCTTCAAAAGCTTAACTGTGTCTTGGAGTCTAGCGAGAAGGTTACTGAAGAGAATGCTCAGCTCAAAGAGGAAACCTCTGAGCTTAAGCAAATGATTAGTGATATGCAGCTTCACAACCAGAGCCCTTTTTCTTGTTTTAGAGATGACATTGTATAGATAAACAGAGTTTAATAAACATTAATTCTGTCTTTAGTTATATTATTAGTTGTTATCTTGTTTTTAATGATATTTTGTTTTCTGATTTTTTTCATGGGTGTTCTTATAAAAAAATGCTTTTCTTAAAGTATTTGTTCATGGTCATATATGATTTACTATTTGCTAAATATTAATAGTTCTCCAAGTTTCTCTGGTTTTTGGAGTTTATGAGAAATCCACATATGACATATCTCATGAAACTTCACTTTTCTAGCATTTCTAGAATTCAACTAATCACTAGTCTAATACTTCCACTCTTTATCTCTATACATTGATTCTACTCACTGTCATATTCGCAGAACTCACATATTACCTCAAAGGTTCTATTTTAACAATAAAATTTGGTTTTAGTTTAGGAAGATGTGCGGCCTTACTCTAGAACTTCATGATTAATCCTAAATAAATAAATAAAGTTTGGTTTTGTGGCAAGCTTGATCTTGCTACTTAGACCCACAAAAGCATACAGCTACCGAAGAGGCTTTAAACTAAGACACGTGATCAGATAATGTGTTACCTGAGAGAATCCAAGACCCTCCACTTTACTCAATTTAGGAAAAGGAAGAGAAAGAAACAATCTTACGTAAGGATGACCTTTTTCAGTCAAGAAAACAAAATGCTTTTCTTCCATTCGTGTGGCGAGAAACTTACGGGACAAGAAAACAAAGAGCGACCACTAAGAGTGTAGGACATGACGTAAGTGGATGATTGAAAGAGACTTGTGATTGAAACAGACAATGAAAGAAATAGCAGCAGGTTTTCGAAACCACCTCAAAAGTTTGGAAAAACAAATCAACAATACACTGCACTTTATAGTCAAGACAGCAACGAACCACTTTAGTTTCTTTCTTTTTCAGTCAAGATAAGAACAGTTTGGTCCCATTCCGATCTATCACAATCAACATTCTTCTTTTTCTTTCACTTTGCTTAATTTATTAAAAGATCATCACAATCTCAGTCTATGTGTGTGTGTGTGGCAATTACTTGCAGGGAATTATCTGATTCATGATTGTTCTCTTCTTTGAGTCGATTCGATTCAAATGTACGGATAACCAAAAGTATAAGAAGAAAAATGATATCCTTCACAAGAAAAGAAAATTATAAATACTAAAATTAGAAAATTTCGATATCGGGTCCAGTCTGAAATAGCAGTACATATACTTTATATATGTGTATTTATATATTAGTAAATGAACACATATACATTGAATACAGAATATATTTAAAACTATATTAATCAAATTAGTTACAAATTTAAAACTTAAAAGATTAAGCAACAAATTCTTAAAATGACTTTTGAAATGAATCTTACAGTATATGCTTAGTTAGTCTTGATATTTTCATATAGTTTGATTGTTTTATTTTTGATTACTTATGTGGAACATATTCACGTAAACAAAAATATAACCGATCAGGGAAAAGCAAAACATCCGTTTTAGTGGCAACTGGCAAAGTGGCAAGTTCTAATGTGCACGTGTATATGTAAAAAAAATTACTAAAAGTAGAAAATGTAGTTGGGACAAAGTTTTTTGTTTTCTTTTTTTTTCGGAACTTTGTCGTACAGTGATTGGCTGCTCCTTTCAAAAGTTTTTGCCTTTCTACTATAACTTTTAATTTTATGATTATTGTGTAATCTCTTAGCAAGTACATGTTAATTCTTGATCTCCATATAATGCTTACGTTTTATCTTTACAAATGAATGAAAAAGACTTTATTAAACTTTGCTTGAAGATATAAAAAACTGAAAATACAACACTTAAAAGTACAACGATAAAAATACGAAGAGAATAGGAAAATGCAAATTGTTTGAAACCCACAAAATTTCAGTAGAGCAAAATAGAGAAAGTGCATACATTTGTATAAACATATAGAGATGGCAACTATGTAGCATGTTTGTTGGGATTCTCTAGTGCTTCCCTAATCCCCTTCTACCGTGACGACTACTTCCTCGGTTTCCATGTCTCCCTTGGACCGTAATCCATTGAATCTGTTCAGAGTTTGGAGATCACTGATGTAGAATGTGCTTAGCTTCATGCTCTCCTAGGCATATATGTCTAACTGTATATATATGGTGGACAGATCATATGATCAGTAACTTAATAATTATAAACTTTCAAAATGTACATGCATGCGTAGATTTATTTGTCTTTGTCCTAAAAGTCTCTGTTGTAAATTTTATTTATTTAATGTTGAACTACGGATGTTACGAATTATTCTAGACATTGGATCTTTACCAAATGATGATTGGTGAAGCATATAATTTCTTGCATCATGACAAAACTAACCACATTATTTTTTGGCTCAGTTTGTGAAGTATGTATTTTAAAATATTTTTTGGTGGAAGAGTTCCATGTTGGTGGCATGTGTCTGCGGTGGATCAATTTTTCTCTTTTCACCCAAAACTCTTCACATCAGAGAGTTTTGGGCAAGACTCACAAAGCCCCAATATTATGCAATAATTGAAACTTATCTCTGATGAGTACACCTTTCACTACACATGCCTTCTCTTCTCTTCTCATATGTACATGCATATACTTCATTACAACATTTCAATTACACATCATCGTTATCATCATCACCATTTATATTTCTATTTAGATGATTTTTTTAATTTAAACGAGTTCACATTCATAAATCTTTAATATATAAGTTGTAGTTGGGGGTTTTTTTTATCTTATATTGAAAAGATGGACTGAAAGTTTTCATTTCCCTTTTTTGCTTTATTGACTATTAACTCGAAGAGGGAATTTTAGATGATTAACATTAAAGAAAACAAACAAAAAGACCGAGTGATGTGATCAACAAACTGTCGTAGTTTTTCTCTTTGAGAAATACCGATTCACAAATTATAGAACAAGTAACTGAAATCAAGAACAACATGACATCAATCAAAAACAAAGCCCAAACAAATAATAAAAGAATCAACCTTCCTATCCTTGATGCATAAAAAAACACCCAATCAAAGTAGGAAATTAGAATCCCAAATACCAATATACAAACACTAGTTACATAGTAAAACATTTATTTACAAACATGAATCACCTCATTCTATAGGTACTCTTATTTTCTTTCTTTTTCTTCTCTTTCTTCTTGTATGAGTTACTAGTTTTCTTATCGTTATCATAATGATTATGAATATCAACATCATTACTCTTAGTATTACCTTCGCTTTTCCCGTTCTTCAAATCGAACACATCTCTTCTTTTACCTTTGTTGTTCTTTTGGTGAAAGCGCTGATAATTTGGCCCAGACGAAGCATCCGAGGCCATCGAATCATCGCTGTCTTTGTTCCTCTCTTCTTCGTTTTCGCCTTTTCTATAGTAACTATAGATGTTATAGCTTTCATGGTAGTCCTCATCCACGACCTCATCATCATCTACTTTAATAGGCGAGGAAATATAAGTCGTCCAACCGGATTCACTACTACTGCACTCTTCCTTCTCCATCAGGAAATCAAGAACCCTAATCTTGATTAGAGAGGGAGAGAGAGAGAGAGAGAGAGAGAGAGAAGAAAGTTTTGTGTGTATGTGTTAGAGCTGTAGTTGTGCATGTGCTAAGAATAAGGCTCGTATGTATATATGTGCATGTGGTAGGAATAAGGCTGCTCGTATGTTTTTATTAGTTTATTGCATTGAGTACAGCTTATGTCTAACGTTTAAAGCTACATCATCCGACATGAATCGAAAAAGAATAATTGTTCTTTGTATGAAAACTTTTGTTTCTTTCTTATAATTTTCTGTGTTGTCTTCGCTTAATGGTCTGATTAATTAGGTTCACCAATACCACGGTAGTTGACGAAACTATTTAAAAAAGAAAAGAAAATGATGTCTATAATTCTATCTCATTTTAACAAAAAACCAAAATAAATTATATATCTCATATATTGCACCCCTGTTAAAATTAATATAACAATAATAGTTTATATTATACTAACTAATTAAATTAATGGTGGTGACTGGTGAGGGCGATGCCATTTTAGTTTACACTATAGCATGAGGGCAATGTACCTTTACACTTCGAATTCTCTGTACTGTATATGAAACCAAACACGAACCTTCCTGAAGACTGGTGTTAGGTTCTGATCAAACCCATGTTCTATAACATGTTAGAATAGTGCCACTTTTATCTTCTTTCGGAGCTAGCGTCATCATTTACTATTCTCTGTAACGAATACAGGATTATATGAAATAGAAAGACTAGCATTTTTTTTTTGGTAAAGTAAATTTTGTTTTGTTAGTCACAAAAAACACTCATTGGTTTTCGGCCAAGAATGAATGACTCAGTTAAGATAATCACTTAAATTTAAAATAATTTCGACCAGGATAACTAATTTGGGTTTCAAGGTTTTAGTCAAGATGCTCATATGCAGCGGACTTGGGTACATATATAAATGTCAAATTTTGTGTGCTATCTTTGTTTGCATTCGTTTGTCTCTTTACGAGGACGTTGAGTCGGTGTCCCGTTGTCTATGATCTAATTATTGGCTGATTTCGTAATAATTTAGGTTCAATAGAGAAAATAAAAAGAGAAATACCTAAATCCTCTTGTTTCTAGTGAAACTCTCTTCTACTCCAAAAATACATACAGATATAACGCTTATAATTATAAACTAAAGCAAAGTATCTAGACAGCCCAGCCCATATCTGTTGGACTTCCAAATATAATATAAGGCCCAGATTATGAAGCCTATTCGTAAATGCCACGTAAGGAAGATATCCATCGCGTGAGACACACGTCTTGTTGAACTTGTTTCTATGCAGTATGCATGTGACACGGAGTGACGGAAACATGATACATCACGTGTTTACACGAGGAACGCTTTGGACTTTGATTTCCGTCAAAACATATTAGTAAATCAAATTTTGTATATATAACATATTTATGCACGTCTTATTATGCCTGGTGATATAATTGATAAGTGATAACAAACTGGAAACAAGGGCATCGATATAATGATTGCTTAAAAGAAATCAAAACAAAAAAAGTGAAATGGTTAAACTAAATCTTTTATTGAAATATCATATAGAAAATTTGAAGAAAACATAGCGAGTTATGAATAATCTCAATATTCATTTTCGTTTAAGCACTATATAATAGACCATTTGTTTCTTACATATCTCAAAATCAATCGGGTGCTTGGAGAGTTTTTTGGCAAGTCGATCGAATAGCTCATCGACCACATCAGCTCCAAAATGCTCTTCCACAACTGTAGAGAGAATAGCTCGATACATGGAAGTGATGAAGTCGTTGGTTAACTGCATAGTCTCCAATGAATGGCTTACAGTCTCCATCATCTCAATCGTAAAGCTTCCGTTTTGCTCAATCTCTTCCTTTAATTCACTAAATTGAGGAAAATACATGGGCAAGTTAAATAGTTCAATCTTTTCCTCGGTCGTTACTCCCTACAAAAAGAAAAAAAAAAAAGAAAAAAAACTGATGATTACTACCAATTTCTCTTGACCTAAGCACCAAACAAAAATAAATGATCTAGGCTTCAAAACTATGTATGATGCTTTCGATTTAAAATGCTTTCGAAATATATATCTTACCGATTTGGCCATATCCATAAGACAATCACCGATGATGTCCTTGACAATACCCTGCCATGTCTCATACAAGCCCACACCATCGGGCAAACACTGACCTAATGCGATCATCAATCCGCCAGGCACAAGTTCTTCAGCTCTAGCTTCAAGAAAACCCTTCATGTCTTTTTTGAACTGGACCTTGTACGCATTGGTAACTTCTTCTATCAAATCATTACATTGAATGTAATTTTTGTTCCAAGCCGGAGAATTCTTGTCACACACGTTATCAGGAACTTTGGAAAGCCAGTGGGTCGTATAGGACGTGTGTCCAATGTGGACGCTGTTTCTTGGTAACACTCGACCATAGAAAGAGCCTGGAACTCCGACCGAGAAATATTCTCGTTCGGAAGAAGAAGGCTGAGTTCTAAAGAGTGTGTTGAAGTCATTGTTGCGTTGATCGTTGAAACAAACTTGGAACTCGAGAGGACCAAGACAATTTTCTTGGTTTTCTTTCAGGTGTTTAAGCTTCACAGTATCAATGATGTTTTGAACAGCATGAAATGTGTTAGGACCAATAGAACAACCAAAATCAGCAATTGTAAAAGTGCTAAGATTGGGATTCAGATTCATGAGATCGAGATTTTCTAAAATGTATTGCCTTGTCTTCTCTTCAACACCATCTATGCCTGCTTTCTGTATCACAGATGTATATTAATTATCATTACGTGCATGTTTAGTTAAATTATAGGATTAACAAATCATTATAAATTTATAATTGCTATCATATATAATATAGATGAAGACTACATTACATACTTGGTATGAAGAATTATGGATGTAACTGTGTTGATCGTCACCGCCACTCATTGGATACGATTGAGAAGATGTTGGCATGGCTCTATGTTTGTGGATGTCTTAAATTCTTTCTTTCTTTTTGGGTTGTACGAAGGCTTTTTTTTATTGGTCGATTCGTGAGGAAGGAGAAGATAGTTTCAAAATGTTGGCAGTCTTAGTTTCTATATATAACCAAAGAGATGAAATCAAAACTGAATACATAAACAAAGTGGGAACATCTCAGCACTTAACACGATAATTAAGACGTAAATAAAAGGTTGCGTACGCGCGACTTTCAGAAGATAAATTATAATAACAAAAGTTGACCAAATAAATAGAGTTGCCAAACATATGGAGAATACATAATTATAATACTAATAATTTGTCATTTTCATTTCTTTAAATAATAAAATCTGAATAGCTGATCTTCGGATCCAGATCTGGACTCATACAAATTTTGAAAGAAAAAAAAAATCATAAATATTACGGATATGATTTTAGTATGAATATGAGATTTTAGTATTTAGATCGAAACGTTTGTAGATAATCGAATTACGGGAGCGAATTGTATTAAAACTCCTGTCTGATCTTAGCTCTCCAAAGCCAACCCCTAATTACTAGGGTTTAAATCCACGATCTGACATTTCTTCTATTTTTCAAATTGACTTTTTTTTTATGGTATTCTCCGCAAACAATTCCTATATTTAAAAAAAAAAAAAAAAAAAAAAAAAAAAAAAAAATTCCTATATTTTTTTTTCAAATAAGTGACATAATTTGTTCTTTTTTTATTGCAAATCTTGTTAATCGCATATTTCTTTGTCGATGTATTAACTGCTAGACAATGGTGCAGAGTGCAATCAACAGGGTCATAAATATTTGCTAACTTCCAAAAATATGATTATTGAAAGAGAACCTAAAAGGAGTAATGTGTTTTGGATTGTGTAAGAAGAGTAGAAAATTTGTTAAATAATTCTTGGTTTGTTGCAAATTAAGATACGATATTGACCATATGGAAAAACACACTGCATCCTGGAGAATCTCTTTTTGTCCACATCAAATCGTTGTGAATATTAAATATTTTGTTGCATGTCAACATTAAAATAGTTCGTATCTTGGAACTTGCGACTGGCTGTTAAAGTTTGCGAGAGCTCTGATTTGTGTTACGATCATGCAAACAGCATAACATAGCACAATTTTGACAAATTGCACAGATCAAAAGTAACCTTTTTTCTTAACTCTTGAAGTCACTAGACATCAAGAATTACATCAAGTATGTTTTAGAGACTTCAAAAAACCCCTATAAAACCACAATGTTGCTATTAATAAAACCTATTAATAAAGAAGAAGCACAAGCTGTATTGATAAAATCTTATATCTTAACTAATACAAACACATTGTGTTCTCGACATAATCCGGAATAGTCCAGATAAATAGAGAGGTTTTCGGCCTACTTTCCTTAGGATAAATGTCTTCGAGGTCAACATATCTCATACTGTTGCAATTCGGATTATAATAGAAGACGCGTAACACGTCATTATCATATAGGCATCCCGAATTTGAAAACACAATCTCACCACCACGAGTAACACCCGGTACGCACCATTTTTCAAAACCTGCCATCTCATAAAAGAAAATCTTGGACCATCTTTGTGTCTTCTTCTCAGCATTCTCCATAACCCAAATTTCCACGCAGTCCTTGCAATACATGAGTCCTAACTTTCCTTGGTAGTTTATCGGAAACCAACCCAATTTTATCAGTGTTTTTGGAGTGTCAATATGATGAAATTTCTCTGACCTAATATCAAAACTTATCAGTTTATTATACTCAAAACTAGTGTCTGTGCTCCTTGTTATAAAATAGATAACCCCGTTGATGCAAATTTCACGATATGCATATCGGATTGGAAACTGAGATTCAATGCCTTGGATGTTCCTCCACTGCTTCGCCATGGGATCTCCTAATGTAAAAACTTGACAAGGCTGCTCCGCAGGTTCCTTTGGTATGAACAATACTTTGTACTGATTTTCGAGAGGGTCATATCCGAAGAAGCAATTGCCTTTACCTGAATGTTTCATCTTTGGTAAGTTAAAGTACTGCCTTGTGGTAGGGTTAGATATAGCTGCCTCAAGACTCTTGCATGGCAAACATAAAAACAAACCTCGGACGTATTGTCCTGCTGTTCTAGGGATTGATACTGATTCTTTGTGAGTGTTTCGAGCGTTAGTAGATGAAAAGCTTAAGTAACATTGCGTGTAGCAGCGCAAATTCATGTTGAAGATGCGATGGGCATCACACGGAGTCTGAGTCAAAGAGCGAGTCACGATCCAGTCTATGAAGTCCCTACGCATGGTGATAATCGATGACCATAGCTTCGAAACGCATCGGAACCTCATAAGTGATTTAGTCGGGAGTTTCTTTAGTATCTCCACCGTTAGATCGAGAGGTATATCGATATCGTGAAGAAGTCGCGTCGTCAATGGTGAAGAAGTCTCGTGGCTGTTTTCGCCGCATCTTCTCTTCATCACTTTTTTCTTTTGAACTTTTTTTGAAACCCTAGAGATAAGGAAGAATCAAGTTTCTATGTGTTAAGTGTTATGTTTACACATTTTGGTTATATAAATTTGTTTGGGAAAAGAGAAAAGACTGTTGTAGATTTGTACCGAAAAGCTCGGCAAACTTCGTCCAAAGTATATTCTTTGTCAATATTTATATAAACACGTTCATATAATATAGCTAGTTAGCTACTCGTCGAAGCAAAGCATTGATGATCTTATATTTAACTAAATTTTTATTCATAAAAAATATTTCTTACAACTAATTTTTAAGTAGGGATCTCCTTTAAGTATTCCTATTTTAGCCAAAAGTTTAATAGATTTGATTGGAAATATAATGAAGCCATAGTTTTTTAACACGCCTGGAAATAAGTAAAGTACGACAAACAACTTCATAAACGATTTCACAACATTATATTTCTTTTTGTCAGGTAGAGTATACTAGTATAGTTTACAGAAAAAAAAATATTACCCACTTGATAAATTAAAAAAGGAAAAAATTAACAAATTTTACTATAAACAAAACAGCAAAGTTCAAATATAACCAAATCGACAAAATATTAATTACAGTAAATAATATGGTTCCACATC
Source organism: Microthlaspi erraticum (assembly GCA_902728155.2). Lineage (NCBI taxonomy): Eukaryota > Viridiplantae > Streptophyta > Magnoliopsida > Brassicales > Brassicaceae > Microthlaspi > Microthlaspi erraticum. The sequence goes on from CACVBM020001607.1 coordinate 1,182,855, forward strand.
GTGGGCATCGATCGTACCCAGTTAAGAAGGATAAAGAAACAAACCAAAACACTAATGTAGCAATCTTGTACAACAAGTCATGCATGGATCTTGCTTGGCTTGGCAAAGAAGGTAGGGTTTTCATTACCGGCCATTATGACAACAATCTTCGGTTCCATGTCTAGTGGCTTCATCACTTCCGTCCTTCTTTGCTCTCCAGTACTTGTAGTCGAAACGTTTTGCGTGTAATAGCAAGCATAAGCCATGGCGATCAATGAAACCGCAAGGAGCCCCAACATTACTCCCCATGCACAAATCTTAGAGACAACCGGAGAGCTCAAGTTCTCTAAACCGGAGTGAACCGGGACCATTGAATCACTAATCATACTCATTGCCTCGTTGATATTGAAATGTTGTCTTCCCTCCTCCACGGTTTACTTTTTCTTCTAGAGTTTGCAGAGTTATTTCTTATATATGAGTTTTACCAAAAAAAGTGATCAGAGTTCTACAAAGAATTTAATTAGATACCAAGTTTTTCTTCTTAGTTTTTGTCCAAAAAAGATTTATTCTTTCTTGAACATTTAACAGATTCTTTCTCTCTTTTCTTACTAACCTTAATTCGTATAAAGGGAGTTACTTTTCTAATTAATCATAGTTTTTAGTTTTTATAATCGCAACAATGAGGGCTCCATATTTATTTGTGATGTGTTACTTGTGTATACAGCATACAATGTTCGGTTGAGTTTGGGTCCGGTACACTAGTTTGGGTTTGGTTTCGGCTTTTCATCAATTAAGAAAACCATTTGGTTATATAAATTTGTTTCTGTTTCACCATTTTTGCGTAAATAGTTTGCTTTGGTTTACTTCTCGGTTATTTTCTTTTTTTTTGAACCTAATGAAAAACTACACATGGTACTACATGCGATACATTCGGCCCCCAGTTTCATAGGATAGTTTGTTAAATTCGAATTTTATTTGTCAACATTGAATTTGAACGATTTTGAAAGCAGAACAAGAAATGTATTATTCCGAAATTGTTATTCTTATGATGAAAGTCTAAAAATGAAGAAAGGATCTCAACGAATACATAATCATGAGATATCAAACAGAAGCAATAATTAAGATAACAACAAAAATTGAAATAGTGTCTTATTCGATGAAAACAGAATCATTATTCATATGATAATGTGGTTCATTTGTTGAGCCCGGTGGCATTCTTCACTGATTCGGTAGCTCCTTGTGCCTTCTCCTTAATCTGCTGGCCGGTCTATACAAGTATTTACACGTGAAATAATTTAATTAATTTACTCCAAGTAATTATAAGAAATATTTTAGGTTGTATTTCGATTTAATCAGTGAGAGTTGTGTGGATTTTACGAACCTCTTGGAGAGACTCCTTGGCAGATTGTGCAGCATTGCTAGCTTTGTCCATCATGGTGCTTGCCTTCTCCTAAGCACCATCAAATGAAATAAAACTATATAATTAGCAACTGAATTTTGTTAATGTTTTGCTCTAGATTCGCCACAGACTACTCTCTTATTGTGATCCTAGGATCCTTAATAATGTTGGATCGGTTTTGTTAATACTAATGAAGTAATTCAGGATTACGTACCTGGGTTTGGCCTTTGGCCTGGCCGGCTTGGAAGCTGATGTTCTGGGAGTTGCTCGACATTTTTGAATAGCTTTAGTGATTAGAAAAGTTTTTAAAGCAAATCTTGATTATGCGATTGAATTGAGTTATGAGTTTCATCCAAAGGTTCCACAATTTATATAGCTCTCGTGCCCTCCTAAGTTTTTGGTGTGTTTCCCACGTGTCAGTTAATCGTTGGAAAATGTTCTTTGGTTGTTCCTGAACAAGTGGAAATTGGACTAATTTGTGATTAATCCGTATTTGGTTCAGATCAGAAGTATATGCGAGTTTGACTCGTTTGCTGGATATTTTTAGATTGACTCTTTCTAATAATTAAAGTGATCTCATCTTTAGCATTCGTTCACTTGATTTGATTGGTTTAGCTTTATAATTTACAATGTATGGCATAAATTTAGGATTACAAGTTCAGAATCAATTGTTCTTAACCAACTTTCCACTTTTGTTGTACGGCCAACATAAGTATAATTTTTCTTTTAAAAGAAATGAATTATGAAATTAATCTTTTAAATAGGTCATCTAAATGAAGTGTTAAGGTTTAGAAGAAAAACAAAAAATCAAGACACGGAAAAAAAGTGAATGGCATCGAAATAATAAAGCATAAAATATTAAATCTCATAATGTAGATTGATTTATTTTTTAATACGATTCATATCTTTGTTTTATCTTACTTTAGGAATTATAATATCAAAGAGCTATGTGTTTACCCCCAAGAAAACCAAAGATCTAGTTCTTAAACATGAAGGTAACAACTGATCCAAAAGAAAAGCTAGATTCAAAGTTACTTCCACTTCCTCTCTTGTTGGAGACGTAACCCGGAAATGCCCATTTGTTAAGTTGCATCTGATTGATTAAACTCAAACCATTTTCTTCAGCAAATGTCTTCGTCTCCCACTTGTTGAATGGGTAAATTGTCTTATGAGTGACATGAATTTCTCCACCTTCTTCTTGCACCATCTCTCTCGCATTCTCCATAAACCCTCTCACCAAATCTTTGTGTTTCCTGTAAATTTCACACACACATGTTAAATATACACTTTGAATAAGTCATTATTCTAATTACTAAAACCTTACCCTGCATGAGGATAATTAAAGACGATTATGTCGTATCGACCTAAGCGATCGTCTAACGTCATAGAGTGTACGTTAACACCCTTGACCACAGTGCACCCAAGTTTCTCCAGCTCTTCAACGTTCGCTTTTCCATTATTGTACTGACGTCCTAACTCATCTATTACATTCAAAAATAATACATAGCAATTCTACTCAACAAACTTGATAACAAAATATTTGACGTATAGAATTAGTATTACCTCTTGTATCAAGAGATGTCGCAGTGATGCTGGTGTCAGAACCAAAGGCTTTGGCTAGAGACAAAGAAAACGAAAAGTCTCCTTCTCCGACCAGAAGTAAATTTTGCTTGTTGCTATATGTTCTTGATATTTCAGATTCTTGAACCATCATTTTCATCATCTGCATTGTTTTGCCATTTAACACCATGTCCTTAAGTCCTTATATACATCGAAGTCAAATTAAGAGATTCTGTGTTTTGTTTGTAATCTGTCTCTTCGAACTTCGAAATCATTTATGTTCTTTGAAGATCATTCATATTTAATAAATCGAAAAGTCAAACTTCTTTATAGCTAATAAAGTTCCAACATATCCTAATTCCAATGTTGATTTTTTTAATTCAAGAAAATATTTGATTCAACATTGTTCATAAGAGTACACTACTACACTTACACTTCACAAAACCTCACTTTTGTTCATGTCACGCAAAATACTCTTCGATATAAGACATCTATCACCAACATGACTCCAAAAGAATCTCAACACTTCGTTATCACCAGCATAAGAGCCACTGATCGATCTATACAGTTTCAAATTCACCATCAACCGTCGATTATACATTACATCAAACAGAGCAGAAGCTTCAACGACCTTCCCTATCCTCCAATACGCATACGCCAAGCTCGTGTATATAACACTATCTCCAACCAAACCCTTCTTCTCCATCGAATCACACAACACTCTCGCGTAATCCACATGCCCTAACTTACAAACCCTTCTTATCAATCCTCTGTACAACGCAACATCAGGACAAAGACCTCTTCTCTCAAACTCCTCCACAAATTTCCCAATCTCCTCCTGCTTGTTCTGGTTATAGAATCCATCAACAAGCCAAGAATAACTCGAATACCCTGGAGACAACCCTTTCTCCACCATCAAGAACATCTCCTCCTTCGCATTCTCCAATTCAAGAACTTTACAAAACCCATGAATCAACGCTTTATACGTATACACATCCATCCTCAACCCCGAATCAACCATCTTCTTCTTCACCTTCACTGCAGAAACCATATCTCCAACCTTACAATACGCATTGATCAAAGTATTGCAAGTGACATTATCAGGCTCAATCCTCTTCCCACTCATCTCGCTCAAAAGCCGATTACTTTCTCTTATCCTCCCATCCTCACAAAGCTTCCTCAGAATCGAGTTATAAGTCACAACACCAGGCACAAACCCTCTCGACTCCATCACCTCACGCAGCCTCAAAGCTTCATCTACATCATTCACTCTACAATACCCATCAATCAGAGTACTATAAGTAACACCGTTCACATTCACAACGCCTTTGATCTCACGAAACAGCCTCGTCGCTTCTCTCATCCTACCTTCTCTACAAAACCCGTGTATCAGCGAGTTATAAGTCACAACATCAGGCAACACACCGCTTCTCTCCATCCGATCTTGCACCGATAAAGCCTCGTAGTGCATACCTTTCTTGCAGTACACGGAGATCAACGTGTTGTAGGTAAAAAGATCAGGAAACAAACCTTTCTCTTCCATCTCGCTCAAGAGCTTCTCTGCTTTCTCTGTATCACCGGATTTCGAACAAGCGTGAACCAATACGTTGTACAAATGAACGTTAGCCACAACTCCTAAAGTAACCATCTTCTTGAACATCTTCCAAACTGTATCAGTCAATCTCTGTTTCACTAAACTGTTGAGAAGAACAGAGCAAGCTTGCAAATGCGGCTTCAATCCGAAACTCCTGATCTGCTCGAAAACCTCAATCGAGTCGTTGATCGTTCCTGATTTCGCGTGGACTATCATCAACCAGCTTAAAACGTGAGAGAGAATCTCTGGATCTTCTGAAACGCCATTGATTAAAGAGCTCAAAAGCAGAGGAGATGATAAAGGCTCTCTCTTTGACAATTTGTCGAGCAGGTGGTGTGCGGTTTTGAAATGCTTGTGCTTCGTGAGAATCAATACCATTTGCCACGATGATTGTAAGTTGTGTTTGCAGCTCGGGAAGGAATCAGTCCAGCTGAAGAAACTCCATGAGAGAGAAGCTCCGCCGTAACCGGAAAACAGAGAGAGCTCGGAGATTACCTGAGTGGTGATCGCCGATTTCAATAGTCCCGAATCGATTTTGCGTTTCAGAATGTTTTTCCAGCTTCCTTTCAATATGGCTCCACAGATGCTTTGCGCAATCAGAGCTTCTCGATTTGTTGCAGACGAGAAATTCGCCATTGTTGTCGTTGTTGCTCAGAGAGAGATTCGTGCAAGCGGAAAATTTTGAGAACTAAGGCCAAAACCGGTTTAAAATTCCTCTATTAAAAACCAGACCGGTTGAATAACCGAACCGAAAAGCCGCGCGATTTTTCATTTCCAAATTGTGGGCCTTGTTTGCTTCAGATGGGCTTGCAATATTTTGCAAAGACATTCGATGGGTGGATATCAATTCACAATTAGGGTTTGTTTCTTGAGTATAAAGTTACAATAATGAAAAGTGAAAAACAAAGATTTTTAGGGTTTTAAAGAGCCGAGAGAAGTTGAGAGAGAGAGAGAGTCTCCATAGCATGTGTTTCTTTGTGTTGTAATCTCTTTCTAGTTTCTTCGTCGTCGTGGTGGTTGATTCCTAAAACCTAAATTACAAGGAGTACGTTGTGTTAACCTTTTAATTGATAGTGAAGTTGTGGGAGACGGAACATCCGTGAGCTGCTCGTATGGATTGGATAAGTGAGTTGCCTGAAGATCTCCTCTTGAGGATATTGTCTTCACTTAATGCTAAAGATGTTGCCGCCACAATGGTTTTGTCAAAACGATGGAAATTTCTTTGGATGCTTGTACCAAAACTCATATACGACGAAGATATCTATGGTCAGAAGTATGAAAGTTTTTCGCGCTTTGTATACAGGTCTTTGCTCTTGCACGAGGCTCCACATCTACAAACTGTGCATTTCAAACTCAGTGATAACCGTGGTGATGTAGATATCGGAGTATGGATTACAAACGTAGTCAAACGCTGGGTGCGTGAGCTGATTATCGAGATTGATTTACGTTCATCCCGAGTCACACTTCCTGTGAGCTTGTATACATGTTGCAGGATGCTTGTGACGTTGAAACTAAGCAACGTTACTCTTCGTGATGCTTCTTGCTCGTTTTCTTTTCCATCTTTAAAAAGTTTGAGTCTTTTATCCGTCAAGTACCCTGGTGATGAATTTGTCAAGACGTTTCTGTCAAGTTGTCATGTTCTTGAAGACTTGCATGTGAAACAATGTCTAGATGACAATGTTACCGTTTTCGCCGTGAGAGTGCCTTCTCTAAAGAGTTTATCATTGCATACCGATGATCCTGATTCTGATTCTGATCCTGATGAAGATGAAGATGAAGATAGTGGGTTTGTGATAGATGCTCCTTCCTTGGAGTGTTTGGACATTCATGATCATAGCGGTGAGTTTTGTATCATTGAGAATGATATGCCTAAGGTTTTAACGGCAAGTGTGGACGTAGGTTATTTTGTTCCTGCCAAGATTCTTGGTTCTATTATTTCAGTGAAGCATCTCGATATTTGTTTAGCAGATTCAGAGTATCCTTTTGGTAGTGTCTTCCACAGTCTTGTTCATTTAAAGATATGCACGTGTCACCCGGAGTGGTTGGAACTACTCATGTGTTTGCTAAGAGCATCTCCTAATGTACAAGCTCTTATAATGGACCAGCATCATCATGAACTTTGGGATGAAGACTCGCGCCCGAGCTGGACCAAACCGAGCTCAGTTCCTGAATGCGTGTTATCGAGTCTTCAAACTCTTTGGGTTGCCGACTATGAAGGAACAGATGTAGAAAAAGAAATGGTGGCATATATCTTAAGAAATGCCAAGTGTTTAAAGAAGGCAACTATCTCCATAGACCCTTGCAAGAAAATTGAGATGGCCAAGGAGTTGTTATCTCTCTCAAGGTGTTCAAGCACATATAATCTTAAATTTGACTGAAGTTGGGAGGAAGAAGACGAAGAAATTCTGAAGCTGGGAAAGAGGAATAGATGAAGGATGTAGCAAAGAGGAATATATAATTCTTTCTAAATTATTCATATATTTTAATAATTTTAATAATATACGATGAATTCGCACGTAGCACTGTGTATTTATTTTATGATGATTATGTTGCTAGTTTTTAGAAAATCCAAGAATCAAGCCTCTCAGGTTCCTTAATATAATGATATTGCATATAGACTCAATGCTGTGTCCTTTAGTTCTTGTGAGAAAGAGACGAAGTCTTGATTAGACTAATAGAATTTTATTCTCTGTCTCAATTAAACCTACGACTCGACTCACTGAAGTAATCGGAAAAGAAAGGCTCTTTGCCTTAAGGATATGGAGATTATCTTTGACAAGAAGAATGTTATTTTTGTTATTTAATAAAGCAATTATTGAGGTTGAGACAATGAGACTGTAAATTTTTAATTATGAAAATTGTGGATTAAAAGTTAAAAATTATTATATATTAACGTGAGAAGTTTTAATTAAGAATATATTATTAAAAGACGTTCTAAGAATATTTGTATTGGTGTGAAAACTAATAAAATTTGATTGAACAGAATAATGACTTGAAAGACTTAAGGGCCTGACTGGTTTAAACGTTGCGGTTGCGGTTGCGGAAATTTGCGGAGGTTGTGGAAGTTTGCGATTAAAAACATAATTAAACTGTTTGTACGATTGGTATAGCAATTTCATAGCTGTTTCGTTTGCGGGATATTTTTGACTGGTTGGCTAGCGGATGCAAAAGCGTTTTAACCAAAAATTACTAAAATAAACATAATTATAATTAGTTCTTTGAAAAATATCTATTTATTTTAAATATTTGAAAAATACCCTAACTTTTTTTCTGTTTTGAAAAATATATTTTTGTATGTAAAAAGACTGTTTTAACTTTATTTTAACAAAACATTACTAAATAATTATTAATTAAAACAAAATTCGAAAATATTATGATGAATGATATTATTTTTTTTTGTTCAGTTATTAAAAATTTAGAATTTAAAAATTGATAAATGTAGAGAAATTTTTATATAAACAACTTTAATATCACACATAAACCATAATATAAACCACAAAAATAAGAATACAAAATGTTTTAGCAGATAATTAGGAATAAAAATGTTTATTAGTTTAAAATGAAAAACATCAAAATCAAATTATGATATTTTGTTTTTATTATTTAAATTTATTTTTATTAATTAAATTTCGTTTTAATTAAATTATTCAGAAATTTCAAATTTTAATAATTATCCTAGTTTGAAATTTCAAATTTGGAAATTTCGTGATTTTTTTTTTCAATTGCAATCGCCCGCAAACGCTTGCGGAAATGAGCTTTTGATTTCCAGCAATATAGAGCGGTACGGAGTGGTATAGAGGTTCAAAGCGGTTGTCGTGATTGTTATAAAACGTTAAAAACCGCTACGAAACTGCAAACGCAACTTTTGTGGGTGGTAACGGAAGAACTAATCATCACCTTAGGAGAAAAAGTTGAAAGCTAGAGACAACATATACTCATAGTAGACAACAAACATTTATATGAGAGTAAAGGCATAAAACCGGTTTGAAATCCTCCATGTAAAAGGGCATTTACCAAGATAACCGAACCGAAGCCGAGACTTTTCATTTCCAAATTGTGGGCCTTGTTTGCTTCAGATGGGCCTGTAATATTTTGCAACGACATCCAATAGGTTTTAGGAATTTTTCTAGATTACCAATTTAGAAATTTTGAAAAGTGAATAACAAAGCTTTTAGGGTTTTAGACGATATAAAAAAAAAAGCTTTTAGGGTTTTAGTTATAAAGAGGAAAGACACATCGTAGAATATAAGAGCCGAGAGAAGTTGTGAGAGAGCTCAAGTCTCCATAGCTTGTGTTTCTTTGTGTTGTAATCTCTTTCTAGTTTCTTCATCGTCGTCGTGGTTGATTCCTAAAACCTAAAACACAAAGAATAAGTTGTGTTAACCTTTCGATTGATAGTGAAGTTTGTGGGAGACGGAACCATCCGTGAGCTGCTCGTATGGATTGGATAAGTGAGTTGCCTGAAGATCTCCTCTTGAGGATATTGTCTTCACTTAGTGCTAAAGATGTTGCCGCCACAATGGTTTTGTCAAAACGATGGAAATTTCTTTGGATGCTTGTACCAAAACTCATATACGACGAAGATATCTCTGGTCAGAAGTATGAAAGTTTTTCGCGCTTTGTAACCAGTTCTTTGCTGCTCTTGTTGCAAAAGGCTCCACATCTACAAACTGTGCATTTCAAAGTCGTCGGTGATTACAGTCGTGAACGTGATGTAGATATCGGAGAATGGGCTACAACCGTAGTCAAAAGCGGGGTGCGTGAGCTGATTATCGAGACGACTGATTTATTTTCACGTCCAGTCACACTTCCTGAGAGCTTCTATACATGCTGCAAGATGCTAGTGACGTTGAAACTAAGCAACGTTGTTCTTCTTGATGTATCTTGCTCGTTTTCTTTACCATCTTTAAAAAGTTTGAGCCTTTTATCCGTCAAGTACCAGTACCCTGGTGATGAAATTGTCAAGACGTTTCTGTCAAGTTGTCATGTTCTTGAAGACTTGCATGTGGAACTATGTCTATATGACAATGTTACCGTTTTCGCCGTGAGAGTGCCTTCTCTAAAGAGTTTATCATTGCATACCGATGATCCTGATTCTGATTCTGACTCTGATGAAGATGGTGGGTTTGTGATAGATGAAGATGGTGGGTTTGTGATAGATGCTCCTTCTTTGGAGTGTTTGGACATTCATGATCATAGCGGTGAGTTTTGTATCATTGAGAATGATATGCCTAAGATTGTAACGGCAAGTTTCGACGTCAGTTATTCTGTCCCTGCCAATATTCTTGGTTCTATTACTTCAGTCAAGCATCTCGATCTATGTTTAGTAGATTCAGAGTATCCTTTAGGTAGTGTCTTCCATAGTCTTGTTCATTTAAAGATATGCACATGTCACCCGGAGTGGTTGGAACTACTCATGTGTCTGCTAAGATCTTCTCCTAATCTACAAGCTCTTAGGATGGACCAGCATCATCATGAACTTTGGGATGAAGACTCGCGCCCGAGCTGGATCGAACCGAGCTCAGTTCCTGAATGCGTGTCATCGAGTCTTCAAACTCTTTGGGTTGACTATAAAGGAACAGATGTTGAAAAAGAAATGGTGGCATACATGTTAAGAAACGCAAACTGTTTAAAGAAGGCAACTATCTCATCTGTCTCCATAGACCCTTGCAAGAAAATTGAGATGGTCAAGGAGTTGTCATCTCTCTCAAGGTGTTCAAGTACATGTCATCTTATATTTGACTGAAGTTGGGAGGAAAGAATCAAAGAAGACGAAGCAATCTGAAGCTGGGAAAGAGGAATAGATGAAGGATGAAGCAAAGAGGAATATCTAGATAATTTTATATTTTCTTTCTAATTTATTCATATATTTTTTCTTTTAATTATAGACGATGAATTCGCTAGTACTGTTTATTTATTTTATGAATTTAATGTTATGATTATGTTGCTAGTTTTTAGAAAATCCAAGAATCAATTTAATTTTATTCTCTGTCTTAATTAAACACTACGAACACTTTGGAATCGGAAAAGAAGGCTCTTTGCCTTTCGAATTTGATTATGTTTTATTTTATTGGCTAACCATATTTTTCTACACTCAACCAAGTATACTCTCATATGACCAACTATTTTTGTTGGTTCATGTTAGTTTTTATATTTAGCCAATGTCATTAATAGAATATCTAAAAAAAATAAAGATAAAACAATCTCCACAAAAAATTTATAAATAGTGCAGATTGATAACTTTATTCCTCCGAAAACTAAATTCTGTTTAAAAAAATGAATCACTCTATAGTAGTTTTTCTATTAGTAGTTATGGCTATGTGTTTTGGGCTGAATGAAAGTTGCGCAATAAATCGTGTTGTAATAAGCAACGAACTCGGTTATGAATCTACTGATTACTTTCTCCAATATCATTGTCGTAATAGAACCTTTGATTTTAGTGAAGGCACTTTAGTAAACACCAAAGACTTCTTTGATAGCAGAACATTTGAGTTTGCCGATCAAAAGAAACGAACTAGGTACGAATGTGATTTATGGTTCGGGGGTGGAACACTGTATTCTTTTAAGAAGGTTGAAGTATACCGAGCAGCCATAAAAAGAAGATGTGGTCAGTTCTGTCAATGGGTTGCTAGACGTGATGGAATTTACTTCAGAAGAGATATTAATAAACCGTTGGGGCATGTACTTGATTGGAAAAGGGAACACCAAGAAGACTATTAAACATACCAATATTTATGTGACTTAATTGGTTGTTTGTTTTACTCTCTTATGAACTGATTCATAAAATATACAAAGAATATGCTATAATATATAGCAAAATATATTTAATATTTATGATATTGTTTTTGCTTTATGTAAATCTTTTTTTAAAGACATGTACAATTGGCAAAACATGTAATTACATCAATAGAAACAATCAAAAACATGATGTACAGAAAAAAACATGTAACATGTATTGTTAAAAAATATAAATTTCCAAAAAAATTTGTGGCCATTTATAAATATTTTTAACTTTTTTTTTTATCATCTAGAATTATATTGATTTGAGTGAAATACAAGTATGAATTATCGTATGAATCATAAAAGTATAAATTTATAAACAGTTCAATGACAGCCTTACCCCTGTAATTGCTTTCAGACGAAAAACCTCACAAAAAGCAAAAACCCTAATTTCAATCGTCACCGCCTGACTAATTCTGATTTTTCTTCTCCGAGAGCCGTCGACGCCGATAGTCGCCGATATAGTTTCTGATTCTCACGACAGTTTCAGAAAGATGAAGGAGACCAGAAACCTGAAGAAGAGAAATCTCCACGACGGTAAGTCCTAATTTCTCTCTTATTTCGATTCAGTTCACTAGAATTTGTGCCTTCTCCCGAATTTTCGTGTTGGGTTTTCGTTAAATTTGCTAAATTTTTTTGTTTGTCGAACTCTCAATTGCTTAAGTTTGTAATCCTTTTCATGGATTGAAGTTCTTAATTTCTTTTAGCTTCCCATATTTTTGCTTTTGGTTGAATTGAAGTTCTCTTTTTTACTGTTTCAGCTGAATTGGTTAAGAAGAGCAATGGAGAAGAAGCTGATAGACAGAGAGTAGTCAAAAAGCAGAGGAAGAAGAAAGAGAAAGTGAGCATTATCGACGTAACCGAGCTTCCTCAGGCAACGATTCAAGGTAAGAAAAGTTTCGAACTTTGATGGATTTTAGATAGGCTGTGTTATAAGATGTGTTCTTGTATTGAGATTTGATTTTCTCAACTAAAGGAAAGAAAGTTGAATTGAAGAAGACGAAGATGCAGAAGAGTAAAAACGAAGTAAATAGCTCACCAGTTGATGATGAGAAATTGCAGAGGAAGAGAAAAGCAAAAGGAGGAAATGTTGATTTAAGCGAGCTTCCTCAAGCTTCACCGGAAGGTAATTGATAATTATATGCAGTTTGGAAGATTGAAAATGTGTAATGTTAAGCTTGATTCTGGTTATTGAGTTTTAGTATCTTTTGGTTCTTCATGAGCAGTTACTGTAAATGAGAAATCCAAAGGAAAGAAGGGGAAGTTGAACAAGACGAAGAAGAAAAGAAAGGCTGAGGAATTGTCTAGTGGTCTTGTTAATGATGAAGATGATGATCTGAATGAAGAAGGTGTGTGAAAGTTTATATTTTTGTGTTAAGTTTCATTTGTGTTGTTCTGCACAAGGAACTTTAGTGTGTTTGTTCTGTTACTGCCAATCTGACATTAGTCATACGACTTTAATCTTGATTTACTTGTGACAGTTGATGGCGATAAGGGTTCCGTTGAAGCTGTGAGCGCAGACAATCCTAAGAGTGGTACTGAAGTAAGAAACCGTAAGTTTCAAAGCTATGCTCTCATTAATTTAGTGGTAGACTATGTAATGTTGGTGCAGTCATTGTGTATGTATACTTATTAAACAGAGTGTAAACTTGTCTTCTTTTAGGAAAGTCTAAAAAATCAAACAAGAAGAAGAAGATGAAGATGACCACCACAAAAGAGAATGAAATTTCTTCAGAAAAGATGAGCGAAGTTGAAGAAGATGTTTATGAAATTTCTTCAGGGGATGAAGATTGCTCGTCAGGAATGAAAAGTATGCATTTTTTTCCATTATTAGCTTCATATGATTAGATAAGCCATAACTTGATAAGTCCTCTGTTTTTAAATTGTAGAGTGGGTTAGTGAGTACTATGAGAGTAGACCTGGTTTGGACGAGCTGCAAAAGAGAATCGATGACTTCATGACTGCTCATGAAGAACGCCTTGAAGAGGTTTGTTTTATCTCTTTTACATTTTGAAGCATTCATGTATATTGTCTAGTTGGTTACAGCGTTTTTGTCTGTTGTTGTGATATGTAATGAACAGGAGAAGCAAATGAAAGAAGCTAAAGCTGCAGAAGGTGGATGGACTGTGGTTGTGCATCACAAAGGAAGGAAGAAGACGACAGAGTCTGAGACTGGAACAGCCGTTGGATCTGTTTCTCAGGCTGCTAATGAGTATAAGATGGCTAATATGAAACCGAGTGAGATCGTGGGTCAAGGTTTCTACCGTTTCCAAAGGCGAGATGCACAACGCAACGGTAAAGTCTTGGCTTTTTTTTTTTATCTCCAAAGTTTTAAACTTTATCAACTTGTGGCAGCATCACAAGCACAATGTGTATTCTGATTCGTATGGTTGAGGTTTGGTTTGTGTTTTGTTTGGTTGTTTGACAGAGCTCTTGGCGCTTCAGAGTAAGTTTGAGCAAGACAAGAAGAGGATACAACAACTTCGAGCTGCTCGTAACTTTAAGCCTTAATGAGAAAGAAGATAGATCTCAAAATGGAACAACACAAGCTTTTTATTATGGGTTTTATGAGACTCTGGATGAAAGCTGAGGAGCAATGTCATGAATGATGTGATTTATTATCAAATTTTGTAATTGGCAATTTCAGGCCAATTTTATACAGAATGAATATTTTTCGCATTGCTAGATTTATTTATTTTTATATTTTTCCTCTAGCAGGAAATAATCTTAAAATGAATCCCATCTTTACATAAAACGTTGCATGAAAGCTTGTTGTTTAAAGTTAGTGGAAGGGATAGGTTGTCACGTAGTAATTACAAAGATATTGTACAAGACTTTTCACCTTAAAACGTTTTGATTCCAAAGGTATTTTCAAAACGTAAGGTTTGGGATAAGATGTGTTGCTCAAATTGAAAGCTCATCTTTTTTTGTTGGTCTACAGAAGAAAAACGAAAAAATGGTTTCTTCCTCTGTAACCCCCATTGAAAAATCCATTCTTTGTGCCTTCACTCTCAAAAAATTCGTCAGTAAACTTTTGGTGAGCCTCCACTGATTTCTAAGCCATTTTTCTCGTTTCATTTTCAGAGATATCTTTTGGTTTTGGTTTCAAAAGCACAGCTTTTTTTTTTTGGGTTACAGCATTTTTTCGTTCAAATTTATGATTTTTCTTTTGGTTTTGGATTCAAAAGCTCATTAGCTCATCTTTTGGTTTCAGGTTTATGATTGTTCAAAAGCGCTCAGCTTTTGGTTTTGGTTTCAAAAGCACAACTTCTTTTTTTGGGTTACACCATTCTTTTGGTTCAGATTTATGATTTTTCTTTTGGTTTTAGATTGAAAAGCTCATTAGCTCATCTTTTTGGTTTCAGATTTATGATTGTTCAAAACCTGAGCTTTTGGTTTTGGTTTCAAAAAAAGCTGAGCTTTGTTATGATTTTTCAAAAGCTCATTTGCTCATCTTTTGGTTCCAGATTTATGATTGTTCAAAACCCGAGCTTTTGGTTTTAGTTTAAAAAAAAGCTCATCTTTTTTTTGGGTTACAACATTTGTTTTCGTTATTTATGGTTGTTCTTTTGGTTTTGGTTTCCAAAACCCATTAATAGCTTCTAGTGATTATGTTATAGAGATGTCTGCTCTTACGGATTTGGTGAGAGTTTTTAAACGGGGGGTAAGTTTACCGGGAGAAAAATGTGAAGTAAAAAGAAGCAATTGACAGTTGTATTGCTTGAGCAGTCAGGTAAATTTGTTTACCTCTGAATTGTTTTGTGACAACTGTTTTGCTAAGCTATTTGTAATGACTTTTTATTTTTATTTTTGATTGCAGGTTCTGGAAAATCTACATTAGTAGGAAACATTGGAGGGGCAATACGTTTAAAGAGGGAACCATAATCAAATTTATGGATAATACGGTAAGGGATGAGTGATTCTACAGTTTTAATTATAGAGTGATTATAAGTGAGATTTAATTATGTCTTATTCATCGCGTCTTATTCATAACTGACTAATGATGAATTATAGAGAGATTTCAGGGACATTGATTGAGATATACTTTGTTTAATCGAATTGATTGAGATACCATGTTTTCGTTTTTGGACTTGTGTAGGGGTGATAGGCGCTATTTACCTTCTATTACTAAAGGGTTTTTTCTTTTAGTGAACTAAAATTGTACAGTAATAGGTTAGTTATTGCAGGTTTTCCCCCATAATATGTTACCGTATCAATTATCTTGCATTAATCTGCAATTGCATAGATGGGCAGAATAGCCTTGTAACCTACAAGAGCAACGAAATATTAAAAATGGAATTGTAGTTATATTAAAAGTTTCAAATAATAAAATTTGCAATTGTAGATTAATGCAAGAATATTTTATGCTCTTTGGCTGCTTGAGTAACTTGTAGATGGAATCACGCTCAAGTTAGTCTTTTATTGGGAATATTTATGGAGATCACGAATTATGGCACTTTATATATATATATATATATATATATATATATATATATATAGATGAATGTTTACTCATTTTTGTATTCTGTTACAGCTTTCGAATTTTTGGATCGTAGTGAATCATACACATTTTAATCATGGTGAATCATCATAAGGTATTAAATTATAGATAGCAGAAAATAAAAGAAGCAAATTGCAATATCACTAATCACAAAGGATATATAATACATTGTGGATGATAATACCCTTTTGTGATCAAGCTACATTAGTTAATTTGCTACTTATATAATTTTTAAATCTACATTTTGCCAAATTCCATGACATCTCCTTCCACTCATGCCCATTGATCTCCTCTCTTCACCCAACCAGTATTCTCCTCTTAAGCTCCATCCTTCAAAGACACAAACAGAACATCGTTAAAACCAACCGGTATGGACTAAACTAAAGCGCTAAACCGATGAATTATAAGCCAGTACCACTACATATTAACAGCATAACCGGTGAAGTAACCGATACACTTATATATCAACCGGTAACTTTACCAATGACTGAACCAGAGTATTAAACCGGCGAGTTACCTCATAAGTTTGCGGTCTAGAACACCGGTAGACATCATACCGCGGTTCTCGTATGCCCGTCGAATAAGGTAAGGAATCGCGGTTGCGACGGGGCCGTACGGCATGTACTTGCTAACATTGAAACCGGCCCTTTTCAATCCCAAAGACAATGCATCAGACATCCCGTAAAGCTGCGCAAACTCAATCTTCCCGTTCTCTTTATCGATCCCAAGTTCACTTGCTTTCCTTGCCCCTAGTTTACCTATCACAAACGAGAGAAAAAAACCAATATCAAGAACCGAACCAAACCGAAACCTGTTAAGATATGATTCTATATGGCTTACCTGAATCAGTGTTATGCGTCGCTAGAATAACGGCAATGCCGGATCCATTCGAGGCTTTTTCCATGAGGAAACTCATACATTCATTGTAGCAAGAATGTGTGTCTTGAATGGTGTCGTGGACCGGTGACTTGTAACCCAAGGAATCTGCTAATTTAGCTTCACTAGACATATAAGCACCTCTAACTAGTTTAAACCCAATAGGAACATTCATTTTCTCGGATTCTCGTAAAGCCAAGTGCAATCTCTCTCCTGCATCTTTTAGATAAGCCTGAATCGTGTTGTGAACGATTGGTCGATCTTTGTCGGAATTAAACGTGATCGCCGACCAATACGCCATGTAATCGATCGCCGGTTGGAGAATTGTGTCTTCGGCATCGATTAGTAGCGGTACATTGTATTCTTGGCATCTTTGACATACGGATTTGAGGCGTTCGTGAGCTTTTTCAAGCTCTTGTTCTTCTTCTGCGGTTAATGGCTCTGGTTCTGAGGTTGT